>JBBGZY010000143.1:685000-1885000 GCA_037952925.1 Lithobates clamitans
TGGAAATTTGGATACATACGAATTTCCGAATAATGAAAAAATCATCCGAATTTCGATTCGGAACAAATCGATATGAACATGTCTAGCTTTTAGGTGCTCTTGCCAACGGGTTGAGTGTTTGGACCTTAAATGCCTTGTTAGGCATGTGGTACCCAAATAGTTGGTGTTTTTGCATGTATGATGTGCCTGAGACACAGTTTGCAGATAGCAACAGTGCAATCTACTGCAGATGTGCTGAAAAAGGCCCAGACAGCTGAGCTTTGGGGAGTGGGCCGGGAGATAACAGCTGCAGAATGTGATGGAATAGGGTTGCTGCTCTCTATTCTTTCTTGATGTCGGCCCCCTTGGGGTTGCGGCCTCACCTTCAGTTTCCTCCTCTGCTCTATCTGGCACCCAAGTCGCATCAGTGACCTTATCATCATCATCATCATCATCATCATCATCTCCATCATCTATATCTCTTCCATCTTCATCGCTATCACTGGAGACAACTTGGCAATACGGTGCGGCTTGGGGAACATGAATGTCAATTTGTCTACCAGTGTTCCTCCCTCTCTCTAGGCTAATGTGCCTGTCATCCTCAACCTCAGAACCAACATCTGAATCCAGTATTGGCTGCGCATCATCAAGGAGCAAGTGGCTACGGTCAAATAACTTAGCTGACTCCTCAATGGTTGATGTTGGGGCTATGGCAGGAATAGATGTGCACAAGGAGGCAGGTTTATCCACTTTGGCAACTGCAGGGGACTGCACACTTGTCTCTGCTTGCATGACAGAGAATGAGGAGGATGAGGAAGGTTTAGTAAGCCAGTCCACCACCTCCTCTGCATGCTGTAACTGGATACCATGGGAAAACTCACTAAACAGAGGAAATGATGCCCTGCCTGAGGAGTGACCACCAAGTCCACCTTTGCATGTGGACACATTTGTTGCTGGCCCCCTTATAGTGCCAAGGGACCGTCTGCCTCTCCTTGTTGTCCTCCCAGACATTATTGGGATGGAAGGGGCGGTGCTTATAAGCAAATTTAAAGAAGAAGTTGAAAACTGTACGTAGATGTACTTTAATCAATGTAAAGAGGTGTTTGGTGCACTTTAATTTGAGAACTCAAGCCACACAAACACACTCCACAGATACACTATAATATACTGAAATATAATTGCCAAAAATACAGTAACACACAAAACTTTATGGCGTTAAACTGGCAGTAACGCACAAAACTATATGACGTTAAACTGGCAATAATGCAGGCAAAACGATATGGCGTTAAACTGGCAGTAACGCACACAGAAGGAAATGGCATTAAACTGGCAGTAACGCACAAAGCTATATGCCGGTAAACTGGTAGTAATGCACACATACGTAAATGGCGTTAAACTGGCAGTAACGCACACAAAACTATATGGCGTTAAACTGTAGTAATGCTCAAAACTATATGGCTTTAAACTGGCAGTAACGCACGCAAAACCATATGGCATTAAACTGGCAGTAACACACACAGAAGTAAATGACGTTAAACTGGCAGTAACGCACGCAAAACTATATGGCGTTAAACTGGCAGTAACGCACAAAACTATATGGAGTTAAACTGGCAGTAATGCATGCAAAACTATATGGCGTTAAACTGGCAGTAACGCACACAAAATGATATGGCGTTAAACTGGCATTAACGCACACAGAAGTAAATGGCGTTAAACTGGCGCAATCAAATAGACATGTTCAACTACACTGACGCTATCTGAACTGTCCCTATTCTAGCTATACACTTACACGGTCGTACTACACTACACTGAAACTATACGTGCTGCCTCTACTCCACACTAATGTATGCATGAATGACATGGTCTCAATACACTACAGTGAAACTATCTGAGCTGTCCCTACTCTAGCTGCACACTATGCAAAGCTGAATGAAGGTCCTCCTCGCTACACTGACAATTGAAGCAAAATACCACAGAATAGCACACTAACTAACTGCTAGCACTGAACAGAGCCTTGTTCTATCTCTTTACATGCCAAAATCACACTGAAAATGGCTGTCATTGAAAGAATACTTTTATTCTGTGGGGCGGGAATGAGCCATGATTGGATAAAGTCATGATGACAGTCTCCAATCATGACTCTGACAGTTTCACTGCTTCAGCCAATCAGGGCTTGCAATGCACTGTTCAGCACCGCAATGCATTGTGGTCGGTTCGGGGGACGAACAGACGGTCAAACTACCCATTTGTGCGGCTGTTCATTGAACGTCCGAACAGCTAAAGTTTGGCCAGAACTTATGCTCGGGCCGAACTGTTCGCCCATCCCTACCTTTATCCTTGAGGTTGATGCTTCCGAGACTGGAGTTGGCGCCCTTCTGTCTCAACGTCCTACCTCTGAGAGCGCTATGCATCCTTGTGGCTACTTTTCCAAGAAATTGTCACCTGCGGAGTGCAATTATGAGATTGGTGACAGAGAGCTGTTAGCGATCATTTTAGCCCTGAAAGAATGGAGACATCTCCTTGAAGGTACCACTGTGCTCGTTCTCATTCTTACTGACCATAAGAATCTCACATTCTTGTCTGAGGCTAAACGCCTCTCTCCCAGAAGGGCACAATGGGTTCTTTTATTGTCTAGTTTCAACTACATTGTCTCATTCTTAGCTGGTACTAAGAATGTAAGGGCTGACGCTTTGTCATGACAATTTTCCTCCACTTCCAAGATGGAGTCGGTTCCTGTGATTCCTCCTGATCGTATCCTGGCTACGGTTCGCACCAGTCTCACTTCTCCTTTGGGTGACAAATTTCTTGCTGCTCAGGTCCATACTTTTCCTGAGAAACCTTGTGACCGCTGCTTTGTCCCAGAGAGTCTCCGTACTGCCGTGCTCCAGACTTACCATTCTTCCAAGGCTGCTGGACACCCTGGGAAGAATCAACTCTTTTGGGCCATTTCCCAACAATTCTGGTGGCCTAGTCTACATGCTGATGTAACTGCCTTCGTAGCTGCCTGTTCCGTGTGTGCTCAGAGTAAGACTCCACGACACCTTCCAGTGGGCCTCCTACAACCCATACCCAATGGAGAAAGGCCCTGGACCCACCTGTCTATGGATTTCGTTGTGGAGTTACCCAACTCCCAGCGCAACACAGTTATCCTTATGGTGGTTGACCGGTTCTTGAAAATGTCTCATTGTATTCCACTTAAGAAGTTGCCCACATAAAAACTACTCTCCATTATTACAAGTCATAAAAACCGATCTCAACAAATGGTCTTCGGGTCACTTTTCCTGGTTTGGGCGCATAGCCATTTTAAAAATGAATATACTACCTCGTATATTATATGTCTTACAAACGGTCCCAATTAATTTACCACCAACATTCTTCAAAACGTACAAAAAACTTTGCAGAACCTTTATTTGGGCCCGCAAATCTCCTAGAATCAGCTGGGACAGAATGACTCTTCCAAAACTTAAAGGTGGACTAGGCTTGCCTGATATACATAAATACTATACAGCATGCCATCTTACTAGAGTAATTGATTGGCACATACACACACACTCGAAAGATTGGATCACTTTGGAAGACTCATGTGACAATATCCCTTTATCCAATATCCCATGGCTTAACAATAAGGTCATTCCTGGAGTTTATTCAAATCACCCGCTCATAGGACCTACCTTACATAGCTTCAAAACTGCGTGTCAATCCCTCAAGCTAACTCCTACACCAGGCCCAATGACTCCCCTGACGAACAACCCCGACTTTCCACCGGGAGTCCCGAGAAACCACACTACATACCATACCACTGCATACCCGCTGAGAGCCCATCACTTCTTCGACAAAGGTTCTTGTATTCCATTTTCGGCTCTATCTACACGGTACCCAGATAGAAACATTTCCCTTTTTCATTTCCTACAAATAAGACATTTCCTACGGGGCAATTCACTCACATCGCAATGGTCCAGAGACTTGCACCCTATTGAATCCCTATGCACTATGACATCCCCTCAAAACCACCTAATCTCTACTGTATATTCCATGCTATATGGGGAAATCAATCACAAAGATAACCCAACTAATCAGAAATGGGAAGGTGAACTTCAAATTGACCTTTCCCCTGAAGACTGGGAAAACATATACAAACATACCCACAAAGGCTCCATAAACATTTCTGCGCAAGAAAACAATTTCAAACTATACTCGAGATGGTACCGGACTCCGGAACGAATCCATAGCTTTAATCCTCACATTTCGCCTTTATGCTGGAGATGTAACTCTGAAGTGGGTACCCTCCTCCATATTTGGTGGGAATGCTCACTTATTAAACCATTCTGGGCACAGGTACACAGTTTGATATCTCGAATAACCACATACACACTAGACCTGTCAGCAGCCCAATTTTTACTACATCACACAGCCCTGCCACAATCCACATACAGGAAGTCCTTAGCACTTCACCTCGTAAACGCAGCCAAACAATGTGTCCCTCTATATTGGAGAAAGATCAACCCACCCAAAATTTCCGACTGGTTACAGCGCATAGATAAGATAGCAGAAATGGAAGACCTAATTCATCAGGCCAACGACAATCCCACAAAATTTCGCAAAACTTGGGCATGTTGGCTACACTTTCGAGAATCCTCGGAATTCCAATCGCTTCTTCTCGACCCGCCCCACAGACACACAAGGGGACTTCATGGTTCCGCTACATGAAAGTGCTGATTTAAGATACAATCCGGAGAACCACGAGATACAACCGAGTCTTGGCCGTATCAGTTTTAATCCACTCTTTTTGAGTTCTGCACATAACGAGTAATTACCCCCTAACTCACCTCTTTTTCTCATACACACAACATGCAAGGAAAGAGAACTAATCATACCTCTACCACTAACAGTCCTCACCTCCCTCCCTCACAATTTAGAGTGTAACCGTCAACACTACCATCTTCCCCCTCCCCACTTTCTTCCCATACCCCATTGTAGCTATAAAAATTCTAATCCTAAAACAACACCTACGAAACTCATCGATAATGTCTATGTGTCCAACACTAAAATGCCTTATAATTAGCAACCACTACCTCACCCCCCTTGCACAGTTTGTTCCCAAGTAGGGTGCTTGGGTTGGGTGAGGTATAACGTTGGTTCACACGACAAACATGGGACACTATACGTAAAAACGAAAATATAGCCACTTAGTACTGCATCCAAATTATCTTAGATAAACTGGATCTCACAGACTACACAGAAATATTTCAAGAGTTTTTCTTCTATGACTTAGATAGACATGTTCTTTACCACTGTTCGTGTAAGGACATACTTGGTTAACTATAATTTTACTCCATACTGAGATAGTTTTGAAATGCTCAATGTCTAAACTTATGATCGAATGTAAATGCTCCATTTATGTGCATGATAACATTCTGTATCACCTGTTATTTTGTGTTATCTTATCTTACTCAATAAAAATTTTATGAGAAAAAAAAAAAAAAGAAGTTGCCCACTTCTAAGGAACTGGCTTGCATTTTTGCTCGGGAGACCTTTCGCGGTGTCTCGGTTCTGGCGAGCCTTTTGTGCACAGTTGGGAATTCAGCTTGCTTTCTTCTCTGCGTATCATCTGAAGTCTAATGGGACCACAGAACGAGCCAATGAGTCCTTGGAGCAATTCCTACGTTGCTATATTTCATCATAACAACTGGTCAGACCTCTTACGTGGGCGGAGTTTGCTCTGAATAGTGCCTTGAATTCTGCTTCCTGATTGTCCCCGTTTATGGCGAACTATAGTTTCCAACCTTCCATGTTGCCTGACTCGTTTGTTCCACAGAGTATTCCTGCATTAGAGGAGCATCTCTGTGGTCTTTGTTCCACTTGGGCACAAGTCCAGGAGGCTTTGCGACATGCTATTAATAGGTACAGACTCCATACTGACTGCAGACGCCTGCCTACGCCTTCCTACCAGGTTGGGGACAGGGTCTGGCTGTCATCTCGCAACCTCTGACTTCGTGTTACCCTCTCTGAAGTTTGCATCTCGGTTTATTGGGCCTGTCCATATTCTTTGCAGGATTAACCCAGTGGCTTACGCATTAGACCTTTCTTCTAATATGCGTATCTCAAATGTATTTCATGTCTCCTTATTAAAACCTTTGGTCTGCAACCGCTCTACCACCTCGGTGCCTTGTTCTTACCCTGTACAGGTTGAGAACCATGAGTAGTATGAAGTACAGTCCATTGTTCACTCCTGTAGGTTCCGTGGGCGCATACAGTGCCTGATGCATTGGAAAGGGTACGGTCCAGAGGAACGCTCTTGGGTCTCATCCTCGGACGTACATGCCCCTGTCCTCCTCCGTGATTTCCGTTGATGTTTTCCCCTTAAGCCTGGTGGTCTTCTGAGGGGGAGGGGTCATTGAGGAGGGGGTACTGTCAGGGCTGGTCTCAGCCCTTCCTCCTCTAAGCTGGCTGTTCAGCTGTTGGCTAATCGCCAGCTCCTATCTCTCCACAGTGACTCACCTGTTGATGATATCCTGGTCCTCAGTCCTGCCTACTTAGGGTATCTAGCTCAAATGATCTCTGCCTTTGCCTTGGTCACATCTCTAGCCACTACAGCCTTGGACCATTTGGCTGGCAAAAGACCAGAGCACTTTTTGTGATTCAGCACTGCGTCGCTTTCACTGACAATTGTGCAACGTGGCTCGTCACAAAATTGACGTACTTTTTTCACCACAAATAGAGCTTTCTTTTGGTGGTATTTGATCACCTCTGTGGTTCTTATTTTTTGTGCTATAAACAAAAAAATAGCAACAATTTTGAAAAAATGCATTATTTTTTACTTTTTACTATAATAAATATCCCCAAAAAATATATAAAAAACATTTTTTTCCTCAGTTTAGGCCGATACGTATTCTTCTACATATTTTTGCAAAAAAAATACGCTATAAGCGTTTATTGATTGGTTTGCGCAAAAATTATAGCGTCTACAAAATAGGGGATAGTTTTTTTGCATTTTTATTAATCATTTTTTTTACTAGTAATGTCAGCGATCAGCAATTTTTATCGTGACTGTGACATTATGGTGGACAGATCGGACACTTTTGGCGCTATTTTGGGACCATTCACATTTATACAGCGATCAGTGCGATTAAAAATGCATTGATTACTGTGTAAATGTGACTGGCAGTGAAGGAGTTAACCACTAGGGGGCGCTGTAGGGGTTAAGTGTGTCCTAGGGAGTGATTCTAACTGTGGGGGGATTGGGCTATGTGTGACACGACACTGATCATCCGCGATCACACTCACAGAACTCGCAGCCCGCAAGCCGCTTCTTAAAGGGCAACATAAAGGTACGTTAATATGCCTGTACGTGCCCTTCTGCCGACGTATATCAGCATGAGCCGGTCGACAACTGGCTAGAGGCGCTCTCCTATGTTCCTGTTAAAGACTTGCTTGGCTGATATTCTTTCTAGCTCCAGATCCTGCTTGCTGTTCTACTACGCTCATCTCTGGCTCCCTGACGTTTTGCCTTGTCTGACTGTGCATTCCGGTTGCTGAACTCTGGCTATGTTTTGACTACGTTTACTCCATTTACCTTTTTTTATTATTATTAAACAAGTGTGATTTAACTGTACTTCTGTCTCAGTCTGATTCATGGTTTCTGATACCCATCCAGTCTGGGGGTTTTGTTGTTTCAGGGGCCACTAGGAAGGTGTAAAGCTCCAAGATTAATCCTTGCCTATGTAGGTTGGATTTACATACCCACTCAAAGAGAGTAAAAGCTGAGTTTGAGGGATCAGAGGGGGTGCATGGCGTAAAGAAATGCTTGATTTGTAGAAATTGGAAGAGTTCCAAGGAGGGAATGTTATGTGTCTCACAGAGTGTCTGGAAGGGTTTGAAGCAGTTGATGCAAAGAATTGATGTGCCCTAAGGAGGCCAGCTACAGACCAGGCTGAAAAGGAGGCCCAAAAGAAGAGGATCAAGCTGGGTAAAAGGAGGGGTTGCAGAGAAAAGACAGTAAGGTGTTATAGGGAGATTGGAGGCCAAATTGCCTCTTAAGTCTGTCCCAGATGACAAGGCCATGTCTCGTAATTGGGTTGGTGATGGATCTGCAATGGGTAGGGGCCAGCCAGAGGAGATTGGCCAGTGAGAGATGATCACAGTCTACCGACTCTATGGCTACCCATAATGGGGTTTCAACGGTAGCATGATATTTTTGGAAGCTGAGCTAGCTGTGTTTCAAAAAATTAGATACCCCCTAGGCCACCCCTTATTTTAGAGGTGTACAAAGTGGGTTTAGGTATGCTGGGTCTCAGTTTGTTCCAGATAAAGGAGGAAGTGCGGCACTGCAGAATTCACAAGTAATGTGAGGGTACCGTGATGGGGAGAACTCGGAATAGGTAGAGGAGTTTCGGGAGGATGGACATCTTCACAACAGTGATTTGGCCCTTCCAGAAGATTGGTAGCGGAGTCCATTTGGTTATTTGGTATGTAATGCGGGAGAGCATGGGGGTAAGTAGCATTATATAGATCTGAGGGATTGGCGGTTAGCTTGATACCTAGATAGGGTATATGTTTAGTGGCCCAAGTAAAGGGGAGAACCTCACTGAGGTGGGATTGGAGAGAATGCGGCATGGATATGTTAAGAGCTGTCGATTTCCGAGGGTTGACTATAAGGCCAGAAATTTGGCCAAAACTAGAGAGTGTGTCTAACAAGTTGGGGGCTGAGAACAGGGGGGAGGTAATGAAAACAAGAACATCGTCCATGAAAAGGCAGAGCTTATGTGTGTATCCCCCCAGTTCTAGGCCTTGAGTGTTGGGATTCGAGCGGATAAGGAGGGCTAGGGGCCTAATAGTCAGGGAAAAGAGAAGTGGTGAGAGTGGGGCAACCCTGCCTTGTGCCCTGCTCTATGGGGAAAGGATCTGAGAGAAAGCCAGCATATGAGACAAAGGCTTTGGGATCGAGCATAAAGCTGAAGTCCACTGCATAAAGTGCTCGCCAAACCCCCATCGCCGTAAGATGAAGTTCAAGTAAGGCCATGAAAGTGTGTCAAAGGCCTTATGAATGTCTAGGGAGATAAAGAAAGGAGGGATGTGGTGTGTGCGAGCAGCATGAGACAGAAGTGTTGCGCGTCAAATGTTATCGCCTTATTGGTGAGAAGGGATGAACCCAACCTGGTCTCTGTGGATTAAGGGGCCGATGTAGGTATTAGGACAGGTGGACAGGATTTTTGCCAGGATTTTAACATCCAGGTTTTTGGATCGAAATGGGTCTAAAGTTAGACTAGGCCGAATCATCTGTGTGGGGTTTGGGGATCATGAAGATAGCAGCTGTTAAGGATTCAGTGCGGAAGGAGTGGCCATCCAAGCGGGAGTTGTATGCCTCCAGTAGGAGGGTGAAGAGAGTAACAGCAAACTTCTTGTAGTAGCGGCTTTAGAGATTTGATCGCTAAGAGTATTTCATCCGTTGTGATTGGCCTATCAAGGTTTTCACGATGCTCAGAGTTGAGAACAGGCATCCCTAGAGAGGAGAGGAGGGAGTCCACCTGGGACTGGTCAAAGGTTTTGGGGTCTCAATAAAGTTCAGTGAGTTATCTGCGGAACTCCTGTATAATTTTTAGGGGTTGCAGGAATGTGAATTAGCAGATAATTTAAGCCTGATGGGTTTGGGGGTATGTTCGACTCTACGAAGTGCTAGGGCCAAGAAGGTGTCAGGTTTGTTCGCCTTCATATAGAAGTAGTGCCTAGATTTTTGTAAGGTTTTTTTCTGCTTCTTCTGTCAAAAAAAGGTCTAATTCTAGGGGTGCTTTTTCGAGAATGCTCTGGTTAGCAAAGGAGGGACAGGATTGGAAAGTTGCCGAAGGTTTAAAGAAGGTATTTTCAAAACGCTTTTGTTGGACGTGTTTCTCCTTGCACAGGTGTGAGACTTGCCTGATACAAACCCCTCTAATGACTGGTTTATGGGCTTTCCATAAAGTTAGTGGAGATATGTCAGTGAATGCGTTATTTGCTACATAATCCTTGATTGCTATTTCAATGTCCATTCTATGGGTAGGGTTAGCCAGAATACTATCATTGATATACCAGGCGGTGTGGGTTGGCCTAGGGATGAGAGAGGAGAGTGACACAAGAACTGCACTATGGTCTGTCCAGGTTTATCGGACGATAGAAGAGGCCAGGAGTAGGGGGGAGGAGCCAACTGTTAGGAAGATGTGGTCTATACGAGAGAATACTTTATGTGGATGTGAACAGTGAGTATATTGGCGCAGTGTGGGGTTTTGATCTCTCCAGGCGTCTAAGAGCGAGAATGGGTTTAAGAGTCATTGGAAAGGGAGATGGGTATGACTTGGTGTGGAAGGGACTGGAGATTTATTGAGGAATGGATATAAAACCTGGTTGGAGTCACTGCAGATTAGGAGAGTGTCCCTTTTGTGTAATTCAACTACATTCT
The DNA here is from genome assembly GCA_037952925.1 of Lithobates clamitans. NCBI lineage: Eukaryota > Metazoa > Chordata > Amphibia > Anura > Ranidae > Lithobates > Lithobates clamitans. Next base: position 695,409 of record JBBGZY010000143.1, read on the forward strand.
ACTACATTTGAGAAAGAAATGAGATTGGGCGTTTATTGGGGGCGTAGTAAGAGACAATGGTAACTTTACTATCGAGTAGGTGACCAGTGAGGAAAAGGAGGAGGGACTGCAGCAGGGGTCAAAGGAGGAGTAGGGGGAGGGAGAAGAGGGTGCTAGATAGGGAAAAAAAGACCTGTGTGTCACAGTAGGGGAGGGAAAGATGTCCTTCGGTTAGTCGGGAAAAGTGACTACCTAGGACAAAGATGGGTCCATGAGAAGCCCAAATAGGGTACTCGTGGACTTAGTGTGGGCAGCAGTGCACTTTATCTGAGGAATCCACAGCCCTCATAATGGGATAGGTAAATATGTGAATATGCAGAAACCTATGAGGGGATGTTGTAGGAGACCAAGGAAATTGTAATGGGTCTCCTAGAACATACCTGAAAAAGGGCAACAGCAACGAAGTAGGGTGCCGTTGTAGGCATCCTGCCATATTCCATGAACAAACATAAAGCTTTCAAGGTCAAGGTAATTCTTATTGCTTAGGCTAGGGATAAATAATGCTCAGCCTAGCCCAGGCAGTAAGCATGGTAGGAGGGAAAGGAACTAGTAACTGAACCAAAAAAATAAATAATGTTTAACTAGCAGGAACTGTGCAACTAAGTGGTGCAAGACTTTAGCATGAGGCAACGCGTTCAGAATTGAATATGGTGACTCAGGCAAATGGGCATTAAGAATCATAAACATTTAGCAGAGTAAGGTAGTAAGTCCCATGGATGCAGGGTGTGTTTACGTTAGGGTGGAAGTCCCATGCGGATGCTCCAAAAGAGCTGAGTGGGAAGTGGCATCAGCTTGGTGGTAGACAGTCAGTCCATGGAGTCTTCATGGTCAGGAACAGGCGAGGCAAATCGTCCAAGTTTGTGGATGCTTGAGGTTGCTTTTGGGCCAGAGGAGGCTTGGGGTTTCTTTGGGGAGTGAGAGGCAGATCTGCGGCGGGATCCCATAGCGACCGAGTCTTGAGGCATCAGGTGAAGTTCTTGGAGTGTTGATTGGAGATAGGTAGGTAGGCAATGCGTTGCTTAATCAACGTCACCTGAGAAAGGTCATGGAAGATCTGGTAACAGTGGCCCTGGAACTCCAGCGATTCTGTGACGTGATGTTGTCAGCAATTGTTCCTTAGTACAGAAAAATTGAAGCTTCACGACTATGTCGTGAGGGGGGGGGGCGTTTTCAGGACGCGGTGCCAGAGTGCGACGGATCCTTTCTAGTTCAAGGCGCTCTATAGGAATCCAGGGCACCAGTTCCTGGAATAATGCTGTCATGGTGGACTGTAAATCTGTGACTGTCTCAGGGATGCCACGTATGCGTAAGTTGGAACACCTGGCCCTATTTTCAAAGTCTTCCAGAAGAGATTGTTTAGAGAGGTTTTCGTCATGCAGGGCTTCTAGTTCCTCAGAATGGTGGTGTGTGAGGTTTTCTAGCTCATCTGTTTTCTGTTCTAGCCCTGAGGTGCGGCACCCTAAATCTCTGATCTCACGTGTCAACCATTCTGTAATAGTGTCAGAGGTATGCTGCAGGGCTTTTGTGAGCATTCTTTCAAATTGTTTAATAGGTTGTGGGCTGTCAAATTGTAAGGACAGGGGGGTAGACCCGAGTTCAGTATCCGACTCACCCTCATATGAAGTCTCAGGCCGGGATTGCAGGGAGGTGTTTGGCGCTTGTGATGTCTCTGAACAGGAGGCGGATTTGGCTTTCGTTTTATGTTTGGAACCGCTGTACACCATCATGGTCAGATCCGGGTGTTCATGGGAGCTTGCCCCATTTGTTGTGACCCAGCAGAGGGACGGCTATCAGGCGGGGCATTCCCCGAGGTCACGGAGCTCTAATCCAGCACGTCTAGCTGGGATGACTCAGCGCATGTGCCCCCTTACCTGCTGTAATCTTCAAGCTTCGCCCACACTACCCACTGGGTTCCTTGGGCTCACAGCTACCTGCTGGATGCCTCAAGCTTTACTCACAGCTACCCGCTGTATTCTTCTCTTCAAGCTTTACTTACAGCCACCCACTGTACTCCTTCAAGCTTTACTCACAGCTCCCCGCTGTACATCCTGGATGAGGTCTCTCCTGAAGCTTTTCCACTTACTTCACCGTCCCCAGCTAGTGAAGCATCTGCTCTGGTACTCCTTCAGAACTCCACCCCTCCCCTTAGACACCTGCCTCCGGCAACAAGAGTGGTTGACCCTCTGGCAACTTCTTCTCCCGTGCCTCCTGACAATGATCAGGCTCCCCTCGGGCTGAGCCCCTTTGGACATGGCTAGGCCTCAGGCTTCAGGCCTAAACCTCTGCTTCTGCTCCACATGCATCCACCCAGGCCGCAGCCTGGGTGGAAAGAACCCTGATCACCTGACACTCTCCAAATAAATAGAATATCCCATCAGGATCAGCGACCAAAGAAACTCCTGTTGATTGGTTGAGAAAAGCATATTCACTCATAGCCTGAATTCACTGTAATCTATGATTCTAATGCCAAAGGCAACAGTGCCACCTATTGACAGAAGAGAGAAAACTCAAGCTTAGGAGGAAACCATTTGATCAAACTACAAATTAACCAGGCTAGTTACCACCTAACACAACTAAATTTACTAGCAGCCCTGTTTAGAACAAGGGTGCTACACATAAGTGGTAGGTGTTTTGTGTAGTAAAATGAAGAAAGGGGAAAAGAAAGGAGTCAGGGAAGAGAATTGATGTGAGGACTAAACATTGGGAAATTAATATGAGCAATATTTGGTTTTATAAACATAACAAGGACTATTGAGGGAAATTAATCAATCCAAGGAGACCAGATTTTCCCATAAATTTGACTCCTATCATGGAGAATTTCAGATCATTTTTCATGAGTCATATACCGTATCAACTTTTTTTTTTACTTGAGTGGAAGCTGGTATAAAGGACCACCAACCCTTTGTCGGAGTCTGCTTGTCTGTAGTAAATATGAATATTAAAAGTCAAAATAGGTTTTAGTACAATTTGTTGGTTTTAAATTTAATAATGCTTTTTTTCTGTTTTTTTGGTATTCTTTTGCCTAATACGGTATGAGTCATTTGGGAAAATTTCAACCCAAAATTTACCACAATTGTGTGTAAAATTTCAACCCAAAATTGGTATCTCATTGTGTGTAGAAAGGTACCAGTGGTTTGGCAGCCTCTAATACATTTGTTTGATATTAAAGGTTGAATTTTGGCAAGGCGTTGGGAAACCATATACCATCGGAGTCATAGTTTATAATTAGAATAAATCAATCTATTTTAAAGGTGTAGTGTGCTATAGTACACCATATCTGAAACCAGTCCTTATCTAAGGCTTCACATAAATCACTTCCCCATTTTGTCACATATACAGTATCTCACAAAAGTGAGTAAACTCCTCACATTTTTGTAAATATTTTATTCTACCTTTTCATGTGACAACACTGAAGAAATTACACTTTGCTACAATGTAAAGTAATGAGTGTTAAGCTTGTATAACAGTTTAAATTTGCTGTCTCCTCAAAATAACTCAATACACAGCCATTAATGTCTCACTTGCTCGCCAACCCTAAAGGGAATCCAACCAGGAATACAGACGATAGCATTGAATAACAACTAGAAATAAAGCCCTTGAAATAGGACACTTCCTTCATGTAATAAAATATGGGAGTTGGGGATAACGCCCACAGAGTCTGGACTGAGCCCTGATAGCATATTGCAGTTGTATATAACAAAAGTACATTGTTTGCGGGAGTCAAAATCACTCCCACAAATCAGAGAAAGAGCTCAAGTTGCTTTCTGCAAAAATGTGCTTCAAGTGCGTGACTCCGTGTTTTCTCCACCGAGCCCCACATGTCAAGGACTGCAGTTCCACAAAGTATCCATTGTCCCAAATTGGACTATATCTAGTAAGGTTTTCAACAGCCTGTAAGTGTCTGACCTTTTTCCACACCTTTTGAATCAGGGCAAATGTAGGGAACCATTTATTAGATTTTGCATAGACCAAGGCCTCCAATCCCTCTGCTACAATACAAAATATTTTAAGGGGAACTACCATTGGGGTTTTATGTAAAATATACAGGAGATGTGGCATAAAAATCATTTTTTATTAGATTTACTTTACCTATTTACTTTACCTACCAGGGACATTTTTAATCTTGACCATACTTTAATTCTATGCTGAATGCGACACAACAGGGGTGACAGATTGAGTGAAATATAATCTCGTGTCTCAGGGGTGACAGATATTTAAAGCTCAAGGTCACTGGCACATGGTGTAGCGTAGGAGCCTGGGTGTCAGATACCGCATCCTGCATCATCTTTAGAAGAGGCTTCCAACTGGGACGACAGCCATGCAGACCAATTTGATGCAGTGTGCGGCGCATGGTCAGAGCACTGACAGGCTGACCGCCCACCACTTCAACCTCTGCAGAAATGGCACTCATACATCTATTTTCCAAAGACAACCTCTGGCTGAGCATGTGCACTCAACTTCTTTGATCGACCATGGTGAGGCCTGTTCTGAGTGGAACCTGTCCTGTTAAACCCCTGTATGGCCACCGTGCTGCAGCTCAGTTTCAGGGTCTTGGCAATATTCTGATAGCCTAGGCCATCTTTATGTAGAGCATCAATTCTTTTTTTCAGATCCTTATATAGTTCTTTGCCATGAGGTGCCATGTTGAACTTCCAGTGACCAGTATGAGAGAGTAAGAGTGATAACACCCAATTTAACACACTTGCTCCTCATTCACGCCTGAGACTTTGTAACACTAATGAGTCACATGACACCGGGGAGGGGAAATGCCTAATTGGGCCCAATTTGGACATTTTTCCTTAGGGGTGTATTCACTTTTGTTGCCAGTGGTTTAGACATTAATGGTGGTGTGTTGAGTTATTTTGAGGGGAAAGCAAATTTACACTGTTATACAAGCTGTACACTCACTACTTTACATTGTAGCAAAGTATCACCTGTTGTCACATGAAAAGATATAAATAAATATATATATAATAAAATATTTACAAAAAATGTGAGGGGTGTACTCACTATATATATGTGTAGATTAGGGGCTTGCCTTTCTAAGATGGATGCATAAATTAACGTGATAAGGCCTTTGACTATGGGGTTATGTTTGCATGTATTTTCAAAAAGGGGTTAGGGTTGGAAAATAGAAATATGACCTAATAATTTGTGATATGAAATTCTTAATTAGGAAATAATTGGAATGTTCTTGGCAGGAACACTTGTTTTATTTCATTGCATATGATTTTCAAGCAATAATCATACATATTTCTGGTATGGTTTTGATTTCCATCCACATGCATAGAATTGTTTGGCTTAAGACCTGGTTGATAAAAGCTACATGCAAAAAAAGCCGCATATGCTTACCCCTTAAAGGAGTTGTATATTTTGTGATGCTCTGGACAATCTCACAAAAGATGCCACTAGAAAATGTGTTATTCCTCCAAAGAAGAAAGTCTCCTCTCCAAAAACCTTTACTTCATCAAAGAGCACTTTTTTTTTCCACTTGGTTTGCAACATATAAATCTAGATTCAGCCCTTGTTTTGGACACAAGTCTAGATGTCTTAAGTAGGGTGAACACACTTTTCTTCTTTTTTATTTTCAACTAGTGAGTTAAATGAAAAACACTGCAACCATTGTCTGAAGTGGCTGATTGATTGCTGAATTTCTAGCAGGAACTTTGGACAGAAGCTAGTCCAAAGACAGACTTTTGTTTAACAGAAAGGGCCACCCACCCACCAATATTTGTATGGTGTGGCCAATATTCGATATGTGTATACCCAGCTTTAGACTCAACTAGTCTTTTCAGCCGGTCTTCACTCCTATGAGTGCACAAGCTTCCCAGACCGGAATTTCCAGCAAGGGCTCAGAGTGCCATTATGTAGAGTTTAAACATTGCTGGCAAAAACGGTCTCAAGTCGCATACATCAGTAGGACTATTTAGACAAAAGACCTTGGTTGGGTAACTACGGTACTTCCCAAAGTGACAATCCCACCCAACCTTGTCTGGAATACTTAGACCTATCCCTACTAAGCCCAAAAAAACCATATCTCTTTTAGTAGACTCTGCATGTTCTTCTCACCCACACCTCTCTGGGTGATTACACTTAACTGCCCCAGTCCTTGGTCCTTCGAGATTCCCAGATATGTCCAGTTCTCAATACACTTTTCTCTATCTCCTATCCAGTTGCGCTTCCTTATCCTAATGCCTATCATATATAGTAGTACATTTTTAGGATCATAGGTGATCTTCTCTGAGATTTCTGGTACCAACAAACACATCCATCCCTAGCTGGAGTGCAAATTTATACTTTCAATCTTCTTCAGTAATCGGGAGGTTTTGCGACAGTAATGCCTTCTTATAGAAATTGAGGATGTGGACTCCTTCTTCTGACATAATTAATTTCTATGTCAAATCACGCTTATTTTTTTTAAAAATGGACTTTCTGGGGGTCATTTACTATAGTGCCGGGAAGTACCGAGTGCTATTACATGTAATAGCACCCATTTTAGGCAATTAAGATTTCAACAGGCGAACGTGCGAATGAAAAAGTGCTCTAATATCGGCAAACATACGTTAGTAAAGTTGGAAATCAGCGATTCCGCAGATATGCAAATGCCAATTTGTACTAAGTCCTTATGAAGCACTGCACTGCAACCATGATCTGTGTATGTAAAAGAAACATTTTTATGTGGGATGTGCTCTACCTCGTGTGCATCTATTGATGTACAGTTTATTGCAATTAGTATTCCTAGTTTTTTCCTTCTTTTGCTAACAAATGCAGTTATGAATGATTATTACAGAGTAATGTCTGCTATTCTGTAAAGTTACATGTATTGAACATTTAGTTTACCTATTTGTTGTATGTTGTATCTTTCATTTTTTTTTTTTATTTAGATGACCATAAAGTGGTCATTATTTATGTTCAATCTTTAATCATACTACTCTATTATGCAGGGCTCAGTATACTTAGCACAATGGCTTGGTGGTCTGCTCATATGTCTCCACAGCACTCAAGGTATGAGTTCAAATCCCAGCCAACCTACTCTCCACCAGCTCAGTTAATTTTTTCAGTGCACAAGCCAATTTAAATAAACAAAGAAATAAATGTAAACTGCCCATTAACTAGTGTTAGTGTATGATGTTTGGAATTCTACAACATAATATTATTGAATATTTACATACCATTGCATGCATTTGAAGCATTAATCTAATAGAATGAGCCAAACTAAAATGCATTGGCTAATTGGCACTGACCTGTTTTCAGCATACGCCTTTTTTTTCACCAATGCAATCTCTTAGTATCCCTCTGTAGGATTTGAACTCATGAGTCCTTCAAGGCCTGAGTGTTTCAAGGTAGAAGCACTGGCCACTAGCCTATTGAGCTTAGCACAATCATCCTTAGAAAATACATTAACTAGTGTTTGATGTTTCTTCTCCCCGAGCTGTCTCTCATGCCACCATCTTCTCCCCCTACCTGTTCACCAATTCCTTTATTCTCCATCTGCTGTGTTCTTCCGTGCAGCTGGTTACCCGCTAATAAAAAAAAGCTGCTCTTCTTCTGTGGCGGTCAGGGAAGAAGATGACTCAGAGTTATTTTACAATAAAGGAATTGATGAACAGGTAGGGGTACGATGTGCCCCATGCCCATTTACATAGGGGGGGGCAGGATCTGAGGGCCCCCTTGTTAAAGTTTCCAGGTTCTGATAAGCCCCCTGCCCGCAGACCCCGACAACCACCGGCCAGGGTTGCCAGGAAGAGGTCCTTGTCCGCATCAACATGGAGACAAGGTGCTTTGGGGGGACCCCAAAGCACCCTCCCCATGTTGAGGGCATGTGGCCTGGTACGGTTCAGGAGGGGGGTGCTCGCTCGTCCCCCCTCTCCTGACCTGCAGGCTGCATGCTCGGATAAGGGTCTGGTATGGATTTTGGGGGGCCCCAGTCAATTTTTTTATACATTTTGGTGCAGGGTTCCTCTTAAAGTCTATACCAGGCACTTCGGGGCCTGGTATATACTGGGGGGATCCTACAACATTTTTTTTCCTTGATTTTTGGAATTCCACACCATAATATTATTGAATAATTACATACAATTGCATGCATTTGAAGAGTTAAAATTATTTTAATAATAAACCAAACTAATGTGCATTAGCTAATTACGCTGCTGAATTCAATGCACGTTTTCAGGAGGTGATATCGTTGGTGGGATTCAAACTCATCTTTGAAGGTAGCAGGTCATACCAATATGCTACAGAGCTGAGCACAAATCTACATAGAAAATACATTTACTAATGTTTGATTCTATACAATAATGTTTTGCATTTCAGCCATTAATATATAGTAACAGTCATGCTGATGTGGCATTGGATAATAGGCATTCGCCTCTTTTCAGCATACTGTATGCTGCTGAGTACAATGCAAGCTTTTAGTAGGTGATACCATTTGTGTGATTTTAAGCCATTTGAGCATAATTATATTGAGAACATATGCTTACTAATGTTTGATGGTGGGACTGCTTTATATTCTAGGTATAATAGTACTCAACTTAGGCCTGACTTAGGCCCCTTTCCCACTTGTGCGACCTGAAAGTCTTGTGATTTTGCAGCGCTTTTTGCCGCAATTTTGATGTGACTTTAAGCAATGCCTGTGTAATATTGAGGTCTATGGATGCAGGAGCCACAGGGAAAGTCACTCAATTTTGCTGTGATTTTCCAGTGGCAATTTTGTCGTGGTTTCAGGGAATACCTGTGTAAACTTGAGGTCTATGGACTTCAACTCGCATCAAAGTCAGACCAAAGTAGTACAGGGACTACTTTGAAGTTGGTGTGACTTAAAGTCGCACAGATATGAATGGTACTTATTGAAAATCAGGGGGTATGATTTGTCATGCGACTCAGATGTTCAAAGTCCCAGGGAAAAGTCTCACAAGTGTGAAAGGAGCCTCAGTCCGACTTTGTGAGCGATTTTAGAGACATCAGTGCAGTTTCCTGCACAGATGTCTAGTGATATCGCATAGGTCCCAACTGTCCCTGATTTGGAACAAAGCCCCTTGGTCCCTCTTTCCTCCTTGTTTGTCCCTAATTTTGTTCTGATGTATATACAAGTAGTTGTATATAAAATGCACTTTTTATCTTTCAAAAAGGGTTTCTCAGTGCTAAACCTTTCATCTAGTTTCTAAATTGCTTTGTTTTTAAATTTTCAAAGCCAATCTAAAGGAATAGAATTGGTAAATAAAAACAATTGGGGGTTTAACTAGTCATTTTTTAAAAATAATTCTCCTTTAAGGAGGCGTGTTATGGGGTGTGTCCTATGACTACATACTTTTGCTAATAGGTGTTCCTTATTCCCATCGCAAAAAGTTGGAAGGTAAGAAATCGCCCCCTGAAGTCGACCAGAGTAGTGCAGGAACTACTTTTGGGAATTAGTGCGGCGTCGCACCAAATTCAGACAGTTCCATTGCCGTCAATAGGCACCGATTTGGCCTGCAATTTGACATGTCAATTCAGAGCTATGTGAACATGGGGGACAACTTTTCATGCGACTCTGAGGTCCAAAGCTGCATGAAAAGTCACCCAAGTGTGAAAGTAACCTAATTAGATTAATTGATAACACCTTTGAATTAGCATTTGCACTTGTGCAAAGTTAAAATTGCACAGCTTTACCATGACTTGAAGCAATGCCTGTGTAATCTTGTGGTGTATGGACCTCAAATCGCATCAAATTCAAACCAAGGTAGCGCAGGGACAAATTTCCCCCACTTTTAGGATGCACAGGTGACAATAGGGCCAAATGCAAAGGTGTTATCCATGAATCTCAATCACACTGCTGCGACCTGAAAGTCACACTATTTTGCTGACACTTTGCTGCTGTAACGTGGCCCCAAACTTCTGGGAATGCCTGTATAACCGCTTCCCAACTGGCGCACGCCGATGTACGTCGGCTGAATGGCACGGCTGGGAAAATGGGCGTACAGGTACGTCCATTTGAATTTCCCGCTGTGTCATTGCGTGCGCGCCGCCGCCGGCACGCGCGCACACTGACCGGGAGCTCCATGAGTCGGGCCGCGGGGAGAGCAGGAGTGGGGAGATGCTGATGTAAACAGCATCTCCCCGTTCTGCCTAGTGACAGTGTCACTCGATCTCTGCTCCCTGTCATCGGAGCAGAGATCAGTGTACTGACACACACAGCCCAACCCCCCTACAGTTAGAAACACCTCCCTAGTACTGATTTAACCCCTCCCCGCCCCCTAGTGGTTTCACTGCCAGTGTCATTTACACAGGAATCAATGCATTTTTATAGCACTGATTGCTGTATAAATGACAATGGTCCCAAAAATGTGTCAAAAATGTCCGATGTGTCCGCCATAATGTCGCAGTCACAATAAAAATCGCTGATCGCCGCCAAAACTAGTAAAAAAAAATTATTAATAAAAATGCCATAAAACTATCCCCTATTTTGTAAACGCTATAACTTTTGGGCAAACCAATCAATAAAGGCTTATTGCGATTTTTTTTTACCAAAAATATGTAGAAGAATACGTATTAGCCTAAACTGAGGAAAAAAATGTTTTTTTATATATTTTTGGGGGATATTTACTATAGCAAAAAGTAAAAAATAATGCGTTTTTTTCAAAATTGTCGCTCTTATTTTGTTTATAGCGCAAACAATAAAAATCGCAGAGGTGATCAAATACCACTAAAAGAAAGCTCTATTTATGGGAAAAAAAGGACGTAAATTTTGTTTGAGAGCCACGTCGCACGACCGTGCAATTGTCCGTTAAAGCGACGCAGTGCCAAATCGCAAAAAGTGCTCTGGTCAGGAAGGGGGTAAATTCTTCCGGGGCTGAAGCGGTTAATATAGCAACCTATGTACCTCAAGTCACATGAAAGTCAAACCAAAGTAGTACAGAGACTACTTTGAAGTTGGTGTGACTTGAAGTAGCACAGATATGAATGGTTATCATTGAGTTGAGTTATGTAACTCTGGGATCCAAAAACTGGAAAAGTCGCCCAAGTGTGAAACGAGTCATATATATTTTAATAAAAAGGAGCTCTCATTTATATTTGAATAGTCCTTACTGATTTACATCAGCAGAACAAATGCAGGAAGTGATGTGTGCACATAGGCCAGAAGGAAATGTGTGGTGATGCCAAATAAACAAATCAATGAACCCCACCCACACCAAATCTAACTACCACATCCGCCCCCACATTGAGTAAGCACAAGTACATATAATGACTCATTTCTGGGTCAGAAGGTGAAACCACGCTCTTTTCATCGCAGCTGCGAATATTTGATCGCAACCACGATTAGAATTTTTTATTTTTGTTTATTTGCACATATGCAAATCTGTATTTCTACATATAATGATATTTGAAGGCAAACTTAAGGGAGTTTGATAAGAAATGGTGTCCCTGGGATTGCAGCAGGTTAATTACAAATACAAAGGCCCAGTTTGAGCCTTGGTTCACACTGACAGCGACAGGAATTAAAACGTTGGAGTTCAGCTTAACTCACACGATTTCATTCCCGCATATCAGTACCAACTGCGGGGGGGATTTCAGAGGCATCTGTGCGGGTTCCTGCACTGATGTCAATGGAAATTGCACCCCGAAGTTGCCAAACGTAGTACGCACCGCCGCACCGATTAGGACAGTGCAATTGCTGCCGATTGTCAAAACGCATGCCAAATTGCACCAATGTGATCCAGGGCTGACACATACAACACTGACTTTCCACCAGCTGAATTCATTACCCACAATTCTCCACAGCTGTTATATATAAAGACTCCACCTAAACACCTTTATCATTAACTTGCAGGTGTGCTGAAGACATTAGGTTTTTTGCTGCACAATTATATCTTATAATTTCTATGGGTATAAGTAAGATATTGCACTTCCCCAAAACTCTCCAACTATAGGCCAAAGATCAAAGTCCATTTGCATGCACATAAACAAATCAACAGTTTTCTTTTTTTTTTTAAATTGTGTATTTCAAAAAAGTTTCTGCACAGATACAGAAAGGTAAATAAGCAGATAAACAAATGCAATTTGTGAATCTTATGTACAAAGAAAATATAGTCATCAACAGAGTACAGATCACATAGATTAAACATAAGAAGGAAGGGAGGGTACAATGCTGCCTAGAACTACAGCTGCATGGTATTGCAGCCTGTCTGATTGGAAGGGGAGAAGGGGGAAGGGATAGGGAACCAAGAGAGCAGTCAGCATAAACAGTATGGTATTTCACACATGGGGGTATGGTGCTCTCCAGGTCAAGGATTAGTGGGGCCGCCTGCATGTCAGAACAAAAAATGAGGATACTGCGTAGGGGACCCACCAAGGGAGAGGTTAGGAGGGAGGGGGAAACACCATGGTTATGTAGGATGAGGGAGATCAAGGGGGGTCAGAAGAGGCTTGGGTCAAAGTTCAGTCCAAGTATTCACTGGAGGTCAGAACCTGTAGATTGAAGCGGTATGGCTCCAGGGTTGAGCTCCGCATGGTCCCATGTGTCCCATATTTTGGAGAACTGAGGGAGAGTGTCATGTATTGTTGCGGTGAGATGTTCCATTCTACAGATCTGCTCCAGTAATTGTAATGCCGCGTACACACGGTCGGACTTTTCGTCTACAAAAGTCCAACGGACGCTGACGGACTAAAGCTGGCTGGTAATCCGATCGTGTGTGGGCTTCTCCGGACTTTCAACAGACTTTTTTAGCCTCAAATCCGACGGACTTTAGATTTGAAACATGCTTCAAATCTTTACGTCGTAACTACGACGGACCCTGAAGTCCGCTCGTCTGTATGCTAGTCCGACGGAGAAAAAAAAACGACGCATGCTCATAAGCAAAAACTAAACAGAAGCACTCGGTCTAGTAAAACTAGTGTTCGTATTGTAGGTAGCACATTCCTCACGCTGCAAAATCTGTGATCGTTGAATGAAGCGCGCTTAATGTCTTCTTTACGAATGCTATAAAGAACGAAGATGTTTTGCTGTTCATATTCAAACAGAGTTCTCCCAAACAGATTTCTGGATTCTTTTTCTCTTTGATCTCATGAATGACATGGTATGCTTTTTCAAAACAATGTTTCCATACTAATAATACTTTTTAAACTTTTTTTTTTTTTTGGTGGAGTCATCTTTTCTTGTAATTTTTATCCAGATATTTATTTTATGATTGTTGTGGAACTTTTTTTCTGTTTATCTATAAATTTTTTTGTAAAGTTACCACAGGGAACCCATTTTTATATATATTTTTTAAATTTTTTTTGATGTTTGTAAAGTTACCACAAAGAACCCTTTATAATTTTTGTTTTTATAGTGATTTGTTATTTTTTTTAGATAAAGTTAACCCAAAGAACCGTTTTTGGTTATGTATCTTTTTTTTTTTAAATACCACTCGAACATTATTTTAATCTATTTTTGTTGTGTTTTTGCAAAATCAATGAGATTGTTGTCCCTTGTTAATTTAAAACATTGTGTCTAAAATCTATGATTTAAAATAAAAAACCTAAACTCAAAAAAGATCCATTTATTTATGGTCTAAATAAAATAAAGAGGAAGTCAACGCTGGAAAAAGTATGTGTACAAGAAAATGGGGATCTTGAGGAGTCCATATAAGAGGGAGCACAATCTGGTCCAAGAATCCCAGAGATCAACAGCACCAGCAGATGATATAGATGTCCCCAGACTGTGGTACTACAACAGCCTGCGTCTTCTGTCAGACCAGACTGAACCCAAGTCATCACTTTCTTCTCTTCCCTGCAGCCTTTCCTCCACGCTGCCCTGCAGCCTTCCCTGCAGCCTTCCCTGTAGCCTTCTTTCGAGGCTGTGGCTCTGGTGTTTCAGTTGTGGCAGGAGGAGCAGGAGGAAGAGGAGGAGGGGGGGCTGCCTCATGTAGTTGGGTGTTTCGTGTTAGCGTGCCCTGCAGCCCCTTCTGGATTGTTTCCCCAAATAGTCGCTCACAAATGAGGCGCTGCTCCCAATCCATTTGAAGAAGCCTGCTGGCTAAGTAGCAGCCATAGGATTCTTCCGCTTCGGGGGGGCTCCTTAAAAAAAGGGTGGCCTCTTGCATGAGGCGCAGGGGATGCCTCCTGTGTGACCGTCCCCTTCCTGGCCCTTTTTTTGGGAAGGTGGAGGGGAGGCACTTGGGATTCGGTCAGGCTCCTACTGGGCCCAGCCACCTCACTTGGCCCAGCCACCTCACTGGGAGCAGCCACCTCCTGCCTGACACTGGGCACAGCCTCCTCCAGGATGATGGTGAATCCGGCCTCCTCCAGGCTGTCCATGGGCCCGGTCTCCTCCTGCCTGCCACTTTCCCCACATTCCTCCTGGATGGACTCATCCTGTGTATAAAAAAAGGACATAGTTTTAGTATATTTTTTTGGGTTCATCAATGACACACAGTTTGCTTCTCATGACTAGCAAATTCAATGTGAATACATCTCTTTAATAAAAGAGTCTAATCAGACACCCTAATTATTTCAAGCAGGTGCCAAACATATTTAGCCACTACTGTCAATTTATATGTATACACAATTTTGAGTGCAAAATTATTGTAGACAATTATAACATCCAGTTAACATCATTAATATTAGTACAGTAAATATTTGTTAAAATAATTTACATGACTCCAGATGGTCATATCCGGTTCATCCAGGATGGAAGACCCAGCTTGCTCCTCATGAGCCTCTGCTGGGGTGGAGGGAAGGGTGGAGGGAAGGGTTGAAAGTGATGCCCTGGCTTCAGTCTGGTCATCAAGAAAACGGAGTTGATTGTAGTACCACAGCCTGGGTACATAAACATCATCTGCTGATGCTCCTGATCTCATTGATTCCTTCTTATGTTCCCTCTTATACATGTTCCTCAAGACCCCAATTTTCTTGAGCAATGTCTCCATTGTTGCTTCCGGGATGGTCGCCTGGACAAAGGACAGAAGTCTCTCCAGCATTGACTTCCTCACATGCTTTGCATAATACTGTGGGTGTTTCACCTCCCACAAATTCCTCATCTCTCTATATTTAGAAATAAAAGCAGTAAGGAACTCTGGATCCTTAAATATGGGATTCATAATGTCTGTATAAAAGATAAAGTCACAAGACAAAAAACACTTATTAGGTTTCTGCTAAACCCTCATCATCTTATCCCTATGTAGGCCTAATCAATCTGTCAAGCCATATAGGCCGCTTGCTACAAAGTCTTGACCAAAAGTATAAATTTGAAATTACCTTCGTTTAGTAGCGTCCCGGTCCACTATCACCTACGCACAGAACGTACGTACGACACAATACGTAACAGCGCTTTATACACTGCACATGCGTAATACTACGCCTATTTGGCCCGCCCCTGACGTTCTTTTTGTTTACGCATATAACCCGCCCTTGACTCTACGCACAGAACGTACGTACGACACGTGCACAAGGCCCCTCTTTATACACTACGAATGTGTGAAACTCCGCCTGCGTTGCTCGCCCCTGACGTTCAATTTTAACTCATGTTCTCAGCCCCTTAATTCTACGCACAGAACGTACGTACGACACGTGCGCAAGGCCCCTCTTTATACACTACGCATGTGTGAAACTCCGCCTGCGTTGCCCGCCCCTGACGTTCAATTTTAACTCATGTTCTCCGCCCATTTTTAGTTACGGCGCGTAGTGGGGTGAATAATGGTGGAGACACATGACATGTTTACTACCTCAGATAGCGAAAAAAGCCCGGAGGCCAGAACGTCAAGATCTGTGAGGCCTAGATTTAAGGCCTCCAATATGTCCTTTGAAGAGATGGTGGAGATGGTGGCCATTCTTCAAAAAAAGGACTATGATGGGAAGTATGGGCCGTACGCCCGGCCAAATTTGCGCAAGGCCAAAATAATGGCGAAGGTGGTGGACACTTTACAGGCTTATTTTGGCTCCAAGGATAAAATTAGAAAAAGATGGTCTGACCTGAACCTCAGGGAGCCGGATCAGTTCAGACGAATCCGTAAAGTGCTGCAAAAAAGTGAGTACCTGTGTTTTCATCTTGTGTTGATTACCTCAGTGTTTCTCAACTCCAGTCCTCAAGGCACACCAACAGGTCATGTTTTCAGGATTTCCACTATTTTGCACAGGTGATTTGATCAGTTTCATTGCCTTAGTAATTACCACAGCCGTTTCATCTGAGGGAAATCCTGAAAACATGACCTGTTGGTGCGCCTTGAGGACTGGAGTTGAGAAACACTGGATTACCTCGTATACCGCTCCATGTGCTTTTCATTCCTATACGATTGTTTGCATCGTTTGAAACGATCTTTTAATAAACATCGTTACATATCTATATATACATATATACATATATATCTCTCTATATATATACACATAGATTATATATATATATATATATATATATATATATATATATATATATATATATTGTGAGGGGGTTAGCTCGGCAGCGGGTGTGTGTGACCCCCTGGATGGGTTCACCACACAAAATCAGGCACAGCAGACAGCGTTGTAGGTGAAACAAAAACAAAGGTGCGGTTTATTTAGACTAGATGCATTGAAAAATAACAGAAAAACAAAAAGAAACATGAAAAGAAATCCTGGTCAGCTTGACCGCTTACTACACATGTAGATTCCCTAACTAACAACTGGGTGCAGCCTTGTGCTGCCCCAGTCCCTATCTCTCTTTGAGAAGTTTTTCCACACAGGCGTTAACTCACCGCAAAGCTCAGATACCACACTCCCCAGTCTACACAATCACAGAACTGGTTCCAGGATGGAGCATCTCCCTAAGCATGCTGGGGTGTTTTCTATAGGTCTTAATGAGCCCACTTACTTCAGCTGGGCTCATTAACTCTTCCCCTGCAGGACTCCCAGCACTCCCCCTAGTGGTATAAGTCAGCATAAAGCCTGAATCTAGGGCAATACATATTTTCCATCCTGGATGCAACCAGGTGTTTTTACCTGCCTGCTGTCACAATATATATATATATACATACATACATACATACATATATATATATATATATATATATATATATATATATATATATATATATATATATATATATATATATACACACACATATATATATACATATATATATATATACACATCTATATATATACACATATATATATATATATTTATATATGTATATATATATATGTATATATATGTATATATATATATATATATATATATATATATATATATATATATATATATATATATATATATATATATATATATATATATATATATATATATATGTATATATATATGTATATATATATATATGTATATATATGTGTATATATATATATATATATATATATACATATGTATGTATGTATATATGTATGTATATAGATATATAGGTAGATATATAGATAGATATAGAATTTTTTTCTTTTTTTTAATTAAATTAATATCTATTTTTAGATTTTGTTTGAGATTGAAGATTTATATTTAGTTATAGATATATAGAGAGAGAGAGATCCAAAGATTTTTTGATTTATTTTGATATTGATATCTAGATATCGAGATATCTATCCATCTTGATATGTCTTTAGAAATTAAAATCTTGAAGTCTACTAGGAACTCTACACAAACAGACAATTTGTACACCACTTCACTACAAATGTTTGAAGATTAGTATGTACTAAAATATCTGTGTGCTAAGTATATTAATTTTTTGCTTCACATAGGGGAAAAATCACTCAGCCAACAAGAGGAACCCAGTCCCCCCCCCAGCAAAAGAACATACTTGGGAAATCAGCCCAAGCCCCACTGAGGATGTGGAGGAAGGAGAGGTGGGCGACATGGGCACCCCACCAGGTGAGTGTCTGACACACCAGCTTACGGTAATCTATGCATGGCTGCCTTTTCTTTTATGTAATTTTTCAACTCTATTTTAGTTGATCTGGTTGTGCTTGAGTCAAGCAACAGCGCCACCCCCGAGGATGTTCAGGAATTATGCGACATGGGCACCCCACCAGGTCAGTGTCTGAGACACCAGCTTTATGGTAAGGTAAACTATGTATGTGTGCATATTTCTAAACACATTTTTTTGTTTCATTCCACTTTAGGTACAAGAAGTGACTATTTCACCTCAGACAGTACCCAACGGCTAATTGGTCAAATAATGGCCTGGAATGGGGAGATCGATGAAATGCGTAATCGGCTGGATCGTATGCAGCAGGAAATGAAGGACATGATTGATGTTTTGGGTCGAATCTAAATGCCCTTTTTAAAACCCCAAAACATCGATCATGTCCTTCATTTCCTGGTTTGCTGACCCCATTCTGGGCCTTCTCTTTATTATTTTTGGTCAAATTATATGGCTGTTTAACAGCATTTAAAAAAGGAGGGCTGTTTAGAGAAAATATCTTAAAAATCCAAAAAAAAAAAAAATATTGATTTTAAAAAACCAAAAAAAAAAAAAGTGATTTTAAAAAACCAAAAAAAAAAAAAAGTGATTTAAAAAAAAAAAAAAAAAGTGATTTTAAAAAGCCAAAAAAAATAAATAAAGTGATTTTAAAAAACCAAAAAAAAAAAAAAAGGATTTTAAAAAACAAAAAAAATAATTAAAAAAAAGCATGTTTGCTAAAATCAAAATGCCCAAAAAATTGTATTTTTGATTATGTAAAAATATTTAACTATAATTATATTTTTCTCAATTATTAAGATATCATTATATTTTTGGCTAGGAACATTTTATACTAAATGCATAACTGAATGCATAACAACGATTAATAAAAACATCTGCTTAGGAATTAAATAAATGTGTGGTTTGTTATTTCAATGCTCAGTATCAGTTTGGTTATAATTTTAAAAAAGTTGTTTACAGTGGCAATGGAGCTTATTTAGACATTTAAAAGGAAAATACAGTTGGCACTACAACTGCTCGACCATAACCTAGGAGAAAGCCCAAAAGAAAGGCAAGCAATAAATATAATTCACGATTTCATCAAGATTTTTTTTATTTAAAATATTTCGATATCCTGGCCCATTGCAATGGCCCCCCTACCCATAAAATAATTAACATATTGCTGTCTAACTTGACGGGCACTTTGGGGGGCCAAGCCAGTACGAAAAGTATCCAGGCCCGTAAGGTTGTCATCGATAAGTCCGGCCTCAGGCCCAACTGTTACCATATAATTTGGAGAATGTTGGTGTAAAAAGTTGTGCAGGATGCAGCACGATAAAATGATAAAATTAAGTTTGTATTCCGCCAAATTAATGGAGGTTTGAAACAGGCGGAACCGGCTGGCCAGAATCCCAAACGCATTCTCAACCACTCTTCTAGCTCTGGCCAGCCGGAAATTAAAAACCCTCCTCTCCGGGGTGAGGGTTCTTTGGGGGAATGGCCTCATGAGGTGCTTGCTCAGAGCGAAGGCTTCATCGGCAATGAAGACAAAGGGGAGTCCTTCCACGTTATCCGCATCAGGTGGCAATCCCAGGCCACCACTCTGGAGACGCTGGTAGAACTCCGTCTGGGCAAATACTCCTCCATCCTCCATCCGGCCATTCTTTCCCACGTCCACATATAAAAATTCATAGTGTGCCGACACCACCGCCATTAAAACAATACTGTGGAACCCCTTATAATTAAAATAGTATGACCCCGAATGGGGTGGTGGCATGATGTGGACGTGTTTCCCATCTATAGCCCCTCCACAATTGGGAAAGTCCCAACGGGTGGCAAAATGGGATGCCACAGTCTGCCATTCCTGTGGCGTTGAAGGAAACTGGGGAATCAAACAAGAAAACCAAAATCATTAATTTTGAAGATAACATTGCAAGAAAATTATACAATTAAAAACATTATTCCCCAGCATCAGTATAACATTAAATAATTAAAATCTTCGGGAAGAACTAATATGGAAAGGCACACTTATCAGATTGCTCACCCCCTCTGATGGAACATTGATTACATTTTAGGGGGTTGTGAAATCCCTAAAAAAGATTACTTTTAGGACACGCAGGGATTTAGGGACTAAAAAGGCTACAAGACTGCAGTTGTCGCACTCTGCAAGTGCAGTTGCTACCCAGCTTACAGTAAATGAGGTAAGGTAAAAAGGCAGTCATGTTGCAAGGAGTACACAATCACATGCAAGGGCAATTAATGAAAACACTTTGTGGCTTGCATATGATTTGATGATGGAAATCAGCAGAGCTTCTGCTCATTTACTAAAGCACTGGAACAAATGCACTTGGAGAGTGCACATGCATTTTGCAAAGTGCAACATATATTTGCTTTATACAAATCAACACCACAGAACATTCTAGCAAATTTTTACGAGGGTGGGGGGGGTTTGGAAATCAAGCTAATTGCTAATTATAAGCACACTATTTGGATTGAGTTTAGGTGGGGGGGAGGGGGTTGGGAAATCAAGCTAATTGCTAATTATAAGCACACTATTTGGATTGAGTTTAGGTGGGGGGGGAGGGGGTTGGGAAATCAAGCTAATTGCTAATTATAAGCACACTAAATATACTCAAACAAAATACATTCAAAATGAGTAGACTAGGTGGATATGTGCCCATCATTGCATGCTGGGAAGGTTATTGAAGGAAAATATACATGCATGACAAAAAAGAGCAGGAAAAAAATCCTGCATGTGTGAGGATAAAAAGGGGACATTCACACTATATTGCAATGATGGTAAGTAGTGTTTGAGGCAAGAAATACATTACATTATCAAAGATTACATAAAAGAACATGTGATGCTAATAAAAGAAAAATATCTTACCTTAATATAGTTCTTCTGCAGGACCTGGATGATGGCAGAACAGGTCTCTGGGATAATGATCCCCAGAGCCTGGGGGGAGATGCCTGTCGAGAACTTGAGGTCCTGCAGGCTTCTCCCTGTCGCCAAGTACCGCAACGTGGCAACTAGCCTCTGCTCCGGAGTGATGGCTTGCCTCATGCAGGTATCCTGCCTGCTGATATAGGGGGTCAGCAAAGCCAACAAACGGTCAAAAACGGGGTCCGTCATCCGGAGAAAGTTCCTGAAATCCTCAGGATTATTCTCACGGATCTCCCAGAGCAATGGCATGTGACAGAACTGGTCACGCTGGAGCAACCAATTCTTGGTCCATGAACTCCTCCTCGCCCTGTTCATGGACTGGTCTTGGTCTGAAGAATAAACTACAGCACCAAACACATACAATGCACGAGCTCGACGACGAGTACGTACAGGTAACATGGTTTCAAAACGGTCGGGTGGTTAGAACGCACTAAACAGAACGCACTGAAGAACAGCAAGGCCTGTGAAGAGCGCCCTGAAAATCAGGAACGAGCGGACAATAAAACAAAGATTTCTCAATGCCAACTGACCAAACGCACTGAAAAGCAGATACAAACCTCACAAGCACAGACTGAACAACAGTTAAAACGAACTGAAAAATACGAGTCTCACAAGCGTGAATCGTCTCTCACCAAACTTCTACTAACACGAGATAAACACGAGATTAGCAAAAGGAGCCCAAAGGGTGTCGTACGAGCTATTGAACTTCCGTTTTATAGTCTCGCCGGACTTGGTGTACGTCACCGCGTACTAGGCTGTCGAACTTTTGTGTGGTCGTGTGTAGGCAAGTCCATTCGTTAGAAAGTCTGCCGCAAGTCCGCCGAAAGTCCGCCGGAAGTCTGTCGGACAGGCTGTCGGACTTTTGTAGCTGAAAAGTCCGACCGTGTGTACGCCCCATAAGACTTGTGGGAGTGAGGGAGGAGAGGTAGAAAGCCATCTCAGAGGAATGGCTCTTCTTGCTGCCAAAAGAACATAGACATAGACATAGAAAAACAATATCTTATAAGCTGTCTCCCTCTGCTCCACACATCTCGATGATTTGGAGATGGCCTCCCAGATCCTCTGCCACTGAGGGAGGGAAATGGAACGTTGGGTGGCCTGAGACCATTTCTGCATATATGAGTGTTGTATATTTGTGAGCCGGTGGACCACATGGAGAAACCTATAGATATCCGAAATAAGGTGAGTTTGATAAGGGCCTTGAGAACATAAGAGTTCAAAGGGGGTGGGTTTATCTAATGTGAGGGAAGGAGATTTAATGGAGAAGTAGTGTTTGAATTGAAGGTAAGAGTAAAATAGTTGTTTAGGAATCTGATGTTTTTTTTGTGTGTCCTCAAATGGCAGGAGGGTGCGGGTGAGTGGGTGTACTATGTTCCAGAGCTAAAACATTCCAGCTTGTGTCCAGGGTAGCATACGTATGTAGGATATACTGTCTGGAATCTCGGGGTTAAAGAGCACATTTAACAAGGGTGGGCATGGGAAGGAGAGAGAGAAGCTGCCATATGGAGAGAGTGAATATCATTGGAAAGAGACTTAGGCCTCGTAATTGGGCTAAAGAGGAGTCCAGACTTGACCAAATCATGGAGCATGGGTGGACTGGGCTTGTTATGCTCATTTCTATCTCAGTCCAAATGCTGGTCACCATCCTGGTGGACCATGCAATAATTGGCTTGAGATGGGTGGCAAAATAGTATTTGATAAGGTCTGGAGCTCCCATACCACCTCTAAGGTGGGGAGCTAACATTACTTAACTGGTGATTCGAGGGCTTTATTATGCCATATAAAGTTAAGGAATGATCTTTGTGTGGCTTTGAGCTGAGACATAGGGATGGGGATGGGTAGAGTTTCGAACAGGTAGAGTAGTCTCGGTAGGATGGACAACTTCAGGACATTGATTCAGCCCAGGAGAGATATGGGAAAAGCATCCCATTGCCACAAGAATCAGTCAATGTCGCAGAAAAGTGGTGGGAAGTTAGCCTGGTAGAGGAAGGGGTAAGAGGAGGTGAGATTTATCCCTAGGTATTTAAGGGAGTGTGGGCACCAGTGGTAGGAATAATTTCGTTGTAGGGTGGTAAGGAGTGGTGGGAGGATATGTAGCGGTAAGGCTTCCATTTTGCTTGTGTTGATTTTATAACCTGAAATTGAGCTAAATTTGGCGTAATGAGACCCTGCGGATGGCAGGATGGATGCGAATGGCTTCAGCTAAAGGATCTAAACATAGGATAAACAGTAGGGGGGATAACGGCAGCCCTGCATAGTACCGTTACTCAGGGAAAAGGGTGGTGATAAATAGGAGGATAGCTGGACTTGGGAGATGGGTCGGGAGTATAAGGCATGCAGTGCTGCAACAAAGGGACCCCGAAATCCATATCTGGAAAGGGTGGTAAACATAAAGGGACAGCTAAGCCAAATGCTTTTTTTGCATTGTGACTTAGTATTAGAGCAGGGCGGGTTGTCTTGTTTAGTAAGTCAATGAGGTCAATGGTGCATCTAGTGTTGTCACCTGCATGTCTGGTCTGTACAAAGCCTACTTGGTCTTTATGTATGAGGGTAGGGATTATGTGGGATAGATTGTCCAGAATTATTGTGAATATCTTGTAGTCAGAATTAAGCAAAGTAATGGGCCTATAATTGTCAGGGAGGGAGAGGTCCTTACCAGGTTAAGGAATCAGGGTTATATGGGCAGGGAGGAATTGGGAGTGAGGTTCAATGCCTTTGAGCAACGAAGTGTATAGTGACATCAGGTGTGGGCTAAGAATTGGAAGGAAAGTTTTGTAATAGGAATAGGGGAGGCCACCTGGGCCAGGGGATTTATGGGTCGGAAGAAGTTTGATCGCTTCAGATAGTTCCTCGGGGGGTAATCTCAGAGTTTAAGTAACAAAGGTGGTCAGGAGAAAGCTTAGGTAGGTGCAGGGATTCAAAGAAAGAGTCAAATTTTTCTTGTGAGAATTGGCAGTTGGGGTCTATTTGCAAGCAGTTGTACAATTTATGATAGAAGTCCCCAAATACTTAGGACATAGTGATAGGACAGTTGGTAGGGGTGCCATTGGACTGCATGAGGGAGTCCAGAACAGAGTGAAAGGGGCAGGGCTTTAATTTGTTGACCAACATTCTATGTGGTTTATTGGAGAATTCATAAAATTTCTGTTTAGACCATAAAAGTTATTTGTCGATTTTTTTCTTATGTCAAGGGATCCTATTTGGTTACAGAAAAAGATTACAGCCCGGAGCCTAGCCACCATGGGGGAAGCCACTAGGAGTCTTTGCGAAGCTTAGACAAGAGAGAGGAACGTTGAAAAACTGCATCTCTTTTCAGACGAGACCCCGCAGAAATGCAGAGCCCCAGGAATATGGCTTTGTGAGCTTCCCACAGGGTGGAAGCCCCAGGGACCGTGTCCACATTGAGTTGGAAATATTCAAGCAGACTTTTGGATAGGCGTTCCATAATTTCTGGTATGTGCAGCAGGGACTCATTGAGATGCCAGTGACATGTCCTGGGGGCAGCCGAGGACAGGGTGATATCTAAATGTACAGAGTAGTTATCTGACCATGAGATAGGGAAACAGAATACGTCTGTCTCTGTTAGATGACGTGGTCATGTTGAAATCCCCACCTAAAACCATAAAGGGTTGGGAAAATTTGTCTAGAGTGTCAAACATTTTGAATAAAAATTGATCCTGGCCAGAGTTAGGAGCATAAACATTCACTATAGTGAGAGAGGGGGTCAGAAACGAACAATCGAGGATAATAAATCTGCCGTGGGGGTCCAAGTGTGAGGATTTGATACATAAGGGACATGAGCGATTAATCAAGATCGCCACGCCTTCCTTCCCAGATGGCCATTAAAGTGGTCGGGAAATTTTTGCTGGCAAATTTGAAGGAACCCCCAGGGTGGAAGTGTGTCTCCTGGATCAAAATTACGTCAGCCTTAGAAAATTTAAACTCTTTCAAAGCCAGCCATCGCTTCCGAACAGAGTTTAAGCCTTTGACATTAAAAGTAGGAAATTTCAACGCCATACTAACATTGTTAGTTGTTGGAGAAGCACATGAAAGACTATGTACTGTAATAGACATGAAGTGGAAAATTCCATGGTGTATATGACATAGAAAAAATATGAAGTATCATAGTGAGTCTGTAAAGAACGGCAGCATTGTAACAGGAATGTGTTATATCAATGGTATGTAGCAACCACAGGCCAAAAAAAGACCTGAGAAAAACATAGTAAATAAAAAACAAAAATAATAAAAAAAACACTAAAAATTATCAGTGTATCCAAAATGGAACCTGGAAGGCAAGGTGTCTCCAGGAAGCCCAGGCCACAGCCATGGGTAAGGGAGAGGCACATGAAGATCTCCAAAAATGGGGGAGGGAGGGTCCTCCATCTTCTGGAGTAGAAAGCCTGGAACATAGAAAAACTGTGGACAGTTAGTAACACAAAACTTCGAACCAGGATGTGGTAAACGCAAGAGTCAGCGCACCCCACGGGCAGGGGTGAATGGGCCCCCTAAGGAGGGGCACTGGCCATTGATGAACATCAGGGGTCAAGTAAAAATAAGGCTCTCAGGTGGAGTATGAAGCAATGGTCCTCAGGTTGGGAAACTGGAGAGAGGACGTCTTTTAGGCGTGGAAGTGGCCTTGTGTTGTTTCTGTCTCACTCGGGTCCAGATGTGACTTGGGGGTGCCAGCGACCTGGGAGTGACAGGTAGTGGTATAAGGGTGATAGGCCCAGATTGCGCAGGAAGGAGTCACTTTCCTGAAGGTCACGTAGGGAGTATTGTATGCCATTTCGGGAGGCAGAGAGGCGAAAGGGGAACCCCCAGCGGTATATTACTTTGTGGGTCTGGAGGTGTAATGTTACCGGACAAAGGTTTCTTCGTTTAGACAGTGTTACAGGAGAGAGGTCACTAACGATCTGGATTCTGGATCCTTTGAAGTTAAGCCTGGATTTGTTGTGGGTGGCTATGGCTAAGGCTTCTTTACTGTCATAGTAATGGAACCGGACTATCATGTCCCTTGGGTTGGCTCCTGCTGGTGGTTTAGGAGCAAGTGATCTGTGGGCTCTGTCCAGACGCCAATCAATGTCAGGAATATTGGGAGCTACAAGGTTAAACAGGCTTAGTAGGTAGGGGCGTAAATCTTGATCTTCCACTGTCTCTGGGATACCCCTGATCCGCAGGTTTTGTCTGCGTTCCCTATTCTCCAAGTCCTCCTGCTGGGCTTGGAGCTGGGTGACCAAATGTTTAATAGCAGCGTTGTCCTCCTCCAAAACATGCACATTTTGTATAAGTCAAATCAAACTTGGTTTCTACGGTGTCAGTACGTTCCCCCAATTTACTATTTACCCTCTCAGTTCCTTGGCTAGTTTCCCCACCTCTTGTGCAATGTTATGGGTGAGAGCCTGTAGCAGAGATTGCAATTTGGCATCCACGATGTCTGCTGTCAGTGGGGGGGGGGTGGCCACTGTGTTGGGGTGTGGGGATATCAAAGGGAGTACCTGTCTTCAGCTCTTGGAGCTCCGGAAGGTCCGGAGCTGTCTCTTGTGTACTCGAGGCCGCAGATGCAAGCCTATGGAGGTAGCAGTCCAAGCTGGAGCAGGCCCGAGGCTGGGAAACTGCGGCGTAGTTACGTCTTCGGTCTCCAATTTTGCCCAAGGGGTGCACGGCTGCCTCGTGATTGTGGGGATGTGACTCCCGTGGCTATCGGTGCTACAGATCTTGTGCCGGGAGTCCCGAACTGGCGATGGAGGACAGAGCACTCGTCTCATACGTTCACCATGTTCAGAAGTCACGCATCCGCCCCCAACAGTTTTCTGAGCATATGTACCTCTGCAGTGTAAACCCTACAATTTTAAATGTCCAAGTCCCTGGGCATGATTAGTGCTAACAAACATTAACATCAGTCCCTGGCTGCAATGAGCTTCCAATCTTAAGTCCAAAACTAACCTTCTTACTATTTTAACAGGAGACAAATAAAATGGCAGCATGTCTTTGGATTGTGGTGAGAAACCCACACAGGGAGAACATATAAACTTCAACACAAGCATTAGCACATTGGGGAATTGAACTACCAACCCCAGTGCTGCTAGATGGTATTGCTACCCACTTAGCTAGCAGGCAGCCTCACACAAGTAGTCTGCATCTCTGTGATGTGAACCAGCCCTAATTCCATAGCCATGCTCAGTGTCACAAGCAATATACAATATATTGTCCTAAGTATTGGGGCGCCTGCCTTTATACGCACATGAACTGTAATGGCATTCCAGTCTTAGTCCGTAGGGTTCAAAATTGATTTGGCCCACCCTTTGCAGCTATAACAACTTCAACTCTTCTAGGGAGGCTGTCAACAAGGTTTAGGACTGTGTCTATGGGAATGTTTGACTATTCTTCCAGAATTGCATTTGTGAGGTCAGGCACTGATGTTGGATGAGAAGGCCTGGCTTACAGTCTCCACTCTAATTCATCCCCAAGGTGTTCTGTTGTGTTGAGGTCAGGACTCTGTGCAGGCCTGTCAAGTTCCCCCACCCCAAACTCACTCATCCATGTCTTTATGGACCTTGCTTTGTGCACTGGTTCAAATTATTTGGTGGAGGGGGGATTATGATGTGGGGTTGTTTTTCAGTTGTTGGGCTTGGCCTCTTAGTTCCAGTGAAGGAAGCTTTTAATGCATCAGCATACCAAGACATTTTTGACAATTTCATGCTCCCAACTTTGTTAGAACAGTTTGGGGTGGCCCCTTCCTGTTCAAACATGACTGCACACCAGTGCACAAAACAAGGTCCATAAAGACATGGATGAGGAAGTTTGGGGTGGAGGAACTTGACTGGCCTGCACAGAGTCCTGACCTCAACCCAATAAAGCACCTTCTGGCTGAATTAGAGCGGAGAAATGTGCTTCTGGAAGAGGAATGGTCAAACATTCCCATAGACACACTAAACCTTGTGGACAGTCTTCCCAGCAGCTGTTATAGCTGAAAAGGGTGGGCCAGATCAAATTTTAACCCTACGGACTAAAGCCTCCTACACACAATTGGATTTTCGGCAGGGAACTGTGTGATGACAGACTGTTGGCCTAAAATCCGACCATTAGTATGCTCCATCAGACAATTGTTTCCAACTTTCTGCCAACGAATGCTGGATGGCAGGCTAGTAAATTTTCGGTGGACAACGGTCTGTTGTCAGATTTTCCTATCATCTGTACACAAGTCCGTCACACAAAAGTACAAACACGCATGCTCTGAATCAATGCTCACCAAACACGACATTAGCAGAAGGTGCCCAAAGGGTGGCGCTCAAGAGCTGAAATTCCTCGTAGTACATCACTACGTTCGTGTTTGTTGGCCAACAATTGTGTACCATTTGTATGCAAAACAAGTTCCTGGCACACGCTCTTCGGACAAAAGTCTGACGCTTTATTGGCCAACAATCGGATCATGCCTACAAGGCTTATAACTGGGCTGCCATTGTGCGTAAAGGCAGGCATCCCAATACTTTTGGCTAGATAGTATATCTGGCAAGATTTACAATGGTGGTGGAACCCTCCTACACATAAATACTACATTTAGACATAAGTTTAGGACCTGAGTCAGGAGTTATGTTTAACAACATAGGGAGATTATACAACTTCTCTATATGAAGCAGCATGCTTGGGATTAGAACCCAGACCCTCAGAGATACTAAGCAGAAGTTCTAACCTCTAAACCACAGAGCTGCTACATGTGGAAACCTCCTACACATAAATACACATAAATACTACAGTTCTTTGGACAAATAGGTGGTGGAATTACATTACTCGAGTTATTCTTCTTGATTTATTCTGTGATATTTGGTGGTTCTTGGTGGGTGAGTGTAGAATAGTGATGTTACCCTCTGATTTTTGGGAATTACATTTTGATTTCTGATGTTGGTACACATATCACATTTTTTGGGCTCAAATTATGATTATTTGGAAATAATAAAAAACACACAAAATTATGACTCATTTTAAATTTGCATCAGCAATGGTATTGTTTGTGGTTTGTAAAGACATCTGTGTGAGTTTGGGTAAAGGTTTTTGTGAGATGGAGAGTAATAAGTGAAAGTGACAGAGAAAAATTACCAAAATATCAAAACATTCCACATTCTAGCATTCTTAAAAACAAAATAGATTAAGTAGAAGCAACATTGTTGCAAGGAAAATTTATTTCAGAGAAAGATACATTTCATCTCAACATTAAAAGTATTTATATGGGGAAGCTACAATTGTACCATTCTCAGACTTTTAAAGATATTTCAGTGAAGAAATCATTTTTTCACACAGTTTAAGAGCAGATTATCTTTAAACAATATACTGCATATTTCAGTGCCATTTGGGCAATTATATAATGCTTTAAACATTATTTCCATGTGCAATACTCCAGGTTTTAGCAGAGTAGGGGTTTGGGCGCTATGTTTTCAGGGAGCTATAGTAAATTCGATTTTGGGAGTATTTTTTCACCAGCGCTATAGTGAATACTGTTTTAGTGATAATTAACGCTAGTTTGTGGCAATTAGCGCTAATTAGCACAGCGGCGCTATAGTAGATGACCCCCAATGTCACTTAAACATACGGATCCATAAAATCTGATACTGAAGGCCAAAAAGTGTTTTCTGGCCTCAGCCCAGGCCTATTCTCGATCTTTACCTGGGGTGATCTCAAGGTTCAGTACCAGCTATAAATGAACCAAACTTCATATATAGCAATGTTATTACTACTGCTATTATACATGACAGCCATGATTGTTAAGGATGCTGGTGGGTGAAGGTACTACCAAGTCCTTAGCAACCAGTGACATCACCCCCTCCAGCAATGTATCCAAAGGCAGGATCCCAGTAATGTGAAAAAAGGGGGGGAAAGCAGCGCAGATCTATAATCCCACAACCTAATAATATAACCCACTACCTCAAAAATGGTCTATCACTAGACTATTTTCAGTGTCGTAAGCCCAACAATTATTTCCAATAGTAGGCAATTTGTGTCATATACAGTATCTCACAAATATGAGCACACCCCTCACATTTTTGTAAATATTTTCTTCTAACTTTTCATGTGACAACACTGAAGAAATGACACTTTGCTACAATGTAAAGTAGTGAGTGTACAGCTTGTATAACAGTGTGAATTTGCTGTCCCCTCAAACTAACTCAACACACAGCCATTAATGTCTAAACCGCTGACAACAAAAGTGAGTACACCCCTAAGTGAAAATGTCCACATTGGGCCCAATTAGCCATTTTCCCTCCCGGTGTCATGTGACTCATTAGTGTTACAAGGTCTCAGGTGTGAATGGGGAGCAGGTGTGTTAAATTTGGTGTTATCGCTCTTACTCTCTCATACTAGTCACTGGAAGTTCAACATAGCACTTTATGGCAAGAAACTCTCTGAGGATATGAAAAAAAAATTGTTGTTCTACATAAAGATAGCCTAGGCTATAAGAAGATTGCCAAGACCCTGAAACTGAGCTGCAGCACAGTAGCCAAGACCATACAGTGGTTTAGCAGCACAGGTTCCATTCAGAACAGAGACAATTCAGAGACACTTTGGGACAAGTCCTTCATTAAAAGATAAAAACATAAAAATGTCCCACAATGTAAATCCATCTCACGCCACCTGACGAGCTGAAAAAAGAAAAAAAAACGCAACAGCTCCGCCTCCATGGGAGGCTCTCGCCAAGTGATGCTTCTTCTCAGTGACAGCTGTTATATAGTTGAGGGCGGGGCCACTCGGTGACATAAACGGGTGACCCCGCCTTCCTCTGACATCACGTGGCATCAGGGGGCTGGGTCACAGTGTCACATGGGTAAATTACGGTCGTGGTGTTCGACAAACAGGCGAACACCCGATGTTCGAGTCGAACTTACGTTCAACTCGAACATCGGGCTCATCCCTATGCAGGACCTTTCATTCTATGAATAGTGTATGACCCACTGATAATGGGGTACTTTTACGCAGTAAGTGGGCTTAGCACTATATGGCCATATGGTGTAACCATATCCCCATATTTTTGAATATGTTCAGGTTTTTTAAATAGCCTTGCAGGATTTAAATGTAATTTTTGTATGTGTGTGCTGTAATCTATTTCGTTCTGTTTGCGGTCTTATAGTAGCCCCATCTTGAATGTAAACACAATTTTAGGGTGTTCAGTCTGTTGTTCACATGTATATCACAGCTATCTACACTATACATAGAAACAAAGTCAGTAAATCAATGCCATGCACATTTACTTATATCATTTCGATGAATTTTTTCAGTTTCCCGCATTTTTAATCTGTCACTTTCCTTTAAGGCAGTGCATCTTTTTCCCACTGAAAGCTCTAGTATACATAATATTACTCATAACAGCTGTTTTTCTTATTAACATTATACATATGTATGTTGACATTTAAATGGAAAATTGATTGTTGAACAACACAAACAATTCATCGAGTTTATTTGTTTAAAGTAAAACGCTTTGCATAGTGGTGCACATAATCTCTAGAAGAACCCAGCACAATGCAGTACAAATTTTTCCTCATTCTGCTTCCTCTATTCCCAGTCATAATGGTTACCATGTTTCTTTTCCATTTTCCCTTTCAGATTGTAAGCTACATTCAGCGCGGTTATTTTAGCTTTGTTACAGAGGTATTGTATTCATACAGAGGTATTGTTGTATTCATTGGTGGCTGCAATAGTATGTACTACATTCACCTTTAGTTTTAAAATGTAAAACCCTGTCATTATTTTACTACACAGAGCTAAGGAATGTTTTATAAATATTCTACTATTGATCACATCTCACTGAGGTTTATTCAAATTACAATTCACCAATCCAGTGATACGCATTCTTTAGAGGTGATCATAAATTAATCTGATTCTGCTTTACATTCCTTGCGGGTCTGAAATCAAGTTTGCAAAATGTACCACCCATTTACCCTGTTGTTCTAGTAAATCCCTCCTATACATTATACCCACCAATGCCATGACCCTAGCAAAAATCCAGTAATGCAGTCTCACTCTGTGAGTTTCCAATAGAGAAGTGATTGCTCTGGGCTTCATCAAAATCATGGCCTTGAGCAAGAAAAAAGAGGAGCAATGGTGGAGGCAACAGCAAAGTATATTTAAAGTAGTAATGAATGAACCAAAAAAAGGTTTGGTTTGCTGCACATGGGTCAATGTAATTGATGATGAATCTAAGTTGATGGATGGCATGATTAATGCTGAATTTACATATTTTCTTGTGTGTGTTTTTTTTTTTTTTTTATTAAATTAGTTTAATTTTCTTTGTAATTGTCATACTATGTATCTATGACTAATTTATGTAGACAAAGACAGATATCTGGACAGATATTTGAAGCCCCTTATCTTAAAAGAGGGCTTTCAGATTCCAGTAAGTCACCCTCCTGCAGACTGCCACATCCACCAGGCCAGGGGTATGGAGATGGGGTTCTTGTCTCCATCAACAAGATAAGGACAAGCTGCCCTGCTGGTGGTGCAAGCACTGATTTCCCTTTAAATCCTGTCCTTTAGGAAGTCAGAAGAACTCTATCTAAACTGAAGGAAATCACATCTTAAACAAGAACATGGGAACAAGTGTTTTTCTGTCTACTCCTGTTTAGAGTTGGGTGAACAGTTCGAGCCTAGCAAAAGTTTGGGCCGAACATTGCCTGTTTGCCTGTTCGGGGAACAGCCAAATTTGCGGGGGGCGCTTGGGGGGATGTTAGTCCACCAAGCACCCCACAATGCACTGCTCACTGCACAGTGCATTCTGGGGGCCTAATTGGATGAAGCAATGCACCTGACTGTTGGTCAGGTGCAAGGCTTTGCCCAATCAGGGCACAGAGCACAGTCAAAACCATGATTGGAGTCTGGAGTAATGACAAGTCATGATGACTTTGCACAATCACGGATCAGTGCTCATAGTCCCACCCCACAATATAAAAAGGTCCCTTCCCACAGGAACCTTTTGCAGTGTGTTGGAAATAGATAGAGCGGGGCTCTGTTGGCTACTAGCGAGTTAGTGTGTTATTGTGACTCTGAGTGAAGAGTTTCAGTGTAGTGTTAGTGTAGTTGAGTATAGTGTTTGTATAGTGCGAGTATAGTGTAGTATCAGTGTAGTGTGTCAGCCAGTGTTAGTGTAGTGTGAGTATAGTGTAGTGTGTCAGTGTTGTATCAGTATAGTGTGTCAGTATAGTACGAGTATAGTGTGGCAATAAAGTGTGAGTATAGTGTAGTGTCAGTGTACTGTGAGTGTAGTGTTAGTATAGTGCAGTGTTTAACACAGCATTACATAACATTTAGTGCTGTATACAGTGCTGTATACCCCCCTTTTTTTTGGGTTGCTGTGTTTTTTTTGTCCCGTGCCTGCCCCTTTTTTTAAAATTGTTAGCCACAGTTTTTCTGATTGTAATGCTTTTGTTCCCTTGTTTTAATTTTTTTTAATAGTTTTTACATTTCTGTCAGAGGCAGTTCTCAATTTAAAGTGCATCCAATTATACATGTAGCGCTGGTAGATTTCTAATCTACCGCTTGTATGTAAATTTAGCGGGTCATCTATTCTGTACATAGTTCAAATATAATCTATGGCCAAATTAGCCTCTGTTCCAGCATTGGCTGTGTTGCCTGCAGTTCCACACTGTTGTCTGTAGGTGTCATTATCACCATAGGTCACTGTTGGAAAGCAACAAGCTGAAGTATATTAAGTGCCCTTCTTTCTCGGAGGCAACTTGGCAGAGATGGTCCACTGCCGTGCATTCTGGGAGAGGGTATTTATGGACAGACGCTGTGTGCTAGGGAGTTCAGTTCTACCTCGTGGCCCTCCAGGCCGGAGGGCTGCGACTCTGCAGCCGTGCAAGTAGGCCCAGAAGCCTGTCTGGGGCCTACTACTGCTGGGATGGTCCTGTGCTGTCTGTCCTGTGGGAAGAAGCCGAACAATTGAGAAGGCCCAGGGGAGGACCCATCTTGGAAGGGACCATGCGGAAGGCTGGTCTTGAGAGGGGCCTGGTGACGCGATTGAAGGACGCATCTTATATCTAACCTACCACACAAGTACTGCCAGGTCAGCTTAAAAGGTTCTGGTACTGTGTTGCTGTTCATCTAAAACTACTACGTCCTGTGGCAGAGGACTGTACAGTTACATCGCTCTTCCAAAGTCTGTGGCAGAGACTTTTCTTTTGTTTCGCGTTACACTCCGGCTGCTAGGTCAGTGAGAGAGACCTATCCGGGTAAAGATTAAGCCCTGGATTGAAGATACTTTCGTTCATGAGAATTTAAGTCCTCAGAGATCTTAAGAAAATGTATTTGAACTTTCCTGCAACTCTTCTTCTACCTCTTTCCTGCTACTTCTTCAAGTTGTTCCCTATTAAAGCATTGAAAAAGTACTAAGTGACTGGTGCCTACATTGTCGGATACAAAGCTCAACATGGACTCTAAGTTCTAGTACTGGTGAAACTACAGGTAAAGAGGAGACAGTAACAGCCCGATCTAAATCAGCAGCTCCTTCGGGGGTATAGTGCTACACACATTTGCCAGTATCTATTACATTTGGGTAATAAGCCCCCATCATGTCTGTGAGGCCAACAAGGAGAGGCAGACGTTACCATGCCACTATGAAGGGGCCAGCAGCATCTGTGTCCACAGGCCAAAGTCTGACGTGGTCTGTCCTCAGGCAGGGCACCATTTCCTCTGTTTAGTGATGTTGCCAGTGCTATTCAGTCACAGAATGCAGAGGAGGTGGTGGACTGGCTTACTAAACCATCCTCCTCATTGTCTATCACCCAACTAAGACTAGTGCGCAGTCCTCTGCAGCTGCCGGAGCGGCTTATTCTACCATGTCCACAGCTACTCCTTCCATAGCCCCAGCATCATGAATGGAGTCAGATGAATTATTTAAACACAGCACAGCCACTTGCTTCTTGACCATGAACAGGCATTACTTAATTCTGATGTTGGTTCTGAGGTTGAGCAAGGGCGTAACATGAGCCTACAGAGAGCGGAGAACTGATAAAGAACAAATTGGCAGGCATGCTCCCCCAGCCACAGTGTATTGTCAAGTTAGCTCCAGTGATGATGAGGAAGGAGGGGATGATGATGATCAGGTCACTGATAGGACTTGGGTGCTGGATAGAGCAGAGGAGGTAAGTGAGGGGGAGGCACAACCCCAACAGGGCAGGATGTTCTCCAGAGGCAGGCCATCATGCAATAGTAGAGAGAAGCCACCCTATTCCATCAGATTGTGGAGCTATTATCTCCAGCCCACTTTGCACAGCTCAGCTGTGTGGGCCTTTTTGAGGAACATGTGCAGCCGATCGCACTGTTGCAATTTGCAATCTCTGCTGCAAGCAGATCAAGCGTGTCAAAAACACCAGCCATGGGTATCACATGCTTGCAAAGGCTTTTAACATCCCACCACTCAACCCATTGGCAAGAGCACCTGAAAGCAACACAAAGGGATACAATTCTTCTCCTCCTCACTCCTCGCCTTTCATGTCTACTCCCACTATATCTCACGACCTCTCAGCAGCCTTCACTGACTTGAATGATGGTATTGCAAAGGGTGTCACAGGTCCTTGCAACACGTCTGCCAGCAGCACATCACCAGCTGTAGAGTATAGCAGGCAAATTTATCTGCCCCAGCTGCTGCATAAAAAAATACACTCCCTGCCATCCACATGCCCAGTGTCTAAATTCAAAATTGCTGGTTTTACAACTCCTGCCTTTTCGTCTGGTGGATTCTGCCCCTTAAGTGAATTTGCAGAATGTGCTGTAACACAATGGCAGGTTCCCAGTCACTATTATTTTGCACGTAAGGCCATTGCAGCTCTGTATCATCACGTGGAAGGCAATGTTTTGGCATCATTGGGCAAGGCAGTCAGCAGCAAGGTCCACCTTACTACTGACACGTGGTCCAGCAAGCATGGTCAGGGATGATATATTTAATTCACAGCAAACTGGGTAACTCTGCTTGCAACTAGGAAGCATGCAGGACAGGGCTCAGTGCTGGAGTTTGTTTTGCCGCCATGTCTCCATACAGCTGGTGGTAATGATGTGACATTTGTCAGCTCAACCCCCTCCCCTCCTCCATGCCACCCTCTGCTAAACTGTCGTATGAACCACCAGTACCCCCTGAGCGTTCAAGGGGATATTCATCGAGTCAGGCTTAAAGATGCCATGCAGTGTTTCAGCTGGTCTGTCTAGGGGACAGGAGCCACACTGGAGCAGAAATTCAGGGGCAGGCCCAGAGGTGGTTCATGCCATGGTAGCTTGAGCCAGGAATGGTGGTGTGCACTAATGGCACTAACTTTTTGTCTGCCCTTCGACAGGGAAAGCTAACACATGTGCCATGCCAGGCCCGCTTTATGCAGACACCATTCTTGCAACGCTACAGAACACACAAGCGGAACGGGCAGAGGAGGAGGATTCTGGAGGCATTGAATCAGAGGAAGACATGCATCAAACCTCAAGAGATGGTTTTCAGTCCCCAGAAACCTTGGGAGTAATACATGGCTGGGAGGAGGTAGTTCCAGATAGTGCAATCCTTAGTGACCCTGAGGACTCTGCTTCTCATGCCACCGCAAACTTGCTGTGCATGGGCTCCCTTATTTTTCAAAGCTTGCAAAAGGACCCAAGAATTTGTGACATTAATGATAAAGATCATTATTGGTTGGCAACCGTCCTTGACCACCGTAACAAGGGGAAAGTCTCATAACTCATCCTGCCCTCGCAGAGGGATCACAGGATGAAATATCTTAAAAAATCTTAAAGAGGAGTTTATGTAACACCTTTCCAGACTTTGGTAGGTTACAGCCTCATGGAAAAGGGAGTTTTGAGGCTTTTATGGAGCAAAGGAGGAGCGTCGGAGAAGTGGGTCATTTCAAAACACTTTTTAGTCCTTGGCGCTCAGGGCTTTAAGCTTCAAGATTCCATCAGCAGCGTCTGTATCATATGGTGGAAGATTATATTGGGGCAAAGACAGACAAGGAGAGCTTTCCAGTAGCTGATCCACTGGGTTACTGGGTCATGAAAATAGACCACTGGCCAGAACTTGACCATTATGCAATTGAGCTGTTGGGCTGCCCTGCATCCAGCGTGCTTTCCAAATGGGGATTCAGTGTTGCCGGAGATTTTTTTGGCAGACAAAAGAGTGTGTCTGTCATCAGACTCCATTGACAGGCTAACATTTATCAAAATGAATTAGTCCTGGATTAGCAGCAGCTATCAAGCCCCTAATGCCGATGTTACTGAATAAATATTTTTTGTATCTGGAAACTCAGCAAGATTTTCTAGGCTGCCTAGCTTTGTGGGTGTTGATTTTATTTCAAAGTAATTTTTTGGTAAAGGTTTCATGGGCACAATTAACACCCAAGGACCAATTTTTATGCACCTGTTTGACAGGTGCATATAATTTCATGTTTTTTTTTTACAGAAAGGCCTATTCTTGCTTTCATCAAATGTACCTCAGTAGGGTTACAGTGTAAAGGCACCATCAACACCCAGAGCCCAATTTTTCTGCACTTGTTTGACTGGTGCATATACTTTCAATTTTTTACAGAAAGGACAATTATTGCTTTCATCAAGAGTACCGCTAGCCATTTTCTGCTCTCTCTGGCAATGTGTTCTCAGAGCATTCTGCAGGGAAATTGTTTCTTTCTTTTTACTGATCTGTACATCAGTGGTGACTTCAGCAGCAGAATGAGTTTGCCACTAAACACAAAACTATTCCTTAATAGCCTTACTGGTAAGCCAGTAATGGTGAAACTGAAGTGGGGTATGGAATACAAGGGATACCTGGTCTCTGTGGATGGCTACATGAACATGCAAATTGCCAATACAGAAGAGTATATTGATGGGGCATTGTCTGGACATCTTGGAGAAGTTCCAATAAGATGTAATAATGTATTGTATATACGAGGAGTAGAAGAGGAGGAAGAAGATATTGAGATGAAAGAATAAAGCAATTTCAAAATTAGTCTAGTAAATTTATTTTGAAACTTCTCTTTTGAGGTTATTGTTGGACATTGCTTTTGTATAACTTCAAAAACAAGATACAATCCGTGATGAAATCTCCTCTCTACAGGTATCTCCCCAAGCTAAGACCCCATGTCAACAGGTACAACCAACACTCCCCTTTTTCAAATCTGCTACTACAGACGAAGTTGCTAAACTCCTTTCTATCGCCCACCTAACCACCTGTCCCCTGGACCTATTCCCTCTCAAATGCTACGGACCCCATCCTGCACTCTCTAACCCACATCTTCAATCTCTCCCTCACTTCTGGCATCTTCCCCAATGCTCTAAAACATGCACTGGTCACCCCCCGTAATTAAAAAGCCGTCCTTGGACCCTACCAATCTTAACAACCTACGCCCTATCTCCTTGCTCCCCTTTTCCTCTAAACTACTTGAGCGCCTGGTTTACAACCAAGTAAATGACCACCTCATTAAAAACAACCTTCTTAATCCCCTTAAATCTGGATTTCGCCCTCAACACTCCACAGAAACTGCTCTTTTAAAACTCACAAACGACCTACTAACTGCAAAAACCAACGGACACTATTCTGTACTCCTTCTTCTGGATCTTTCAGCTGCCTTTGACATGGTTGACCACCCCCTCCTCCTCAAAAAACTTTACTCCCTCGGTCTCCGTGACTGTGCTCTTCAGTGGCTCTCATCCTACCTATCCCAACACACCTTCAGTGTCACTTACAATTCTACTTCCTCCACTCTTCTTCCCTTCTCTGTCGGGGTCCCCCAAGGTTCTGTTCTTGGACCTCTTTTATTTTCAATCTACACCTCTTCCCTGGGTCAGCTGATAGCCTCTCACGGCTTTCAATATCATTTCTATGCTGACTACACACAAATCTATCTCTCCACCCCTCAACTTACTCCATCAGTCTCCTCACGCATCACTAACTTACTAACCAACATATCTGTATGGATGTCACACCACTTCCTCAAACTCAACTTGTCCAAAACCGAGCTTATAATATTTCCTCCCCCACGTGCCTCTTCCCCTGACTTCTCTGTCAAGAGCATTGGCAAAACCATCAACCCGTCCCCACATGTCAGGGTGCTAGGTGTTATCCTGGACTCTGAACTCTCCTTTCGGCCCCACATCCAATCACTTTCCAAAGCTTGCCACCTCAGCCACAACATCTCTAAACTACGTCCCTTTCTAACCAATGAAACCACAAAGCTCCTGATTCACTCCCTGGTTATCTCTCGCCTCGACTACTGCAACTCCCTCCTCATTGGCTTACCTTTAAATTGACTATCCCCCCTTCAGTCCATCATAAATGCTGCTGCCAGACTCATCCACCTTACAAACTGCTCAGTGTCTGCTACCCCTCTCTGCCAATCCCTCCATTGGCTACCACTCACCCAATGAATTAAATTAAAAATACTAACAATAAGTTACAAAGCCATCCACAACTCTGCCCCCAGCTACATCACTAACCTAGTCTCAAAATACCAACCTAATCACCATCTCCGTTCCTCCCAAGACCTCCTGCTCTCTAGCTCCCTCATCACCTCCTCCCATATCTGCCTCCAGGACTTCTCCCGAGCCTCGCCCATCCTCTGGAATTCCCTACCCCAATGTGTCAGACTGTCTCCAAATTTATCCACTTTTAGGCGATCCCTGAAAACTTTCCTCTTCAGAGAAGCCTATCCTGCCTCCATCTAACAACTGCACTATTTTCTCCATTAGCTCATCCCCCACAGCTATTACCCTTTTGTATAATTTGACCCTCCCTTCTAGATTGTAAGCTCTAACGAGCAGGGCCCTCTGATTCCTCCTGTATTGAATTGTATTGTACTTGTACTGTCTGCCCTAATGTTGTAAAGCGCTGTGTAAACTATCGGCACTATATAAATCCTGTATAATAATAATAATGTATGTTTTGTTAGGAAAAATAAACCATTTTTTTCAAGAGTACCTCTATAGGGTTATGATATGAAGGCACCACCAACACCCAAAGTCCAATTTTTCCACACCTGTTACTTCTATCCAAAGTCTGCGAAAGTGACACCAGACTTTATCTACAAAAAAAAATGTTAATCTTGGGCTGAGTGTACAATAATTTGGCTTCTTCACATAAGGCTTGCTCACTGTGGTGCAAAAATTTGTTATTTCCATCCAAAGTTTGCCAAAAATAGCGCTGTTTTACCGCCGACGCCCCCTACCGCCCCAGTGTGAAGCAGCCTTATTTATGGTAGCTTTGCTGCAGCAGGTTCTACACATGGTAAAGATGTGCCACTTTACAGACAGACTAAGGGCCCCCCCAGGCACTATACAGTGCCTTGAAAAAGTATTTATAGCCCTTAAAAATTTTTAACATTTTGTCATGTTACAACCAAAAATGGAAATGTGTTTTATTGGGATTTTATGTGATAGACCAACACAAAGGGGCACATAATTGTGACGTGGAGTTAAGATGATAAATGGTTTTCAAAAATTTTTACAAATAAATATCTGAAAAATGTGGCATGCATTTGTATTCAGCCCCCTTAACTTTCAGCCCCCTTAACTCTGATACCCCTAACTAAAATCTAGTGGAACCAATTGCCTTCAGAAGTCACCTAATAAATAGTCAACCTATGTTTAATTGTGTGTAACCTTTGTGTAATTTAATCTCAGTATAAATACAGATGTTCTGTGAAGCCCTCAGAGGTTTGTTAGAGAACCCTAGTGAACAAACAGCATCATGAAGGCCAAGTAACACACCTGACAGGTCAGGACTAAAGTTGTGGAGAAGTTTAGAGCAGGGTTAGGTTATAAGAAAAACATCCC
The DNA here is from genome assembly GCA_037952925.1 of Lithobates clamitans. NCBI lineage: Eukaryota > Metazoa > Chordata > Amphibia > Anura > Ranidae > Lithobates > Lithobates clamitans. The sequence goes on from JBBGZY010000143.1 coordinate 736,008, forward strand.
AAGCTTTGAGCATTGTTCAATCCATCATCTGGAAATGGAAAGAGTATGGCACAACTGCAAACCTACCAAGACATGGCTGTCCACCTAAACTGACAGGCTGGACAAGGAGAGTATTAATCAGAGAAACAGCCAAGAGGCCCATGGTAGCTCTAGAAGAGCTGCAGAGATCCACAGCTCAGGTGGGAAAATCTGTCCACAGGACAACTATTAGTTATGCACCCCACAAATCGGGCCTATGTGGAAGAGTGGCAAGAAGAAAGCCATAGTTTAAAGAAAGCTATAAGAAGTCAGTTTACAGTTTGTGAGAAGCCATGTGGGGGACACAGCAAACATGTGGAAGAAGGTGCTCTGGTCAGATGAGACTCTACGTGTGGTGGAAAACTAACACTGCACATCACCTTGAACACACCATCCCCACCATGAGACATGGTGGTGGCAGCATAATGTTGTGAGGATGCTTTTACTTCAACGGGGACAGGGAAGCTGGTCAGAAATGATGGGAAGGTGGATGGAGCCAAATGCTGGGCATTCTCAGAAGAAAACCTGTTAAAGTCTGCGCAAAGACTTGAGACTGGGATAGAGGTTTACCTTCCAGCAGGACAACAACCCTAAACATACAGCTAGAGCTACAATAGAATGGTTTAAATCAAAGCATACTTATGTGTGAGAATGGCCCAGTCAAAGTCCAGACCTAAATCCAGTTGAGAATCTGTGGCAAGACTTGAAAATTGCAGTTCACTGATGCTCTCCATCCAATCTGACAGAGCTTAAGCTATTTCGCAAAGAAGATTGGCCAAAAAAGTCACTCTCTAGATTTGCAAAGCTGGTAGAGACATACCCAAAAAGACTTGCAGCTGTAATTGCAGCAAAAGATGGTTCTGATAAGTATTGACTCAGGGGGCTGAATGCAAATGCACGCCACATATTTTGACATATGTATTTGTAAAAAATCTTGAAAACCATTTATCATTTTCCTTCCACTTAACAATTATGTGCCACTTTGTGTTGGTCTATCACATTTAAATCCAATAAAATACATGTGGAAATGTAAAATGTGGAAAATTTCTAGGGGTAGGAATAATTATTCCAAGCACTGTATTAAAGGATTTTTTTATTTTTATTGTTTTACTTTAAGCATCATTAGAATCACTGCTCCTTTAAAAACATTCTTTAAAAAAAAAAAACATTTTGGCATTGATACATGTCCCCCCAGGGCAGTAACCGGGCCCCCATACCCTTTTTATGGCCACTAACTTGCATATAAGCCTTCAAAATGGGCACTTTTGATTTTTCAAGTTCAGGTCCCATAGACCTTAATAGAGTTTGTGGTTCGGGTCCGAACTTTTGCAATGTTCGAGAGTTCTGGTACAAACTGGGGGTGTTCGGCCCAACTCTACTCCCGTTCTGGTGACAAATCAAGACTTTACCAGGACAAAAAGAGAGGTTGAGACACTAAAAAAAAGTGATAGAATTTCTATCCCTTTGCTGTTTTTTTAAAACAAAAAAAGTTTGGCTTTAGATATACTTTAATTAGGTATTATTAAAGTAAAGATGTCACATATAGTGGCCACCTTTGCTGAAATGTTACAGTAGAAGGGATGACACAGGTCATAGCAGTTACCAGGTGGTCAGGCCCCTAACAATTAATCTGTGATTGTTTCTACATTTTGTGAAGAGTTTTTGTATGTGGTGGATATTAATCAAAAAGGTAAATTGTGGGACTCTGGTTTACAACTGGACTCAGATGTGTTTGGACAAACACTGTTATAATGTTTTAACCCTCTTACTGCCAGGCCTTGCACTCCACTTTTAAACTCTGATGGCCAGATAATTTTTGCTAATTTTTCCATTTGTTTTATTTTTCAATTACAGCTTTCAGAGTAGTTAACACCCCCCCCCCCCCCATACACACACACACCCCACCACCACCATTTTCTAAAAGCATTAAAAGAATAGGAATGGTAGAAATAGAATAAGGTGCTACTGATTTTTTAGGCCCTGCAATAGTATCACATATGTTAATCAAATCACTATTTTCCCTAAAAATACAGTGATATCCATATTAGGGGACACAAACACTACATAACTTGCAAAACTTCTGTTAAATTTCCACTAAATATAAAAGTTAAAACTGTATTGAGTGAAAAAATAACAAATATTTGTAAATTTAAAATTGTGCCTGATTTTTTTAGGCCCTGCGATCGTTGCACAAATGTTTTTGATCACAATTTTCGCTAAAAATACTCTAATATCAATAATTCAGTATTAATGGACACAGACACTACATAACTTACAACATTTCTGTAAAATTCACACTAAATATAAAAGCTAAAACTAAATTGAGAAAATAAAGAATAATAAATAACAAATATTTGTAAATTTTAAATTGTGCCTTTTTTGCAAAAAGGTGAAAATCAAAGGTACTCAAAACTATAAATGAGCAACTTACTCTACAAATCTGGATCTGACCGTAAATGTATCCCAAACCATACATTTTCTGAAAATGTAGGATTAGTAGAATAAAAAAAAAGCAATTCAGATTTTTTAGGCCCCACAATAGTTTATCAAAATTATATTTTCACTAAAAATACACTAAAAGCATTATTAGGACACACAAACACAACATAACCATACATCCGTGGAGGGCCATGTTTACCCACACAGGGATGCACAGGTGCATTCCTATTCAGGTAGTCCCATTCATGTCAATTGGAATACAGTGGCTGTAGGGACAGAGCCACTATTTCCAATCTGATATCCGGTCAGGTGTGGGTGCATGGTCTCGAATGCAGACAGTGTGAGTTTGGGGTCATGAACAAAAACTTCATCCCCAACTCCTTGGCCCGGTGAATGTGGAGGCATGTGGGGGTATTTATCATTATCTGGAAGTCCCCTTTAGAATAAGGGGGCTCCATATATTGAGTCCTCCCCCCTATGTAAATAAGTATAGGATTTATAGCACCCTTTGTTACTTTTGTTAAAAATATAGACACTATAGAAAAAAAAACTTAAAAGAAACCCACAAAAATAATTTTGCATGTTGTACTGTAAATCCAATGTCAATCACGTTGGCCAGAAATGTATCCAGCTTCAATCTCGATGCCCAACACCCAAAGATATAATGACCCATAATCTAGGTTATAGTGCCCCACTACTACCCCTGCTACAAATTACTGTTCCCTGTCACTGCTAGAGAGTAAAAACTGTGGGGGGGGGGGGCTGATGATTTCACTGACAAAACAGGGTCATGACCAAATTTGATCAGTGATGCCACCTATGATCCCTGGTGCTTTTTATATTCCTGCAGTGCTGGAGATTTGTTGTGATATAGCGATGGTGTTACTAGTGCCACTATATGACAAACTGCAGACTGATGTTTGTTTTCAAACATCAAATCCAGGTTTGGGTGGGAGGACAAACTGGCCAAATCTAGTTTGGAGGACTGTACAACAGGCTAGATTTAGGTTAAACACATAGTCATACCTGGTTCAGTCAATTAGTTACCCTGCAATTACTGGGTTTTCAAGGTATATTTAGCTTCACCATATTCACTAAACTAAGTGAACATTCACCATTTAGGTAGCATTATCTACTCTTTCAGTCAACCCCAAATAGTGTAAAAAAAATAGGTTTTAAGGGTATGAGGGGATGTCTTCATAAATAATGAAAAAGTTGGAACTCTACCTTTTTATAAAGAGTGTGAAACTTTTTAAAATTAGATGGATAATTTAGAGAAAATGTATTATTTTCCTTTGGATTTTAAAACAAGCCAGTGATTAATAATTAAAGTGAAATATTTGTATGAAATTTCAAATTTATGCAAATACCTAAATTTCAGTTCTGTATAAATAAACAGCATAACAAAGTTTAAGATTTTCTTTTAAATTTTACAAATGAATATGCATATTATTTACATAAATATATTTCTTGATAATTGGCTATTAATTCTATGTGTAGTACCTCTACCATAAGTCAAAATTATTTCACTACAATAATTAAGAATGTATATTTAAGTAGCAAAACAATAAAATAAATTAATGTCACTTTTGTGTGCACATAATAAGCTCAACATTTTGGCATTGCTTGCATAAATGATGTAAAATTACATGAACAAAAAAGTAACATGTTGACCTAATTTAATGCATTGATTTAATTGCTTGTTTGGTAACATATTGAAAAAAAAAACACTTTATATGAATTGCTTCAGGTATTTTAATAAACTGTAATAGTAAAACTATACAGTTAACGTCTAATGAGAAAAAATGTCAAGTTAAGAACAATACAATGATCAGACACGATTCATATTCAAAAGAAACATATTGATTTTTCTAATTCTGCACTGGATTGAAGCAGATATACAGCGTATCGCTTTTATTCAGTATTACTTGAATTATTACATATTTCCTAATATCGATTGTGTTAAATAATACCTGTCATTGTTGATAAATGGGCACTTAAGTACGTTAAATATTTAAAACTGTAAATCTTTCATTTGAATAGGATTTTGTGTCTAAATTATATCTACATGACAGTGTAATGCCTGAATTGGTATTGTATCTTGTAAGCATATTTTGTATATTTAAAGTGTAGATTAAATTGCTATCTCAAATTTGTTAAACCATCTTTTAGAAAGCAGTTGATGTTTTTAACATCTGCATTGTGTTGTACTGTGCACTTTGAATATTAAAATCATGACGTTATTTGCAGTTGCCCCTCAGACTTTAACCCCCTCAATACAGGGCACGTTCACCCCCTTCCTGCCCAGGCCACTTTTTTAGCTTTCAGCGCTGTCGCATTTTGAATGACAATTGAGCGTCAATGCAACGCTGTACCCAAATTATTTCTTCAAACAAATAGAGCTTTCTTTTGGTGGTATTTAATCACTGCTGAGATTTTTTTTTTTACTAAAAAAAAAAAAAAGACCGAATAAAAAAAAAAAAAAGTTTTTCTTATTTTCTGTCAGTAAATTTAGTAAATAAGTAATTTTTCTCCTTCACTAATGTGCGCTGATGATGCTTCACTGATGGGCACTGATGAGGTGGCACTTATGGGCACTGATTAGGTGGCACTTATGGGCACTGATTAGGTGGCACTGGTGGGCACTGGTGGGCAGCAAGGATAGGCAGTGGGAATTGATGAACAGAACTGATGGGCACAGGTGGACAGCACTGATGGACACTGATGGGAGGCACGGATGAGCATTAATGGGCAGCGCTGATTAGCAGGCACTGATGGGCACTGATTGATGGGAGGCACTGACTGGCATCACTTATGGGCACTGATTGGTGGCAGATGGACTTTCCAGATGATCAGTGCCCTGATTACCTGTCCAGGTCTCCTCTGCGAGGAGATGCCACTGATCGGCACTCCTCTCCACACACGCTGTCAGTGTGAGACGAGGAGAGCCGATTCACGGCACTTCTGTATTTTCATGTAACCGGCTGTGATGGGACAGTTGCGGTTGCGGCTCTTTACAGAGATCGGGGTTGTGCCATTACCTAGCCGAAAATATTGATAAGGTGGGATACAATACACAAATTGGAATTGGGATGCCATGTGGTGCAACCTGTGAAAATGTACTAAATCACCATCAATCAGAAAGACATTGATAAAACTTTTTTATGAGATGGCACTATACTTCTCTACATTTAATTTATCTGCAGGTATCTTGGTCCTGTTTCTGTGGTTGCCCTAGCCCTGGATACTTTATTCATATATTTTGGTCTTGTGAAAAAGTTGTTCCAATCTGGCAGGAGTTTTAAATCTGTAGATAAAATTTGCTGGTACACCTATTGCCCTAACAATTTGTATCTGTTTGTTATTCTCTTCCATTCCAGATACTGTATATCACCATACCGAGAAGCTGAGTCATACTCTATGGGGGTCATTTACTATAGCGCCGCGGCGCTAATTATCACTAATTACCATAAATTATCGCGAAAACGGTATTTATTATAGCGCTGGTGAAAAAATACTACCAAAATCAAATTCACTATAGCTCCCTGATAGGGATGAGCTTCGAGTTCGAGTCGAACTCATGTTCGACTCGAACATTGGCTGTTCGCAAGTTCGCTGAACAGCGAACAATTTGGGGTGTTCGCGGCAAATTCGAATGCCGGCGGAACACCCTTTAAAAGTCTATGGGAGAAATCAAAAGTGCTAATTTTAAAGGCTAATATGCATACTCTATGGGGGTCATTTACTATAGCGCCGCGGCGCTAATTATCACTAATTACCATAAATTATCGCGAAAACGGTATTTATTATAGCGCTGGTGAAAAAATACTACCAAAATCAAATTCAATTTAAAACCCTTTAAAAGTCTATGGGAGAAATCAAAAGTGCTAATTTTAAAGGCTAATATGCATACTCTATGGGGGTCATTTACTATAGCGCCGCGGCGCTAATTATCACTAATTACCATAAATTATCGCGAAAACGGTATTTATTATAGCGCTGGTGAAAAAATACTACCAAAATCAAATTCACTATAGCTCCCTGATAGGGATGAGCTTCGAGTTCGAGTCGAACTCATGTTCGACTCGAACATTGGCTGTTCGCAAGTTCGCTGAACAGCGAACAATTTGGGGTGTTCGCGGCAAATTCGAATGCCGGCGGAACACCCTTTAAAAGTCTATGGGAGAAATCAAAAGTGCTAATTTTAAAGGCTAATATGCAAGTTATTGTCATAAAAAGTGTTTGGGGACCTGGGTCCTGCCCCAGGGGACATGGATCAATGCAAAAAAAATTTAAAAAAACGGCAGTTTTTTCATTAGCAGTGATTTTAATAATGCTTAAAGTCAAACAATAAAAGTGTAATATCCCTTTAAATTTCGTACCTGGGGGGTGTCTATAGTATGCCTGTAAAGGGGCGCATGTTTCCTGTGTTTAGAACAGTCTGACAGCAAAATGACCCTAAATTCCATACCAGGCCCTTCAGGTCTGATATGGATATTAAGGGGAACCCCGGCCAAAATTTAAAAAAAAAATGACGTGGGGTTCCCCCTAAATTCCATACCAGACCCTTCAGGTCTGGTATGGATTTTAAGGGGAACCCCGCGCCAAAAAAAAAAACAAAACGGCGTGGGGTACCCCCAAAAATCCATACCAGACCCTTATCCGAGCACGCAACCTGGCAGGCCGCAGGAAAAGAGGGGGGGACGAGAGTGCGGCCCCCCCCCCTCCTGAACCGTACCAGGCCACATGCCCTCAACATTGGGACGGTGCTTTGGGGTAGCCCCCCAAAACACCTTGTCCCCATGTTGGTGAGGACAAGGGCCTCATCCCCACAACCCTGGCCGGTGGTTGTGGGGGTCTGCGGGCGGGGGGCTTATCGGAATCTGGAAGCCCCCTTTAACAAGGGGACCCCCAGATCCCGGCCCCCCCTGTGTGAAATGGTAAGGGGGTACTTACCCCTACCATTTCACAAAAAAACTGTCAAAAATGTTAAAAATGACAAGAGACAGTTTTTGACAATTCCTTTATTTAAATACTTCTTCTTTCTTCTATCTTCCTTCATCTTCTGGTTCTTCTGGTTCTTCTGGTTCTTCTGGTTCTTCCTCTGGCGTTCTCGTCCAGCATCTCCTCCGCGGCGTCTTCTATCTTCTTCTCCTCGGGCCGCTCTGCACCCATGGCATGGGGGGAGGCTCCCGCTCTTCTCTTCATCTTCTTCATCTTCTTCTCTTCTTCTTTTCTTCTCTTCTTCATTTTCTTCTCCGGGCCATTCCGCACCCATGCTGGCATGGAGGGAGGCTCCCGCTGTGTGACAGCGCTCCTCGTCTGACAGTTCTTAAATAACGGGGGCGGGGCCACCCGGTGACCCCGCCCCCCTCTGACGCACGGGACATGACGGGACTTCCCTGTGGCATTCCATGTGACGTCACAGGGAAGTCCCGTCAAGTCACCGTGCGTCAGAGGGGGGCGGGGCCACCGGGTGGCCCCGCCCCCCGTTATTTAAGAACTGTCAGACGAGGAGCGGCGTCACACAGCGGGAGCCTCCCTCCATGCCAGCATGGGTGCGGAGCGGCCCGGAGAAGAAAATGAAGAAGAGAAGAAGAGAAGAAGAGAAGAAAAGAAGAAGAGAAGAAGATGAAGAAGATGAAGAGAAGAGCGGGAGCCTCCCCCCATGCCATGGGTGCGGAGCGGCCCGAGGAGAAGAAGATAGAAGACGCCGCGGAGGAGATGCTGGATGAGAACGCCGGAGGAAGAACCAGAAGAGCCAGAAGAACCAGAAGAACCAGAAGATGAAGGAAGATAGAAGAAAGAAGAAGTATTTAAATAAAGGAATTGTCAAAAACTGTCTCTTGTCATTTTTAACATTTTTGACAGTTTTTTAGTGAAATGGTAGGGGTACTTTTGTACCCCCTTACCATTTCACACAGGGGGAGGCCGGGATCTGGGGGTCCCCTTGTTAAAGGGGGCTTCCAGATTCCGATAAGCCCCCCGCCCGCAGACCCCCACAACCACCGGCCAGGGTTGTGGGGATGAGGCCCTTGTCCTCATCAACATGGGGACAAGGTGTTTTGGGGGGCTACCCCAAAGCACCCTCCCAATGTTGAGGGCATGTGGCCTGGTACGGTTCAGGAGGGGGGGGCTGCACTCTCGTCCCCCCCTCTTTTCCTGCGGCCTGCCAGGTTGCGTGCTCGGATAAGGGTCTGGTATGGATTTTTGGGGGGACCCCACGCTGTTTTTTTTTTTTTTTTGGCGCGGGGTTCCCCTTAAAATCCATACCAGACCTGAAGGGTCTGGTATGGAATTTAGGGGGAACCCCACGTCATTTTTTTTTTTAAATTTTGGCCGGGGTTCCCCTTAATATCCATATCAGACCTGAAGGGCCTGGTATGGAATTTAGGGGGACTCCTACGTATTTTTTTTTTTTTTAATTTTGGTTCGGGGCTCCCCTTTGGGGAATTCCCATGCCGTTTTTATCAATAAACTTCTATGTGTATTGTCGGCAATGCAATAGCCGCGGTAGTTTTAAATGAGTTTTTTCCTTCAAAATGTCATTTTGCTGTCAGACTGTTCTAAACACAGGAAACATGCGCCCCTTTACAGGCATACTATAGACACCCCCTAGCTACGAAATTTAAAGGGATATTACACTTTTATTGTTTGACTTTAAGCATTATTAAAATCACTGCTCCTGAAAAAACGTCCGTTTTTTAAAATTTTTTTTGCATTGATCCATGTCCCCTGGGGAAGGACCCAGGTCCCCAAACACTTTTTATGACAATAACTTGCATATTAGCCTTTAAAATTAGCACTTTTGATTATTCATGTTCGTGTCCCATAGACTTTAACGGTGTTCGCGTGTTCGAACGAACTTTTTTCCTGTTCGCATGTTCTGGTGCGAACCGAACAGGGGGGTGTTCGGCTCATCCCTACTCCCTGAAAACAAATAGCAGCCAAACCCATATGCCCTGTACACATGGTCGTATTTTCCGACAGAAAATGTGCGATCGGAGCTTGTTGTTGGAAATTCCGACCGTCTGTGGGCTCCATCTGACTTTTTCCATCGGATTTTCTGACACACAAAGTTTGAGAGCAGGCTATAAAATTTTCCCACAACAAAATCCGATCGCGTCAATTCCTACCGTGTGTGGACAATTCCGACGCACAAAGTGCCACGCATGCTCAGAAGAAATTCCGAGACGGAACTGCTCGGTCTGGTACAATTAGCATTCGGAATGGATATAGCACTTTCATCATACTGCAATGTTTTAAATTGCTTAATGCAGCCTACTCTCTTCTTCTTTCTAATGCTAGAAGAATGAAGTTGTTTTGCTGCTCAATATTCACACAAACTTCTTTCATTATTATTTATCGTGATTTCATCAATATTATTTTATTTGTCACATCTGACTAAAAATTTTTTAAATTTTAATTTGGGGTTTTTACATTTTTTTTTTATTTTTGGATTTGAATTTTTTTAGTTCAATCTTATTTTATTGAAAGAAACATACAAGGAAATGTATACCACATAAACATCATTAATAGTAGTAGTAGGTGATGACAATAAATCCAGTGTATTCGAAGGATACATAATATAGTATCGTACCAAGTTCATTATGTGTGCAGATAACAAGGAAAAAAACATTGTTTTAAACAACATATTGAGACATAACAAGGATAACCAAAGAGCCATCACCATATATGGGAGGGGATTACATGTAAACTTCATGTGTTACTACAATCAAACTTATTCCAGAAACCTGTTATGTTGTAAAGGATTAGCTTGTGGGGGTCGTATTTTGCATCTGAATTCTTAGTACATTTATACAAAGAGGAGAAGGATTAGGGGGAAAGTAGGGAAACAGAAAGGTTAGGAACAGGAGTCGCTCCAGCATGGTCATGAGGTGGTACTGTCTAGGTTGCCCTCTGCCCAGGAGATGAAGTCCGATGAGTAGCGGAACATGGACCATGAAGTCCAAGTAAGAGAGAACTGATTGTCTTTATTAGATTCCTCAGCTAACAGACGTTCAAGGTCTCTGATGCGGTCCACCTCAATAGCCTACTCCCCCAGGGAAGGTACAGTTCTTGACTTCCAATATCTTGGAATCACCATTCCAGCAGCGGCCAATGACGTAATACATCTTTTTTAATGGACTTGAGTGTGCCCGGGAGCATGGATAAAAGAGCTATCTCGGGTGAAGGAAAGAGAGCGGTCGCCATCAGTTTGCAGTATAGTAGGAAGATCTGTTGCCAGAATTTCTGTATGGGGGGCATTCCCATCAAATGTGGAACATTGTGCCCCAGGAGCTTAGACATCGCCAACAAGTATCCAGGTTTGTCGAGTTGAAGTGATGTATAGTCGAAGGGCATCTATACCACCTCGTCACCAGTTTAAACCCCTTTTCTTGAGTTTTAGTGGCTAGGGAGAGCTTGTGCGTTAGGATAAAGCATTTTTGCCAGTCAATGGGGAAATGGAATGTTGGAGATGTTTTTCCCAAGCCTTCGTGTAGGGTGGAGATCAGGGTGAAGAGCATTCAGCAAGAGGGAATAAAACTGTGATACCACGTTCGTTGGAGAATCGATTTGGAGGAGCATATCCTCGAATCCTGTCGGTTCAGCTAGAATATCTGGTATTGACTGGAAGGTTTGGATATAGGAAGTCAGTTGTTGTTTCTGAAGCCTTTGCATAGGGTATCGAGAAAGCGATTCGGGGGGTATCTGGCATTAGAGTGGGGTCTGTACGGAGAACCTGAGAAAGCCTCCTATGGTCTTCTTTTCGCCAAGGTCCAAAGCTTGTCAGGTGCATAGCCGATGGGAAGGCTGGGGTCCCAAATAGGGGGGTCCTAGGCCCCGAAGGATTAGATATGTTACCGCTAGAGATTAAGCGATCCCAAATTTGGATTGTTTGACGGGTGAGGTCACAGAGGGGGTGTGAACCCCTACAAAGTGCGGGTGTGGTCCATAGAAGAGCTGAGAGATCAATGGAGTTCATATGGCTTTCCAAGTGAACCCAGAGCTTAGTCGTATAGTTATGGAACCAGGCCAGTATGCAAGTAAGTATCGCTGCCTTATGGTACAATGAAGCGTCCGGGGCTCCAGCTCCCCCTCTCGCTTTCGGAAGAGATAACGTTCTGTATCTAATTCTAGGACGGGCTGAATTCCAAATAAATTTAGAGAACAGCTGGTGCAATTTCTGAAAATAGGAGTTAGGTATGTATATAGGGATTGTCTGAAATAGGTACAAAAATCTGGGGAAGGACATCCATTTTCAAGGTGTTCACCCTACCGAGCCAGGAGAGCCATTTAAATGTGTAAGTAGATAGATCAACTTGAGTTCTGAGAGGTAAGGGGGTAAAATTCCTGGAAAAGAGTTGGGATGAATCCTCCGGTATTTGAATACCAAGGTATCGGATGGAGGTGGATCCTGTTTTAAAGGAAAAGGCAGTAGAAAGTCTGCGTAGGTCTGACTTTGGCAGAGAAATATTGAGAATTTCTGATTTATTGTAGTTTACTTTAAAGTTACTGACTTCCAAATCTCTGGAACTCCTGCATCACAGAGTGCAGAGAAAAGTGTGGACGTGTCACAAATAGGAGCAGGTCATCTGCAAACAGAGCAAGTTTAGTTTGACTGGGCCCGACTGTTATTCTGTGCACAGAAGGATTGTTTCACAAAGCAATAGCTAAATGTTCCATGGTGAGAACATACAGGAGAGGAGACAGGGGGCATCCTTGTTGTGTCCCGTTAGAGATAGAGAATGCCGGTGATAAAGAGCCATTCAGTCTTATCCTAGCGGATGGAGAGGAGTAGAGGGACATTATCCTTGAGATCATGTGGGCTCCCAGTCCTATTTGTTGTAAAGACATCCGAAGGAATTGCCAATCTACTCGATCGAATGCCTTCTCCACATCGACTGTTAAGAGGCATAAAGGAATATCGTGAGTTCGGGCATAGTTGGATAAAAAGGGTTTTCAGGGTGTTATTCCTTGCTTCTCGGCCACTCACAAATCCTACTTGATCTAAGTGGATCAAACTGGGCAACAATGGTTGTAACCTGTTGGCTAACACTTTAGCGAAGATCTTCAAATCCACCCCGATCAAGGATATTGGCCTATAATTTGTACATAAAGTCGGGTCCTTCTCTGGTTTTGGAATAAGGGAAATATGAGCCTCAAGTGTTTGTGGGGGAAACACTGAGCCCTCTGATAAAGAGTTGAAGGAAAGGAATAAGAAGGGGAGCAAATAATTTATAAAACTTTGGGGTAAAGCCGTCCGGCCCTGGGCTCTTGCCAGTTGGTGTACTTGCAATAGCTTTCGCAACTTCATCTGCTGTTATAGGTGTTTCAAGTTCGGTAATGGTGTTCTCATCCAAAGTGGGGAGCGCGGTTTCCATAATATAAGAGGATTTGTGCTCCTCTGTAGTAGAGGGGGAGCCTGACGACTGGGCCAAAGGTATATTGTATAGGGATTAATAAAAATCCCTGAAAGTCTGTGCAATCTTAGAAGGTGAGGAGATTGATTCTCCATGTGGTCCTTGGATGTGGGAGATGAAAGTAGAGGATCTTTTTGGGTGCAGGGAGCGGGCCAGTGACCTGCCACACTTGTCTTGGAATTTATATTGATGGAAAGCGAGCTTGTCCGCGAATGTACGTGCAGATGTCTCATATAGACCTCTGAGATGTAATCGGGCATTGGAAACCTCAGTGAGCGTTTCGATTGTTGGGGAATGCTTATGGTCAGTTTCCAGGTTTCAGAGCTTTTGAATTGCATCCACTATAGCGGCTGAGCATTCCTTTTTCAGACGAGATCCTAATTGAATAAAGGTTCCATGTAATACTGCTTTCAGTGCCTCCCATTGGATGGGGAACGACGTGGTATCTTGTGCGTGGTGCCCAAAAAAGTTAGAGATTGTTTCCGAGATACGTGTAATACAGTCCGAGTTAGCTAGCAACGAATCGTTCAAGCGCCATGTCCACTCCCTCATAGGTGTGGACGGGAGCATGAACGTCAAGTATATAGGGGAGTGGTCTGACCAAATCATAGAGTCTATTTCACACTCAGGAGACCAGTCTAGACAACTGTGGTCACTCAATAGATAGTCTATGCGCCTATAGGTCTGATGTACCTGAGAAAAATGTGTGTAGTTACGAGCCTTAGGGTACAGTACCCTCCAAACGTCTACAAGGCGTAAGTCGTATAATGCGCATTTCAGGGCCCTCAATTTGGGGAATGAGATACGTGACCTTGAGGTGGAGGAATCCAATGGTGGCTCCAGGGGGGTATTAAAATCTCCACCGAGGATGAGCTTGCCCTCCATGAATTCAGATAGAATCTTCAGATACTGCAAAGCTTATGGAGCTTGGTTGACATTTGGAAAATATATGTTAGCTATCGTAAATCGTAAAATTGTAAATTTAACTCCCCACAGCAAAAATGGATTTGTATTTTTTTAAAGCCTGATCTTTTTTTTTTTTTTTTTTTTTTTTAATACAGAATAGTTTTGGGTGTGTTTTGTGTGTCAAGTTACCACAACACCATTATTATCTTGTATTATTTATTAATCTCAAGGAGATTGCTTGGTGTTGGTGTCTCTTGTTAATTTGACATTCTATTTTTAAAATGTACCTGCCTCCTCACACACAAACTGTCCTTTTTGAATGAAAACACACATAGGCAAGTATAATTGAAACAAAAATTCCTTTATTAAGGGCTCATAACCAAACAAAGAGGGAGGCAACGCTGGAGAAACAGCAGAATTTGGCAAAGCCTTTGGACCCCAGGGCAGACATCAATTATTTTACTGCAAAATTGGTGTCCTGAAGAGTCCATATATAAGGGAGTACAATCAGGTCCAGAAGTCCAAGAGATCATGAACAGCAGCAGATGACATGTTTGTCCCCAAGCTGTGGTCATACAAGAGCCTGCATCTTTTGCCAGACCAGACTGAACCCAGGTCATCACTCTCTTGTCTTCCTTACACGCTTCCTTCCACACTGTGGCTCTGGTGTGGCAGGAGGAGGAGTAGGACCTGGAGGAGGAGGAGGAGGAGTAGGACCTGATGGAGGAGGAGGACCTGGAGGAGGAGGAGGAGGACCATGGGTGAGCTCACAAATGTGGCTTTGGCATGTGAGTTGGCCCCTCAACCTCCTATGTAGTGCTTCTAAAATGAGAACCTCACATAAGAGGCATTGGCCTTCCTCCATTTGCAGCATTTTGCATGCTGTTAGGTCAGCAAAATCCTCCTACACACTGTGGGGGGTTCTGAGGGCCTCAGTAGCCTTCCAAAATAGGCCAATTGCTGCCTCCTCCAGGTTACTCCTCTTCCTGCCACTTTTTCTTTGAAGGCGGAGGGGAGGGACCTGGGTATCGGGCAACCTACTTGGCCTGGCCACCTCCTGGCTGAGACTTCCTTGTGTATGAAAAAGGGAGATCGTTTTAGTTTTTGGTTCATCAATCACAATCAGAAATCAGTATTCCAAACTAACATAGATTTAACATCATTAATTTGACCAACAGAAATCTTGAGAAGAATGCTATACCTGGCTCAAGTTGGGCTCCTCCACATGTTGCTGCCTGGAAGGCCCAGGTTGAGCGTCAGAAGCCTCAGCTGGGGGGAAGGAAGCGTGGAAGGAAGAGTGGAGAGTGCTGGCCTGGGTTCAGTTTGACCTGACAGAAAATGCAGTCTTTCATAGTACCACAGACTGGGGACATAAATGTCACCTGCTGCTCCTGATCTTAGGGAATCCTGGACCTTCTTGTGCTCCCTTAGATAAGTACTCCTCATGCCACCAATTAGGATCTTCAGATAGGTGATGTCTGCCGTGGGGATCACCGGCTTCACAAATTGCAGCAAATTATCCAGCGCTGCCTTCCTCTTTGTTTGGTTCTTATAATCGGGGTGGTTTACCTGCCACAGACAGGGCAGCTCCCTGAACAGATCAATGTAGATGGGGATAAAGTCCTGATCCTTCAATATATCCATTTTCTCTGCAAGACACAAAACAAGACAAACCCTAATGTCAGGCTAAAGTCTCCTAATCTTGTCCCAATATAGGCCTCAATTTCTAAGCAGTATAGGCTCAAGTTTAAATGTTACCTTCGTTATCACGATCAGCACTTCCGATACGCCTTCCTCTGCTCACAGATTGTACGTACTACGCAGGCGTGTTACTCTTTATATACACTGCGCATGTGTGAAACACCGCCCGCCCCTGACGTTCTTTCTAGTCTATTCCCCGCCCCTTCTTGTTCGGCGCAGTGGCACATGGCAGAGACAGAACAGGTGCGTGCTAATTACAGCAACAAGGAGGAGGAAAGCTCGGGGCCAGAAATGTCCCGATCCTGGAGGAGACAATTTAAGGCATTGAATATGTCCTTTGGGGAGATGTTGGAGATGGTCGACATACTGTGCTTTTCTTTACTGTTGTACAGTTTAAAATGGCAACTTTCATGTTCATGGACACATTAATCGTTCGTAGGAAACATTGTTCGTTCGGCCAATAAAACACCATGTTTTGTCCAGATGCAGTTCAATACATTTTTTCAGGCATACTTCTGTTAAATAAATTTTGGTGTCTAGAAGGGTTTGGAACTAGAATAAAATGCAAACTAGATTCTGTGTAAGAAGAGGACACTCAGCAGCTGTTTACACATCTGGACACAGGAGCATTAGTGTGGGACACAAGAACACCCTTTTTTTAGGGGGCCCACACAGGTGCTCCAGTGGATACTATAGGGGTGACTCCATCTGTGAAGCTTGTACAAAACAGGTAAGTATTCAAGCTTTACAAAGTACATAAATATTTCTTCATCTTGGAACTCAAAACAGACAATTGTACCCCACTTCCAAGCAATGTTTCATATTACTATTTCTGCCATCAAATATCTGTGTGCTAAGTATACCTTTTTTTTTTTACATAGGGGAGAAAAGACTCGGAGGACACCACTCTTCAGAGGAGACCACAGACCCCCCACCTCATGAAGAAGTAGAAATCCCACAAAGCCAACAGGAGGAGGACAAGAGAGACGTAATCGAAATAGTCACTACAACAGGTGAGTGCCTGCAACCACAGGCTCAGGTAAGAGATGGATGGCGGCATATTTATAATACATGGTGGTTTTTTTTCTATATCTTTAGGTGATCGTGATGTTGTGGATCAAGGTCATTTCACCAGTGAAAGTGCCCTGATCCTGATTGGGGAGATCATGGGGTGTAATAGGGACTTGGAAAACATCAAGCAAAACATCAATGATGATCAAAACAAAATGAAGAACATCATTGATGTTTTAGGGAGAGTTTAAAATCCCTAGAAATCCCTAACTTAGTTGTGCTTTTTTTACAGAAAATATTTTTCTCATTTTTTGACATATTCTCGAAAAGCCAAATTTTGTGTCAACATGTGCTATCTGCCATCACGGGAGATCAATGTATGTGTTTTGGGGGTGCAACTCCTTCCTCAATAATAAAGTAGCTGAAAGTAAGGGGTTGCACCCCCAAAACATGTCCCTTGATCCCCCGTGATGGCAACTAGCACATGTTGACATTCGGCAATTTGTGTGCATCTTCAAAATTTGGCTTTTCCAGGGGTGACTTCACCCCATCTGCTGAACGCAATATCAAACACAGTTTATAAATACTCATGTCTGATATTGCCTCCAATTTCGAACAAAGTTGAACTTTGTAAGTTCCAGATTTGTGTATTTCTTGTTGCTTTTAAACATGCCTGTTTTACCTTAAATGGACATTTCTACTTTTATTAATGTGACCAAAAAAATTGTTATACAACAAACATGTTGGTTTGTTTTAAAAACCTTTTATAAATGCATATCTGATTGTGCTCGTATTAAAAAGATTGATAATCAATAATTTGGGTGCAGGGTTCCCCTTAATATCCATACAAGACCCAAAGGGCCTGGTAATAGACTGGGGGGTACCCATGCCATTTGTCTCACTGATTTTCATCCATATTGCCAGGACCCGACATTACATTAAAGCCGCAAGCAGTTTTAAATGACTTTTTTCCTTTAAAAATTACATTCTGTGCAGGGACTGTTCTAAGCACGGGAAACACGCGCCACTTTACAGGCATACTATAGACACCCCCCAGGTACGATATTTAAAGGAATATTTCACTTTTTTTTTACTTTAAGCATCATTAAAATCACTGCTCCCGAAAAAACGTCCATTTTTAAAAGTTTTTTTTGCATTGATACATGTCCCCTGGGGCAGGACCCGGGTCCCCAAACCCTTTTTAGGACAATACCATGCAAATTAGCCTTTAAATGAGCACGTTTGATTTTGAATGTTCGAGTCCCATAGACGTCAATGGGGTTCTAACGTTCGTGCGAATTTTCGGTCCGTTCGCAGGTTCTGGTGCGAACCGAACCGGGGGGGTGTTTGGCTCATCCCTACCAGTAAGTAACTTTATTTATCCTTTAGAAATGTAATTTTGCTGAGGTACAGTAATAAGTAATAAACACAGGAATGATGCGCTACTTTACAGGCAGACTAAGGAGACCCCCCCAGGCACCATATTTAACCACATGCCGACCGCCCACCCGCTGGCAGAATGGCTCCCCTGTGCGAATCGCTGTAGCTGTATGGCAGCCACTTTAAGGGGTATAGGGGCGCTCGTGTGCCCACCGTGTCACTGAAGAGCCGATTTGCGTGCCTAATGGCCACGATGCCTGTCAGGCACCCGCGATCATTCGCGACAGAGCAGGAACGTGGATCTCTGTGTGTAAACACACAAGTCCACTTCCTGTCAGGTGAGAGAAGACAGATCCTGTGTTCCTAGTATATAGGAAACCGATCGGTCTCCTACCCAAGTCAGTCCCATCTCGCCACAGTTAAAGCACACAGTTAGGAACACATTTAACCCCTTGATTGCCCCCTAGTGTTAACCCCTTCCTTGCCAGTGACATTTAAACAGTAATCAGTGTCGCAGTCCAGATAAAAATTGCTGATTACCACCATTACTAGTAAAAAATAAATTAATTAAATTAATATACACATATTGCAATTTCTTTTACCAAAAGTATGTAGAAGATTATATATCGACCTAAACTAAGGAAAAAATTTGTTTTTGTTTTTAAAAACTTGGGATATTTATTATCGCAAAAAGTAAAAAATATTGTGTTTTTTTTTTAAATTGTCACAATAAAAACCGCAGAGGTGATCAAATACCACCAAAAGAAAGCTCTATTTGTGGGAAAAAAAGGACATCAATTTTGTTTGAGTACAGTGTCGCACGACTGCGCAATTGTCAGTTAAAGCGAAAAGGAATTTTTCATTTTTATTGTTTCACTTTAATCATTACTAAAATCACTGCTCCTGAAAAAATGGCCGTTTAAAAAAAAAAAAAATTTCCATTGACACATATCCCCTGGAAGTACCCGGGTCCCCATACACTTTTTATGGCAAAGAACTTGCATACAAGCCTTCAGTGAGAACTCTGGATTTTGCATGTTTGAGCCCCATTGACTTCCACTATTCCCGCATATGCCGATCTGACAGGCATGTTCACCGGCAATAGCATGACTTTCCATTTGCATGTGCGCCCAGTTTCTGAGAGTTGAAGTCCTAATTGGCCTTAATTGGGCAATATATTTTCCTGGCCTGCAGGATCATATATTGGCGCTATAGTAAATGCCCCCTATGTGTTGCCACTCAATAGGCAATAGCCTTAAATTTGAACTCCCCTAAGGTTCCTTTTTTTCAAGTAATATCTAGGGGGGATTTAATAAGCTTGATGAAAAACATACTTCGCATTATACATGATTCTATGCCTTATTTTTCTGAGAAATGGGACCCATCCCTGTGTCAAAATTTGAAAACAGCTCCCTGTGAATGAATGCCTACAAGTGCTACTAGCCATTGTGGCTGACGGCTTGTAGTTCTCAGTGAACTGTGAGGAAGTTGAGCACTCTCACAGTCCATTGATCTTCCTGCTCTCAGTTAACTGCCTGCTCATACAAGGTATGGGCAGACAGTTATTCTGAGAGCCTGCAGAAGCAAGAGATTGCACTAGCATTCTGCTGATCGTGGGTGCCATGCTCCACAGGCTCCTTAAAAAAATAAAATAAATACAAATTTTTTTGCAGGTAAAATGCATTTTTATTTTTCAAAGGGAAAATTGTCCTTTAATCCTATAAATATAGTAATTTATTGATACAAATTCTGAACAGTGTTTGATTACTATGCTCTGTCCCATGGTCCATGGTTGTACCTTCTTAACTTTTGTAACACTCCCCTTAGTTAGTATTATTTTACATTTTGAACATGTATCTTTTGAAATGTACCACCAGTTTTGGTGCTATTATTTTATTGTACATGCTTTATCATGTTGTTTTATATGTCTACTCTAAACAAAATGTTAGGAAACAAAAAAAATCTTTGCTGGCTGTGACACTTGCTGGGAGTTATCATTGCTGGCCCTGTCACTTGCTAATGTTATTGCTGGGGTTACCATTGCCAAGACTTACACATGTTAGGAGTTATCATTGCTGGCTCACCAATGCTGGGAGTTATTATTGTTGCCAAGGACCAACAATGGGACTCTATTCTCCTAAAATCTCTTCAGTGTACTATTTTGTCTAAAACATAGCAAAGCAAAGGGAAAAGTTGGCACACTAGAAGCCACTACAAAAGTTGGCACACTACAAACCATACACTGCGAAGTAATGCCCACACATGCTATCCATGTCACAATTTTCTTAAACCCTTTTAAGACAGGGAGCAGGCAGCCCACATAGTGCACAACATTTTTTCTAAGGTGCAAGGTGTCATTGCTAATACTTTTCAAATGTTGGCAACTCTGGTTTATTTTTATGCTTACTGAAAATAATAGAAATGATGTTTGTCCTTCCTGATCAGTAATGTAAGGGACACTGTTACATCGTTTTGACCAGTGCACCCTCTGTATGCTGTGTTGTATGTTACATACTGAAAAGCATACCGACCATAGTGTTCCTTGTCTCAACAGTTGCTGGTTGCTAAGTATTCCCTAACTGATGAATAGTAATAGTGGGTTGCAGGTAGGGTCAGTGTTTTTGCTAATTAGAAATTAAATGAAACCTTATATGATTAAAACAAATCTCAAATTGGCTCAACATTTCGATACAGATTTAGAATAGGCTTTAGCTGTTGAACCATGCTCCCTCATAATAACCATGCTGATACTTGCTGATATGGTGGGCCCTTCTTCTCACTTCCTTTGATAGGCCACAGGTCTCCAGTTTGACCCTAAATATAAGTCTTGTAGTTGTTTCAGTGCTCTGAAAGGCAATATATTAAAATCAGACAGCAGTTGAAGATTCTGCTTTTGTTGTTAGTGGTAGTGTTTATTTTATAATACATTGGAGACAGTGCAGTATGGCAATGTGTTACTGGCAAATTTAACACAGTTTTTGCCTACAATTATACAGTTTACACATGGGGAACAATTGAAGAAAAGGAAAAGACACTGGAGAGAAGGAAAGGAATTGCTGCTCACCCCTTAGATATTGAAACAGAAAAGAGAGAAAGTTTTCCCCACAACGGGGTTTTTAGGCAGCACAGTAATGGATGTAGTCAGTATTGTATGAAAAAATATAACAATTTTATTAGAAGCTATACCAAAACAGTTAAAAACGATGAGCTCCAGTGGGGAGTACTTAAAAGCTAAATGGCTGAACATACATTGGCAGACATATATTCATAACACAATTCCTATCATGAACATAAGACCTGACGCGTTTCAACCCTTAATGATTGGGGTCTTCTTCAGAGGTTCGGTCTGCTAGAGAGAGCATATAAATAGCATTGGTATATACATACATAACTTTCATTATATAGTAGTAACTACATTCATGATGTAATGCACCAATATAGTATAGTTACCAAAGAAAATGTATGTCCAACAGACGAAAGAAAACTTCCCACATGGAGATCCCTTAAAACGATATGTTGTATTTTCCTCCCAAACCAAAGGGGGGCTCCGGATGCCTCCACCGCCACCTCAACCCAGACCGGGGTAGTGAGAGGCAAAGTGACTTACAAGAGGCCACACACTCAGGCGCCGCCCGCCAAAGCAAACAGCCGGCCAACGGGCGCTACAGACACCTAGGATGAAAAATTGATGAGACAGACTAAGTACACACCCAAAGAATAATAATCAGATTTTTTGTGGGCGGGAAGCAACCACCAAGGGGCCAGAGTCACCCATATGTAGTATCTATAGTACATGTGGTTCAAGCCAAACCAAAAAGGAGGTTCCAACCATATTTATATGGTATGTCTTTGGAGGCTAATAGAATAAATAGTATATAGCTATAAAGATATTGGCAAAAAACTCCTTTCAGATGAAAAACAGTGAGGTAGTGAAGGGTGTGGGAAAAAGAAAAAGATGTGAAAATGGTGGGAGCATGAAATCATCATGCAAAGAAAGGGTGAAGTGTGTGGGGAAGGGGTGTGCTGTGAAGTGTGAGCAAGGAGGTGGGGGAAAGAGAAAGCAATTGGTGATGAGGTACACGCATATTTATTACCTCAATAAGTGCTAGCCATTATATGTAACTGCATCAAAGTGCCCCATGAAGACCAGACTGACACCTGTTAACCAACCCGGGATTGGTCACAGGTCATATGGGACTCAGAAAGTTAGTATCCAAATCTAAGTCCACTAGTCTAGAAACAAAACAAAAAGGAAAAAGAAATGTTTTTGTATCTATGAAAAAATATAAGCATACTATGATCATGAGTAATCAAACAGTAAAAAATCAATAGCAAATAACGGGGTCACCAGGCCCTGATTACATGGGGTAAGACAAAGATGCAGAGGCATAAGGCTAGAAGGACATACTTACTGGGTAGTGACCACAGATAGTGGCAAAGAGTGATAGTAGGCAACGGAGGGTGTGTATGATCCTCCAGGCAGGGAAAGGATTGTGAGTCTATTGCCAATAACATTTATATATCCTTGATTGATTAGGGGTGTGCATAGCCTGTCCCACCCCATCCCAGGTGTGTCCGGTCAGCCAGCAGCTGCGTGGGGGGCAGCATGGCCCCTATTAAGGCAGCCGTGTGTGGCTTCCCCGGCGTCCAGGAAGAGCGTCAGCCCCGAAGTCTCGTCATTCTCGCCGAAATCTCGCGATACCCATGACGTCACGTCGCACGCGCGGGGCCCCGCGCATGCGCAGTGGCGAAGGGTGTCCGAGAATGTTCAGGGACGCCGCCGGCAAGGAGGGATAGATCCCCAGTGCGGCGATCGGTGGCCACCCGATCGCCAAACGGGGAATAGAGGGGGGGGGAGGAGCCGCATAATCGTGTCGGCCCATTTCCCCGCCCCCCCTTGCCGGGAAGGCACGTCACCAATCACCCCCGCACTAAGGAGCGATGGCGGAGAGAGCACCAGCGCCCCCCCTGGCTGGAGGGAAAGCAAACATACATATAGAGAACATTGTATTTTAGACTCGTCACTATTAAATTCATATTGCTGTTAATGCATTACATACAAGTAAGAAGAGCGTCAGTAAAAAGGAGAAATTCAATCATATGCAATCGGTAACCACATAGCATCAAATTGAAAGGTAGAAAAACAATAAGTCAAAAGAACAGAACAATATAAAATGAACATAAAATGTACAAAAATATATATAAAAAAAATCATAATCAAATCAAAAATATAATAACACCGGAGGCAAGAAAAGGGGAAAATAACAAGGGGGGGGAGGGGGAAAGGGGGGAAAGGAAGGGGAAAGGAGGGGAGAGGGAGAGGGGAGGAGGGCAAGACTGGATCCTAGCAACAAAATACTGATTATTGGACTGCTTTAGGTCATATTCCACTCTCAGAGAGAGGGAACATGCCTATTGTGTTTTACCAGAGACAAAGCCCTTTAGGAATGGAGCAAAAGAGATAGCATCGTTTAGTCCTGGGAAGGAGGTGGAATTTAATTTAAATATCCACCTCTGTTCATGCTGTAATAGGATTTTGTTCCAGTCGCCGCCTCGTGTCGGTATATGAACTCGATCGAGTGCGGCGAAAGATACTTTAGGCATTCTGTAGTTGTGGGTTTCCATCACATGTCGCCCAAGTGGCAAGTACGGATTGCTAATTTGCATGTGGTAAATATGTTTAGATATGCGTCGGTGGAACTCTTGTTTAGTCTTACCGACGTAGTGTGCCCCACATTCGCAAGACATAAGGTACACTACGCCCCGCGTTTGACAGTTGGTGAAGTGTGATGGTTTAAAGATTGTTCCATTTGGAAGGTTGAAGATCTTTTCATGTCTTATGTACTGGCAGTAAGAGCAGTGTCCACAAGGGAAGGATCCCAGGACAGAACAATGCTTTCCTCTTTTTTGTGCGTTTTTAAACTCACTTTGGACTAATTTGTCTCTTAGTGAGGTCGCTCGTCTATAGGTGATTGAAGGGGTATCTGCAATGAACTTACTAATCTTTGGGTCATCTCGAAGTATGGACCAATGTCTACCAATGATATTTCTAATCTGCTTATGTTGTTTGGAAAAACGTAGAATCACCCTAGTGGGATTCGTATTGGGGTCACCCTTGGGTCTTTCTCCAGATAACAATGCATGTCTGGGTTGTATGGCCGCTCGATTGTACGCCTTACGCAGACATGAGCGGCTATAACCCCGTGCCAGTAACCTAAATTGTAGTTTCTGTGCTTCTTGCTTGAAGAGAGTCTCATCGGAACAGTTCCTGCGTAAACGCAGGTACTGTCCGTATGGGATAGATCTCTTCAAGCCTGTGGGGTGGAAGCTATCCGCATGGAGGATGGTATTTCCTGCGGTGCTTTTCCGAAACAGAGTGCTTCCAAACAACATAAGCAGATTAGAAATATCATTGGTAGACATTGGTCCATACTTCGAGATGACCCAAAGATTAGTAAGTTCATTGCAGATACCCCTTCAATCACCTATAGACGAGCGACCTCACTAAGAGACAAATTAGTCCAAAGTGAGTTTAAAAACGCACAAAAAAGAGGAAAGCATTGTTCTGTCCTGGGATCCTTCCCTTGTGGACACTGCTCTTACTGCCAGTACATAAGACATGAAAAGATCTTCAACCTTCCAAATGGAACAATCTTTAAACCATCACACTTCACCAACTGTCAAACGCGGGGCGTAGTGTACCTTATGTCTTGCGAATGTGGGGCACACTACGTCGGTAAGACTAAACAAGAGTTCCACCGACGCATATCTAAACATATCTACCACATGTAAATTAGCAATCCGTACTTGCCACTTGGGCGACATGTGATGGAAACCCACAACTACAGAATGCCTAAAGTATCTTTCGCCGCACTCGATCGAGTTCATATACCGACACGAGGCGGCGACTGGAACAAAATCCTATTACAGCATGAACAGAGGTGGATATTTAAATTAAATTCCACCTCCTTCCCAGGACTAAACGATGCTATCTCTTTTGCTCCATTCCTAAAGGGCTTTGTCTCTGGTAAAACACAATAGGCATGTTCCCTCTCTCTGAGAGTGGAATATGACCTAAAGCAGTCCAATAATCAGTATTTTGTTGCTAGGATCCAGTCTTGCCCTCCTCCCCTCTCCCTCTCCCCTCCTTTCCCCTTCCTTTCCCCCCTTTCCCCCTCCCCCCCCTTGTTATTTTCTCCTTTTCTTGCCTCCGGTGTTATTATATTTTTGATTTGATTATGATATTTTTTTATATATATTTTTGTACATTTTATGTTCATTTTATATTGTTCTGTTCTTTTGACTTATTGTTTTTCTACCTTTCAATTTGATGCTATGTGGTTACCGATTGCATATGATTGAATTTCTCCTTTTTACTGACGCTCTTCTTACTTGTATGTAATGCATTGACAGCAATATGAATTTAATAGTGACGAGTCTAAAATACAATGTTCTCTATATGTATGTTTGCTTTCCCTCCAGCCAGGGGGGGCGCTGGTGCTCTCTCCGCCATCGCTCCTTAGTGCGGGGGTGATTGGTGACGTGCCTTCCCGGCAAGGGGGGGGGGAAAATGGGCCGACACGATTATGCGGCTCCTCCCCCCCCCTCTATTCCCCGTTTGGCGATCGGGTGGCCACCGATCGCCGCACTGGGGATCTATCCCTCCTTGCCGGCGGCGTCCCTGAACATTCTCGGACACCCTTCGCCACTGCGCATGCGCGGGGCCCTGCGCGTGCGACGTGACGTCATGGGTATCGCGAGATTTCGGCGAGAATGACGAGACTTTGGGGCTGACGCTCTTCCTGGACGCCGGGGAAGCCACACACGGCTGCCTTAATGGCGGCCATGCTGCCCCCCACGCAGCTGCTGGCTGACCGGACACACCTGGGATGGGGTGGGACAGGCTATGCACACCCCTAATCAATCAAGGATATATAAATGTTATTGGCAATAGACTCACAATCCTTTCCCTGCCTGGAGGATCATACACACCCTCCGTTGCCTACTATCACTCTTTGCCACTATCTGTGGTCACTACCCAGTAAGTATGTCCTTCTAGCCTTATGCCTCTGCATCTTTGTCTTACCCCATGTAATCAGGGCCTGGTGACCCCGTTATTTGCTATTGATTTTTTACTGTTTGATTACTCATGATCATAGTATGCTTATATTTTTTCATAGATACAAAAACATTTCTTTTTCCTTTTTGTTTTGTTTCTAGACTAGTGGACTTAGATTTGGATACTAACTTTCTGAGTCCCATATGACCTGTGACCAATCCCGGGTTGGTTAACAGGTGTCAGTCTGGTCTTCATGGGGCACTTTGATGCAGTTACATATAATGGCTAGCACTTATTGAGGTAATAAATATGCGTGTACCTCATCACCAATTGCTTTCTCTTTCCCCCACCTCCTTGCTCACACTTCACAGCACACCCCTTCCCCACACACTTCACCCTTTCTTTGCATGATGATTTCATGCTCCCACCATTTTCACATCTTTTTCTTTTTCCCACACCCTTCACTACCTCACTGTTTTTCATCTGAAAGGAGTTTTTTGCCAATATCTTTATAGCTATATACTATTTATTCTATTAGCCTCCAAAGACATACCATATAAATATGGTTGGAACCTCCTTTTTGGTTTGGCTTGAACCACATGTACTATAGATACTACATATGGGTGACTCTGGCCCCTTGGTGGTTGCTTCCCGCCCACAAAAAATCTGATTATTATTCTTTGGGTGTGTACTTAGTCTGTCTCATCAATTTTTCATCCTAGGTGTCTGTAGCGCCCGTTGGCCGGCTGTTTGCTTTGGCGGGCGGCGCCTGAGTGTGTGGCCTCTTGTAAGTCACTTTGCCTCTCACTACCCCGGTCTGGGTTGAGGTGGCGGTGGAGGCATCCGGAGCCCCCCTTTGGTTTGGGAGGAAAATACAACATATCGTTTTAAGGGATCTCCATGTGGGAAGTTTTCTTTCGTCTGTTGGACATACATTTTCTTTGGTAACTATACTATATTGGTGCATTACATCATGAATGTAGTTACTACTATATAATGAAAGTTATGTATGTATATACCAATGCTATTTATATGCTCTCTCTAGCAGACCGAACCTCTGAAGAAGACCCCAATCATTAAGGGTTGAAACGCGTCAGGTCTTATGTTCATGATAGGAATTGTGTTATGAATATATGTCTGCCAATGTATGTTCAGCCATTTAGCTTTTAAGTACTCCCCACTGGAGCTCATCGTTTTTAACTGTTTTGGTATAGCTTCTAATAAAATTGTTATATTTTTTCATACAATACTGACTACATCCATTACTGTGCTGCCTAAAAACCCCGTTGTGGGGAAAACTTTCTCTCTTTTCTGTTACACATGGGGAACAAAGACTATTCTTTTACCAGCTAGTTATATTTTCTCTGTCAGGTTTTAATAAATTGATAACTTGATCATTATACATGGTCATATGAATAATAATCATGGATAAAGGATTTTGATAGTCTTTTTGCAGCTTTGGCGTCTGTGACAATATGCAAAGGTCTTTTCGGGAATTCAAAGATACTATTTTAAAAGGGTGAACCCATGTTTAATCTATCGTACTCAAGTTAAACCAGGCCTAATCGTTTCTACTCAGATTTCTAAAAATATATATATTTTGATGTTACCTAGTAGTACTTTGGCAAACATTCCATATTATGTTTAGGTTGGTCCTAATCTACTGCTTTTTATGTGTTATCGTGTTAAATGTCCAAACCAGTACATGCCAGAGACTCCACCTCTCTTCCTGCAATGGACCACTTGGTATCTTTCTTGAATGTAATGAACAGCTACACTTAATGACAGCTATACCAACAACAATCTGTGTGGATAACTTGCATTCAACAGTTAAAAATCACAAGTTATACTTGCTGGTTTTCCAAAGTAAAAAAATGCACAATTCTGCTGATCATGTCTTCAAGAATATTAATTAGAATGAAATATAATCTTTCACTTAACAAATAACTATTTGATAATGAAGAATGCACTGCTTTTAAAGGAAATCTCTTATTAATAAAGAGTGATAATGCTGTAGTGCTCAATTTAAAATGCAGTAACCAGTGATGACAAATCAGAATTCATCTAGTATTGGTCTAATTTAAACATGGTTAGTTTAGGTTGTTTTATACTCTTTGACCTTTTGCAATACGTTTAAACATACTGCAATTTCCACATGGTTAATCTTTCAATTTTCTGAACTGTTCTGCTTTCTTTCCCATCTCTCAATCTTCCCACTGTTTTCTGAGTATATACATTTTTTTTATTGTTCTGTCATTGGTAAATAGTCAAAAATAAATGCTCATATTCCTTAACAGTTTTTCCACTATCTATTTAATATATATCCTTTGCAGTAAACTCCTTTTTAACTTTTCTGTATTCTACTAAAAATCAGAATTGCATGTATTCTTGTGTTTCAGTAGAGAAACTGATTATGTGGTATGGCAAATTTCACATATTTAAGGTGGCAACTTTCAAAATACAAAATAGAATTTAGTGCTGTCTCCTTCCATTTTTGGATTGTGAATTTCTCAGATAAGTGAGATGAGGCTAATGAAAACCTCTACAGAATTTCCATTCATCAAAAGATTAAGTGTCCTATTAAACTCTGTTAGGGTTGATTTACAAAAGCAGCAGAAATTGTTTATATGCCAAGTGACTGTTCATTTTGCAAAGTGAATGTTTAGTGAGTTAGGTGAAGCTACAATCACTTTGACCATCTAAAAGTGAATATTATTGAATCAACCTCCGAATTTGTTTTCTTTTATTCCTCCCCTACATTTAGTAAGATTTCAAAAGTGTGTTGTAACCCTGATTTCACACATTGATTTTGAAAAACAAAGAGAAAAAATATAATAGCAATAAGACACATATAAACAAATAGCACATAAAAGTGCAGCTCTTTGTTGCTTGACTTTGAAAATATTATATTTTTATTGCAGTTGAGTTTGTAATATAGGTGACTTTCACAACAGGAGCACAAGCCAATTTAAAGTCCAAGCATCAAGCAATCTGAGATCCACCAGCTCCACGCAGTAATATAATTATTCCCTCTGAGGCCCTTAATTGTCTTCATCACACCATGATTTCTGCACAAATTAAACATGCATTTTAGCTATATATAACTTCCTTTGCAGTTAACATTCTGGAAACAAATTTCAAGGAGAACACATTTGAAATTAGTCTACCTTCTGACACATTTATCATTATTATGTATATTCTTCATTTATAATCTTGCAGTTTATAAAAAATAGATGAAGGAAAATGTACCACATGAACAAAAGCTCCAAAAGAACAGCATTATAATGCTGTTTGATTTAAAGGCCTATTTAAAAAGGTCAAAATTATATTTTAAGTTTTTTTTTTTCTTTGAGACATCAATTTCAGCAATAGTAGTGTATATAGATTATTATTATTATTGCTCATGGACATTTTTCTTCTAACTTTTGTCTTTATTCAGCAGGGGTGAAAAAATGGCTCTGCAGAATCTTTTAAATAATATATACTAATCAATTAGCAGTTTCATTTTTTAGTTTACACCACTCTAAAACTGGCATAATGCATTATATCTCTTATTTTTACTTTCATACGTTTTCATTAAAGATTTAAGCATACAAAACAGACAGGAAACCAATGTGTCCTGGCGAAGCATAGATTACAGCCTAGTTGCAAATGACAATAAAACAAGGCTTCAAAATACCAAACATAGGCTGAGCAACAAACAGAAGAAATAGAAACATGAAGAAAAAAAAAAAACATTATAAGGTGAATGTATGCTCCAATGATATATCAAGGGCACAAGACATAACAACTAGACCAAATCAGCGCACTGAGCTCCAGGCAACCAAAATAAGCAGAAATAGATCACAGAATGGGGCCGACCAAGACAAAGAGAAAGAGTAAGGGAAAAAAAAGGGGGTAAAGAGAAGGAAGAAGAGAATTTATCACTTCCTTCTGCTGCAAAGACTGTTTTTGGGGTCCTCTGTGAGTGCAGGTTAAAATTATATAATCACAAGTATCAAAATTACCAGGTAAGTAATCAAATTTAAGTCCATAACATTATAAGTTGCCCCAGATCATTGTTACAACTTTATAATTCATACATTTTATGATAGTGGATGCATCTATGGTGCATCCAGTTCATTTTAGTTCATTTTAAAGTTGCTCTTCTTTAACATTGCTATTAATATGTTACAGAAATGAAAGTGAATATAATTCAGCTTGTGGGCAAAGTTGATTATACAATTGTAACAATAATCTTGGGTAACCTGTGATAAAACAGACCTTAAAGGCTAGGTTTTCCTTAAAATAAATAAATAAATAATATATATTTTTTTTATAGTGCAAAGCCCTGCCACTGTGATAAGAATGACATGGGTTTGTACTAAGTGCTCTGGAGTGTTTATTGTAAGTGGAGAGAACTGTGTCTACAGCTTTCTCCTGTTTTTTTCCTGTTTTTGGGGCCTGGAGCATGAAGGCTTTAGAGTGTATTGGTTGGGACAAAGACTTTAATCCCATGTCAAGGTCTTTCTGAAGACCTGCAGGGTGTCTGTGTCCACACACACTTTTTATGGAGGAACTGGCTGTAGCTCAAGGCCCTTGTTTGGAGACAGATGTGCTTCAGGCAGGAGAGGTGATCAGCTTGGGAGACAAGACACCATGTTGGAGAGATTCCTTACCCACAGGACTGGGAGAGTTGGGACAGTTGAGTGAGACTGCAGGACTGAGAGAGTGTCAGAAGAACAGATGCAGATTGACCCAGGAGAGCTAGAAAGCTGGGTATGATAGACCAGTGTCAAGCATTTTTTCTGTTATCTGTTTGGCTGGAGAAACCGCATAGGCAACATTCCCAATTCCCATTGAATTTAAAAATGCAAATGGGATTTATATTTTATCTTATCCATTACTGAGTTTGCCCAGGACTGGTCCAGTGTTTATGTTAACCGATGCTTAAGACTCATTTTAAAACAATGTATTTGTTAAATTAATTAACTCATTATTTTAATAAAAAAAGACACAAATATAATCAGTTTCAGCAATAGAAAGGAAAGTAAATTAATTGAAGTTGTGCATTGTCAGAACCCAAAACCTATAGTTGAACCAGACAAAACCCTTAAAAATCATGCTTCAGATTGGTGCAAAGGGGAAAATAACCTTTCTGATCCTCTAAAGCAAGTAGATATTCTCTGGATCAAGGGTACAATAAAAATGCATTCATTTTTTTTTGTTAAACAATTTACTTAGAACCAGCTCCTGTGGACATTTAGTCCACATTTTCACAGCTCTTACTTTTATTAATACTGTTAATTATTATTACTATTACCTATTTCAGTATGTCTATTTAAAAATATGCATATAAAATTATCAACAAATGGATGCAATGTGCAATGATAGTTCGCAGAATGCAACAACCTTTTGCCACCAAATGTAATCTGCTAAGTGGACCAATTACAGGAACCTGGATAAGAAATTGGGTAACTCCATGTATCACTATAACATGCTAATTTAGGATCATGGCTGTGTCTAGATCCGGATACATGCAAGTGCACGATCAGAATGCGGACAGTGTGCATTTGTTTTGTGTGCCTGCTGTTGCCAGCATGTTAAATTTTGATAAGCAACTACATGTGACTGTGCATGTGCAGTTGCTGCATCTACATACACCTATGCGAGCATTCTGCATTCAGCTTGGGGCAGATACAGGTGCAATAACAAAAGGAGCCCGCATGCAGGACAGGTGTCAGTGCCCGTCTGAATCAAGCCTGAGTAATGCATGTAACAAAAATAAAAAAGTTTTGCTAATGCTTACATACAAGGTTTCACATGTTCCCTGGCCACATACAGATTGCAACACCTTTAATTCCTGACCCTCTACACTGTAATTGGGTCCTAAGGCACAACACTTAAACCGGACATATGTGAATCGAAGTTTCATCTGTCCAGAAAGGACCGACTGAATTTTGATCCATATATGGGCACGCTGAGTACTAAACACCTAGCCACAAAATCAAGAAGCCTTACATTCATAACGGCACTACATACCTGCATAAAACAACACACGTAAATTAAAGGCCACAAATCCCTATCCTCATGCTATTTATAAAAGCAATGCACCAGAAGTCTTATATTGCTCAGAAAAAGAGTAGCTGCCTAATTTTAGCATATAAAATAAAGCTGTAAAAACTATAAATGTGCACAAATGCAAAATTAATAATCAGATGCAGAAACACACTAGTAAACACAGTATTCCTCAACAATTTTAGTAATTGCACAACAGTGACCCAGAGATGATGGTGGTATTTTGGTATTGAACTTGTTTCTCAAAATCTTTCTCTGAGTGTTTGATTTGTAAGTCTTTGTGAATCTTAAACCTTTTGAATATTCACACAACTTTGTCCCCAATGGATGAATGTAGATCTTAAGGACAGTAACCCCTAGTTGGTGTATACTCATCAATTTGAATTTGAATTATGGGGATCTGCAAATAGTCCTAACAATGGTGAGATCCTCATGTTGAACCTCCTGTTGGGTATGTATAAAGTTTCATATGAGCAGTCTCCTGGGGCAATGTTTGTAAGGTGGTAAAGAATGGGGTTTATTCACACATGTTAGGTTTTTTGAATTGTACAGCTTTTAGGTACATGGAGTTATGAAACAATATTATACATATTGGTTGTTAAGGTCAAACATATTGGTACATATTTATATGCATTGTAGCACATTCATTTTTCCAGAAAAGGTGTAACGCACACATGAGTCTCTCAATATACAAGGTATCATCAACAAGAATCGGTCCATGATCGAATATATAGTTAACCATTGACATTGTTGCAGCACTCAGTCTTCCTTTACTACAGAGTAGCAATATTGCTACAACATTAACAAATGCTTTTGGTAATGTTAAAAAATCTTGCTACTTGAGAACTTAAGCAGAACTGTGGATTTTTGAGGCTAAACAAAAGTCCACTGAATGGACTTTGAGACATATGTGAAGTAAGCAGGACTTTTTTCTTTAATTTTATTTTGCTGCTAAATGAAAAGCTTTAGTTTCTGCCAACTGGCGTTATAAAATAATTGTGAGCAGGGCTGCTGTTAGAAATCATCGGGCCCCCTACTCCCCCTCCCCCCTGAAAATATTAAGTTATTTTTTTGCTAAAATACACTAAAATCATTATTATATGACACATTTACTGACCCACCTCCTCCGCTCCCCATCCTGAAATATCCCATTCTGTGCCCGCAGCAACTGCCGGCACGAGAGGAGGGAATCCAGCCAAGCTGTGAGGAAAAGAGATGCACAGGGGGGCCCAGAAAGTAGAGGGATGGGTGTAGATGCTAGAACTGATCCCCCTGCATCACAGCTGGAGGAAGGGAGCTGAGTAAGAGCCGGCAGAGCTGCAGGGGAAAGCATAAGAGGATCAATATCTGCAGTCAGAGGCGTAACTAGAACCTTCAGGGCCCCGCTGCAAGAAACAATGATGGCCGCCCCCTTCCATCCAAGCTCCAGGCTTCAAATTTTGGGAGGGCATCCATGGACATCCTCCCAAAACCGTGCTTCCCGCATGCCCCCTGGGACGTGCATCCAGTGCAATCACAGTGGCCCTTTACCATGTGATGTCAGCTGATCACATGTAAACAGACTTGCCGGTTATCCGCAGACATTTCCTCCCGTGCTATGTCTGTGTGAGGAAAGGACTGCCATTAACTGTCAAGAATGTCAGTAAATTGTTTACACTGATAATCAGTGCCCCAATCATCAGTGCCATGTATCAGTGCCCATCAATGCCACCTATCAGTGCCCATCAATGCCGCCTACAAGTGTTACCTATCAGTGCTCATTAATGCTGCCTATTAGTGCCCATCAAATCTGCCTATCAGCACCACCTATCAGTGCTCATTATTGCAGCGTCCATCCATGCCATCTATCGGTACTCTTCAATACTGCCCATCAGTGCCCATCAATACTGCCTTAGTTCTGTCTATCAGTGTTCCTCAGTGCCCATCCGTGCAGCCTATGAGTTCTGCCTATCAGTGCTCATCAATGCCCATCAATGCCTCCTATCAGTGCAGCCTATCAGTGCCCCCTTTCAGTGCCTCATATCAGTGCCTTCTTAGTGCCCCCTATCAGTGCCTACCTTCAGTGCTCATCAGTAAATCCTATCAGTGCCTCCCATCGGTGCCCCCTATCAGTGCCCCCTAGTGCCTTCTTAGTGCCCCCATCAGTGCCTCCTATCATTGTCCACCAGTGCCTCCCATCAGTACCCCCTATCAGTGCCTCCCTTCAGTGCCCATCAGTGTCCCCTATCAGTGCCTCCCATCGGTGTCCCCTATCAGTGCCTCCCATCGGTGTCCCCTATCAGTGCCTCCCATCGTTGTTCACTATCAGTGCCTCCCATCGGTGTCCCCTATCAGTGCCTCCCATCGGTGTCCCCTATCAGTGCCTCCCCTTCAGTGCTCATCAGTAAATCTTATCAGTGCCCCCTATCAGTGCCCATCAGAGTCCTCTATCAGAGTCCTCTGTCTTCTCAGGACAGCACGGCTCTGAGCGGAGAGCGTGTCTCTCCAGTGGCATCACTAGGGTTGGTGTCACCCGGTGAGGAAAAAATTGGTGTCACCCCCCTCCACCAACTATAGCCCCCCCTCAGTACAGACCCCCCTCCACTAACTGCAGACCCCCCTCTCAGTATAGACCCCCACTAAGTCCAGACCCCCCTCTCACAGTATAGATCCTCCTCACTAAGTACAGACCCCATCCATCAGTATAGCCCCCCTCATTGCAGACCCCCCATCTATCAGTATAGCCCCCCTCTATCAGCATAGACTCCCATCTATCAGTGTAGACCCCCTTAGTGCAGACCCCATCTATCAGTATAGACCCCCCTCAGTGCAGACCCTCATCTATCAGTATAGACCCCCCTCTATTACTATAGACCTCAGTGTAGACCCCCCCTCCATCAGTGCAGACCTCCCCTCCATCAGTGCAGACCTCCCCTCCATCATTGCAGACCCCTGTCCATCAGTGCAGACCCCCCTCCATCAGTTCACATCCCCCCTCAGTACAGACCCCCCCTCCATCAGTGCAGCCCCCCCACAATGCAGACCCCCCCTCAGTGCAGACCCCTCATTAATGCAGACCCCACTCAGTGCAGACCCCCCTCCCTCCATCAATGCAGACGCCCCTCAGTGCAGACCCCCACCTCATCAATGCAGACCCCCCTCATAGTGTTCCCCCCAGCACATGTCTAATTGAATACAAACTCTACAGACCTCAGAACAGCGTTCTCCCTCAGACTCCTCCTCCTCCCCCTCCATAACCAGAGAGGAGGGGGAGGCGGCTTCGGTCCGCTCCGCTGTACACCTGTGTGTCTCTCATCTAACAGCAGAGAGACACCGGCATTGTTTGTTTTATTTCCCTTCTCTCCATGTGTCCTCTCTCTCGCACGGCATGACAGGACACACAGCTGATCTCCCTCCTCCCCTCTCTGTGCTCCGCAGGCAGTCAAGTGTGAAGCTAAGGAGCTCACATTTCCCATGGAGCAAACAGAGAGGGGAGGGGGGAGATCAGCTGTGTGTCCTGTCATGCCGTGCGAGAGAGAGGACACACGGAGAGCAGGGAAATAAAACAAACAATGCCGGTGTCTCTCTGCTGTTAGATGACTCAGCCTCAGCGATGTGAAGAGCAACCCCGTTGGGCTCCCCCCCACAGTGGCGGAATGCCGGGCCCTGTCGCAACTGCGACTGTTGCGACCCCGGTAATTCCGCCACTGTCTGCAGTAAGGTAGTACAGTTGGCCCTTCTGCTCGTCAGGTGCCCGGGCCCTTCTTTTGAACTGATGGGGCCTGGGCCCAGTACAGAAGGGCTGGCTGTACTGCCTTAATTGTGGCCCTGATTGTGGGACCAGTAATGCCTCAAAAAGACTGCATTATACAGTGCCATTTGAGAGCGCCCCTTGTCACATTATACAATATATACAGTATATATATATATATATATATATATATATTCCAGCATTTCTTCCTGTCTAAAACGTTTGCACTGTACTGTGAATGGATATGTAATGTATATACAATATTATATACACACAGTACTGTGCAAAAATTTTAGGCAGGAAGAAATGTTGTAAAGTAAGAATGTGTTCAAAAATATATATTTTAATTGTTTATTTGGATCAATTACAAAATGCAAAATGTGTGAACAGAATAACAATCTAAGTCAAACCAGTATTTTGTGTGACTACCTTTTTGCTTTAAACTACCATCAATTCTTATACATACACACTTTGTACACTTGTCAGTGAATTCCTGTAAAACGTCTGGCTCACAGAAATTCGCATGCACGCGGCATTCTCCGTAGAATGGTGACTAGGGGTATGCATGCACACAGGAATGTTCACGAGAATGGGCACACATGCACACAATGCATGTTGGCATCAGACTAACTATTTAAAGATGCTTCTGCCTGCGCTCAAATATTGACTGGTCTTTAGCTGTTCCCTACGTCCTGCGTTCTTCCAGTGTGTTCCCTTTGTTGGTGACCCGGCTTGCTCCTGACCTGATCTCGGATTCTGCTCTTGAATTGCTTGTTTCTGACCCAGGTTCTTCCTGACTTCAGCTTTGCTCATGATTTGGTACCACTCTGCCAGCAAGTTCACCTATCTACATCTGCAGGCACTCGTGTTCCTCCTGTCCCTAAGTACCCTCTGTTTTACTTTTTGTGGGGCCTGGACTGGAGATACAAGGTAGGTCTCCTCTCAGGTATGTGACAGTCAGAGATTTTGTAGTGTTAGAGTCAGGAGTATGATTAACCAATTATATCAAGCAGGTTCTAATGATCATCACAGTCATTAATTGAAACACAGTCATTAATTGAAACAGAAGCAGCTGTGTAGGAGGCTTAAAACTGGGTGAGGAACAGCTAAACTCTGCTACTAAGGTGAAGTTGTGTAAGACACAGATCATACACCATGGCAAGACTGAGCACAGCAACAAGACATATGGTAGTTATACTGCATTCAGCAAGTCTGGCCAGAAGTGGTCTTAATGGAAGAATTGTGGCCAAAAAACCATACTTCTGATGTGAAAAAGAGGCTAATCAACTCACTCATGCAGGAAAACATAGGAAAGGGGTTGCACAAAAATGGCAGCGGGTGCTCTGGACTGATGAGTCAAAATTTGAAATATTTGGCTGTAGCAGGAGGCAGTTTGTTTGCTGAAGGACTGAAGAGCTGTACAATAATGAGTGTCTGCAGGCAACAGTGAAGCATTGTGGAGGTTGCTTGCAAGTTTGGGGCTACAAATTGAGTTGGAGATTTGGCCAGGATCAATGGTGTCCTCAGTGCTGAGAAATACAGGCAGATAATGGTAAATAAATATATAGGGGGCGCTATTGTTTAGCTAATGCATATACTATTATAGTGCAACTATTTATTTAAAACTGTGCTTGATGTGTGCCTTGATCTTATAAGCAGAGAAAGGTAAGTGTAGATATACAATTATTGGTAAAAATTATACCATGAATATTAACACACAAAACCAACAATAATAAGATCAGTGACAGTGGTATACTATCTCCATATACAGTGAAAAATAAATTAGATTATAAATTATAGTGATATCTTCCAAAGTGAGCCAGTTTCTTCCTGTCAATAGATAAAAAGTTCCTTCACCAAAAGAAGAAGAGGAGGAAAATACACCTTGTAGAAATGGATATCTGCTTACCAGATACCAATGATCCCTTTAGTCAAAAAGAGAGTCATTAGCACTTTTGCAGGATTGTGCTTGCTCACATGGATGGCTGGACAGCTGGATGATGATTAGGCTAAGAACCCCTCTGGTCCCAATCGTTCAAACATGGGATATATATGAAACAAAGTCTCTCGCTTCCCTGAGGACGTTCATAACGAAACGTACGTCGGAGGTATGTGGTCACGTGATTCTTACCTACATCCGGCTCTCTGGTTTGCTTCTCACGCTGGGTGGAACGCACGCTGTCTTTCGATGTGGTGCGACGGGTCTTTGATCTCAATCTTACCCTGCAAGCGAGCAGCCCCAGTGCCGGGTAGGCACCTACAAATGTAAGCAGCCATTTGGTGTTTTTTATACATTCATAGCTTTTTATTAAACGGTTTTACACTATGGAGACTTTGTTTGTTTCATATATATCCCATGTTTGAACGATTGAGACCGGAGGGGTTCTTAGCCTAATCAAAATAAAAGCGTGCGTTCCACCCAGCGTGAGAAGCAAACCAGAGAGCCGGATGTAGGTAAGAATCACGTGACCACATACCTCCGACGTACGTTTCGTTATGAACGTCCTCAGGGAAGCGAGAGACTTTGTTTCATATATATCCCATGTTTGAACGATTGGGACCAGAGGGGTTCTTAGCCTAATCATCATCCAGCTGTCCAGCCATCCATGTGATCAGGCACAATCCTGCAAAAGCGCTAATGACTCTCTTTTTGACTAAAGGGGTCATTAGTATCTGGTAAGCAGATGTCCATTTCTACAAGGTGTATTTTCCTCCTCTTCTTCTTTTGGTGAAGGAACTTTTTATCTATCGACAGGAAGAAACTGGCTCACTTTGGAAGATATCACTATAATTTATAATCTAATTTATTTTTCACTGTATATGGAGATAGTATACCACTGTCACTGATACTATTATTGTTGGTTCTGTGTGTTAATATTCATGGTATAATTTTTACCAATAATTGTATATCTACACATATCTTTCTCTGCTTATAAGATCAAGGCACACATCAAGCACAGTTTTAAATAAATAGTTGCACGATAATAGTATATGCATTAACTAATCAATAGCGCCCCCTATATATTTATTTACCATTTGATCATTTTATGTTCAAGTCGGGGAACAGCTTTGTTTATTTTGGTTTAGGGTTCACTATATAAAGTAATATATTATATTATTTTTTGATTTTTTTATATTATTCACTCATATTGGCGCGGAGTCAGTTGTCCTCACAAATACAGGCAGATACTTATCCATCATGCCATTACATCAGGGAGGCATGTAAATTGCCCCAAATTTATTCTGCAGCAGGACAATAACCCCAAACATACAGCCATTGTCATTAAGAATTATCTTCAGTGTAAAGAAGAACAAGGAGTCCTAAAAGTAATAGTTTGGCCCCCACAGAGCCCTGAAGCCCTGATATCAACATCATCAAGCCTGTGTTGGATTACATGAAGAGACAGAAGGATTTGAGGCAGGCTACATCCACAGAACATCTGTGGTTACGTCTCCAAGATGTTTGGAATATCTTGCTGAACATCTTGCTGAGTTCCTTCAAAAACAAGTGCAAGTGTACCTAGAAAAACTGATGCTGTTTTGAAGGCAAAATGTGGCAGCAGCATATATTGATTTGACTTGGATTTATCTTTTGCTCATTTACTTTCCATTTTGTTAATTGATAAAAATAAAATTTTAACACTTCTATTTCTGAAAGCATTCCTAATTGACAGCATTTTTTCACACCTAACTAAAACTTTTGCCCATGAATATATATATATATATATATATATATATATATATATATATATATATATATATATATATAAAAAAATTCACATGACTGGCCTCTACCCTAATAAGAGAGATTTCTCTGCTCTGTTAGGCTACCAATATCAATGTCAGAAAGCCATGGACTGCAAACATTGTATGTATAGCTAATGCAAATTAGTTAAAATGGTCTTCCAAGTACAATCTCTTACATTACAATATTGTTTTAAATATACAGTATGGGGGCGTGGCCTAGCGCATGGAGCCGTAGGTCGCACTTTACAGCGGCTCCCGGTCCTACAGATCTCCACAAGGTTACAACGTGGACATCACACCTCACATCACCTCCACACCGCTCAGATGGGCAAAGGAAAGCCCAAGGAACACCCCAAGCCCGCTGGCGATCATACCCAAAGTGATCTGGGCAAGTTTGTGACCCGGGCTTCCGCGGC
The DNA here is from genome assembly GCA_037952925.1 of Lithobates clamitans. NCBI lineage: Eukaryota > Metazoa > Chordata > Amphibia > Anura > Ranidae > Lithobates > Lithobates clamitans. Next base: position 775,896 of record JBBGZY010000143.1, read on the forward strand.
CTACAATGCACAGGGGAAGCCTAAGATGGCGCCGGCACCTCCGTCCCCGCCCGCTCTGAGCCCTCGGACGCCATGCAGGTATGCTCCAGAGGCCGTTCTGCCTCACTAGCCGACTTAGAGCCCACACTACAGGGCCACCACAGCCCGCACAGCCCCTACTACCAGTCACAGACATCCCTGAACTCTGGAGACAGATGGGACATAGAATCGCAGATGCGATCCCTCCATACATACTTGCGCTCCCTCCCAACTAAAGCCGATTTCGAACATTATACCTCCCGCATGGAAATAACATATGGGCAGGAGATTGCGGAGCTTAAAAGGGATATGGGGACCCGCATAGAGGACGTGGAGCATACCGCTGAGGGTATATGTACCACCTTGCAATCTCATGAGGAAACTTTGAACTCCCATACTGTCCTGTTACAACAGCTCATGTACCATCAGGATGATATTGAGAACCGTAACAGACGGAATAATATTAGAATCCGTGGTATTCCAGAAACCATTGAGCATAAAGACCTGGCAGGGGCTGTGACCTCTATTTTCAACCAGTTGCTCCAACAACCCAAAGATACCCACATTGAGTTGGACAGAGTGCACAGGACCTCTGGCCCACGCAACCCTGACTCTGCTTACGTCCGTGACACTTTATGTAGAGTGCACTTTTATAAAGTAAAGGAAAACATCATGCGAGTGGCAAGCACACAAGATTCCATCAGGCTTAATGACACCCCTGTTATGCTACTTCTAGACCTTTCCCGCCAAACGCTAGCCATGAGACGCTTCCTGAAGCCCCTAACTTCACTCCTGCAGGAGAGACAAATCAGATATCAATGGCGCTTTCCATTCCAACTGTGAGTCCTCCATGAGGGTAAGACAGCTCTCTTTCGCACCCTGGGAGACCTACCACGATTCCTGAGCACTCTGGAACTTCCGCAGGTCTCCTTACCGGACTGGCCTCTCCCAACCACCACTCCTCGTCTTCCATTCAACACGCAATGGCAGAAGTCCGGCAGGCAGAAGCGCCCCCAGATCTTCACCCCAAAAATCGCCTGATGATTGATGCCCCCTTGAAATACAGGATTTTACTTTCCTCCTTCTCTTGCTCCTTCATTGGAGTTGAGCTCACTCGCTCACCCGTGGATTAGGGCCTCAACTCCCACACCAGGGTTTTGGGTCTGCTGACCTAGAATTGTTTACATGCGATGCACACAAACTTTTTTATTTTTTTCCCCCTCATTGTGCATCTCCCCACATGTTGTTCTTTGCCATTTTTTCTCACTCCACATGATTAAAGGTTAATTGTTTTTGCTATGGGGGGATGGGGAGGTGGGTTGGAGTCAGTGTGGGAAGGTTTTGTTTGTTCCTGCATTTTGGATTTTGGTTTCTGCTTTATTACAATCAATTCTCTCTAATGTTATATTTTACCACATTGGTGCTTTCCTTCCACACTGAGTTTTATTTGACCCTACTCTGGATGAAAATGGCCACCCCCCCTGCCGTCCTTTCCCACCTATGTGGCATCGCATGTACTGCCTCAGTGCATGAGAGGCCCTTAAACCCTATCGGGCACTCCGGTAACTGTGGAAGAAAGGCAGAGGGCCAAGTTGGGCCCGCCACATAATACACACAGTTGAGGTTGTATGTGAGCGTTGTCCTTAGGTTATTCATGTTATTTATATGGTGGGGATCCCGGGAGACACTTTGTGCGCTTACCACATTTAAACCCCACTTAGGACCAATAGTGCTTATTACTGCACTATTTACATTACTTAGTATCTTCTTTTCATTTTTTTTTATTTTTTGCAAATATATTTTATGATCAGTTTTTGGTTACCACTCTGTGGTTTCACTCCTCTTTTTTACCTATGTCCTTCACAGTGGCTCTTTCCGTCTGACCTTTGGATGCACTCCGCTTCTGCACGCATGAGACGGTTCTTGTCCATCTTTCTTGTCTCCCTCATTTCTTCTATTCCTTTTCTTTCACTGTACCTAACCTCTTTTTCTCCCTCTTCCTCTCCCCCCCCCCTCCTAAGCAGGTCTTGGGGCACGCATGGGTCATTAGAGATCTAGCAGGAGAATTTGAGCTTCCTTCCACCCCACCGCTCCCATGTCTCCATTAGATCATACAACTTTAGCTTCCTTTAACTGCAGGGGCTTTAATACCCCAGAGAAAAGGAGCCAAGTATTATATCATTTTCACAAAGCTAAATCCCAAATCTTACTCCTACAAGAGACGCAATTTAAGGGCTCGGCCATCCCAACCCTGAACAACCCCCATTTCTACCAGTGGTTCCATAGTACCAACCCACTTAATACGTCCAAAGGGGTGTCAATAGCTTTCCATAAATCCTTCCATCCAAAAGTTCTAGACTCGTTGATAGACCCTGCAGGCCGCTTTATTTTTCTTAAACTAAAATCTAATTCTTCTATATTCACAGTTTCTAATGTATATGGACCAAACCAATAACCTCCCCAGCATGTTCTCCTGCCCCTATATTCACCTCATGTAGTCACTTAACAATGTATTTTATCAGCTCCATAGTAGTGCTTTACCCCAAACACACCCTAAAATGTTTAGAAATGTGATTTGTGCTTTAAATTCAGGCAGAGTGCCATGAGAGGGGGGGAGGGGGAATATGATAGGTGTACCTTGTACTTTGGTGTTGTTAAAGTCCCCTTAATAAATGCTATCTGGAGGTTGGCCAAGAATGTTTGTGTCTAATCTGCTTGCCATGTTTATGTGCAAAAATATTTATTTATTTTTGTTTTCCCCAAGAGTTTCCTTCCACGCCACAGGAATGGCAGACTGTGGCCTCCCACTTTGCCCAGCGGTGGGACTTTCCTAACTGCGGAGGGGCAATTGATGGGAAACACGTCCACATCTTCCCACCACCCAACTCGGGGTCATACTATTTCAATTATAAGGGGTTCTATAGTATTGTGATGTTGGCGGTGGTGTCGGCTAATTACGACTTCTTGTATGTGGACGTGGGGAAGAATAGCTGGATGTCCGATGGTGGAGTCATCGCCCAGACAGAGTTCTACAGGCGTCTCCAGAATGGCAGCTTGGACTTGCCACCTCCAGAGGACAATGTTGAAGGACTCCCATTCGTCTTCATTGCTGATGAAGCGTTTGCACTGGGGGACCATCTTATGCGGCCATTCCCTATGAGGACCCTCACCCAGGAACAGAGGGTTTTTAATTACCCACTGGCCAGAGCCAGAAGAGTGGTGGAGAACACATTTGGAATCCTGGCCAGCCGGTTCCGCCTATTTCTGACACCCATCCATATGGCAGAGTATAAACTTAATCATATAGTCCTGGCGTGCTGTATTCTCCATAATTTTTTACCCAAACATTCGGCCAACTATGCTGGCTCAGTTGGGCCTGAGGCCGGAATGATACATGAAACAACACTGACGGCACTTGAAAGTGGCCGTCTTGGCTTGCCCTCCCTGAGTGCCCGTGATGTCCGGTTACGATACCTGGAGTTCTTTGCGGGTAGGGGGGCCATCAATATGCCAGCAAATTTGTGAAGCCTTTATCAAATAAAAAAGCAAAAAAAAGAAAATCTTTATGAACATTTACTGCTTGTGTTTGTTTTAGCTGACCCTGACAGAAATGTGTTGAGTCCAGAAAATGGCGTGATTGTGTAACCTTATACAAAGCACTGTTGGGTGTTATTTACTAAAGGCAAAGACACTTTGCACTACAAGTGCACTGAAACTGCACTTGTAGTGCAAAGAGGATTTGCCCTTAGGAAATAACCCCCATTTTCACAGAAAACACCAATTACATCATCACCAAACAGGGTGGATCCAGAGTCTAGTCTTGGGAGGGGCACTGCCAGAAAATATATTTTTTTGGGGTACATCTATCGGGGAAATGGCTGGTGTTGGCGCTTCAATCATCACGGCACCATGGTGGTTATGGTGTCAGGATGATTGAAGCAAAATATTACTATTATTACATTGTTTTAAAAAATTAAATAGTTTAACTCACCATAATGCAGAATCAGTGGGAGCCCCGAGTGTGTCACTTGCCACGTCACCTGTCACCAGATGCAGATTGTCACTTGCCATGTTGCCTGCCACATGTTGTGGATTGTCACTTGCCATGTCGCTTGTCACCAGATGCAGATTGTCACTTGCCACGTCGCCTGCCACATGTTGTGGATTGTCACTTGCCACGTCGCTTGTCACCAGATGCAGATTGTCACTTGCTACGTCGCCTGCCACATGTTGCGGATTGTCACTTGCCACGTCGCTTGTCACCAGATGCAGATTGTCACTTGCCACGTCGCCTGCCACATTTTGCGGATTGTCACTTGCCACGTCGCCTGTCACCAGATGCAGATTGTCACTTGCCACCTGCTAAGGTGGTCTCTTGTGTCCCAGAGACAGGCAGCAGCGAGATGATGTAATCTCTCTGCTGCCGCAGCTGCCTGGTGAGGGGGGAACTGCAGGGATGCAGGGCGGGCGCCGGGCAGTGAGAGATGATGTCATCTCTCTGCTCCCCCGCCCGCCGGCTCCCTGATTGGCCAGCAGCCAACAAACACATCGAGCGGCGCCGGCACATCTCACCAACTGAGCCGCCGGGCCAGCCCGCTGTCCCTCTCCTGCGGAGCCGCCCAGCAGCTCTCTCACCTATGGAGCTGCCCGGCAGCTATCTCACTTACGGAGCCGATCGCCAGCTCTGGCACCTATGGAGCCGCCCGGCAGCTCTCTCCCTTACGGAGCCGCCCGTTGGCTCTGTCACCTATGGAGCCGCCCGGCGGCTCTCTCACTTACGGAGCCACCCGCCGGCTCTCTGACTCACCCGCATTTCTCGGAGGGGGCAATTGCCCCATTGCCCCCCCTGGATCCGCCCCTGCCACCAAAGTGTTTTAGCGTTGACACAATAATCCACACATTCTTGCTTAACAATCTCTTTAATACCTGCACAATCACATGTGCATTTAGAAAAGGTTTTTCAAACAAACCAACATGTTTGTTGTATAACAATTTTTGGGGTCTTTTTGGGGGCGTGACTTCCGCTGACACAGGCAGATGTGATCAGCGGGAGCTCCGAGATCAGTCTTCTGAGCCTCCGTCGGGATCCTGTGTAGTCCCTGTTACCGAGACTTCTAACCCGGCAAACGGACACCCCTGGCGGCAGCATGAGCAGCAAACAGACGGCGGCGGATCACCTTAAGGAATTTGCACGATCCGACAAGCAAGACGGCGGGCGAAGCCCTCCACAGACACGGAGCGGCGGAACATCAGCTCTGGAGATCCAGAAGCCTAGCACGCCCCAGCTGCAGCCTGAGAAGGCAGAGAAGCGGGAGAAGCCGCCTAAGCTGACACTGGAGCAGATGAATGCTCAGTTAATGGAGGCCATCCACTCAAGCAATTCAGCGCTGACAGGTAAAATGGATGAAATTAAAAATGACATAGGACTGATCAGACATGACATGCAGAGTATGAGAGATAGGATGGCAGAAGTGGAAAATAGGATATCTATATTGGAAGATGCAGTTAACCCTATGCCCAAAAAAATATTATCAGCAGAGAAGCAGATTGCTACATAGTTACATAGTAGGTGAGGTTGAAAAAAGACACAAGTCCATCAAGTCCAACCTATGTGTGTGATTATGGCAACAAAAAACAGACGATTTTGAGAATCGCATGCGCTGCAACAATTTAAGAATAGTCCGTTTACCGGAGAAAGCGGAGGGGTTTAACCCTGGGGACTTTATAGAAAAATGGTTGAAAAATGTATTTCCAGATATGGAGTTCTCAACAGCATTTGCAGTGGAAAGAGCACACAGGGTGCCAGCAGCAGTACCAAAGCCAGGGCTCCCTCCTAGACCTTTGCTGGCGCGACTATTGAATTGCAGAGACAGAGATGCGGTTTTGGGGAAAGCAAGACAAAAGGGAGAGATTCACTTTGAGAATAGTAAAGTGTCAATATTCCCGGACTTCTCCCTAGAATTACAAAAGCAAAGGGCCACTTTTTATGAGGTAAAACGGAGAATGAGAGAGGCAGGAATTGAATATTCTATGGCGTACCCAGCACGGTTGAGAGTGGAGGAAGGAGGAAAGACTATGTATTTCAGTACAGCGGAACAAGCAAAAGACTGGATGCGGACTGTCAAACCATTACCTCACTGAAAGAAGGGAAAATAGGGGCTGGGAGAAACCCCCCCAAAAAGTATAGAGGCTAAGGGGGGTCTATGATTGTAATTTTGATCATGTGAGGGAGGAGAGGGAGGGAGGAGGGGTAGGAGGCGCTGTGTTTTTTTTTTTTTTTTGGATATATGAAGAGCTTTTTTTTTTTTTTTTTTGAATGGAAGGGGTTTTTTTTCGTCTTATTTTTTTTTTTTTGAATGGAAGGGGATTTTTTTTTTTTCTCTCCCCCTCATTCCTCGTCTTTGGTGGGTGGAGGGATATTTGATTTGCAGTGGGTTTTTTTTAGAGGGAAAAAGGGAGAAGGGAAAGGGGAAGGAAAATTGTATTTATTTTTTATTTATTTTAATTTTTTTTGTTTGTTTGAGTTTTGATTTTTTGGGAGCACGGTGTAGCAAGGGATAAATGAAATTAAAAGATAAGTGAACACAGGAGTGGAGTGAGAAGGAGGGGGAAGGAGGAGGGGGGAGAGGAGGTAGGCACATTAAAGATTAAGCAGAGATTAAAGAACACATTAAGGAATAAAAGTATGAATACAAATATATACAACAAAGAAAGAGGGAGGGTGGGGGGGACAGTGGGGGGAGGGAGGATATGTTATGATTAGGGGGGTGTAGGGGGGGGGAGAGGTGGAGGGACAAGAGTAACACAAGAGAGGGATTAAAAGGGAAGATGGATGGCACGCGAGGATATAACGTCAAACACAAGAGATACAGGGAAGTAAATAGTAGCGGGTAGGAGGGGTATAGGGAATAATCACATAAATGGGATGAGATAAGGGAGAGCAAATGAATGGAGGATGTGGTGGTTTTTTTTTTTTTTTTTGTGCAGCTTCTTCTTCCTCCCCCTGACCTCAAACTCCTCCTAAAAGAAGAATAGGAGGGGGGGTCAAGGAGTAGATAGGCTGAAATCAATACGAATTACCTATATAAGGGCAAAATGCACTATGTTGGTAATGCCCTAAAAAAATTTTATTGGGTGAATGGGGATGAATGGATGAATGAAAGGGGTAGGAGGGAGGGGTATGTAGGTAAGGGGAAGGTCACGGGGGAATGAATGAGAAGTAGGAACTCTGGTGAAAAGGAGGGTAAAATAAAACAAAATAAATAATGAATATGAGTAATAAGAGTAATCAATATACTTTTTTGTCATGGAATGTTAGAGGTATGGGTACGCAATTAAAATGAACGCAGGTGTTTACAGAAATTAGTAAGGTGCAAGCCAAAATAATTTGCATGCAAGAAACACATATGACTAAAGAAAGACTGGATTACTTAAAAAAACCTTGGATACAGTGGGCGAGCCATTCATGTCACACAACATATTCAAGAGGGGTTTCCCTGATGGTGCACCGAGCGGTGACATGGGAGTGCATCAGGGTAAGGAGGGACCCGGAGGGGAGATATGTCTTTGTCTTTGCCCTGATGCACTCACAGCCATTTGTAATTATGGGAATATATAATCCTCCACCTGCTACGATGGCAGTATTGAAGGAAGCAATGTTATTCATGTCAGAGTATCCAGAGGCATATGTTGTGTGCATGGGAGATTTCAATATGTGTTTAAACACAAAGGGGGATAGGTTTGGGAGGAATACTCCAAGAGGAACAATAGGGTCCAGGATGCTGGAAAAATTTATAAAAGAAGTTGGATGGACTGATCTTTGGAGGTTTAGAAACCCAGGAACTAGGGCTTATTCGTGGCATACACCAGGAAGAGGTTGCATGTCTAGAATAGACCTGGCTATGGGGAATGAGAAGTTGCTCCCAATACTACAAGCTGTCACTTATAGGCCTAAGGGAGTGTCCGACCACTCTGGGTTGACCTTTGAGCTAAAAATAGGGCATAGAGGAAGATGCCCGGGCTATAGGATTCAGTCTCAATGGTTAACCCAGATTGGTTCAAATGACAGAATACCGGAGCAACTGGAAATGTATTTGGAGGCTCATGGAGATAGGAAAATGGGGGGCATGGCGTGGGATAGCTTTAAGGCATATATAAGAGGTATAATAAGATCCACAATATCATATATAAAGCGAGCCAATAGACAGGAAGAAGAGGAATTGGAACAGGAGTGTGCACAAGCAGAAACTGAGTTTATAAATAAACCTTCAAACATAAATCAGATAAGATGGGCGGGATTAACGCGCCAGTATAAGAACCAACTAATAATTAATGCTAAACGTAAGAAGTTCCAGCAAAATCTAAAAAATTTTGAGCAAGGTCACCAAGCTAATAGGATATTGAACTTTTTGATAAAACAACAGACTCCATCTTTGGCTATTTCAGAAGTGAGAAATGAGAAAGGAGTGATGGTAAACACACTAGAGGAGATACTCATGAGCTTTCAAAAATATTATATCAGTATGTATACATCAACATTGTCCCGTACAGGAGAGGAGATATATTTGGGTGATTTAAACTTCCTTAAATTAACAGAAGAACAAAAGGGGGTGCTGGAGAGGGATATAGAGGAAGGGGAAGTAAGAGAAGCCATCTTCTCTCTGGGGAAGGGTAAATCTCCAGGACCGGATGGCATACCGCTGGAATTGTACCAGCGATATGTGGAGATTATGGTACCGGCCCTAACCAAGATGTATAGAGAGATATTCCTTCAGGGAGAAATGTCACCCACTATGTATGAGGCAACAGTTATATTGATACCTAAACCTGATAAAGATAGAACTGAATGTGCGTCATATAGACCAATATCATTATTGAACATAGATTACAAAATCTTGGCAAAAATACTCGCCAAACAGCTTAATGAAGTAATCTTGTCCATTGTGACAGATGATCAAACGGGATTTATGCCAGGGAAGTCTACATCAATCAATATTAGAAGAACCCAATTTATGGTACAGATGAGGGAGTTTGTTCCGGAGTCAAGTGCCTTGGCCTCGCTGGATACGGCCAGGGCATTTGACTCCGTAGAATGGGAATTCTTACAGACAGTATTGAAAAAAAATGGATTTGGGGAAAAATTTAGAAAATGGGTAAAAATAATTTACAAACAACCATGTTCAAGCCTACTAATAAATGGGACACTATCGGCTACAATAAAATTATATAGGGGAATGAGACAGGGGTGCCCATTGTCCCCCCAGCTATTTGCCTTGGTAATTGAAGCACTGGCAAATAGATTTAGGCAATCAAAAAAGTATAAAGGGATTAAAGTGGGGGAAAAAGTAGAACATATAGGTTTATATGCCGATGATATCATACTATACATGGGGGACGGGTATACCTCATTGCAGGAGGCGATGAAAATAATAGAAACATACAGGATATTTTCAGGACTCAAAATAAATTGGCAGAAATCTGCACTGATGCTGCTTGGAACAGGGAATGTAATGAGAGCCCAGACCCCATTAAAAATAGTCAAAGTATTTAAATACTTAGGAATCAATATTATGTTAGATCCTGAGGAAGCCCTGAAAGTTAATATAATCCCCCTGGTAGAATTTGTTAAGAGAAAACTGGCAATATGGATACAATTACCAATATCAATAGCGGGTAGAATCCAGCTGATTAAATCTATTATATTGCCTAAGTGCCTGTATCTTTTTGCACACTCCCTGGTAAAAATACCAAAACAGATATTTAAAGACCTGAACTCACAGATAACCAGATTCATTTGGGCATATGGTAGAAGCAAGTTAAAACTTAAAAAGCTACAAAGACCTAAAAATGCAGCAGGGTTGGCCCTGGCAGATTTATATTTATATTATCTGGCTGGGCAACTGAAGCATCTGAGATCCTGGGTAGGACAGGAGAAAAAAACAAGAATTGAGGAGTACTTACTTGGTAGGATGCAAGTAGAAGACCTCATGGTAGGACTAGAGATAAAAGATCTGAGGAGGGTGGGAGTAAGAATTCCCCTGCTAAAATTAGCCAGAGCAGTCTGGGGGGAGGCAAGGAGGCTAACGGGCTTCTTTGATATCCCACCAGAGACCGCTTTGTGGAATAATCCAGCATTTGAGCATCTGGAAAAATTTGAGGGTAGTAAATTCTGGAAACAGAAAGAGGTGATAAGCATTGGACAGGTGTATGAAAGAAACATAATAGTACCATACGAAAAGTTATGTAAACTAAATAATTTATCAAGTAAACACTTTTTTAGATACCTTCATCTTAGACAAGTGCTACAGATACAGTTTAGAGGAAAGGAATTAAAAATATCTAAATATCCTCTTATAGGCATTTTGAGATCACAGGGACCAAAGGGGTTAGTAGCCAAACTTTATTCACATCTGTTGCAGAGTAAAATAGGAGGGGAACCAATGGAAATAAGGAGTAAATGGCAAGTAGCTATACGAGACATGAGTGACCAGGAATGGAACGAAGTATGCTCTTCCCATTTGAAAGTATCCCCAGCAATGAATAACAGGATAATTCAGTTAAATATTGTAAATCAGACTTATTTGGCCCCGAATAGGTTGTATAAAACGGGGAGAATGAGTGAATCAAAGTGCTCAAGATGTGGGCAGGAAGGGGCGGACTTCCTGCACATAATGTGGCACTGTGTCAACATAGAAAAATACTGGCAACAGGTGATCAGGAAAATAGGAAAAGTGCTAAATGAACCAATTATGGCCACAATTGAACTCTGTTTATGTGGAATAAGAAGGGAGAAGAGAGGTAGTAGTAAATATAACAGGATGTTCCGGCAGGAAGTATTATTTCTCGCAAGAAAACAAATAGTAGAGAAATGGATTCAGCCGAACCCACCGACAGTGACCCAGTGGGTGAGAGCAGTAAATCAGGTTTTACCATATGAAAGAATAATGTATGAACAAAGGGGTAATCTGCAGAGATGTGAGAATATATGGGCAAAGTGGAATAGATCATGTGTTACATTGGATGTAGGAATACCTGAAAATGAAGTATAGAGTGACCATGGAGAGAGTGGAGGAGAGAGAATGGTGTGATTGATAGGAGAGAATGTAAATGTAAATGAAATATATGAAGAACTGTATAAGGAAATAATATTGATAAATTATGTGGATTAATTTGTACAAAATTTGTAATAAAGAGGATTGAAAAAAAAACAATTTTTGGGGTAGCATTATAAAAAATAGAAATGTCCATTTAAGATAAAACAGGCATATGTAAAACCAATAAGAAAGACACAAATCTTGAACTTACAAAGTTCACATTTGGTAGAACTTGAAGGCAATATCAGACATGAGTATTTAGGAACTGTGTTTGATATTGCGTTCAGATGGGGTGAAGTCACTCCATGAAAAGCCAAACTTGGAAGATGCACACAAATTTCCCAATGTCAACATGTGCTAGCTGCCATCATGGGGGATCAAGGGACGTGTTTTGGGGAGAAACCCCTTCCTCTCAGCTACTTTATTATTGAGGAAGGGGTTGCACCCCCAAAACGCGTCCATTGATCTCCCGTGATGGCAGATAGCACATGTTGGCACACTGTGTGCATCCTCCAAATTAGGCTTTTCTACAAATCTTTAAAAAATTTTGAACACTGTAGCACACAAAAAAACAAAGGGATTGGGAGGGGTTTTAAACTCGCCACAAAACATCAATGATGTTTTTATTTTTTAGAATAACATCATTGATGTTTTTCTTAAGGTTTTCCAATTGTAAATTACACCCCATGATCTCCCCGATCAGGATCTGGGCACTTTCTGATGTGAAAGGATCTGGATCCACAACATCACGATCACCTAAAAAGAGAGAAACCCCCCAAAAAAAGGTATCAAAAATATGCCGGCATCCATCTCTTACCTGAGCCTGTGGTCGCAGACACTCACCTGTTGTGGTGACTAGTTCCACCACATCTTCTTCCTCCTCCTGCACTTCTTGGGTTGGGGGTATTTCCCCTTCTTCCAGAGGTGGGGGGTCTCTGATCTCCTCGGATGAGGGGTGTCCTCCGAGTCTTTTCTCCCCTATGTAAAACAAAAATGCTATACTTAGCACACAGTGATTTGATGGCAGAACTATAAATAGGAAACATTGCTTGGAAGTGGGGTACAATTGTCTATTTTGTCAGAGTTCCAATGTAGCATTTTCAGTGTCCTTTGTCAAGCTTCAATACTTTACCTGTTTGGTACAAGCTTCACAAATGTAGCCCCCCCTATAGTATACACTGGAGCACCTGTGTGGCCCCCTAATAAAAATGGTGTTCTTGTGTCCCACACTACTGCTCCAGTGTCCAGATGTGAAAACAGCTGCTGAGTGTCCTCTCCTTACACAGAATCTAGGTTGCATTTCATTCTAGTAACAAAGCCATCTACACAACCAAAATAGTTTCTGACAAGTAGGGCGTAAAAATTGTGGCCAAATGCATATGGCCTAAACAATGGTGTTTTATAGGCCGAAAGCAAAATTTTTGATACGAACGAATAATGTACCCATGAACATGAAATTTGCCATTTTAAAATGTACACTTGTAAGAAAAGCACATGGAGCAGGACGAACGTAAGAAACATAAAGAATAGGAACACAGGCCAACTACTTACTTTTTTGCAGCACTCTCCGGATCTTTCTGTACTGCTCATGTTCTCGTAATTTCAGGTCCGACCACCGTTTCCTGAGCTGATCTTTCGATCGTCGTACCCCAATTTTCCGATGCAGACTCTTGACCACTTTCGCAATTATCTTGGCCTTTCTGACATTGGGGTTGGGGTAAGGTCCATACTTTCCATCATAGTCGGCCTTCTTCAGGATGTCCACCATCTCCAACATCTCCCCAAAGGACATATTTGAGGCCTTAAATCGCCTCCTTCTGGATCGTGACGTTTCAGGCTCCGGGCTTTCCTCCCCCTCCTCCTCGTTGCTATAAATAGCACGCACCTGCTGTGTATCCGCCATGTGCTCTTCCCCCACTGCGCAGAACGAAAAGGGGCAGGGAATAGACTAGAAAGAACATCAGGGGCGGGCGGAGTGTGTATAAAGCGTAACACGCGTGCGTATTACATACGATCTGTGAGCGGAGGAAGGAGCATCGAAAGCGCCGATCGTGATAATGAAGGTAAGATCTAAACTTGGGCCTATACTGGTTCGAAATTGAAGCCTATATTGTAACAAGATTAGGAGAGTTTGGCCTGACCTTAGGATTTGTCTTGTGTTGTGTCTTCCAGAGAAAATGGATGGCTTCAATGACCACAATTTCCTCCCCCTGTTCATAGACAAATACAGGGAGCTGCCCTGTCTGTGGCAGGTGAGACATCCTCATTATAATCATAAACAAAAGAGGCAGGCAGCAATGGAGAAACTGCTGGAGTTGGTGAAGCCGGTGGTCCCCACAGCAACCATCCCCTATTTAAAAACCAAAATTGGTGGCCTGAGGAGCACTTATCTTAGGGAGCGCAAGAAGGTCACGGATTCCCAGAGGTCCGGAGCTGCAGCAGATGACGTTTATGTCCCCAGGCTGTGGTACTATGAGAGACTGCGATTTCTGTCAGACCACACTGAAGTCAGGGAATCCCTCTCCACTCTTCCTCCCACTCTTCCTTCCACCCCAACTGAGGCTTCCGATGTCCAACCTGGGCCTTCCAGCCAGAAAGAAGTGGAGCAGCCCAGCTGGAGTCAGGTATAGCATTCTTCTACAGATTTCTGGATAAAGAAATGATCTTTACTAGATGTTATTATTGATCACTAATTGCTGATTGAAAAAAGTGTTTTACAGATCAATAGACAGTAGTGGGCACCCAAAATTGGGACAAGAATGAAAAATGCTGAGCTCAGAATGATAGTCTGTTATATTTGTTAAAATTCAATTTGCAACAGTCATGAGGTGAAAATTGTGTGTGATTGATGAATAAAAAACTAAAACTATGTCCCTTTTTCATACACAGGAAGACCTCAGCCAGGAGGAGGTTGTGGAATGTGGCAGTCAGGAGGAGGCTGGGATTAGTGGCAGCCAGGAGGAGGCGGGGCCAAGTGTCAGCCAAGAGAAGCCTGGGACCAGTCGCAGCCTGACTGAATTGCAGGTTCCTCCCCTCCGCCTTCCATATAAAAGAGCGAGGAAGGCGACTCCCATGCAGGATTCAGAGCTCAGGCTCATTCAGGAGGCTTCTGCGTCCCTCCGAGCCTTACCCACTCCTGAAGAGGCCTTTGCCTGCATGGCTGCCACCAAACTGCAGGGCATGCAGGAAGGTCAACGCAAGCTATGTGAGGACCTGCTTTATAAAGTCCTAACTAAGGGGGTGAGTGGGGAACTAACACCCAAGACCGACGTGATTGAGTTGGACCATCCTCCTCCTCCTCCTGCTGCCACAATTCCACCACCAGAGCCACCGCGTGGAAGGAAGCGTGGAAGGAAGACAAGAGAGTGATGACCCTGGGTTCAGTCTGGTCTGACAAAAGCTGCAGTCTCTCGTATGACCACAGCCTGGGGACACAGATGTCATCTGCTTCTTTCCGGATCTCTGGGACTTGTGGACCAGACTGCATTCCCTTAGATAAGGACTCCTCAGGCCACCAATTTTGCTTGAAAATAGTTGATGTGTGCCCTGGGGGTCCAAGGCTTCGCCAAATTCTGCAGTTTCTCCAGCGTTGCCTCCCTCTTTGTTTAGTTGTGAGCCCTTAATAAAAGTTTTATTTTGGAAAATTCTACTCTCCTGTGTGTTTTCATCCAAAAAGGACAGTTTGTTGGTGACGATTCAGGTACATTTCTAACATAAAATGTGAAATTAACAAGGGACAACAACACCAAACAATCTCCTACAGATTAAATAGAACAACATATCAATGGTGTTGTGGTAACTTGACTCAAAAAACACACACAAAAATTTTCTGGAGTACAAATAAAAATCACAAAAACAAAAAATAAACCTTGAAAAAAATACAAACCAAAAAAAAATAATCGGCCTTAAAAACAAACAAAAAAAAAAACAACACCAAAATAATGATGTCAGATGTGACAAATCAAAATATATTGAGGGAATCCCGATAAATAGTAAAGAAATAAGTTTGTGAGAAGTCTGTGTGAATATGAGCAGCAAAAATACTTAATTCTTGTCACATTATAAAGAAGAAGAGAGTGCGCTGTATTAAACAATTTTTAACATTGCAGCGTGACGAAAGTGCTGTATCCATTGCGAACGCTAATTTTACCAGACCGAGCTGTTCCGTGTCGGAATTTCTTCTGAGCATACGCGGCACTTTGTGCGTCGGAACAGGCCACACACGGTCGGAATTGACGCGATCGGATTTTGTTGTCGGAAAATTTTATAGCCTGCTCTCAAACTTTGTGTGTCGGAAAATCTGACCGTGTGTACGGGGCATTATAGTCATATTGACTATTTTCTCGTGTCCCAATCCCTACTTGACATCCCTTTACAAGCGTCCCTTGGTAATATTCTTTGGTCGGACCATGCCCCCGTACACCTAAATCACACAGGACATTTTCATGGCCTTTAAATGACAACTTATTAAAAGATATCCTCTGTGTGACAGATATTGAGCAGGCGATCCGGAACTTTGTTCAAGATCACCGCTCAGACGACACCAACCCACTCACCAAATGGAAAGCCCTAAAATGTGTGTTACGGGGAACTTTCATCCAACATGGCACTCGGTTAAAGAAAGCTAGTTGTCTTCTATCCATTCCTTAGAAACCGTGCATAAGAAAGACCTCGCCCATAGTACCTTCGTAGATCTTTCCAACACTCGCAGAGATTTGCTCCGTATCTTAGACGCGAACACTCTTATAGCTAGAGATAAAGGACGAAATCGTCATTACATGCTGGCCAATAAGTGCGGGCAACACCTAGCTAAGGTCTTGCATCCTCGCCCTCCATGACGCCCCATACCGTACATTTACAATCCTGGCCAACAAAAGATTAGAACTCCTAGGGGCATTGCGGATGCTTTTCAACACTACTTATCTCAGCTGTACAATCTTCCCACACGACTTCAACAGTCTCCAAAACACAATACACGACTCCCTGACATGGAAAATTACATTCTGGAAACGGCCCTCCCACAAATAGACCCTTCTGCTTCTACAGCCTTGACGACTTCGGATTTTCTGTTAGCTATTATGGGATTGAAACCTGGAAGATGCCCGGGACCTGATGGCTTCTCACCCAGATTTTGCAAATCATTCGCCCATTCCTTAGCCCCTCTTCTTACTGCGGTGTTCAACCACCTAGATGATGATCACCCCCTCTCTAAATCCCTCCTTTCTGCCACTATCTCAGTCATACCTAAACCCGGAAAAGACCCCTCTCAACGTACTAGTTATAGGCCCATTTCCCTCCTTAATCTGGACGTTAAACTCTTTGCAAAGATCCTAGCCAATCGCCTTTCACCCCTCCTACCCTCTATCATACATAGAGACCAAGTGGGCTTTGTCCCTGGTAGAGAGGCCAGGGACAATACCACAAAAACGATCCACCTTATTTCTTACATCTGCAAACACAATCTAAAGGCCTGTATCCTCTCTTTTGACGCCGAGAAGGCTTTTGACCGGGTCAACTGGCAGTTTCTATGCCTCTCTTTAGAACAGATTGGACTCGGTCCCTCATTCATATCCAAGGTGATGGTGCACCTGGCGACAGCTATTAGACAGAATAGCAATATTAGGGGAATACAGAGGCCATCATCTAAATATAAACTTTCCCTTTATGCTGACGATCTCCTCGTCTACATTCAACAACCTCATACTTCACTACCCTCTTTAATGCAAGAGTTTCGTAGATTTGGAGATCTGAGTAATTTTAAGCTTAATATGTCTAAGACAGAAGCCCTCAACATATCCTTAACCCCCCCTACCCTTACACAAATACAGGCCAACTTTCCATTTCAATGGGGATCTAAGGGCATCTCCCACCTTGGTATTATAATCCTATCCAACTTATTCGATCTTTATAACCTTAACTACCTCTCTCTCCTATCCCGTATACGGAAAGAATTGGATTCCTGGCACCAGACGCCACTATCCTGGTTTGGTCGCATCAACACACTTAAAATGGACACACTCCCTAAACTACTTTACGCATTCCAGACGATACCTATAATTATCCCTAAGCAATTATTTACCTCTTTGAGATCTATGTCCATCCGTTTCGTTTGGCAACAAGGAATGTCCCGTATGCGCCATACTTTGTTAACATACCCTAAAATACGAGGCGGGGGTTGGCCTCCCAGACTTTGAAATGTACCACAGGGCTGCCGTCCTTTCTAGGATCCTCGAGTGGTTCCCTCGTCCATTCCCCGAGGCATCCACTGCCATAGAACAAGATCTCTCCATTTCTGACCTTTGGGCTTTGTTCTGGGGATATGGTCAAAAACTATCCATCCTAGCTAACTCCTCTCCATTAACGACGGCAGCACTATACCTGTGGTACAAAAAGGGACTACTAACATTACTATCTATGGATCCCTCACCACTTACTTCGCTTTTTGATCGCCCTGATCTCCCCCAAGGCATGGGCTCCAACTCAGTGGGCCCATATTTACGAGACACCTGGCCTACAGCTAACTCAATCATACATCCAACTGAGAGCAAGCCTGCTCTACCAGAAGACCATGGTAACTGGCTAACAGCCCTACGCATATCCTCTTTTTGCTCTGACCTGTTTTCCTCCACCCATACACATAGACCTATGACTGACTATGAACAGCTGTGCTCTCTCTTGGAAACACCTAAGCATCTACTATCCACCATTTACAAACTATTACACTCACTGACCCATGATCATCTTCCACCTTACACAAAGAGGTGGGCCATGGACCTGGGTAGGAATCTTTCGCTGGTTGACTGGCAAAAGTCATTCCACTTCACACACAAATCCTCCATCTCTTGCTACACACAAGAGAAGAACTTTAAACTTCTGGCTAGATGGTACAGGGACCCCCAATCACTCCACCAAATTTTTCCATCCACCCCTACGTCTTGTTGGAGATGTGGAGAAATGGATGGAAGTTATCTCCATATATAGTGGGACTGCAATGCTATCCAGCCCTTATGGTCCCAGGTGCTTGCCATAAATATTAGCCTTTACGAAAGGCCTACGGTACCCACGCCCGAAATAGCGCTGTTGTCCATGCTACCGGGCTCCATACCTTCACAGAAACGAACCCTACTTCGCTTTTTTCTCTCAGCAACTAGGCAACTCATACCCCTCTTCTGGAAAACCGCTACTACGCTGCCTCTGTCCTCTTGGGTCTCTATTGTCAACGATATTATGCGAATGGAGGAGATGATAGCCCTAGACAATGATACCTTTGATAAATTCACAACCCTATGGCTAATTTGGATTGATTACTCCACCTCGGATGCCCTAAAAACCTTGCTAATGTCACCTAACTCAACAAACTCTACCTGGAATTCCCAGTGTGCTGCCCCAGGACCTGTTCACTTGCCTTGACCCCCCCCCCCATCCTTACCTATTCTCTCTCCTTTCCTTTCTCTCTCTCTTTTCCTCTCTATCCTCTTCTTCTGCTCCCTTCTATGATTCATGTAGCAGGTTCTTAAAACCAATGACTTTTGGTTGTTTCATTGTTTCATAACATGGATGTTTTATAATTTACTATCCTGAAATCAAGCCGAACTAACATTTACCTACGTCTCTATGTTATACCGACTCATATGTAAAGTTTGTTAACCAGGCAGACTCACCTTTACCATGTTTTTTGCTGTATTGAACATACTGCCATATATTGTCTGGCATTGTATTACTCTGTAAACTTAATAAAAAATATATTTGACTCTAAATATACAGTATATCTTCAGTACTTTGAGCATCTCATTTTTCTTCTCTTCCTTTTCTCCTTTTTTTTTAATTGTTTGGACTTACACTTAAATATACAGTTTATGATTAAAAAATAGCCCAGTATATATTATTTTGGTCAGGAATAAATGCTGAAATGAAAGGATAAGTTCAGCTTTGGGAACATGTTACATGTTCCACCTGTTTTTAGGGTGGAACATGTAACATGTTCCCACTCCTGCAGTGGCTGGGTGACCTCAGCCCTATGTGTGACAGCAGTATGGGGAGAAGTTCCTCAGCTGGCACTTTTTGAAAGGAGCATAGCCACATGGGGTTCCACCCACATGCCCGTGTCATTCATTCACAGAGTTCTCTGAAAACATGAAAACAAGTACTGACATCCTTTACAGCTGTAAACTTGTACTGTAGTTCTCAATGAACTACCATGGTGCTGTGAAGCTGTAATTCATTGATTCTTCCTGTCAGTGTGTAAATGTACAGGCAGACAGTTCACGCCAACAGTCTGCAGGGGACCTGCATGGCACCAGTGTCTGCTGATCACTGGTGCAATGCTTTCCAGGCTCCTAAAAATATAGTAAATGCACCTTTTTTTACCTGCAAAAAAATATGCATTTATTTATTTTTTTTAAATAAACTTATTCTTTGAAGGAGGAGAAAGGCTGTATGCGGATTGTAATCTCTAATCACAACAAACATTTGACAACATACCCTCTTTTTCAGGGATACAAGTTGCATCAGATTTTTTGAGGCAGACAATGCGAACTATAGTCTAGTCTATAAGTAATGAAGCCACCTCAACAATTTGATGTATACATTTGTGCTAGAACTGTGGTTACTGGTTATGTTAAACATTGCTTTGTATGTATGGCCATGTGTTTATCATTCAATTATTTTATAAGAAGTCAGATATAATATACTATGGTGAACACAAGGCTGGAACATAACAAGGTGATAAGTGTAATTTTATATTCAAAAGAATACCTTTGCACTACCTGTGTGTAAGATATATATGTACATACAAAAGAGTAAATTATATTGAACAGGTTGCTACAATGCCTTTCGTGTTCCCACGATGAAATAACCAAGTCATGTAAATGGTGTTGCACAGCCTATAATACACAATGGGGGTTATTTACTAAAGGAAAATCTACTTTGCACTACAAATGCACTGCAAGTGCACTGCAAGTGCACTTGAAAGTGCACTGAAAGTGCACTTGGAATTGCAGCCACTGTATATCTGAGGGGGACATGCAAGGAAAATAAAAAACAGCATTTTAGCTTGTACATGATTGGATGATAAAATCAGCAGAGCTTCCCATCATTTCAGATCTTCCACTCAGATCTAAAGTGACTTCACTTCCAAGTGCACTGCCAGTGCACTTTTAAGTGCACTGGCAGTGCACTTGTATTGCAGAGTGGATTTGCCTTTAGTAAATCAACCCCAATGTCATAAAATTGCCTTATCTATAATTATTATCTAAAAAGATTATATTATATATAAACACATTTGTACAAAAGTCAAATTAACCGGTTCCCGACCGGCTCCTGTACTTTTAAGTCTGCAGAATGGCACGGCTGCGCAAAGTAACGTACCCGTACGTTACTTTGAATTTGCCGCTGTGTGCGCGTGCATGCCTGCCGCGATCTTCGTGAGTCGGGTCGCGGGTCCTGCGGACTCGATCGCCGCGGGCATACCCGAGATCGCCTCACGGAGAGGACGAACGGAGAGATGCCGTTGTAAACAGAATCTCCCCGTTCTGCCTAGTGACAAGTGTCTCTCGATCTCTGCTCCCTGTCATCGGAGCAGAGATCAGTGGCGTCACACACCAGCCCATTCCCCTGACAGTTAGAAATCACTCCCCTAGGACACACTTAACCCCTCCCCGCCCCCTAGAGGTTAACCCCTTCACTGCCAGTGTCATTTATACAGGAATCAATGCATTTTTATAGCACTGATTGCTGTATAAATGACAATGGTCCCAAAAATGTGTAAAAAATGTTGGACATGTCCGCCATAACGTCACAGTCACAATAAAAATCGCTGATTGCCGCCATTACTAGTAAAAAAAAATTATTAATAAAAATACCATAAAACTATCCCCTATTTTGTAAACGCTATAACTTTTGCGCAAACTAATCAACAAAACGGTTATTGTGATTTTTTTTTACCAAAAATATGTAGAAGAATATGTATCGGCCTAAACTAAGGAAAAAAAATGTTTTTTTATATATTTTTTGGGGATAATTATTATAGCAAAATGTAAAAAATAATGCTTTTTTTCAAAATTGACGCTCTTATTTTGTTTATGGCGCAAACAATAAAAATCGCAGAGATGATAAAATACCACCAAAAGAAAGCTCTATTTGTGGGAAAAAAAGGACGTCAATTTTGTTTTGGAGCCACGTTGCACGACCGCGCAATTGTAAATTAAAGCGACTCAGTGCCGAATCGCAAAAAACGCTCTGGTCAGGAAGGGGGTAAATCCTTCCAGGGCTGAAGTGGTTAAGTGATAAAGTCTGCAACCTAAAGAACTTCAGTGCTGGATGTAAAATAAGTGACAAATCTATAGTCTTTAGTAGTGGTATATAGAGATAGTCCACTTACTTGATATGAATAAATCCATGTATGATGATAAAAAAAATATAGTGTGCTTTTACCACCGTTAAACACCTCCCGGCTCACAGAACTCTCACCTCAAATACACCATGAAATCAAACTCGATAGATGATGTGGTCATCCTCGAATTCTGGCGATCCCCTAATCCTCCAAAATAAACCTGTTCAGAAATGAGGTGCTGGTCCCTTTAAGGCACAGATAAATGTGCTCATCAGCATGCTATGCCGCATACACACGGTCAGTCTTTCCGGCAGGAAAAGTCCGACGGAATCTTTTCATCGCACATTCTGATCGTGTGTGGGCCTCATCGGACTTTTTTATTCGAAAATTCCGACGGATCTAGAAATAGAACATGTTTTAAATCTTTCCGACTGAATCAATTCCTGTTGGGGAAACCGCTCATCTGTATGCTGTTCAGACAGACCAAAAACTACGCATGCTCTGAAGCAAGTACGAGACGGCAGCTATTGGCTACTCGCTATTGAACTTCCTTTTTCTAGTCCCATCATATGTGTTGTATGTCACCGCGTTCTAGACGGTCGGACTTTGGTGTGATCGTGTGTAGACAAGACAGTTTCAGCGGGACCTTCAGAGTTTATTCCGACGGAAAAAACAGTCGTGTATACGCGGCATTAGGACAAAGTATAAAGTGCCTCCTATAGTGTAGTATTTAATAAAATAACTCTTACTTCAAACATGTATTAAAAATGCATCCAAGCAGTTAAATACTCAGCATGTATCAGCGTGACTTCTTCAGGGAACTGGATTGGTTGTAGTGAACTCTATTTATATAATAAGGACAGGAAGTGTGGCCTTAGCCATTTTGTTGAAGCTGCCATAAACTATATTGCCCCGTACACACGGTTGGATTTTCCGATGGAAAATGTCCGATCGGAGCGTGTCGTTGGAAATTCCGACCGTGTGCGGGCTCCATCGGACATTTTCCATCGGATTTTCCGACACACAAAGTTGGAGAGCAGGAGATAAAATTTTCCGACAACAAAATCCGTTGTCGGAAATTCCGATCGTGTGTACACAAATCCAACGGACAAAGTGCCACGCATGCTCAGAATAAATAAAGAGATGAAAGCTATTGGCCTCTGCCCCGTTTATAGTCCCGACGTACGTGTTTTACGTCACCGCGTTTAGAACGATCGGATTTTCCGACAACTTTGTGCGACCGTGTGTAGACAAAACAAGTTTGAGCCAACATCCGTCGGAAAAAATCCTAGGATTTTGTTGTCGGAATGTCCGAACAAAGTCCGACCGTGTGTACGCCCTATAAGTGGTGGCCATTTTTTATGTGACCAAGACCTGCAGTCCATACACTGGAGGACTAAGATATCACTCCTTGGTGGCCATTTTGTTGTCGATGTGACTAGTCGGCTACAGGCTGCCCCCTACTATACAAATAGAACACACAAAAGAATACTTGAATGTCAAATTGCAATTTGGTGAGCAAGATGCTCTGGAAGGGTATTTGCTCTGGATCTTTAGCTGATAGCAAGTAACCTTTTCTTTAATTTAAAGTGAATTTGTAAATACATTTGTAATCAATAAAGGGAGAAGGAGTCAAATGTGGGCACCCAGAAGTGGCCACAATAACCTTTCGTTCTAGTTTATGGTAGCCCAAGTGCCTTGAAAGATGTGTTGACCTGCACTGTAAATATCAACTTAAGCTTAGTATTTTGAAGTTTGGTCCATCTCCTGTACCTCACTTTTGGTTGTTTAATGTGATGAGAAGTAAGTGTCCTAACTTACACCTAAGTGTCAACTTGTGATCTAAGGTTGCATGCTAGAGCACTGGTTTTTGAGGTTACCAAGACACTCTGGAAAATAACCAAAGGTATTTGTTGTTAGTTATTTATTTAGTTGAATTATTTGGTACAGGTACACTTTAATTTATATCATATTTTTCTGTGCAAAAAGAAAGCAATGAATAAAAAAAGTGTAATTATCTTTATTTTAATCACAGTAAGCATGAACATCAGGCTGTTTTCATGCACAAGATTTCTCTCTATTTTGTAGCAGAAAATTGATATAATCTTATAGATAAGCATTGGTTTAATACTTGACTCTTCTGTAATCAAAATGATTAGAACACCAATTAAAAAGCATTTAATTTACCTTCTATTTTTAATATTATGAAAAAGATGGCACAATACATAAATTACCATAGAAAGCAGAGCTCAGCAATTTACCCGAGCATAGATGAAATGACTTTGAAGTGTAAATCATATATTACAATAGTTGGTGAATTAAAATTAATTCTCTTTGGTAGTGGGTGCACGAGTAACAAAACAAAATAGATAATGATGTTAAGCATAGGAGATAACACATTTATAGTTAGCATCCATGCTACTATTCTGCTTTATTTTAGTGTTTTACTTTAAAGTGGACCTATCACCCACAATAGTAAAAACTGTATAAATGAATTAGCAAAGTATACAAAAGACTATTGTACTGAGAGGGAGTAAAAAAGATAGATATATACAGTATCTCACAAAAGTGAGTACACCCCTCACATTTTTGTAAGTATTTTATTATATCTTTTCATGTGACAACACTGAAGAAATGACACTTTGCTGCAATGTAAAGTAGTGAGTGTACAGCTTGTATAACAGTGTAAATTTGCTGTCCCCTCAAAATAACTGAACACACAGCCATTAATGTCTAAACCGCTGGCAACAAAAGTGAGTACACCCCTAAGTGAAAATGTCCAGATTGGGCCCAGTTAGCCATTTTCCCTCCCCGGTATCATGTGACTCGTTAGTGTTACAAGGTCTCAGGTGTGAATGGGGAGCAGGTGTGTTAAATTTGGTGTTATCGCTCTCACTCTCTCAAACTGGTCATTGGAAGTTCAACATGGCACCTAATGGCAAAAAACTCTCTGAGGATCTGAAAAAAAGAATTGTTGCTCTACATAAAGATGGCTTAGGCTATAAGAAGATTACCAAGACCCTGTAACTAAGCTATAGCACGGTGGCCAAGACCATACAGCGGTTTAAGAGGACAGGTTCCACTCAGAACAGGCCTTGCCATGGTCAACCAAAGAACTTGAGTGCACATGCTCAGCTTCATATACAGAGGTTTTCTTTGGGAAATAGACGTAAGAGTGCTGCCAGCATTGCTGCAGAGATTGAAGGGGTGGGGGTCAGCCTGTCAGTGCTCAGACCATACGCCGCACACTGCATCAAATTGGTCTGCATGGCTGTCATCCCAGAAGGAAGTCTCTTCTAAAGATGATGTACAAGAAAGCCCACAAACAGTTTGCTGAAGACAAGCAGACTAAGGACACGGATTACTGGAACCATGTCCTGTGGTCTGATGAGACCAAGATAAACTTATTTGGTTCAGATGGTTTCAAGCATGTGGCGGCAATCAGGTGAGGAGTACAAAGACAAGTGTGTCTTGCCTACAATCAAACATGGTGGTGGGAGTATCATGGTCTGGGGCTGCATGAGCGCTGTCTACACTGGGGAGCTACAGTTCATTGAGGGATCCATGAATGCCAACATGTATTGTGACATACTGAAGTAGAGCA
This sequence comes from Lithobates clamitans, assembly GCA_037952925.1. Classification (NCBI taxonomy): domain Eukaryota; kingdom Metazoa; phylum Chordata; class Amphibia; order Anura; family Ranidae; genus Lithobates; species Lithobates clamitans. The sequence continues at coordinate 800,941 of JBBGZY010000143.1, forward strand.
TGATCCCCTCCCTTCAGAGAGTGAGCTGCAGGGCAATATTACAACATGATAACGACCACAAACACACCTCCAAGACGACCACTGCCTTGTTAAAGAAGCCAGGGGCAAAGGTGATGACTGGCCAAGCAAGTCTCCAGACCTAAACCCTATTGAGTATCTGTGGAGCATCCTCAAATGGAAGGTGGAGGAGTGCAAGTTCTCTCACATCCACCAGCTCTGTGATGTTGTCATGAGGAGTGGAAGAGGACTCCAGTGGCAACCTGTGAAGCTCTGGTGAACTCCATGCCCAAGAGGGTTAAGGCAGTGCTAGAAAATAATGGTGGTCACACAAAATATTAACGCTTTGAGCCCAGTTTGGACAATTTCACTTAGAGGTGTACTCACTTTTGTTGCCAGCGGTTTAGACATTTATGGCTGTGTGTTGAGTTATTTTGAGGGAACAGCAAGCTGATATACAAGCTGTGCACTCACTACTTTACATTGTAGCAAAGCGCCATTTCTTCAGTGTTGTCACATGAAAAGATATAATAAAATATTTACAAAAATGCGAGGGGTGTACTCACTTTTGTGAGATACTGTATATATATGTATATATATATATATATATATATATGTATTGGGACACCTGCCTTTACATGCACATGAACTCTAATGGCATCCTAGTCTTAGACTGTAGGGTTCAATATTGAATCGGCCCACCCTTTGCAGCTATAACAGCTTCAAATCTTTTAGGAAGGCTGTCTCAAGGTTTAGGAGTGTGTCTATGGGAATGTTTGACCATTCTTCCAGAAGTGCATTTGTGAGGTCAGGCACTGATGTGGATGAGAAGGCCTGGCTCGCAGTCTTTGCTCGAATTTATCCCAAAGGTGTTCTATCGGGCTGAGGTCAGGAATCTGTGCAGGCCAGTCATGTTCCTCCACCCCATGCTCATCCATGTTATTATGGACCTTGCTTTGTGCACTGGTGCGCAATCATGTTGGAAAAGGAAGGGGCCTTCCCCAGGGCTGCTGTTAGAAATCATGGGGCCCTGTAAAGTCTACTTGATGAGGCCCCCTTTGGCACTGCCTTTGACTCCACCTTTGGCCCTGCCCTCAGCCCCACCCCTGGTCTTTCGACTGACACCGCCTGCTGTGTGTATATACTAATGCTGATGTTCATAAGACACAGTGAGGATTCTAGGGACTCTATCCGGATACTAGTGTCACTCACTGTGTCATGCACTGCTGCCACGCCACCGCTTGTGCCCCTGGGACTAGTGATGCTGCTCCCTGTCAGTGTCAGTGTTGCACATATGCTGAATAATATAATTATTATAACAATATAATTATTCCAATGTGCCAAGGGAGTGTGCTGGGTGCAACCAGAAGTGTTTTTATTGAAAAGTTTCTGCAATGACACAAACACATGACCTTCAGACTGATAGACCGGGTAGCAACTGCTATTGCGTTTATACAAAATACTACACATCTATATCTATAATAATAACATTCTCATATACAGGAATAATGACCTCATAGAAAATAATAAACAATTACACATGTCCTAATATGTTATTTAATCACACACAGTGACAGCAACCTTTATTGATCACAGGGATGTAAATTAAATCAATTTCGCCCTGTTTATAGCCTTAAATATGCTCCCTCTTACCAGCAATGACACTAGGGTTGCCACCTCATCCCTTTAAAACTGAACATATATTAATTACACAGGTTCTGTGGGTGATTGAGGTGATAATTAAACTCACTCGGTGCCTTATCTGCATTAAATTACCCTCAGAACCTGTGTAATTTACATGTGTTCCGGTTTAAAGTGATGAGGTGGCAACCTAAATGATACAAACACATGACCTTCAGACTGATAGACTGGGTAGCAACTGCTATTCCTTTCCCACCAGAAACAAAGGTCAGTCTTTTTGGTTCCCCCTCTTATTAGCAATGGTTTCATTAGAATGTGCTCTCTGTCATTCAGGCTTTTACTCTATGCTGTCATCTACTGGTGATTTAATAGACATGCCAGGAGTTTTACTTTCTCCATGACAGAACTGCAATACTTTTTTTTTATATGGGGTACCTGATTTTGACATCCCTTACATAAGCACCCTCAAGTCAGTCTTGGCATCTGTCCTGAGGGAGTGGAGCATGTACACAAAATCACTCTGCCTGGGAAGTAGACATGTGCATTTGTTTTCGTCCGAATGCATTTTTGTCTGAATTTCAGGTATTTTCATTATCATTTTAACAAACGATAACGAAAGTGCAGAATCCGAAAAACGAAAGATCCGATATAAACAAATGCTTTATTTTCGTTTTTGTTGTGACAACAGTTCGATATAGATCGGAGATTCGACATGATGCTGACAATAACAATCTGTGTCCATCGAACCTGTGGTTGAATGTGCCTAACCTTAACTCTATTAGTCCAAGATTATTCTACATAGAGAGAAAAGATTTGACGTAGAGAGAAAAGATTCGACATAGAGAGAAAAGATCGCTGCTGGAATTGGGTGGGGGAAGTAAAATAAAAATAATGATGATGATGAATGTTATTCAGTCTATGCCCCACACTATGTAAGGCTGCTTACATAGTGGGCGTGTGTCAATGTACAGTCAGTCCAGTATATATATATTCCATTTGAGGAGACCACAAGGATGGTGAGCAGCGACAATGCATGCATTAGTGACACTGTCCCTCTACTCTTCCTGCTGAAGCACATGCTTTGTGGAATCATGGACAGGGCACTTGAGGCAGAACAGTGGGTGGAAGAGGAGGACTTACTTTCCTCTCAAGGCCCCCTTTATCCAGATAGCATTCCTACAGGCCACCAAACACACAGGAAGAAGAGGAGGATTGTTTCAGCATGGATGTAGAGGATAACACTCAGCAGCAGTCTTCAAGGGATGGTTTTTAGTCCCCAGAAACCCAAGGAGTTGTACGTGGCTGGGAGGAGGTAGTTACGGATAATGTGATCCTTAGTGACCCTGAGGACTCAGAATCGAATGCCTCTGCAATCTTACGCTGCATGACCTACCTGATTCTGCAAAGCCTGTGAAAGGACCCTAGGATTTGTGGTATCAAGGAGAGGCATCATTACTGATTGGCAACCCTTCTTGATCCATGTTACAAGGGTAAAGTTGCAGAACTCATCCTGCCTTCGCAGAGGGAGCAGAGGATGAAACATCTTCAGGAGGCCTTAAAGAAAGGTTTGTGTAATGCATTTACAGACCCTGGGAGGTTACAATTTCCTGGCGCTAGACAACGTGTTGCTAAGGCTTCGTTCAGTCAGAGGAAGAGCGGTGGAGAAGATTGCCGGCTCACCGATGCCTTTAAACAATTTTTCTCTCCTCAGCACCAAGGTCTGATCGGTTCAAGAAACCATCACCAGCGCCTGCATTATATGGGAACATGGGAAAGATGGGCTACTTTACAGGCAGACTAAGGAGACCCCCGGGCACGATATTTAAAGGAATATTTCATTTTTATTGTTTCAGTTTAAGCATTATTAAAATCACTGCTCCCGAAAAAATGGCCATTTTTAAAACATTTTTAAAACTTTTTTTTGCATTGATACATGTCCCCTGGGGCAGGACATAGGTCCCCAAATACTTTTTTTGCAGAAATAACTTGCATATAAGCATTTAAAATTAGCACTTTTGATTTGTCAAGTTCACGTCTCATAGACTTTAACAGTGTTCGCATGTTGTTCTGTTCCTAATATACTACAGGCAGGCAGTTCATTCAGTTAGCTGCAGTATATTCAGTACTGTATCCTGTGCAGCTAGATCTCGCTGCAGACCATTCCTGTTGTTCTGTTCCTAATATACTACAGGCAGGCAAGTTCATTCAGTTAGTTGCAGTATATTCAGTACTGTATCCTGTGCAGCTAGATCTCGCTGCAGACCGTTCCTGTTGTTGTTCTCTTCCTAATATACTACAGGCAGGGAAGTTCATTCAGTTAGCTGCAGTATATTCAGTACTGTATTCTGTGCAGCTAGATCTCGCTGCAGACTGTTCCTGTTGTTCTCTTCCTAATACACCTACAGGCAGGCAAGTTCATCAGTTAGCTGCAGCATATTTAGTACTGTATCCAGTTTAGCTAGATCTCACTGCAAATCGTTCCTGTTGTTCTGTTCCTAATATACTACAGGCAGGCAAGTTCATTCAGTTAGCTGTAGTATATTCAGTACTGTATCCTGTGCAGCTAGGTCTCACTGCAGAGTGTTCCTGTTGTTCTCTTCCTAATATATTACAGGCAGGCAAGTTCATTCAGTTAGCTGCAGTATATTCAGTACTGTATCCTGTGCAGCTAGATCTCACTGCAGACCGTTCCTGTTGTTCTCTTCCTAATATACTACAGGCAAGCAGTTGATTCAGTTAGCTGAAGTATATTCAGTATATATATATATATATATATATATATATATATATATATATATATACATCCCAGCTTTGTGCAGCCACATCTCACTGCAGGCCATTCCTGGTGTACCTATTCAAATATATTACAAATACATCATATACACTATGTCTGGAAGGCCAACAAGGAGTGGCAGACGCTCACAGGCCACTAAAAGAAAGCAAGCAGGCTCTGTGTCTACAGCCAACATTGCTCGTCATGGACACGGTGCATCCTCAGCACGTGGCCGTGAGGCACGCTTGTCCTTTTTTTTGGCAGCTGGCCATGGTGAGCCACAACATGCAGAAGAGTTGGTAGAGTGGATGACCAAGCCGTCCTCATCCTCCTCATCCTCTGTCACCCAGGATCAGAGTACTTTGGCTGCCAGTGCAGCTGCCAAAGTGGCCTCTTCCATCGGCTCAATGTCATCAGTCACTCCTTCCCTAGCCCCACCATCATGCCCTGAGGAGTCCCCCGAACTGTTCGACCACAGTCAATGAACCCGACCTGCTTAGAGCCCCCAGCAAATGATACTCAAGAATTCTGCAATGAGTTATCAGATTTCTTCATCAACAAAATTGACAACATTCAGAAATCAATTCATCAGAAAATAACAACCAACCTCACTCAACAAAAGCAAAAAGAGGATATTGACACGAACATCACACAACCACCAAATTTCTCTTTGTCCCCAATCACCACTGACACGATTAAAAACATCATCAGAAGCCTTCGAGACAGCACATCACCAAACAACATCATTCCCACTAAACTCCTGAAAGAATGTTCCGACATCTTGGCCCCTACCCTAACACACCTCATAAATCAATCATTCAAATAAGGGACTGTGCCAACCTCCCTCACGCAAGGCATCGTCAAACCCCTGCTAAAGAAACCCAATCTTGACCCGAAGGACCCTAACTGCCGTAGACCGATAACAAGCCTCAACACCATCTCCAAGATTATGGAGAAAGCAGTAGTACAGCAGCTACAACGCCACATGGACACATACCAACTCCTGGACCCTCTACAATCAGGCTTCCGCCCAGGCCATGGCACAGAAACAGCAGTTCTCAAAATATGGGACGACACCCTTGAAGCAGCAGATGACGGAGAATCGTGTCTCCTGGTACTGTTAGACATCAGCGCAGCATTCGATACAGTGGACCACAATACTTTACTTGTCCGCCTCGCAGAAGTTGCAGGAGCTACAGATTCTGCTCTAAAATGGTTTGCATCCCTCTTAGAGAATCGCTCTCAGATAGTGAAACTAGGAACATTCACCTCGGAAACCCGGGCAATCTCCTGTGGAGTCCCTCAGGGCTCACCCTTGTCACCAATGCTATTCAACATCTACATCCGCCCACTTCTCAATATTATCAGGAAAACGGACCTCTGCTTCCACTCATACGCTGATGACACCCAACTCTACCTTCGCATCACCGGACAAAAAGACCTTCATCAGCAATTAGAGAAATGCCTCACTTTAATAGACGACTGGATGACCATTAGCTCCCTCAAATTCAACGGATCAAAAACAGAACTTCTTCTCCTACACGCTAACAAAAATTCCAAAATTAAGACTCCATGGACACCTCCCACCATCCTCGGACAGACCATCTCTCCAAGCACCAAAGCCAAGAGTCTCGGAGTCATCCTTGACTCAGGAATGACAATGGATGCACAAATAGGATCAGTAGTTAGCGGATCCCACCATCTCCTCTGCCTGCTATGTAGACTCATCCCCTTCATCCCATAAGAGGACAAAGCGGCAGTTGTGGGAACAATCATCAATTCCCGACTCGACTACGCAAATTCGCTCTACGTAGGACTACCCCAATATCGCTTGCGTGCTTGCAACTCATCCAAAACACGGCGGCAAGACTGTTAACAGGAAAAAACCCTGGGAATCCATTTCCCCATCCCTAAAGAGCCTACACTGGCTAACCGTAAAGAATCGGATTACATTCAAGACATTTGCCCGGTGGGCCGGGGCCACCCGCTCCATGGCCTGTTGATGATCAGGCCGCACAGTGGGAGGTAAGCGGCGACCGCGGCCTGAACATGGGTAACACAGGTAGCGGCCACCACTCACCTACCGCCATGCGGCCATGCCTGTGTAATCTCGGGCGGCTGCATGGCCTGACCTGTGTGTCTCTCTCACACATAGCTCAGCCTCAGAGCCGCACTGACAGTACCGCAGCCGCTCTTGTCCTCCAGGCATGAGCGTCCGCACGGTGGGGAGAGTTGCAAGCTGCTGTCACAATATTCCCCCCTTAACCCCCCTCGCCCCCCCTCCCCTTCTCATGTCGGCAGCAGGGGAAGAGAAGGTTTTTTTCTGTCTGTTCGTTTTCCCTCTCCATTGGCCACAGCAGAGGGACAATCAGAAGCAACTAGAAGGGCATCATGGGCAATGTAGTTTCAGAGATAGGTGGCCCAATTGTTCTCAGCAGGGAGCAGACTACAGTCCCCAGCATGCACTCTGCTGGGGTGAAAGAGAAAACCCGGAAACAAGCTGAGGAGTGCTTGTAGCAGCTACTACAGGACACATGGAAAACGAAAGAGAGGACTGTGCTGGGGGAACTAATAGCCCCAGCACCACCAGAGAGAGCCACGCTGTGCCCGCACCACCAGAGAGAGCCATGCTGTACCCGCACCACTAGACAGAGCCATGCTGTACCCGCACCACCAGAGAGAGCCACGCTGTACCCACACCACCAGAGAGAGCCACGCTGTACCGCACCACCAGAGAGAGAGCCTCGCTGTACCCACACCACCAGAGAGAGCCAAGCTGTGCCCGCACCACCAGAGAGAGCCCCGCTGTACCCACACCACCAGAGTGAGCCACACTGTTCCACACCACCAGAGAGAGCCATGCTGTACCCGCACCACCAGCGAGAGAGCCACGCTGTACCTGCACCACCAGAGAGGGCCACGCTGTACCGCACCACCAAAAAGAGAGCAGGTCAGTGTGCACAATAGGAGACAGACAGTACTGTCATTGTATGGCCACAATAGGACCGGGACACTGTAATATAAAGGGGATTGCACTGTAATCATTGCAGTGCCCCTTTATAGTGCAGTTCCCTTTATATCACAATGTTCCTGCACATTACAGTGTGGAGGACCGACACCAGCCATCCCGGCGAATGTCTACCGACCCCCCCCAGTCCCTGGAAAAGTTGGCTGCTTAGTCTAAAATGCCCGGGCCTATTTTTTGTCCCAGTCCGGGCCTGTGCATTCTTCTCGAACATGAAGCTCATCTCTAGTCCTTGGTGAAAGCTGCACAGGCTGTGAAACCTTCAGAACAAGCCATGGAGGAGCTAATTAAACAATTAGCAATGGCTAATGCCCAGGCAGTCACTGTGCAACAGGAAACAAACCGCTTACTCGTTGAACAGCTACAGTAGGTGACCGCGATATTGTGTCAATCTCACCGCTGTTATCGACGAGATTTGACACCTGCGAGCCCTGTCACGGGAGCCAACGTCGAGCTGGCTCACTCATCGGGAAAGAAAAACTGCGTTTTTTCCTTTTCGCGATGAGCGGCAAGCATTGCTGACAGGTGTCTGGTTTGAATCATGAGGGAGAAGGCCGTGCCAAATTTTAAATAAAAAAACCAGCATGGGTTCCCCTCCAGGGACATACCAGGCCCTTAGGTCTGGTATGGATTTCAAGGGGAACCCCCTACACCGAAAAAACACCCAAAATCCATACCAGACTCTTATCCGAGCACGCAGCCTGGCCGGTCAGGAAAGGGGGTGGGGACGAGCGAGCACCCTCCCTCCTGAACCGTACCGGGCTGCATGCCCTCAACATGGGGGATGGGCGCTTTGGGGCAGGGGGGTGCCCTGCAGCCCCCCCACCCCAAAGCACCTTGTCCCCATGTTGATGAGGACAAGGGCCTCTTCCCGACAACCCTGGCCATTGGTTGTCGGGGTCTGCGGGCGGAGGGCTTATCAGAATCCGGGAGCCCCCTTTACTAAGGGTGTCCGGTTCTTCTCCCGCTCTCTGGCCTCTTCTCCGCTCTCCGGTTCTTCTGCCGGGCTCCTCCACTATCTTCTGCTCTTTTGCCACTCTTTCGCTAGCGGCGGCCCGGTCTTCTCCATCGTCTTGTTCCCTCCTCTCTTCTTCCGATGTTGACATGACGCTCTGTCATGGTTATGCAGTAATGTGTGTCTGTCAACTCACCTTTCCTTCTGTGTTCACCTTTAGAGGCCAGCCACCCTCACCTGACTGTTTAAATAATCTTCCCTCAGCATAGCTCCACCCTGGTCTCTAATTAGGAACACTAGATTAACCTGGGCATTGCAAGCCAACCTTGCTGATCAACCATTGTGTGTTAGCGTTCGTGTGTACTTGCTGTGTTTCCTATGTCTGATTCCAGTTACTGACCTTGGCCTGTTCTCGACTATCCCTGTCTGCTTGTGACCCTGACCTTTGGTGTGTTATGTTTATCCTTGTCTGCTAGTCGCCCCGTCATTTGGCTTATCAATTACTTTCCTTGTTGTTCCAGCCTGCTGCCTCCTACCTCTTCTCCTGTAGTCTACCGTGAGCTGTGAGACCCTGGGGGCCGCGACCTGGAGCCAGACTGCAGCGCAGTCCATCCTCACCACTAGAGGCTCTGGTGAACACCTGCTGGCTCTTAGACTCCGCGCCCTGGGGAATCTATGCTCTAGCTCCAAGTGGGATCTGTGTCAGTGTTCCAGTAGACCTGCTTCATGAACCTCCCAGGGTTCAATCCACAGCAGTCAGTCCTAGGGTCCACTACCTTAGCGGTGCACTCCTGACTTCCACGGAGTGCATTTGTCACCTGGTCTCAGGTGAGCTGACACACTCTCTTCTGCCAGACTCCTCCGCTATCTTCTGCTCTTTTGCTGCTCTTTTTCTAGCGGTTGCCCGGTCTTCTCTGTCATCTTGTTCCCTCTCCTCTTCTTTCGATGTTGACACGATGCTCTCTCCTGCTGTGATGCTGTGTGTGAGGTGCGTGACGACTTATATAGGCATGGGGCGTGGTCATCGAGTGATGTCACCTGGTGACCCCACACCTTATGATGTCACAGTCCCGGGGCATGATGGGACTGTGATGTCATAAGGGGCGGGGTCACCGGTTGCCTATATAAGTCGTCGCGCACCTCACACACAACATCACAGCAGGAGAGAGCATTGTGTCAACATCGGAAGAAGAGGAGAGGGAACAAGATGATGGAGAAGACCGGGCAACCGCTAGCAAAAGAGCGGCAAAAGAGCAGAAGATAGCGGAGGAGTCCGGCAGAAGAACCGGAGAGCAGAGAAGAGGCCGGAGAGCGGGAGAAGAACTGGACACCGGGAGAAGAGGCCGGAGGGAGCGGAGAATTCGGAAGAAGACCCCCGAAGTCAGAAGAAGACCCCCGGAGCTGACTAATAAATTACTTTAAAAACCTGTGTAGTGTGTGTTTTTTATTGACACTTTTTCCCCCAGGTGAATGGGTAGGGGTACGATGTACCCCATACTCATTCACATAGGGTGGGGGCCGGGATCTGGGAGCCCCCTAGTCAGCAATGCTTGCCACTCATCGCGAAAGGAAAAAACACAGTTTTCATTTCCCGATGAGCGAGCCAGCACGAGATGTACACTACCCTGTCGCCGAGAACCAGCGCGATGGGATCACGCTGGAAACACATTCTCGCGGTCAGGTACTGTAGCAGGACTGCAAAAGGCTTTGACCCAGCAGGCTGAAATGATGAAAGGTGATCCTGCTGTAAAGAGTGACCCCCGGAAGCCAGAGCAGTGGACTATGCAAAAGGTGACAGCCACAGATAATGTGGAAGCTTATATGGCAATGTTTGAAAGGATTGCAACAAGGGAAGGTCTCCCTGAAAAAAACTGGGTGGATGTGCTGGCTCCTTTCCTGACTGCAGATCCTCAACAGACCTATTGTGATTTTAAAAGTCCAAATGCAGCGCTAAAATGAAATAAATGTCCAAATAATGATAATAGTCCATAGAACTCAATCAGCAATAAAAGATGATGTGAAACCTCCACCAAGCTTCAGTGTGTAAAAGGAAAGCACACCACACCCACGTGCTATCAGTCTGCTTACCAGAAATATATAAAAAATAGGCGATGTACTCATATATTGCAGAGGGTCAGCAGCAAATCCAAATGGCACACTCCATCATGGGCAGGCACAGCATGGAAACAATCAGGTCACCACATATCAGAAAGCTCAGGACTCGTATTAACGATGGACAGGTTGGTGCAGTCATCAGCAGGAACAAACCAGCAAACAGAAAGCAACAAATAGTGAAGCCCGTAAGGTAAAACAGTAGTAGTTTATTGTAGTCTACTTACAGGTATGAAGTAAAAATCATCACAGAAAACAGGAACAATCCGCGGTTCTCAGCGTACTTGCATTGACCAGCCTGACATGTTTCATCCTATGTGGATATCATCAGAGGCGTGGCCAATGATGTAAGCACGCTCAAATATATAGTGCACTTCTTAAGTCATGCTGACCCCTGATAGGACAGCATGACACATACAACAGCTGTTTTTAATAGCACATTCCGGCAGCACCTGCGCACTACGGCCGTGCTGTCTTTAAACTAGGAAGTGCCAGGACAGTCACGATCGGCTGCACATGCGCAGTACGGCCGTGCGTTCCAGCGTGGCAGGAAAACAAAACCAGCCAGCCGCACATGCGCAGTACGGCCGCGTGTCCCAGCGCAACAGGAAGACAAAACCAGCCAGCACATCCATTCATTATAAAGGATGGGAAGACCTGATTAATGCCGTCCTTGCTGGTTGGTATGAACGACTCGACCGCGCATGCGCGGTACGATCTTACTAACCAGGAGTTATTTCATGCATGGAACAATAGAACCAGGGGGAAAAAAAAAAAAAAAGGAAGGGGAAGGAGAAAATAAAACATGAACCATATATGTGAAATTAAGCTGTGCAAGGCAAAAAACAACAGCCTAAACCAGCCCAAATGTGTTCTCCCCATGATGGGCGGAACAAAGTCACCGCCAGCCAAAAGGGGAAAAAACAATAAGGGACTGCACATGTGCCGTAACAGCATCCGGAAGGTGAGTGACACCCGAACCGGAAATAGCTATCAAGGCACATACGTGTAACACATCAGCAGCTACATAACTATAAAATGATTAATCAAATGTTATTATACATCAACAATATAAAAACCTTCATAGACCAATACAAAGTATAAAATTTAAAAAGAATATATCGGATATTACAGAGAAAAAAGGAGGAAGTTCTCAGTCTAATATAGCGATAATATAAACCCTGAAAAATATGTGCATATAACCAGGGTGAAATAATGAATAAAAATAATAATAAAATGAATGAAAAATAATAAAAAATAATAAAAAATATAAAAAATAATAGCAATATAAATATGGACACTGCCCCCAAGTGTCAAAACATATACATGTATAAACAAAAATACATGTACTAAAAAAAAGTATATATTAGCTATTATTAATAAAACAATTTACATCCCAGTCGACGTTCATGCCGAAAGGGGTATAGCATTTTAAGTCGTATATCCAGCGGGTCTCTAATTTGGAAATTTCCCGTTTGGACGAACTCCCACGCCAGTGAGGGTTAAACCTATCGATGGCCACAAAGGTCGTTCCCATAGGGTTCTTATTGTGGTATTCCAAGTAGTGCCGGGAGACAGTGTGTTTCGGGAATCCCTTCTTAATATTGGCGATGTGCTCATTTACCCTAACATGCATAGCACGTGTTGTACGGCCCACATATTGTATACCGCAGGGGCAAATCAATAAGTATACCACGTTAAGCGAGGTGCAAGTAATGAAGGTGTTAACATCAAAGACTCTACCCGTGGCATGAGATTTAAACTGGCATATTTTCCTGCTCTTGTTCTTATTGATAGCACAAACGTTACAACAGCGGCAAGGATGATAGCCTTTAGATTTTTGAAAAAAGGACATTCTATTAGGGGCGTCTAAAATGTTGGGTGCTACTTGGAGTTTAAGAGGGGGAACACCTTTAAATATGACTTGTGGCCGATCAGGAAGTACCGGACCCAACACCTTATCATTTTTGAGGACTCCCCAATGTTTAGTTAGAATCTTTTTAATCTCAGAGTGTTGCTGAGAATAGGTCGTGACCATTGAAAAATTATAATCAATCTCACTTGACGAGGATTTTTCTTTGATCTGTAAGATCGAAGCTCGATCTGTAGCGCCCACCTCATTGATAACTGTACTCAACTCATCAGGTGAATACCCCTTTTCAATGAACCTTTCTTTCAAAGTGGCAGCCTGTATAAAAAAGTCTTCTTTAAGGGTACAGTTCCGCCGTAGACGGAGGAATTGACTCCTAGGTACCGATTTGAGCCACGAAGGGTGATGACAGCTACCCTGCCCAATATATCCGTTCCTATCGGTACTCTTAAAAAAGGTAGACATATTAAATGCACCATCTTTGACTTGTATAGTTAGGTCCAAGAAATTAATTCTGCTGGTGCTGCTCTCAAACTGTAACACAATACCCAATGGATTATCATTGAGTTGATGCATGAAGGTAGTAAGCGACGTCATGTCGCCATCCCACAGGAGGAGGATGTCGTCTATATATCTCCCCCAGAAGATCAATTCCGATCGTCTGTTGGAATAGACGACATCCTCCTCCCATTTAGCCATGAACAGATTGGCCATGCTTGGTGCAAATTTTGCACCCATGGCAACACCTCTGTTCTGGAGGTAGTGAACTCCTCCAAACCAGAAATAGTTATGAGTCATGGCGTATCTCAGTAAATCCAGGATAAAATCCCGTTGGGCAGGGATCAATTCAGCATCTCTATTCAAAAACTGTTCCACCGCTTCTAGCCCGTCTAGATGGGAGATAATGGTATAGAGGGATGCCACATCAGCAGTGGCCATGATGTATCCCTCTTTCCATTCTAAATTTTCAAAAGTGCGAACTACTTGTGCAGAATCTTTAATGTAGGAAGGGGTGCCAGATACAAGAGGTTGTAGAAAACCATCGATATATTTACCGATTCTGGAGGTAATAGAGTCCAACCCGCTTATGATGGGCCTTCCCGGAGGGTTAACCAGACATTTATGTACCTTCGGCAAAAAATATATAATTGGTTTCATAGGCGCCAGTGGGATCAAAAAATCTTTTTCCTTCTTGTTAAGCAGTTTGTTACGGAAACCTACTTCAATAAGCCCAGTGAGTTCCTTTTTGTATTTAAAGATGGGATCATGGCTTAATGGTATGTAAGTATCAGTGTCGGACAAGATTCTATTCATTTCTGAAACATATGAACTCTTGTCCATCACCACTATTCCTCCCCCTTTATCCGCGGGCCGGATAATAATATCACTCCTCTGTTTCAAGGATTCTAACCCTTCATGGAACCTCGTATCTTTATAATACTTCCTTATCTTTAACTTATCAAGATCTTTTAAAACTAGTTCCTTAAATACGGATATAGAGGGTGGCATAAACCCTGGCGGGTTGAAAAGAGAGGCATTCCTAAGGCCGGAGTGTCTTACTCCATCAGTCTCTATAAGAGAGGTGGTGGTAGCTTGAGACAAAAAATATCTTTTAATATTGACCTTTCTGATGTATTTTTGTACATCCATAAAGGCTCCAAATTTGCTCAGGGGTTTATCCGGGGCAAACTTGAGTCCATGGTCAAGGACAAATTTCTCGTTGTCTGTGAGTGTGCTACTACTGAGATTAAAAATCCCAGCATCTCTTACACTCTTCGCCTTTTTCGATCGGTTCCTCCTCCCCCCTCTGGTCCCTCTCTTGGTTCTCCCCCCCTCTTGTTTTTCTGTGGGGCCTTGGGAAAAAAAGAGGAAGCGGAGGTAGATGGGCCAGAGTGGTGCGGAGGGCCTTGATTATAGTACTGGGATCTTCTCGGGGGATAGAATCCAGGACTGTCCCAACCTGATCGTCCATACTCCTGATAAGCATTACCTGGAGTAGAGAGAGATGGATGTTGGACAATATATCTATCATCGTAGCCACGATCATTATACTCTCTATAACCATCATGGTGTTCTTCAAGGGGTGCATAGCGATTATACACAGGGATGTCCTCCGGTTGTGCATAAGATGGGTGGTCATATTGTGCATAATCACTATTATTCTGTTTTTTATGGGGTGCCCCCTTATATTGAGGGTTCCTGGAAGGAGGGGGTTTTTTATTGTTTACAACCCTCCTCCAACCTCCTTTGGGAGTATGGGCATTATTGGTTTCTCTATTATTGCCCTGAATGGTAGGTGGGACCGAGGACTTTATTCTTGTGGCTGGCCCGGGGGGAGGCACCGTTCCTCCTTCAACGGGAGTCGCCCACCTGACCTGCCATTTGAACACCTGGTTAGATTTATAGTCCTCCATGTCCCTCATATATTTTTTCTTCTTTTTAACTTTCTGGTCTAAGTCCTCTTTCTCAAGGTTTTTTTTAAGGTTGTCAGATTTGTTCTTATATTCTTCTGACTCTCTATTTAGTGTTAGTTTTTCTTTAACTTCTGATATTTCCTCATCAAGTTTATTTAGTTTGCGCCTTTTTCTGGCAATCAAAAATCGCAGCAAATCAAGACCTACATCATTGAAGTATTTATACCAACCTGGGAGGTCAATTTCGTCTTCCTGAGGAGTGATCTCAAATCTTAGGCTCCTCGGTACCATGTTATCATCTAGATACTTCTCTAACAGAGCAATATCCCAATGTCCATGGACTTCAGCAACCATTAGATTTTTTAATCGCACGAAAAGACCTCCCATATCTAGGTTCTGCTGAACCTCCACACTACTGAAAGCATCTTTAAGGTTCAAAGATCGTGATTTGCGAAAATCAAAAACATCCATAATAGTGCAAAAAGTGAATAATAAAAAAAATGAATAAAAAGTAAATAAACGAATAAAGAGTAAGCAGCTGATATTAGGCAAATCAAATAATACACAGTGAAAAAACACGCATGAAATTCCATGCATGAAATAACTCCTGGTTAGTAAGATCGTACCGCGCATGCGCGGTCGAGTCGTTCATACCAACCAGCAAGGACGGCATTAATCAGGTCTTCCCATCCTTTATAATGAATGGATGTGCTGGCTGGTTTTGTCTTCCTGTTGCGCTGGGACACGCGGCCGTACTGCGCATGTGCGGCTGGCTGGTTTTGTTTTCCTGCCACGCTGGAACGCACGGCCGTACTGCGCATGTGCAGCCGATCGTGACTGTCCTGGCACTTCCTAGTTTAAAGACAGCACGGCCGTAGTGCGCAGGTGCTGCCGGAATGTGCTATTAAAAACAGCTGTTGTATGTGTCATGCTGTCCTATCAGGGGTCAGCATGACTTAACCACTTCAGCCCCGGAAGGTTTTACCCCCTTCCTGACCAGAGCACTTTTTACAATTCGGCACTGCGTCGCTTTAACTGCTAATTGCGCGGTCATGCAATGCTGTACCCAAACGAAATTTGCGTCCTTTTCTTCCCACAAATAGAGCTTTCTTTTGATGGTATTTGATCACCTCTGCCGTTTTTATTTTTTGCGCTATACGCGGAAAAAGACCGAAAATTTTGAAAAAAAATGATATTTTCTACTTTTTGTTCTAAAAAAAATCCAATAAACTCAATTTTAGTCATACATTTAGGCCAAAATGTATTCGGCCACATGTCTTTGGTAAAAAAAATGTCAATAAGTGTATATTTATTGGTTTGCGCAAAAGTTATAGCGTCTACAAACTAGGGTACATTTTCTGGAATTTACACAGCCTTTAATTTATGACTGCCTATGTCGTTTCTTGAGGTGCTAAAATGGCAGGGCAGTACAAAACCCCCACAAATGACCCCATTTTGGAAAGTAGACACCCCAAGGAATTTGCTGAGAGGCATGTTGAGCCCATTGAATATTCATTTTTTTTGTCCCAAGTGATTGAATAATGACAAAAAAAAAAAAAAAAAAAAAAAATTACAAAAAGTTGTCACTAAATGATATATTGCTCACACAGGCCATGGGCATATGTGGAATTGCACCCCAAAATACATTTAGCTGCTTCTCCTGAGTACGGGGATACCACATGTGTGGGACTTTTTGGGAGCCTAGCCGCGTACGGGGCCCCGAAAACCAAGCACCGCCTTCAGGATTTCTAAGGGCGTACATTTTTGATTTTATTCCTCACTACCTATCACAGTTTTGAAGGCCATAAAATGCCCAGATGACATAAAACCCCCCCAAATGACCCCATTTTGGAAAGTAGACACCCCAAGCTATTTGCTTTGAGGCATGTTGAGTCCATGGAATGTTTTATATTTTGACACAAGTTGCGGGAAAGTGACAAATTTTTTTTTTTTTTTTTTTTTTTTGCACAAAGTTGTCACTAAATGATATATTGCTCACACAGGCCATGGGCATATGTGGAATTGCACCCCAAAATACATTTAGCTGCTTCTCCTGAGTACGGGGATACCACATGTGTGGGACTTTTTAGGAGCCTAGCCGCGTACGGGACCCCGAAAACCAAGCACCGCCTTCAGGATTTCTAAGGGCGTACATTTTTGATTTTACTCCTCACTGCCTATCACAGTTTCGGAGGCCATGGAATGCCCAGGTGGCACAAACCCCCCCCAAATGACCCCATTTTGGAAAGTAGACACCCCAAGCTATTTGCTGAGAGGCATGGTGAGTATTTTGCAGCTCTCATTTGTTTTTGAAAATAAAGAAAGACGAGAAAAAAATTTTTTTTTTTTCTTTTTTCAATTTTCAAAACTTTGTGACAAAAAGTGAGGTCTGCAAAATACTCACTATACCTCTCATCAAAAAGCTTGGGGTGTCTACTTTCCAAAATGGGGTCATTTGGGGGGGTTTTGTGCCACCTGGGCATTCCATGGCCTCCGAAACTGTGATAGGCAGTGAAGAGTGAAATCAAAAATTTACGGCCTTAGAAAGCCTGAAGGCGGTGCTTGGTTTTCGGGGTCCCGTACGTGGCTAGGCTCCCAAAAAGTCCCACACATGTGGTATCCCCGTACTCAGGAGAAGCAACAGAATGTATTTTGGGGTGTAATTTCACATATTCCCATGGCATGTTTGAGCAATATATCATTTAGTGACAACTTTGCGCAAAAAAAAATAAAAAAAATAAAAAATTGTCTCTTTCCCGCAACTTGTGTCACAATATAAATTATTCCATGGACTCAACATGACTCTCAGCAAATAGCTTGGGGTGTCTACTTTCCAAAATGGGGTCATTTGGGGGGGGTTTGAACTGTCCTGGCATTTTATGCACAACATCTAGAAGCTTATGTCACACATCACCCACTCTTCTAACCACTTGAAGACAAAGCCCTTTCTGACACTTATTGTTTACATAAAAAAATAATTTTTTTTTGCAAGAAAATTACTTTGAACCCCCAAACATTATATATTTTTTTTAAAGCAAATGCCCTACAGATTAAAATGGTGGGTGTTTCATTTTTTTTTTTCACACAGTATTTGCGCAGCGATTTTTCAAACGCATTTTTTGGGGAAAAAACACACTTTTTTACATTTTAATGCACTAAAACACACTATATTGCCAAAATGTTTGATGAGATAAAAAAGATGATCTTAGGCCGAGTACATGGATACCAAACATGACATGCTTTAAAATTGCGCACAAACGTGCAGTGGCGACAAACTAAATACATTTTTAAAAGCCTTTAAAAGCCTTTACAGGTTACCACTTTAGATTTACAGAGGAGGTCTACTGCTAAACTTACTGCCCTCGATCTGACCTTCGCGGCGATACCTCACATGCATGGTGCAATTGCTGTTTACATTTGACGCCAGACCAACGCTTGCGTTCACCTTAGCGCGAGAGCAGGGGGGACAGGGGTGCTTTTTTTTTTTTTTTTTTTTTTTCTTTATTATTATTATTTTTTTATCTTATTTTTAAACTGTTCCTTTCATTTTTTTTTTTTTAAATCATTTTTATTGTTATCTCAGGGAATATAAATATCCCCTATGATAGCAATAGGTAGTGACAGGTACTCTTTTTTGCAAAAATTGGGGTCTATTAGACCCTAGATTTCTCCTCTGCCCTCAAAGCATCTGATCACACCAAGATCGGTGTGATAAAATGCTTTCCCAATTTCCCAATGGCGCTGTTTACATCCGGCGAAATCTACGTCATAAAATGCTCGTAGCTTCCGGTTTCTTAGGTCATAGAGATGTTTGGAGCCACTCTGGTCTCTGATCAGCTCTATGGTCAGCTGGCTGAATCACCGGCTGCATTTTCAGGTTCCCTGTTGAGACAGGAGAGCCAGAGAAAAACACGGAAGATGTTGGGGGGGGGGGGGCATTCCCTCCCACTGCTTGTAAAAACAGTCTAGAGGCTAATTAGCCACTAGGATTGCTTTTACATGAAAGCCGACCGCTGGCTGAAAAGAATGATACCAAGATGATACCTAAAGCTGCAGGCATCATTCTGGTATAACCACTCAAAGTCGTGAATGGCGTACCTGAAGACAAAAAAATGGTTAACAATGGTTAACAATAAAGCACAGTAAAGTGTAAATAATTACACACCTGAAAAACAAACATGATAAAACATAATAACAATAACAATAACAATCAATAACAATAACAATAACAATCAATAACAATAACAATAACAATAAAACATTGCAGAATAGAATACAGTAAAAAAGAGCAGAACAATAGAGAGAGAGAATAGAGAGAGAGAGAACAATAAAACAACAACTATTTTTTTTATTTCATATATTTTTTTTTTTTTTACACTTTTTTTGTAACTAACTTTTATAACGGTAACCGGTTCCAGGTTCGGGTCTCTCAAAATGCGATGGCATCTTGGGAGACCCTGTGAAAGTGCGCCTAGTCTGTGCAATGCTGTACCCTACGCTAATAGTCAACTAGTGCATGGTAGCGTTCAAAACATTCACCAATGCAAAGACCAGGATTGTCAGGACAGGAGGGACAATAATAGCGGGTGTCACGTCTATATCCGCGCTTGCTGCAGACACAACATCTTTTTTTGGGGGGTTCGCTGGGTAGGGGTACTCGGGAGGACATAAAAATGCCTCTCATGCAGCCGACTGCATTTGGTTGGGGATGTGAATGGGGGAAGTACGGGCGCTGCAGAAGCGGTGGGTTCCCAATTAGGATTGGCGAATGCAGCAGGAAGGGCACTATGGGCACGACGGGCCTGTGTTTGTCTTTTTGGTGGCAGCGGGACACTACTTGTGCTTGCCACCTCACCAGCTTGAACTGCACTTATGGGACTCGCCACGTCACCACGTGTTACTGCAGTGCTGGTTTGACTACGACCGGGGTGTACTAGGCCGCTGGCGCTTGCCAGTTCACCAAAACGCTACAAAAAAAACTGTTAGCGATCGCAGGGATCAGGCCTGACTCTGCGAACGCTGCAGTTATGCGTTTAGTATTTTGTAAGTGACAGTGATCGATCGATACTGCACTTGGGTGGGCTGGGCCGGGCTGGGCGGAGGGGCAAAACGCAGGTGCTAGCAGGTATCTGGGCTGATCCCGCTAACACTGCGTTTTTGGGAACCCTAAACTGCTGGGGACACTAGTATAGATCTAATCGGATCAGATATTGATCCGATCAGATACTATACCACTAAGGGTGGTGTACAGTGCGTGCGTGGGTGTTAGCGGTACTGGCGCTAATCTGACGCTGCCTGGGGCTGGTGCTTGCCAGTTCACCAAAACGCTACCAAAAAAACTGTTAGCGATCGCAGGGATCAGGCCTGACTCTGCGAACGCTGCAGTTATGCGTTTAGTGTTTTGTAAGTGACAGTGATCGATCGATACTGCACTTGGGTGGGCTGGGCTGGGCCGGGCGGAGGGGCAAAACGCAGGTGCTAGCAGGTATCTGGGCTGATCCCGCTAACACTGCGTTTTTGGGAACCCTAAACTGCTGGGGACGCTAGTATAGATTTGATCGGATCAGATATTGATCCGATCAGATACTATACCACTAAGGGAGGTATATGGTGCGTGCGTGGGTGTTAGCGGTACTGGCGCTAACCTGACGCTGCCTGGGGCTGGTGCTTGCCAGTTCACCAAAACGCTACCAAAAAAACTGTTAGCGATCGCAGGGATCAGGCCTGACTCTGCGAACGCTGCAGTTATGCGTTTAGTGTTTTGTAAGTGACAGTGATCGATCGATACTGCACTTGGGTGGGCTGGGCTGGGCGGAGGGGCAAAACGCAGGTGCTAGCGGGTATCTGGGCTGATCCTGCTAACACTGCGTTTTCGGGAACCCTAAACTGCTGGGGACGCTAGTATAGATTTGATCGGATCAGATATTGATCCGATCAGATACTATACCACTAAGGGAGGCATATGCTGCGTGCGTGGGTGTTCGCGGTACTGGCGCTAATCTGACGCTTCCTGGGGCGACGCATATCACCGCCGGGCGATCAGGGGGCTAAACCTTTATTCGGTAATAAACGGCGGGTGTCCTGACACTATAAAAAATAAACGAACTAACCAGCGTCAACCGTAACGGTTATACAGTGATCAGGGGTGAAAGGGTTAACTAGGGGGCAATCAAGGGGTTAAAACATTTATTAGGTAGTATAGGGGGGTCCCTGACGCTATAAAACACTGACGGCGAACCTAAATATTTACGTTCCTAACTACCGTCACCAGCGACACTAATACAGCGATCAGAAAAATGATCGCTTAGCGACACTGGTGACAGGGGGTGATCAAGGGGTTAAAACTTTATTAGGGGGGGTTAGGGGGGTATCCTAGACCTAAAGGGGGGTAATACTCACTGCCCTAACACTAACTGTCACAAACTGACACTATGCAGTAATCAGAAAAAAAAAAAAAAAAAAATACTGCTAATGTCAGTTTGTGACAGGGGGGGGGGGGTGATTGGGGGGGGATCGGGGGGGGATCGGGGGTGTAAAGTATGCCTGGCATGTTCTACTGTGTGTGTGTGTGTGTTGTGCACTCACTTGTCATCTCCCCTCGGCGCTGGAACGGAAACTGCCAGACCGAGGAGAGATGACATCACATCCTCTGCCTGTGTGAAACGACACACAGGCAGAGGAGCATTTCCATTGGCTGGGAGCGATCGCGAGGGGGGGGCCACGATCGGATGGTCTCCCCCTCGCCTCCCGACGCTCCCAGTCAGATGCCGACCGCCGATGGCACCGGGGGGGGTCCGATCGGACCCCCCGCCCGCGGGAGGCAGATCACGTATGGGTACGTGATTTTGCCTGCCCGTGCCATTCTGCCGCAGTATATCTGCGTTAGGCGGTCGGCAAGTGGTTAAGAAGTGCACTATATATTTGAGCGTGCTTGCATCATTGGCCACGCCTCTGATGATATCCACATAGGATGAAACAAGTCAGGCTGGTCAATGCAAGTACGCTAAGAACCGCGGATTGTTCCTGTTTTCTGTGATGATTTTTACTTCATACCTGTAAGTAGACTACAATAAACTACTACTGTTTTACCTTACGGGCTTCACTATTTGTTGCTTTCTGTTTGCTGGTTTGTTCCTGCTGATGACTGCACCAACCTGTCCATCGTTAATACGAGTCCTGAGCTTTCTGATATGTGGTGACCTGATTGTTTCCATGCTGTGCCTGCCCATGATGGAGTGTGCCATTTGGATTTGCTGCTGACCCTCTGCAATATATGAGTACATCGCCTATTTTTTATATCTTTCTGGTAAGCAGACTGATAGCACGTGGGTGTGGTGTGCTTTCCTTTTACACACTGAAGCTTGGTGGAGGTTTCACATCATCTTTTATTGCTGATTGAGTTCTATGGACTATTATCATTATTTGGACATTTATTTCATTTTAGCGCTGCATTTGGACTTTTATACTTATGTTTGATGCAATCTACAAACTATGCTAGCTGCTTTTTGTGTTCTTTTCAGTTAGCGCAGATATTTACTTGTTTTTTCACTGTGTATTATTTGATTTGCCTAATATCAGCTGCTTACTCTTTATTCGTTTATTTACTTTTTATTCATTTTTTTTATTATTCACTTTTTGCACTATTATGGATGTTTTTGATTTTCGCAAATCACGATCTTTGAACCTTAAAGATGCTTTCAGTAGTGTGGAGGTTCAGCAGAACCTAGATATGGGAGGTCTTTTCGTGCGATTAAAAAATCTAATGGTTGCTGAAGTCCATGGACATTGGGATATTGCTCTGTTAGAGAAGTATCTAGATGATAACATGGTACCGAGGAGCCTAAGATTTGAGATCACTCCTCAGGAAGACGAAATTGACCTCCCAGGTTGGTATAAATACTTCAATGATGTAGGTCTTGATTTGCTGCGATTTTTGATTGCCAGAAAAAGGCGCAAACTAAATAAACTTTATGAGGAAATATCAGAAGTTAAAGAAAAACTAACACTATATAGAGAGTCAGAAGAATATAAGAACAAATCTGACAACCTTAAAAAAACCCTTGAGAAAGAGGACTTAGACCAGAAAGTTAAAAAGAAGAAAAAATATATGAGGGACATGGAGGACTATAAATCTAACCAGGTGTTCAAATGGCAGGTCAGGTGGGCGACTCCCGTTGAAGGAGGAACGGTGCCTCCCCCCGGGCCAGCCACAAGAATAAAGTCCTCGGTCCCACCTACCATTCAGGGCAATAATAGAGAAACCAATAATGCCCATACTCCCAAAGGAGGTTGGAGGAGGGTTGTAAACAATAAAAAACCCCCTCCTTCCAGGAACCCTCAATATAAGGGGGCACCCCATAAAAAACAGAATAATAGTGATTATGCACAATATGACCACCCATCTTATGCACAACCGGAGGACATCCCTGTGTATAATCGCTATGCACCCCTTGAAGAACACCATGATGGTTATAGAGAGTATAATGATCGTGGCTACGATGATAGATATATTGTCCAACATCCATCTCTCTCTACTCCAGGTAATGCTTATCAGGAGTATGGACGATCAGGTTGGGACAGTCCTGGATTCTATCCCCCGAGAAGATCCCAGTACTATAATCAAGGCCCTCCGCACCACTCTGGCCCATCTACCTCCGCTTCCTCTTTTTTTCCCAAGGCCCCACAGAAAAACAAGAGGGGGGGAGAACCAAGAGAGGGACCAGAGGGGGGAGGAGGAACCGATCGAAAAAGGCGAAGAGTGTAAGAGATGCTGGGATTTTTAATCTCAGTAGTAGCACACTCACAGACAACGAGAAATTTGTCCTTGACCATGGACTCAAGTTTGCCCCGGATAAACCCCTGAGCAAATTTGGAGCCTTTATGGATGTACAAAAATACATCAGAAAGGTCAATATTAAAAGATATTTTTTGTCTCAAGCTACCACCACCTCTCTTATAGAGACTGATGGAGTAAGACACTCCGGCCTTAGGAATGCCTCTCTTTTCAACCCGCCAGGGTTTATGCCACCCTCTATATCCGTATTTAAGGAACTAGTTTTAAAAGATCTTGATAAGTTAAAGATAAGGAAGTATTATAAAGATACGAGGTTCCATGAAGGGTTAGAATCCTTGAAACAGAGGAGTGATATTATTATCCGGCCCGCGGATAAAGGGGGAGGAATAGTGGTGATGGACAAGAGTTCATATGTTTCAGAAATGAATAGAATCTTGTCCGACACTGATACTTACATACCATTAAGCCATGATCCCATCTTTAAATACAAAAAGGAACTCACTGGGCTTATTGAAGTAGGTTTCCGTAACAAACTGCTTAACAAGAAGGAAAAAGATTTTTTGATCCCACTGGCGCCTATGAAACCAATTATATATTTTTTGCCGAAGGTACATAAATGTCTGGTTAACCCTCCGGGAAGGCCCATCATAAGCGGGTTGGACTCTATTACCTCCAGAATCGGTAAATATATCGATGGTTTTCTACAACCTCTTGTATCTGGCACCCCTTCCTACATTAAAGATTCTGCACAAGTAGTTCGCACTTTTGAAAATTTAGAATGGAAAGAGGGATACATCATGGCCACTGCTGATGTGGCATCCCTCTATACCATTATCTCCCATCTAGACGGGCTAGAAGCGGTGGAACAGTTTTTGAATAGAGATGCTGAATTGATCCCTGCCCAACGGGATTTTATCCTGGATTTACTGAGATACGCCATGACTCATAACTATTTCTGGTTTGGAGGAGTTCACTACCTCCAGAACAGAGGTGTTGCCATGGGTGCAAAATTTGCACCAAGCATGGCCAATCTGTTCATGGCTAAATGGGAGGAGGATGTCGTCTATTCCAACAGACGATCGGAATTGATCTTCTGGGGGAGATATATAGACGACATCCTCCTCCTGTGGGATGGCGACATGACGTCGCTTACTACCTTCATGCATCAACTCAATGATAATCCATTGGGTATTGTGTTACAGTTTGAGAGCAGCACCAGCAGAATTAATTTCTTGGACCTAACTATACAAGTCAAAGATGGTGCATTTAATATGTCTACCTTTTTTAAGAGTACCGATAGGAACGGATATATTGGGCAGGGTAGCTGTCATCACCCTTCGTGGCTCAAATCGGTACCTAGGAGTCAATTCCTCCGTCTACGGCGGAACTGTACCCTTAAAGAAGACTTTTTTATACAGGCTGCCACTTTGAAAGAAAGGTTCATTGAAAAGGGGTATTCACCTGATGAGTTGAGTACAGTTATCAATGAGGTGGGCGCTACAGATCGAGCTTCGATCTTACAGATCAAAGAAAAATCCTCGTCAAGTGAGATTGATTATAATTTTTCAATGGTCACGACCTATTCTCAGCAACACTCTGAGATTAAAAAGATTCTAACTAAACATTGGGGAGTCCTCAAAAATGATAAGGTGTTGGGTCCGGTACTTCCTGATCGGCCACAAGTCATATTTAAAGGTGTTCCCCCTCTTAAACTCCAAGTAGCACCCAACATTTTAGACGCCCCTAATAGAATGTCCTTTTTTCAAAAATCTAAAGGCTATCATCCTTGCCGCTGTTGTAACGTTTGTGCTATCAATAAGAACAAGAGCAGGAAAATATGCCAGTTTAAATCTCATGCCACGGGTAGAGTCTTTGATGTTAACACCTTCATTACTTGCACCTCGCTTAACGTGGTATACTTATTGATTTGCCCCTGCGGTATACAATATGTGGGCCGTACAACACGTGCTATGCATGTTAGGGTAAATGAGCACATCGCCAATATTAAGAAGGGATTCCCGAAACACACTGTCTCCCGGCACTACTTGGAATACCACAATAAGAACCCTATGGGAACGACCTTTGTGGCCATCGATAGGTTTAACCCTCACTGGCGTGGGAGTTCGTCCAAACGGGAAATTTCCAAATTAGAGACCCGCTGGATATACGACTTAAAATGCTATACCCCTTTCGGCATGAACGTCGACTGGGATGTAAATTGTTTTATTAATAATAGCTAATATATACTTTTTTTTAGTACATGTATTTTTGTTTATACATGTATATGTTTTGACACTTGGGGGCAGTGTCCATATTTATATTGCTATTATTTTTTATATTTTTTATTATTTTTTATTATTTTTCATTCATTTTATTATTATTTTTATTCATTATTTCACCCTGGTTATATGCACATATTTTTCAGGGTTTATATTATCGCTATATTAGACTGAGAACTTCCTCCTTTTTTCTCTGTAATATCCGATATATTCTTTTTAAATTTTATACTTTGTATTGGTCTATGAAGGTTTTTATATTGTTGATGTATAATAACATTTGATTAATCATTTTATAGTTATGTAGCTGCTGATGTGTTACACGTATGTGCCTTGATAGCTATTTCCGGTTCGGGTGTCACTCACCTTCCGGATGCTGTTACGGCACATGTGCAGTCCCTTATTGTTTTTTCCCCTTTTGGCTGGCGGTGACTTTGTTCCGCCCATCATGGGGAGAACACATTTGGGCTGGTTTAGGCTGTTGTTTTTTGCCTTGCACAGCTTAATTTCACATATATGGTTCATGTTTTATTTTCTCCTTCCCCTTCCTTTTTTTTTTTTTTTCCCCCTGGTTCTATTGTTCCATGCATGAAATAACTCCTGGTTAGTAAGATCGTACCGCGCATGCGCGGTCGAGTCGTTCATACCAACCAGCAAGGACGGCATTAATCAGGTCTTCCCATCCTTTATAATGAATGGATGTGCTGGCTGGTTTTGTCTTCCTGTTGCGCTGGGACACGCGGCCGTACTGCGCATGTGCGGCTGGCTGGTTTTGTTTTCCTGCCACGCTGGAACGCACGGCCGTACTGCGCATGTGCAGCCGATCGTGACTGTCCTGGCACTTCCTAGTTTAAAGACAGCACGGCCGTAGTGCGCAGGTGCTGCCGGAATGTGCTATTAAAAACAGCTGTTGTATGTGTCATGCTGTCCTATCAGGGGTCAGCATGACTTAAGAAGTGCACTATATATTTGAGCGTGCTTGCATCATTGGCCACGCCTCTGATGATATCCACATAGGATGAAACATGTCAGGCTGGTCAATGCAAGTACGCTGAGAACCGCGGATTGTTCCTGTTTTCTGTGATGATTTTTACTTCATACCTGTAAGTAGACTACAATAAACTACTACTGTTTTACCTTACGGGCTTCACTATTTGTTGCTTTCTGTTTGCTGGTTTGTTCCTGCTGATGACTGCACCAACCTGTCCATCGTTAATACGAGTCCTGAGCTTTCTGATATGTGGTGACCTGATTGTTTCCATGCTGTGCCTGCCCATGATGGAGTGTGCCATTTGGATTTGCTGCTGACCCTCTGCAATATATGAGTACATCGCCTATTTTTTATATCTTTCTGGTAAGCAGACTGATAGCACGTGGGTGTGGTGTGCTTTCCTTTTACACACTGAAGCTTGGTGGAGGTTTCACATCATCTTTTATTGCTGATTGAGTTCTATGGACTATTATCATTATTTGGACATTTATTTCATTTTAGCGCTGCATTTGGACTTTTATACTTATGTTTGATGCAATCTACAAACTATGCTAGCTGCTTTTTGTGTTCTTTTCAGTTAGCGCAGATATTTACTTGTTTTTTCACTATTGTGATTTTGCCTCTGAATCAGCACAGGACTATAAACTGCTTAAGGCAGAAATACTAGCCAGACTGGATGTGACTGTGGCTTTAAGGGCAAACCATGTTCATGTCTGGTGCTTTGACAGAGCTAAGCCTGCCCGTGCATGACTGTATCATATAATGCACCTGTTCCAGGATTGGCTGAAACCAGAGGAGAAGACCACCACTCAGATTGTGGAGCGAGTTACACTGGATCGCTTTTTGCAGGGTCTTCCTAAGGAGCTGCACTGATGGGTCAAGCGCTACAGTTGTGCAGAAAGTGTCCAGGAGAGTCAATCTATTACCAGAGAGCTGGCCCGTTCTAAGGAAGTGTGTTCCAGTGCCAAGATGGCACTGGTTGAACGCATGGTGTCTGCTCGGTTGCCTGACACTCCCGCTAGGAGCACCCTAAAGTCAAAGCCTCCTGAGAGTCGGCAAGGAGAACGGGAACCCCGTGAGGTTCGTTGTTGGTCCTGCCAACAACTGGGTCATAGGGCGGCCCAGTGTCCAGGCAGGAGAAGTGTCAGAAACCATGAAATCAGACCGAGACAGATGTACAGTTAAATCACACTTGTTTAATAATAAAGGTAAAAAGAACAAATGTAGTCAAAACATAGACAAAGTTAGGTAACCGGAACGGATAGTCAGCCAAGCAGAAGGCAGGGATTAAAGTAGTGGAACAGCAAGCAGGATCTGGAGCCAGAAGGGATGTCAGAAAAGCCAGTCTTTAAACTGAGATAGTTTCCTGTGATGTGACCAAGGTGAAGGCAGAGCTCCTCTGGACTGGATGGCTTAAGTAGGCAGGACTGACGAGCAGGATCATCAACAGCTGGGTAACTGGGGAGAGAGATGGGAGCTGACAATTAGCTGACAGCTGAGCGGCCAGCTCAAAGCAGGAAGGGCTGAGGGAATGTGACATGGCTCAACATGGCTCTATGTTTGCTTTTGCCAATGGTCCCATGAACAATTTATTATTATTATTATTATTATACGAGATTTATATAGCGCCAACAGTTTACTCAGCGCTTTACAATGTATAAGGGGGACAACACAATTACAGTACAATTCAATACAAAAGGTACAGGAGGGCCCTGCTCGTAGAGCTTACATTCTAAAGGGAGGGGGTGGTGGTACAAAAGGTAATAGCTGCAAAGAATGATTTGATGGGGGTGGCACAGGGACAGTTATGTGGGTGTGGGATAGGCTTCCCTGAATAAATGAGTTTTCAAGGATCTCCTAAAGGTGGACAGGGTAGGGGCTGATCGGACATACTGGGGCAGGGAATTCCAGAGGATGGGAGAGGCTCTGGAGAAGTCCTGAAGGCGAGCATGGGAGGAGGTAACAAGGGAGTTAGAGAGCAGGAGGTCCTTGGAGGAGCGGAGGGTGCGATTTGGGCGATATCTGCAGATGAGGTTGGTGATGTAGATGGGGGCGATGTTGTGAATGGCCTTGTATGTTATGGTTAGCATTTTGAATTTTACACGGTGGGGTAGGGGAAGCCAGTGAAGGGATTGGCAGAGAGGAGCAGCAGTCACGGATCGATTAGTGAGGTGTATTAGTCTAGCAGCAGCATTCATAATAGACTGAAGGGGGGATAGCCTGCTTAAGGGTAGGCTTACAATCTAAGCCCACTTGAGAGTGTGGTGCGGGTTAATGGGCAGGAGGTTGTAGCACTTCTTGACTCTGGGAGTGGGGTTACCTTGCTCCGATCGGACAGGTTTCGGGGGAAATCTAATACCCAGGAAAAAGATTGGAGTGGTCTCTGTACATGGCGTCGTCAAGGACTATCCAATGGCTCATGTAACCCTGCCCACAACCGCAGGAACTACTACACTGAGAGTTGGGGTGATCCTGGGGTTACCCCATGATTTTCTAATTGGGAGAGACTGCCCCCTATTTTTGGACTTGTGTGAACAAAATTTCAAAGGTTCAGGGGCCTCCCCTAAAAAGGAGAAACCCCATGTGAAGTGTTGGAGGAGGTAAACAGTAAAGAAATCTGTCAGATGTGTGAACCCACAGGAGCTGACCTAGTTACCCTGGAGGTATTCATAGGATTGGAGGCAGAGAGTTCTCCCTCTGGGCTTGACTTGTCAAATCTTGGGGGTTCCCAAAGTGATTTCTTTGGTGTTCAGAGGAAGGACTCCCCTTTGATCCCTGCCAGGGAACAGGTCACATTGTTGAGTGGTGAGCCACAGCATCCTGCAGAATATATGCACTCTCCCCGAGTTGCTGTGCATCGTTCTCTATGCTACAGGGTAGCCAAAAATTACAAAGTGCTTAAACGTGGGCATAAACCATTTGGGACGACCAAGAGGGGGGTTGCCAACCGGTCTGCCAGGGTCAGAGAGTCTAAACCTGGGGATCAAGTGCTAGTGGCTGAGCCTACTGTGGAGAGCAGATGTCTCACGGAGGGACAGGAACCCTCTGAGATAGTAGAAAAGGTTGGCGCTGCTCTCTGTAGTAACGAAGGTAGAATCTGTGCTGGTGACTTTTTACAGTCGATGCTACCAGACAACCACATTGAGGACTGCCTGGCTGAATTTTAAAACATGGCATTGTTTAAAAGGTGGCCCAGAAGTTGTTGGGCTGAATTGGTGCAACCACTCCTCACAGAGGAGTACCAGGAAGTCTACCGCCTAATGGTAACCGATAAAAATTACTATGATAGATTTACAGCAGCAATCCATCTAGAAATTATGTGGATTCAGAGTAGGAAGGAGGCATAGACCTGGGCGCATGCATTTGGGAAAAAAAAAGATGCCCTTTCCCAGGCCTATGGCCATTGTGGTATAAATTGTTCAGCCCTGGGCCTGGAAGGGGGGGTATGTGCAGTGTCAGCCTGGGGAAGAGTTTAGAAGGGATAATAGAAGAGGGCATGTACTTCCCTTTCAGACCTGCTTATTGCCAGCTAAGTTGAAAATGTCAGAGAGGAGTAGTGTGTTTGGAGAGAGATGGCTGTTGAGCTATCAAAGCTGAGAGGAGCTTGAAGTTGAAAGGACCCCTGTTACCTAAGCGTCTTGAGGCAATTCAGTTCGCTTTTGCAGCACTATACAAGTCTTTCATTCATTCATTCATACTTATGACTTGATCCTGCTGGGTGGGCTTGCCTGAACTGAAACTTTGCTATGTTATATGCTGTGGCTGGGATGCTGAGCATTATTTAAAAGGACTGTCCTATACTGCTAGGATGAGTTTCTGTGTTGTTTGAACTGCCTATAAAGACAAAGCTTGTCAATTTTCTGTTGCTTTTTGCTGAATAAAGCCTTTTAGGTTGACTGAACTGTCTGAGCCAGCTTGTCAACCCCCTATCCCCTACATATATATAGCAGAAAAATGAATCTTAAACTGTGGCTACTGTATTCTGAAAGCCACACCTGGCACCTGTCAGAACACCCAACCAGCAGCTGCATCTGACTAGGTAAATAAATAAAAATACTGCGCTAGAAATTTAAATAAGCAAAAAGCTGCAACAAAAACCATCAAATATCCCTATGGTGTAAATTAAATAATAAAAAATATATGTTGCGCTAAAATGTGAACAATGACACATAGAATGATACAATATGCAAATATCAAATACCACATACGTGATTAATCAAAAATTGTCCATGTGTATGGATCAATAGAAAAAAAATTAGTGAAAAAAACACAGTGAGTGAAAAAAAATAAATGAATATAGACAACTAAGTCCAATATAAGATATTAGTTCCAGTGCCCATCAGCTTTCACTGTAGTCAAGGGATAGAATATCTTGTTTGGATAAGAGCAGATTCTGTAAGTGAGAATCCTTAGCAGAGCGAGTGAACCCCCTTGAGAGTGGAGTCACAAGTGGATTAAGCCCTCTGCAGGGATGGATGGATCTCTAATACCTCTAGCACCTCTGACGTCTTCCGGTGGTAAACGAGGGATCGCTTCAACAAGGAGTGGTGTAAAAATAACACAACCAGCAGGTTCTCCAGTCTCTAATGCCTCCGGCGTCTTCCAATGATGAACGAAGAATCGCTTCAGCAGGGGACAGTAAGTGAACAACCCGACCAGGGGATCCTCCAGTCTGAAAGAAACAAGCTCTAATCGTAAAGTAACGCTTAAAACAGGGGCCTTTAATGATTTAAAAAAAACAGGCAGTATAAGGTGGTATAAGCCGCAATGTAACATAGTACAAAACGAGACAAATAAAAAGCAATAGTAAAAACAAGCAAACACCCGTGTGTTGGGGTCACATGTGGCGTGATGGCGTAACCGCCCTACATGTTTCGTAATACCTTACATCTTCCTGGGGCACGGGTGATGTGCTGATCCATCACTTAAATATCACACAGCTACACCCAAGCCTCAGTCTCATCCGGGCGCCATGTGGTGACTCTTAAAGTTAGTGTAACGCAGGAGTGAACCAGACCTCGATCTGATATTACTAGCGATCACATGACAAATAGTCAAAGCAAAAAAGAAAAAATAAATGAATATAACGAATCTGCTTTTTGTAATGCAACAAAATCGCTTACATATATATATTATATTATTATTATTGGGTTTAAAATAGGAGATAAAAAAAGGAAGTAAAAAAGACCAAATATAGATTTTAAACCTTCATATCGAGACTGGGTTTTCTCCAGAGGTGCATGTACCAGAATGGACAATACAATTAAAATTACAATCACCAGATGCCATAATTAATAACATTAGCATAAAAAACAATAATGTTCACATAAATGCATGATTTTGTCCTAACTTGGGCATTGTGAATGAAGGCATTAATTTCTATATCAACGTTTAGGCCAAAGGGTCTAAGACATCTCATTTTGTATATCCAACTCATTTCGAGTTTGGAAATAGCCCTCCTCTTCGGTCTGCCTCTCCACGGTAATTTAAGCTTGTCTATCCCTATCAGAGAGGTACCCTTAGGATTTTGATGGTATACTTCTAGATAGTGTCTAGAAACAGGATGGCCTTTAAAGCCTCTCCTAATGTTCCCCAAGTGTTCGTTCAATCTGACCTGTAGTGGGTGTACCGTGCGACCCACATAGTGAAACCCACATGGACAGGTCAGAAGGTATACGACACTGGGAGTTGAGCATGTTATAAATGATTTAATAGGATATGCATCTGACTGAATGCAGCAGTTGATTGGCTGATCATTTTCTGCTGGCTTCTTTGATAATTAAGTTGAAGGCTCTCAGGTGGGAGCTGGCATACAGAATCACCCACTTAGGTTATTTTAGCTTCAATTCATGTACTGTAGTGCATACCCAGCAATGCCCAAGTCAATTACAATTGTTTGACATTGTATATCTGTGAAAACAATGTCTTTGTGTTAGTTACTACTGAAGGGCTTTGTCAATTACTGTATGTTTTGGTGTAAATATCAGGGACTGATTTAATGACTTATTTTGGTTGGAAAGATTACAGGAGAATACACATTTTAAATACCTGTTTTATGAAAGCAATGCTCATGATATATAGTAAATGGTTCACATTATAGTAGAATAAAAACAAGCATGGGCGTATTCATTGTGTATGCTTACAATACCTTCACACTGGTAATTTACACTTTGTAAAGAATTTGAATGAACTATGATCTTATCAACAACATGATTTTTTACTGGTCAGAAGTGATTTTTTTTCTTTTTTGCTGTCTTTATATTATACAGTGTGAAACCGTTATAACATAAGTATAAAATGTTAATCTAAACTACGTAATTTACTTTACAATGTATCCTTAGAATTATGGAACCCCATGAATGCATACAATTATTATTGACACTTTTCTGGGCTGTAAAATCACAGACTTTAGTGATGAATAGTTTAGACACTGCTGGTTCAATGAATAATATTGAAATTCATGGGCCATACAAGAAGGAGATATTAATGCTTTATTTCAAAGTAAGGTTTAATGTCTTTGTGAGAAGGTAAAGGATTTACCTTCTCATCAAATCTTGCTGCTTTAAAATGATAGCATTAAAGCATGGCCACCCTTAAATTAAATTGCTTCAAAGATAATAAAAACTATTTGTAATTTTATTGTATTAAACAAATATTTTTCTTGCAACGTATACATAAATGCACAGAAGTGTGCATAATCAGACTTGCAGAGTAATTTTTTTTAAACAGATAGCTAAATAGCTAGCTAGCTAGCTAAATAAACAGTATTGAAGCCTAATAAAGTGAATGTGACAGCACTGCATATATAGTAAGCTCAAATAATAAATATAAAAATCAACAATGGAAAAATAATAATCAATGGAAACGTCCATATACTAGTACAGATGAATAGTGCTCAATGAAAAATGTCCATATATGAATACAAGTGCTTCACTGCTTTACCAACAACAGTGCTCCCACCGCCGCGTGCAATGCTTGCTCACCTCACTGCAAGACCCGGCAGGGGGTCAAACACACTTTTGCACACAGTGCACCTCTCCTATGGGGAATGCTCCACAGTGGTCCATATATGAATACATATATGAATACAAGTGAATAATGCTCAATGAAAAACGTTCAAATATGTGTGACAATTCTTTTGCTAAAAAGCAAGTAAAATGAAATACAAGAAAAAGGCTGTTTCCTCATGCTTCATTGCTCTACCAACAACAGAGCTCCCACCACCATGTGAAATGCTCGTTCACCTCACTGCAAGACCCGGCAGGGGGTCAAACACACTTTTGCACACAGTGCACCTCTCCTATGGGGAATGCTCCACAGTGGTCCCGGGTAGCTCCATATGGTCCCTCTAGATAGATAAAGCTCCACAGCAAATGGAATGACCTCCCAGTGAGCTGGTTCAACTTAGGCTCCTCAGTTAGTTCCACAGCGACATATAAAAACAGAAATGCTTCCGATAGTGCAGTACCAAGGGGATTAAAAACAGAACCTCACCACCCCAGCTAATATTCAACTCACGTTTATTTAAGAATATAAAAACATTGATATAAAATCAGGTGTATCTCACTTGTTGCAACAGGTTCCAGCACCAGGCTCCACCGCTACTAGTTACGCCACCTCCCACGTGGCTTCATCTGGAGGAAATGAGAAAAAAGAGAAATGTTAAAGCCTAAGTTTACCTAAAACAAAAAATAAAAAATGAGCACAAGGAACATTACTTATCTTTGGTGAGGCAGTCCTACCAGTCATCTGCCCATCCTCCATTCATAGATCCTAGCACACCAATTGTCCATTGTGCTGATTTTTCTTTTTTTTGTAGGTAAGCATAAGTCCTTAATAATCTATATTTGTACTTGGAGTCTTTGTGAAAGACTGAGTGCGAAACATGTCACGTGATCAGTACGCCTAAAGGGAGCATACCCAAATATGAAAAAGAAATGAAATGAAAAAGAAAACGATGAAAATAAAGGGGATCGGGTGGGATACAAGCAGGAAGGCTGACAGGGGAAAGGAGGAGGAGGGTTTGTTTATGTACTGCCCAACTCCTCCTACAAATTCAGGCTGACCTGAGGTCAGCCTTCCCATTTGTACTTGGAGTATTTGTGAAAGATCGGGTGCGAAACATGATAAAGCAAACATGAGAAGTGACCTGGGGTGTGCCAAAATTCACGTGGTCAGTACACCTAAAGGGGGCAAAAAATAAAGACAGTAGGATAAATTTGCAAACAGATTTATTTAAAGTAACAGGACATCAGTCAGCTAAATGTCTGAAAGCCTGAGACATCTCAACATGTGGATCTGGGACATATCTGGAAAACACGTTGAGTTCCATCTACCCAACTTCTTGATGATGTGAACCGGGATTCCCATGCCTGGTAAATTGTGCCGACATGAGGGGAGCCTGCGGGAAGGGTAGCAAGGGACTATCCCTGGGTCTGTCTATGACCAGTGCCATGAGCTGATCCAAAACTAAAACGGGGTACCAGGCACTGCCAACCTGACATCCGTACTAGCTCCAAACTGCTGCATCTTGCACGTGACCAAATGTAACCTGAAATGATCTGTACCTCTGACCAACTGGTTAATTGTGAGCACCGGGAACTCGAGCCAGTATGAGTAAACTCGCCTGGCCAGAGGAACCCATAAAATGTCAAATATATGGCTGCTTTGAGGACCACGCTGAGCTGCCTGACAACCAGACATGCCCCGGAAGATATGTCCAGATATAGGGAGTCTACTGGCTGAAGCAGGAGGACTACTCCTCCTGATGCCCCTCAAAATGGCCTTGACAGAATGGGCTGAAAAAATGGACGGTCTATTAGGGTCCTGTAAGACCAAAAAATGCTGAACCCCTGCCAAATATGTCTTAATCGAGCTTCAGCTGAGAGTGGCAAAGGACAGCAGATAACGCACGTCATGACCACTGAGACAAGAATAACAGGACTGGAAAACCTGGAAGGCTTTCCAGGCTGAGACATAAGCCTTCCTGGTGTTGACCGATAAAGACTTATTGATTAAAGCTGCTGCATTAACCCAATGGGATGCTAATACATCATCAGTAGCGAGGACTGCGGGGATGGTGTGGCATAGGCATCTGCTTCTGGGATTTGTTGGAAAAATAACGGGAAATTAAGCCATGACAGAGCATCTGCTGCCACATTCTCTGCCCCACTGATGAATCTACAATGTATATGAAAATGAAACTGTAGAGGTAGCCAAATCATCCTCCATACAAAAGACATGATGGCCTGGATCTGCCTTTGTTAAAAATCTCAACGGCAGCTTGGTTGTCCATTGAGAAAACAACAGTATGCCCTGACCAAAACCTACCCCAAACCTGGGCTGCTGCCACTATGGAGAAAATCTTGAACAATGCTGATGACTCTGTAAACCCCAGGATGGCCAAGATCTCCTCTGGCCATGGCCCAGCAAGCCAGTGGGAGCCAAAAATGGCAGCATAACCCACAGTAGCTGCTGCATCCGTCACAACCTGAGGAGAGGATATGGACCCTGCGGGATAAACATGGCAATCTCATTCCAACACTTTAGGAACTCGTCCCACATGCATAGGTCGGCCAAAGCTGCAGCATCCAGCTTGACCTGAGAGTCTGAGTCAGGGGCAGATGGTAGCAAAGCCAATAATCTTTAAATAAAAGACCTACCCTGAGTAATGATCCTCATGGCGAAGTTCAACATGCCCAGCAATGATTGCAACTTCACATTAGAACAAGCCTGAGAGATAGTAAAAGTATGAATACAATCTCTAATTCTCAGATGCTTGTCCGTAGGTAAACTCGCCTGCATGGCTTGTGTGTCCAGAGTGATCCCCAAAAAAGTAAGCGCCCTTACGGGGCCTTTCACCTTCTTGACTGCCAACGGAACGCTGAGAGCTGCAAAAACTGACCTTAACTTTAGTAGATCCGCAGGAGCCTGTTCAGGACTTTCTATGAGAAGGAAATCATCCAAGTAGTGAATGACTTTGTGACAACCCTCTACATGAGTGAGGATCAAACTGAGCGCCTGCGCAAAGGTGTCAAACAACCAGGGGCTACTTTTAGAACCAAATGTGAGTTTGGTGGCAAAATAATACAGCCCTCTCCATTTCACCCCATGCCACTACCAGAGTGTTGGCATGGTTGGAAGGAGTTTGAACGAATCCTCTATGTCTGACTTGGACAACCAAGCACCCACCCCCACCCTAATGATTTGTTGGATTGCCTGATCCACGGATGCATACTTTATTGAAAATTCTTCCGACGGAATCAAGGAATTTAACCTAGGCACTTTGGAGCAATGAGGGGCGGAAATAATTATAAATCATAAATTAAACGTAATTTATTTGAAAAGTTCCCTTTTACCAACCCGAGAGGGTTGACCCTTAAATATTGAAAAGGAGGTGAAAAAATGGCCCAATGATAAAACCTTTGTCCAGTTCTACCTGGAGCAGTGCGTCTACTGCCTCCATATCTGCTTCTGATGACCTTAAATTAGGACTCTCAAAAGCGTCTGACGGTAAGGTGATAAACCCCATGTGGAAGCCCCTCGAAAACCCCTCCACCAGAAACAGACGTAAACCAGAAGAAGGGTGAGAGGTCAAACAAGCCTGCAAATAAGCTACGTTAATGCGGCTTAGTCATCTGCTTTTACCCTGCCTGAGAGAACAAGCTGACTTTGGGTGGGCCCAGCTAGCGCAAATGTGCAAAAAGCGGCACTGACTGTAATTGCAAACAACGTGATTAAAATTGTTGCAAATCTGTGATTTCCCCAGATACCGAATAGGCCGACCCAACCTATTAAAACCAGCCGCCTGAGCCGGGGTTGGTTGGGAACTGGAGAAACCCCTGGACATGCTCGGAAGAACAGGAAGATCAGTATTAGGGCATCAGTATGCCGTGTATGAGGATGACTGGCACGTTGCACACACTGGTGACCTATACCCAGCAAAATGTCTGCAAAACAGCTCAGGATCCACCCTACTCCAAACTGTGACTACCTGATGTTGGGCAAACATGGCAGCAGCCTTGGCGGAAAACAACCGATTGTAGTGTTAGAAAGCTGTTCCCCCAAACTTGTGCTCCAATTCCACCACAGCATTCAGATAATGGTCCAACTCCTCCCTCCTCTGAGGACTCACTGAACATATGATGTCTCTAAAATGCTGAACGCTAGCACAAACTCTGAAATAGAAAGCTTGCGGTTCAGCCTGTGGTCCCTGGTTTTGACAATCACTGACACGTCCCCACAGGCATAAGACTTATTGTCGACCACATCATGGGCGGCAATCAATAGTGAAGCCAAATTAACATCCTTGCCTTCTAAGATGTCTTTCCTGATACTCCCGGGGATAAAATGAGCAGGGGGGACACCAACGCTAGGACCTGAAGTTGATGGCATGAGGCTTGACACCACGGGGACTCCCAAAATTGCTGAAAATGAACAGAGGGGACACCAACGCCAATACCTGAAGTTGATGGCATGAGGTTTGACACCACGGGACTCCCGAAATTGCTGAAACCCCAGGAACCCCAAGATCCAATGGGGCTGGATTTGGACGACCTTCCACAACCTCCACCCTAGCCTGTGAGCTTAAGGTGGAATGAATGTGTGGGTGACGATGCTACCGAGCGCAGGGTGACCCGCTTAGGACTGGAAACTGAAGTGCTAGGTAATAAAAGTCTAAACAGTTCCGCTTTGCGGACTGATGCCGGGTACGAAATACCCTTAT
The DNA here is from genome assembly GCA_037952925.1 of Lithobates clamitans. Classification (NCBI taxonomy): domain Eukaryota; kingdom Metazoa; phylum Chordata; class Amphibia; order Anura; family Ranidae; genus Lithobates; species Lithobates clamitans. Next base: position 839,514 of record JBBGZY010000143.1, read on the forward strand.
GGCGTAACTCAGCCATCAGTCTTGGGATAGTTCAGGATCTCAGAGAAGGCATGCTGTTGTGGTCTGAACCCCTAGCTGGAGAAGGAGGAATGGATGCAAAGTCCACAATGTCCGCTGCTTGAGACATGACCTAAACGACCAAAATAATAAACCAACTAAGCACATACCATAACCAACTGACTCCATCCAACCCCCCCTACCCTCTTTAACCTCTCCAATTAACTCCTAATTCCTTGGAGACAATCCCCAGTGAGTCTACGAAAGTGTACATCACCAAAACATGGAGGCAGGGTAACCTGTGAAGCAACAGGCCAATTAAAAACGTACACTCAGGCCTACCGCAACCTGAAAATGTGTCAGGTTTGATATGACTGGTAGTGTAAGGAACCAAACGAAAGAGAATGACCTGAATGTAAATGACTAAGCAACGAGTGAGGAGACTTGCTACTGCCCAAGCCAATTAAAAACGATTGTCTCAACCTGCTGTGACCTAAAACGTTATAGGCATATAACTGCAGTAGTGAACGTGAACTGACCTGTGCAGGAAAAATACAAATGGAGCGAATAAACAAACGGCAATTGAGACTTACCTTTGACCAAGAATACCTCTCACTAACTTACAAGGTCTGTGCCTGACGATCGAAGCCCACCCTGCAAAAAAAAATATGGGCGGGACTAAAAACGTGTCCCAAACCTACGAAAACCTGAAGATGTGTCAGGCAACTGAAAGAGTGTTAAAAAGACATGAAGCATGAATGTAACATGAATGTGTAAGAAGCGGATGAGGAAACTTGCCACTGCACAAATCAATTAAAAATGAAACATCTCAATCCGCTGACACCCATAAATGTGATGGGTGACCCTGCAGTGGTATGAAAACAGACATGCCTAACATGACCAAAACCCTGTGTGAGTGTGTATGGCGGTATGAGAAAAACAAACACTTACCTGAGCTTGACAGAAAACATAAATGGAAAGACACTTCAAGGCCCTTGTTTGTAAAACAGGACAACAATAATAAAGGACAAATGTGCTGCACCTGACCTACAACACTAATGCGTACTGCAAGAACTCAGGTAGGCTATAAATATCCTCGCAACAAACATGATTGAGAGTGTCCATGGTACGTGGTCTCTGACCAGAGGAGGGTCAGACTGACATGATAGTCTAACCTGTGTTATCTGGGGAACCCAGATGAAGTCACGTGACGTAACGCGCAGGGAGTGGCTGGAGTCAGACGCGCACCCGAAGTGATGTAAGGAGGCGCCAAAGACATCGGTTTTAAACTGTTCTTGCCTGTTATTTTTATTTTTCATGTAAGAGTCCACCTAATTGTTTTAATAAAACGTACCTTGGTCTTTTTAACCCCACTATTGAAGGCACTTATTAATATACCGGAGTGTATAGGGACGGCTAAGTAAAGACATTTACAGCTGGAGAAGGTACCCCTAACCCTTGTTGAAGTGTATGTGAGCTGGAGAAGGAGCCAAAGGGGAGCAGTGGAGACAGAGGTGGCTCTTTAATTAGGCAAATTAGGCGGTCGCCTAAGGCCCCGCCCTTACAGGGGCCTCGCGGCTGCCTAATTTGCCTAACCCGCACACACAATGACCATCACTTTGTGGGGAAGGTTCCTCTCCGTCTCAGTAAATTGCCTGGATTGGCCGGGACCTTGCCGGACTGTCAGTGTATCTTGCTGGAGCAGAGCCAAGTGCCGGGAGAAAGATCCGGCTCTTGACTCCAGTGACTTGCCCAGCACGGCTGCGCTAATGTGGGTACACCCGCCCCGTAGCCGTGCGGGGTGTTTATTATCCCACGCGCTACGATCTCAGCTCAGGGAGAGACGCTGACTAAAGCTGTAGCCGCCTCCTACTCCTCGGTTCTGATCTCCTCCTGTATACAGACAGGAGGAGGAGCCGGAGAGGAGAAACACCGATGTGCAGGATCTGCCACGCTGATCTGAGGTATGTGATTGTTCTACTATAGTGTGATGAAGAGAGGACACTTGCGCAGGGGGCGGGGTGGTAGGGTTGGCAAGCTAACAAAGATCAATAGATCAATACTTGCAGAAGTTGCAGTGATATGTGGGGGGGGAGTGGGCAATAGGATACTGCATGTGCTTGGTGGCGCTTTGGGAGGAGAAAGGAATTGTGCTACAAGGGGGAGTTGGATGTAAAATATGACCAGCCCCCCCCCGAAGTCCTCCCTCACCCACTCCCCCCACCCCCAAATCAAGGACATGCTAGCTGGTACACAGGGGAAAATCATGGCATCTGGGAGATGCAGGGCATCCGCCCCAGGTGCCCACACTAGTGCCCCCCTGCAGGCAAAATAGTGGAGCCAGGTGACAGAACTGTTTTCTGCACTGGGCTCCAGAACTTAGGGCCAGTTCACACCATGAATCGCACAGGAACACACTGCGATTCACATGCGTTCCAGGTTTAGTACCATTTCAGCCCATTCATTTGAATGAGCTGAAATTGTGCCAGACCACACCAAGCGTTATAAGACGCACAGGAATAGGATCCCATGGTACTACTGTACTATACGATCAGGTGCAGATAAACGCATTACATTTGTGACCTGCATTTGTGCCATTCAGCTAACACTGACACCCACTGCAGATCACAACTGCAGTGCGTTTTGAATGTGGTGTGGAAAACGCACACAGAATGCTGGTGTGAACTGGCCTTTAGTCCAGATTTGCGGGATTTTTGTTATCTTAGGAAGGTCCCACAAACAGCGGAACATTTGGGAAGTATTAATGACTGATTTGGATTAGATGGGGAGAGGATTTGTGTTTTGTGGGGGGGGGGTTTGTACTGGAAAGTGGGATTTGGGTGGGAACTGTGGAGCGGACTTGCAGACTTATACTGGCGTGGGGGGATTTGGTGAAAGAGGATTTGTGCTGAAAAAGGTGGGGTGTTTGAGGGGGGGGTTGTGCTGGAAGGGAGGACTTGGGGGAGAGGATCTGTGCTAGAAGTGGGGAGAGGATTTTTGCTTGGAGGAGGGATTGGGGGGATTAGAAGTGGGGACAGGACTTGTGCTGGTAGGGGATTTGGGGAGAGGATTTGTGATAGAAATGGGGAAAAGATTTAAACCAGGAGGAAGATATGTGCTAGAAGAGGGATTGGGGGGATTATGCTTGAAGGGTCGGAATTTTTTGCTGGGAGAATACATTTTGGGGGTGGGGGGTTGGGGGGATTTGTCCTGGGGGGATTTGTGCTGGGGGGATTTAAAGGGGGTGAATTGGGTGGAGAAGGATTTGTACTGGAGTGGGGGGGGGGGGTGTGCTGGAAGAGAGGATTTGGGGGGTGGAGGATTTATTCTGAGAGGGGTATTGGGGGGGATTTGTGCTGAAAGGGGGAACTGAGGGGTGTGGGGATAAGTGCTAGGATTGGTAAGAAGGGTCAGTTGTGCTGGGACTGGGGATTTGGGGAGGGTGGAGGAGGATTTGTGCTGAAGAAGAGGGAAGGAGATTGGTATTTGGAGTGGGGATTTGTTCTGGAAGGGGAGAGAGGATCTGTGATGGGGGGAGGGGAGGGTATACAAATTAGTGCTGATTTTTTTTTTGGACGGATGGGAGTGATGATTTTTGCTGAAAGGGTAAGGTTGGGGGGCAATTTTCACTCCCCTTACCACTGCACCGTGCATTACACTGTGGAGGAGAAGGGAGGGGATGGCAGCGCCAAAGTGCACCTTCGCTGTGTAGACGAAAATCCTCGCACTGGCCCTGCCTTTCACCTCCCTCTCCTCTTTCTGGCCATGGAGTTCACTTTGTCCGACTTTAGTGAGAGCAGCCAGCTGGAGCATCCATCAATCTCTGGAGGAGCAGGGGGAGGAAAGAGGTCAGTGTGTATTGATTTTTTTTTTTGGGGACAAAAAAAATGAGTTGATCTAAAGCTAGTCGAGTCCCCGCTTGGCTGGTTAGGGGTGGGGGTTGCTTCTTGAAACTGCCGCAAAGTGCGTATACTCCGGAGTGATGTAAGCCATGCAGCTGCTGCCTTTACCCTGTGATCGGATGCCACGTCCTTCTCACCTCCTGTCCCCCCCCCCAGCAGAAGAGGGGGTGGGTACTGATGGCGTATGCTGTGGGTGTTGATCTAGATTGGAGGAAGGTGGGCCAGGTTAGCAGAATAAAAAAAAAAGAAAAGAAAGGCACTTGGAGGATGGTCACCCTCCCCTCTCACACCCGCACATCAGGAGCGTACGTTAGCTATTGAGAGTGGATGTTAGAAAATTTCCCAGCTACTAATATGGAGCATGTGCTAGCAGACACTAGAAATCAGGTAGCTGGATCTGATACCCACTTGATGGGCACATTTGACTGGGTACCTGAGCCTCTATCCTCCCTAGGATATAGCGCTGCCTCTACACCCTCCTGCTTATCTCTATTGGAACAGTGCTGCACTCATTACCAGCACAGCACCCATCCCAACTCCTACTCTATACTACAATTGAAAACTTTGTACTGCTCGTCTATGAAATAAACTCACATCCCAGCTGTGATCCTTCTCCTCTCCAGTAGTGGTGGGACTCCTGTCCTAGCCCAGGCTCACCCCCAACTCCTTTGTCTCATCCGCCAATGATAACTTTTATCGGATCACTTCAATTATTTTTCCCATTATGGGTGTGAGTGGGGCCTCGTGTCTATGTTTTGCCTAAGGCCTCACAAAGTCTAGAGCCGCCTCTGAGTGGAGAGTTATGTCCATTTTAGCATGCGATTTATTACAGTATATGAGGTGAGAGTTCTGGGAGACTGACTGTTCGGGAATTAATTAATTTATGAAGTTCTACATAGATATTGAGCAGCACTGATTTGCTTTCTCATTACCACACCATGTCTATGCACTACTTTATGAACATATATTACCCTTGTACTCACCATTCTCCATAGAAGATGAGATAATATCATCTTTCTGTCCCTTAGAGTGAACTAATTTTTATCTGCCCATATACGCATTTTTCTTGCATTTTTTGCACATGCAATTTTTTGCACACGTGATTTCTTTTTTACTTTTTTACACATTTATTGACCCTTTCTCCATGTTTTTGCTTATTTAGTGGTCATTTGTTTTCACTTGTTAATATCGTGAATATATCTTGCACATGCGATTTTTTGCACATGCAATTTTTTTGCACACATATTGATTTTTGTTTTCATTTATTAATATTTTTATGTCCCTTGTTGAAATCTATTTTTTCACAGTTTCTTCAACTTATTTGAAGTTCTCACCCCTTCTTGGCTGCACATTGCACTTTTTGTATTTATAATAACTGCTAGTCTGCGCGGGTTGACCTGATTATTACATGGTTGCAAGGGGACCCCCAGTCTTGGACTTTTAGTCTCCTCACATTAGACCAAGCCCCGGTCAGTCATTTTTCAAGGCCCTGGGTTTACTCTATGATAATCCTGACCGTGCCCACTGACCGTGCCCACTAATCCTGACTCAGGGTGGAATGAGCCAGCTCTAAGAAGCCAGTTCAGGTTAGGCTTATTAGACTCCATTAAAGACTCCTTGGTACACTACCCTGAACCTAAGTCGTTGAATGAAGCCATACAAATAGCCATCCTTATAGACAGGCGTTTACAGGAAAGGCATACAGAGAGGTTTGTTTCTTTGCCCCTAGTAAGCTGCCTATTTCTTCTTCATTAGACCTTTCTGAGCCCTCTCAACCTCTGCAGGAGGAGGGCCCATGCAAATTGGTGCCACCCATTTATCCTCTGAGGAAAAGGCTAGAAGAAGATCCCAGGGACTTATATTGTGGTAACCATGACTACTTTGTTGCCAGCTGCCCTATAAGCTAGGAAATGCCAAGTGTCTAGTGTGGCTGGGGTCTGCTCTTTAGACTATACAGTGCCAGGTACACCCCAAGATAAACTATTTGTTCCTGCACAATTTAATTCTGCCATGTTTTCTCATCACCTATCTGCCTACATCTATCTATCTATCATCACCTATTCTAGTGCCGCTAGCAATTTCATTGATAGGAACCTAGCACTCCATCTACAGATTCCCTTGACAAAGGTGCCTAAACCCTTTTCAGTCTTAGCTGTTGATAACTTCCCCTTGTCCATGGGCCTGATTACCTTATGCACTGTACCTATTACGCTGACCATTGGGGAATTTGATAGGGAGACAATTAACTTTACTTTACTTGATAACATCGCCTTCCTTTCCCCTTATCTCAGATTATCCTTGGCTTAAACTTCATAACCCATACATAGATCGGGCTTCAGGAGAGATTAGGTCCTGCTTCCAAATCCACCTCCAGAACTGCATTAAAACTGCTAACCATTTGCCTTTATCTGACTGTGCAAAATACACTGACAAGTTTATTGAATCCTCTACAGGCCACTTCTCCAGCTAATTGTCACAGTTTTAATATTTTCCTCCTAGAGGCTGAACTCACCCACTGTCTCACAGCTTTGAGCCCCGTTTGGAAACTTCCTCTAAGTTTCACAAAATCTTACCCCCAGCGCAAGTAATGGGGGCTTTTTCCTCTGACTTTTTGGGCTCTATTTTAAAGGCTCAGTCTAGTGCTCCTCCCAATCTACCCCCCGGAAAGCTGTTTGTCCCCCTCCATCTTAGGCTTAAACGGCCACGTGCCCAGGGGTTATTACATAGTTACATAGTAGGTGAGGTTGAAAAAGACACAAGTCCATCAAGTCCAACCTATGTGTGTGATTATATGTCAGTATTGCATTATATATCCCTGTATGTTGCGGTCATTCAGGTGCTTATCTAATAGTTTCTTAAGCTATCAATGCTCCCCGCTGAGACCACTGCCTGTGGAAGGGAATTCCACATCCTTGCCGCTCTTACAGTAAAGAACCCTCTACGTAGTTTAAGGTTAAACCTCTTTTCTTCTAATTTTAATGAGTGGCCACGAGTCTTGTTAAACTCTCTTCTGCAAAAAAGTTTTATCCCTATTGTGGGGTCACCAGTACGGTATTTGTAAATTGAAATCATATCCCCTCTCAAGCGTCTCTTCTCCAGAGAGAATAAGTTCAGTGCTCGCAACCTTTCCTCATAACTAAGATCCTCCAGACCCTTTATTAGCTTTGTTGCCCTTCTTTGTACTCGCTCCATTTCCAGTACATCCTTCCTGAGGACTGGTGCCCAGAACTGGACAGCATACTCCAGGTGCGGCCGGACCAGAGCCTTGTAGAGTGGGAGAATTATCGTTTCATCTCTGGAGTTGATCCCCCTTTTAATGCATGCCAATATTCTGTTTGCTTTGTTAGCAGCAGCTTGGCATTGCATGCCATTGCTGAGCCTATCCTCTACTAGGACCCCCAGGTCCTTTTCCATCCTAGATTCCCCCAGAGGTTCTCCCCCCAGAGTATAGTTTGCATTCATATTTTTGCCACCCAAATGCATTATTTTACATTTTTCTACATTGAACCTCATTTGCCATGTAGTCACCCATCCCATTAATTTGTTCAGGTCTTTTTGCAAGGTTTCCACATCCTGCAGAGAAGTTATTGCCCTGCTTAGCTTAGTATCGTCTGCAAATACAGAGATTGAACTGTTTATCCCATCCTCCAGATCATTTATGAACAAATTAAATAGGATTGGTCCCAGCACAGAACCCTGGGGAACCCCACTACCCACCCCTGACCATTCTGAGTACTCCCCATTTATCACCACCCTCTGAACTCGCCCTTGTAGCCAGTTTTCAATCCATGTACTCACCCTATGGTCCATGCCAACGGACCTTATTTTGTACAGTAAAACTTTTTATTTGGTTTCTCGCAGGCTTTGGTGGCCCTCTCTCATGTCCCTACATAAAAGCTTGCAAAATCTGTGCTCACTCTATATCCTCAAAAGTCTAAGTACCTCTATATTTGCCTGTCCCTAAACGCACTTAGATGTACGGCCAGGCTAATATGTCCTCAAGTTCTGCTGCTTTTACCCCTGCCGATGCAGTCCAGTTTGTTTTTTCAGCTGCCAGTGCATTCCAGTCTGCCTCTGCACCAGTTATTTCGGTTCAGCCCATGCCGATTGAGCTTTTTGCTTTTTCATATTCGGGCCTTTATGTAACCTGGCCCCATCCTATTGCAACTACATCTGCTTAAACTTGTCTAAGAAGTTCCAACCATTCTTTGGATAGACTGCCTCATTCAGCCTGGTGGGGCTCTCAACCTTTTCTTCAAGCCCCTCTACATCTTGCCTGCGTTCCAGTTTCCCAGCTTGACTCCAAAGACATGCCACCTGCTAAAAAGACTGACATTACTGTTTTTTGTCTACCGTGCAGTTTGGCACCATAGACTCTCTGCCATTACCCAGCTTGATGATCCCATGCCAGATGTCCAACCTGCCTCTAAGGGTCCAGGGGCCCCACAATTTTGCAACTTTGGCATATGTTATTAAATCTGTACATATCATCACAACTACTTGTGTATCCAGGTGAATTATACCTTGCTTTTCAGGACAGTTGGGCTTCCTCTTGGTAGTAAATGGTAATTGATAATTTTTTTATTATAAAAGGAAAACTGGCCCAAAATATTTAAAAAAAGGCAATTTTTTTTATTTTAACTGTATATTTCTTGCTTTTAACATAATTTGCCACCAAAGAATAACCCAAAATAAATTTTCCTGTTACTGAGGATTGCAGCAATACCACATGGTGTGCATTTTCCTTTTTTTATACACTGGCACTGGAAATAACTGACACTGACACTAATTTAATTAGTTTTTTTATAATCTAACAAAAAACCTCAACCTTTGATATCAACTTTGTCCTTTGACCCTTGTTTTGACCCTAACACTAACCCTGGCACTAACCTAGATATAACCTTGATCTATCTACTTTTTTCTTTATTTTTTTTTATACATTTTTTTTATTTACATCTTCATCTCCTGCAAGCAGCGATCAGGTGGGTGACCCAGAACTGGGAGTCCCGGGTCCCAATCGTTAGTACGAGACCCACAGCTCTTGGTGAGAGCCTGGTTTTTGTGCTGGGAGTATGCCGTGCGGCATGCTCCCAGAAGAAAAAAGGTACACATGTATGCGGCCCCACGGAAGAAAGCCCAATCCAGTGAGGCTGCATATACAGTGCCTTGGAAAAGTATTCATACCCCTTGAAATTTTCCACATTTTGTCATAATATAACCAAAAAAAAAAGTATTTTACTGGGATTTTATGTGATAGACCAACACAAAGTACCACATAATTGTGAAGTGTAAAGGAAAATGATAAATGTTTTTTAATTTTTTTTTTGGAACCAATTGCCCTCAGAAGTCACCTAATTGGTAAATAAAGTCCACCTGTGTGTAATTGAAAGTGTTTGTTAACCCATATAACATAAACACTGCCAGACCCTCCATTAGAACCTGGCATAGCACACTGCATTAGTCTTTTATAAAAAACGAACGTTTTAAATACCTATTTAGAGCGATCTTCAGGCCGGTCACATGACTCGCAGCCGCTGTATACATCCGACATATGGCTTCTGCAAGAGAGGTGAGATCTCCCTCTGACGTTAGCTGGGTAGATCACAGCCTCTCCTGTAGTAGCCCCGGAAATGTGCCGAGAGTCATGTGACCGGCCTGAAGATCGCGCTAAATCAGTATTTTTATTGTTTTTATAAAATACTAATGCAGTACAGACACAGAGATGACAAGAAGAGAGGAGGGGGTGAGAGGAGAGCTGAGAGCAGGGCTGCGTATGACAGAGGGACGCACTCTGACCACGGTGATCAGGGCTCAGCAGTCCTGATTTTCATGGTCAGGGGGTGATGCAGGAAGTGGCATGTTCATGCAGGTTTTTTTTTTACAGTTTAGAGGGGGCAGATTACACAGCACAAGCATTGTGCTGTTTAACCTGCTTTAAGGGACCAGCAAATAAATTTTTTGGGGGGGTTATCAAGCACTTTAATATCAGTATATGAGTGATTACTAGGTTCTGCCAGCAACTTAGACAAATCAATCATATCTTTCATAAATATTGGTAATTACGCAGTACGGACACCACATTAGCACCCTTAGTCTCTGATCAACCACAAATTACATTCAGAAGAGCCCCGTCCCTGTGGGACAAACTCGTTCACAGTGAATATAAAGTAAAGAAACCTGATCACACAAAACCAACAGGGTCGTTTATATGTGGAAACTGTAATTACTGTCAGTACATGGATATTAAGAAAACGGAGAAAAGTTTCAATCCAAACATTTTGTAAACTGTCGCACTGCAGGCGTGGTGTACCTACTGTTGTGCGAATGTGGCAGGTACTATGTAGGAAAAACCAAGCTTGAACTATGGCGAAGAATATACAGACATTATAAATAAAAAAGTCCCCCAACCTACCCCTTGGAAGGCACAGTCATGCAGTGCACGGAGACAGCACCCCCAAAGTGTGGTTCCGTGCAGATCACGTTCCTTACAATCCAAGGGAGGGTGATTCAAATAAATTGCTCCAACAAAGTGAACTGAGGTGGATTTTCCACCTCAAGGCCACCTCACCACCAGGCCTCAATGAAGCCTTCAATTTCAAACCATACTTAGAGTTAGAGGGATTCCAGTTGGGTGTCTGCGAATTAGGTCTGTAAATATGTATACATTCTTCAACTGTTCATCTATTTCTGTGTTGAAACCATTACAATTGGTATTGTATTTATTGTGTTTTTGCTGTATACTTTATTGCAATTGTATCTCAAGTACAATATCGTATATAATCAGTTGTTTCATTTTGGTTTGTTTTGTTATGTTTTATCCTCTTTGTCATTTATCACCAGGCTGGGACTTATATAGCAAGGTGTTGCTGGGTGAACCTCTCTTTGATTACCATCAGGGGGCGTGATTCCCGTGGACTGACACAAGCATCACCGGCTGTGTACTATTTACACAGATATCTCTTGGTCTGCATTTTCCATCCAGGGTGGGAAATGCGAATCGGGGGCCTTGCCCCACTACCCAGCATGCGTAGGTCCTCTGTTGGGGCACCCTTTTGGGGCTACACATTGGACAGCCTTTGCCCTTTGGAGCCTGCCCTATGACAGGTTCCTTCCTGTTTGCGCTTCACTGTGAAGCACAGACCAGAGGGCTACATGCGCGTCGGTGACACAGGACGTGACTCCGCATAGGCGTACGCGAGCACGTGCCCAGGCACCACCGTGCACACCATGGCCAGCTGAATCAGACACGCCAATGCCCCCAGAAGCACGCATCCCAGCACACACAGGAACGCGCGCACCAACGCACCCCGGCGTGCACCGACGCCCAACCAGGTAACCTCTCTGACAGTGCCCCCTCCTCAAGGGCAGACTCCGGATGCCCAGCTGGGCCAACTTGGAGGCATGTGAATCTTTGAATGCTTGCAAGAGCTCTCTGGCGTGCAAGTTGCTTTCTGGCTCCCACGAGTTGTCTTCAGGCCCATAACCCTTCCACTTTATGAGGTATTGGGGTTGATTGTGCCTTCTTCTGCAATCTAAAATTGCTTCCACTCCTCCTCGCTGTTAACTAGGATAGGCTTGGGTGGACCGACACTACAGCCAACAAAAGAATTGGGAATAACCGGTTTCAAATGAGACATGTGGAAGACTGGATGTACTTTCAGAGAGTTAGGCAGGTCAAGTTCGTAGGCCACATTGTTAATTTTCCTCCTTACCAAGAAAGGACCTAAGAACTTAGGGCCTAGTTTTCTGGACGGACAGGCCAATTTCAGGTTAGTGGTGGATAACCATACTGGGTTGCCAGGTTCCAAAACAAGTTCTCCACGCCTCTTCCTGTCGAACATCCTCTTGTAGTATTCCTGAGCTTTGGCTATGGTATCCTGTAGTAGTTTATTGCTTGTTGAAAAGAAATCCAAAGTTTCGGATACTGCAGGAACGGAGCATTCGGGTATTGACCCAGGCAAAAAGGATGGATGGAGGCCCAGTCGTCCTGGGAGAATGCAGAAAAACATCGGAGATATTGCTCCAGAGTCTGAATCGTCCTTTCAGTTTGCCCATTTGACTGGGGATGATAGGCTGAGGAGAACGCTAATTCGATTTCCAAGGAGCCACAGAGGGCTTTCCAGAATCTGGAAGTGAACTGGACACCTCGGTCAGAAACTATGTTCGTTGGCACTCCGTGTAATCTGATAATTTTTTTGATGAAGATAGTAGCTGTTTCCATAGCCGAGAGGTACCCTTCATGGGAAGGAAATGGGCCATCTTGGACAGCCTATCTACCACAACAAAGATGGAGGAAAAACCTTCTGATTCAATGATAAAGTCCATTGAAATCATGGTTCACGGCCTCTCTGGGACCGGTAAAGGTTTTAATAAACCCCTTGCCCTCGTCCGGCTGTTCTTGCTTCTGGCACAGGTATTACAAGAATCAACATACTCCTTGCAATCTTTAACAAGGTGAGGCCACCAGAAGGTACGTTGTACTAAGTTGATTGTTTGTCGTGCGCCAAAGTGTCCGGCCAACTTATGGTCATGACAAAGTTCTAACACCTGTACTTTTAGCTCCTCAGGGACCATAATTTTGTTTTCATGCCAAAACAGCCCGTCTTTGGCACAAGCTTCAGCAGGTGGTGTCATCCCCATAGAGGCCCGTCTAATTTGAGTGACAAGATCTTCTTGAAGAAGCAGGAAATTCCCAGAAGGGAGGATGGTGTCTGGAGGTAGGGCTTTTTCTGAGTCGTGGAACATGCGAGAGAGTGCGTCAGACTTGACATTCTTGGATCTGGGTCTGTAGGTGATGTGGAATTGGAATCGGGGAAAAAAAAGTGCCCATCTGGCCTGCCGAGGTTTTAGTCTCTTAGCCGTTCTCAGGTATTCTAAATTTTTATGGTCTGTGTAGACCAAAATGGGGTGAGTAGCACCCTCCAGAAGATAACGCCATTCTTCTAAAGCTGCTTTAATGGCCAGAAGTTCCCGATCTCCCACATCATAATTCCTTTCTGAAGATGAGAGTTTACGTGAGTAAAACCCACAGGGTACAGGAGGGCTTTGGCGTCTTGCCTTTTCAAGAACACAGCTCCTACCGCAATTTCAGATGCGTCAACTTCCAATACGAAAGGTAGGGCTGGATTGGGATGCTTAAGAATGGTGGCTGAGGTAAACAGAGCCTTGAGTTCTTCGAAGGCCAGCTGCGCCTTAGGAGTCCAGCAAAACCGGGTTCCTTGTCTGATGAGCTCAGTGATGGGGGTAATTATCAAAGAAAATCCTTTGATTAACTTCCTATAGAAATTGGCGAAGCCAATAAAGCACTGTACTCCTTTCTTATCTACAGTTGCAGGCCAATCCAGGATAGCGGATACTTTTTGAGGGTCCATCTTGATACCCTCGGGAGAGATGACCAGGCCCAGAAACTGAAGAGATTGGAGCTCAAACTCGCATTTTTCGAGTTTGGCATAGAGCCCATGTTGCCTGAGTCAGGTCAGTACATTTCGTACGTGTCTGCGGTGGTCGATCAGAGAAGCGGAGAAAACCAGAATATCGTCCAGATAGACTATGACATACAGGTCCAGAAAGTCACGGAAAACATCATTGACGAAGTGTTGGAAGGTGGCTGGCGCGTTACAAAGGCATAACGAGGTACTCGAAGTGCCCGAATGGAGTACAAAAAGCCGTCTTCCACTCGTCCCCCTCTCTTATGCGAATCAAATTGTAAGATCCAACTTGGTGAAAACTGTAGCGGTCCCTAATCTTTGAAACAGCTCAGGTACTAAGGGTAGCGGATATCTGTTTTTAATGGTAATTTTATTTAATTCCCGGTAGTCGATACAGGGACGTAGGGAGTGATCCTTCTTCTCAACAAAGAAGATGCCCGCACCTGCTGGAGATGTGGAGGGGCGAATTAATCCCTTCTTCAGGTTTTCATCAATATAGGCCTTCAGGGTGCCCAGCTCCTGCTCAGTTAAAGGAAAAATCCTTCAGTTCCGGGTAAGAGTTCTATTTGGCAGTCGTAAGGCCTGTGTACTGAGAGAGTCTCTGCCCCCTTCTTGCTGAAAACATCCAGGAAGTCCCGGTAGGGCTCGGGAAGGGATTGACAAAGCTTGGTGTCAGAGTTCAAGCAAAGACACTGGGACGGTGTTATGGGTGTTCCATGTAGACAGTGTTGTTTGCAGTAATTGGAGAGAAATTGAATTTTTCCTGTGGACCAGTCAATGCTGGGATTGTGAGCCTGCAGCCAAGGCATTCCTAAGATGATTGGAAAGAGAGGAGAGGAGATGACATCCAAGCGTAAGAGTTCCTGGTGTTCTGGGCCTATGGTGGCCAGTAAAGGAACGGTCTCCTGAGTAACTGGACCGGAGCTGAGGGTGGAACCATCTCATAGGAATACTGCAAGTCCCTGGGCCTTGGGTTGAAAAGGAATACCATGGTTATCAACGAAGGTCCGGTCAATGAAGCCACTGCATGCTCCAGAATCAATAATGACTGACACCGGGATGTTCCTTCCAGGAAGCTGTAACATAACAGAGAATGTCAAATGATTACCAGGTCTGGGTAAGACAGGTGCACATAAAGAAGTGGACGGCAGGCACTTACGTTTCTTGTTGGGGCAAGCCCTCACAAAATGTCCTTGTTCTCCGCAGTACAGACATAAATTGTGAGTACGTCTGCGCGTCTTTTCTTCTGGGGTAAGGGATGGACGGAGCAGACCAATCTGCATGGGTTCTGGAGCTTCTGTGGCTGGAGCAGAAGAGCCGGGAGGAAATTGATTCGGAGCACTAGGAACCCTGGGCAGCATCCAAGTGGGACGTGGATGACTAATGGATCTCTCTAAACGTCTCTCTCTCAGGCGACGGTCAATCTGGATTGACAAGTGTATGAGCTCATCCAGCGTCTGGGGTATCCCAACATGTGCCAGTTCATCTTTGAGGGGGTCGGATAACCCCATCCAAAATTGGTGACGGAGGGCAGCGTCATTCCACTCTGTATCAGAGCTCCAATGTCTGAACTCTACTGCGTAATCTTCGGCCGCTCTGTGACCTTGCTGCAGGGAGTGCAAGGCGGCCTCAGCAGTAGCCATTAGTTGGGGGTCCTCATATAGCTGAGACATCGCTAGGGAGAGGTCATCCAAGGAATCCAGGGATCTGGATTTTTGCTCCAGTAGACGGTGAGCCCAAGTTTGAGGCTCGCCGGTCAGTAGTGAGGCCTTTGTGGCCTCCAGGGAAAACGTGCGGGGTTGTAAGGCAAAATAGAGCTCACACGCGTTGCGGAATGCCCAGTATTTGCAAGGTTCACCAGAGAACTTTTCGGGTGTGGGTACCCTGGGCTTCGGAGGGAGCATTATTACAAAGGGTGCTGCGGGAGGCCCGGCAGACGCTGTTCCTTGAGGAGATGCTGTGAGAGCCTGGACCTGTCCCTCTAATCTGGTAGAGCCTTCTTGTAGGTTTTTGACTGCCTGGGTGAGGCCCAGGCAGTCAGGCAGTTCATCCATGGGGGAGGCCCCCTGCCCGAACTCGGTCATGGCTGCCTGATACTGTCAGGTCTCCCACTTACCAGACCGGTGAGTCCACTTGGGCAGAGGGTAGGCTCCCTTACGTATCCATCTCGGCACCCCTGATAGAGCAGACAGGAAGCCCAAGAGTGCGGAGTGGTATGAGGGCCTGGTGTAAGGATCCGGATGCCGGAAGAGAGGTGGTTCTCCAAACAGCAGGTAGTATTCAGGAACACTAGAAACAGATGCTGAGCAGGAGCTGTTTAGGCTGGTCACACACAGGCAGAGGTTGGCAATGGGCTGGCAGCAGAAGTACAAGAGAAGCAAGAAAAAGCGGGGTCAAACAAGCTGGGGTCAGGTTCAGGAAGCAGTCAGGGAGGTCCAATAGGCAAGCCGGGTCATAACAGATCAGAACTTCAGGAACACAGGAACACAGAGAGGATCACGGAACTTGGCACAAGAGCTGTTGATCAGGCAGCACTACACAGAGATTGCAGCAAGCCTAAATAGGCTGATTGGCACCAAACGCCGTGCATGCGCCGATACGTACAGATGCCCGCGCGCCCGCACGTGCCCGAGCGCACCCCCGGACACCGGCGCGCACACCAGCACCACCAGGCACATGCATCCCAAAGCCCATAGGCGGACGCGCGCTAACGCATACGCGTGCGCACCAGGGCACCCATGGCCAGCTGAATCAGACACGCCAGTGCCCCCAGAAGCACGCATCCCAGCACACACAGGAACTCGCACACCAATGTGCCCCGGCGCGCACCGACGCCCAACCAGGTAACCTCTCTGACAGAACCAGAAGAACCAGAAGAAGAAGAAGATGGAGGAAGAAACCAAAGGAAGATAGAAGATAGAAGAATGTAGAAGCAATTAAATAAAGGAATTGTCAAAAACTGTCTCTTGTCATTTTTAACATTTTTGACAGTTTTTTAGTGAAATGGTAGGAAAAGTACCCCCTTACCATTTCACACACAGGGGAGGGCCGGGATCTGGGGGTCCCCTTGTTAAAGGGGGCTTCCAGATTCCGATAAGCCCCCCGCCCGCAGACCCCCACAACCACTGGCCAGGGTTGTGGGGATAAGGCCCTTGTCCTCATCAACATGGGGACAAGGTGTTTTGGGGGCTACCCCAAAGCACCCTCCCAATGTTGAGGGCATGTGGCCTGGTATGGTTCAGGAGGGGGGGTGCTCTCTCACTCCCCCCTCTTTTCCTGCAGCCTGCCAGGTTGCATGCTCGGATAAGGGTCTGGTATGGATTTTTGGGGGGACCCCACGCCATTTTTTTTAAATTTTGGCGCCGGGTTCCCCTTAAAATCCATACCAGACCTGAAGGGTCTGGTATAGATTTTGAGGGGGACCCCACACCATTTAAAAAAAAAAAATTGGTCGGGGTTCCCCTTAATATCCATACCAGACCTGAAGGGCCTGGTATGGAATTTAGGGGGACCCCCCACATCATTTTTTTTTTAAATTTTGGCTGGGGTTCCCCTTAATATCCATACCAAACCTGAAGGGCCTGGTATGGAATTTAGGGGCCCCCACGTCATTTTTTATCTTTAATTTTGGTTCGGGGTTCCCCTGTGGGGAATTCCCATGCCGTTTTTATCAATGAACTTCTATGTGTATTGTCGGACCGGCAATGCATTAATAGCCGCGAGTAGTTTTAAATGACTTTTTTTCTTTGAAATGTCATTTTGCTGTCAGACTGTTCTAAACACGGGAAACATGCGCCCCTTTACAGGCATACTATAAACACACCCCAGGTACGAAATTTAAAGGGATATTACACTTTTATTGTTTCTTTTACAAAGGGTTTTATTGATAATCATAGCAATTTCACAGTTTAACAGTGTAGATAATGCATCATGAATAAACATAACAAAAAGTTTAGCATCTTATAAATAAAATAAGTATGCTAGTAAATCAAAGAAAAACAAAACAATAAGAATATAACAGAGGCTGAAAACAGTTTTGAGAGGGAGGTTAAAGAAGAGCTAGGGGCAGAGATTAGTTGAGAAGGGAGGAGTAAAGAATAGGGGGAAAGGAGAGAAGAGGAAGAAAGGGGGAAGGGTGGGTCCTCGCGGTGGGGAGCAAGAGTGCATTAAATCCGAAGAAGGGTGGTATCAAATCTGGTGGGTTTAGTATATTCGACCCATGGCCTCCATACCTTCAGGAACTTATCATGAGTGTCCGAAAGGACAGCAGTCAGCTTTTCATTAACCATTATATCGTCCATGCGATTCTTAACCGCCTCAAAATTTAGTATCTGTGTCTTCCATGCCCTAGCTATCAGTAGTTTGGATGCAGTAAAACGGATCCTTTTTGAGGTCAGCATGGAGTATTTTTCGGAGGAGGGAGTAAACTCTAATCCATAACCTGTGTACCCTCGGACAGGTCCACCAGATGTGCGACATTGTGCCCTCCTGGGAGCACCCTCAGAAGCACAAGGGAGCGTAGGCTGGGATGAACCGGGCCAGTCTAGTAGGCGTGTAGTACCACCTGTAATGTATCTTATAGGCATTTTCTAAAAAGATGACATTCTTTGAGCATTTGGATATTGCTAAAGTCATGACCTGCCAATCCTCCGTAACGAGCTGTTTTCCTAGTTCCCTTTCCCATTGAAGGTGACAGAGCCGTGTCGGTGGTTTTATAGAGGTAATAATAGAGGAATAGATCAGTGATATTAAACCCGAGGTTTGGGGTCTTGCCCTGCAGAAGTTCTCGAAGGGGGTCAAAACATAAGCGGTCGGTTGAGATTTTATAAGCCCCTGTAGAAAGTGACGAATCTGTAGGTAGCTATAGTGTTCGCGTAACGGGATATCGTAAGAGGACCGTAGAGCCTCAAATGATATTATCCTGGTGGGGGTAAAAAAAGAGTGAATGTCCGTGAATCCGTTTGTCTTCCACCAGGAGAATTGCTGGGGGTTTTCGCAGCCTAGTGGGAACAATGGGCACTGGAGAAATTGAAGTAGGGGTAGATGAGGAGAAATCAGGCCGGCCGAATACTTTACCGAGTCCCACATGTGAAGGGCATGGGCCAGACATGGCCCCGTCACGAGAGGGCGATGTGTGGGAGGGAGCCAGGGCAATGAGGAGATTGGTGTTGGGTGTGAATCCACTAGGTCCATAGTGGCCCATAGCGGCATTTGGTGTTGTGCATGGAGTTGGGATAACGGGGCTATGTTTGCAGCTATATAGTAGGCTTGTAGGTTAGGGACTGAAAGTCCACCATTGATTCTGCGGGCATATAGTATTTGCTTATTGATCCTGGGGCAGGTAGAACCCCAGACAAATTTCAGGATTTTGCGCTAATGTATTCATAGGATATGCGGTGGGATCGGGACCGGTATGACTCTAAAGAAGTAGAGTAATTTCGGCAGGTATGTCATAGGAATTGCCATGATCCTGCCGAACCAGGATAATGGGAGATGAGTCCAGGAGGACAACATGTCCGTCGGCTTCTTAAGTATAGGAGGAAAGTTTGCCTTATAGAGTCCTGCGTAGGTTGGGGTGAGCCGGATCCCACGTGAAGGTATTTTTTAAGGTTATCAAGTCTGAGGACCGAAGATTAATTGACATGGCTTTTGATTTGGTGGGGTTAACAGACAAGCCAGAAAGGGAGGCAAAAGAGTCTAGTAAAGAGAACAGGTTAGGTAGGGTGATTCTAGGGTTTGTTAGGGTTAGGAGAATATCATCTGCGAACAGTGATATCTTATGGGGTGTCCCTGCTATCTCAACACCAGTTATGTCTGGGTAGGATCGGATCGCCTCTGCCAAAGGTTCCATGGCCAAAATAAATAGGAGTGGGGAGAGTGGGCATCCTTGCCGAGTCCCCCTCCTGATGGAAAATGGAACTGATTCGAAACCATAGTATTTGACCCTAGCCTGGGGGGAATCATATAGTGCTATTACCCATTGCAAGAATGACGATCCGAAGCCATAGTGACTGAGTACCTTTGTCAGGTAAGGCCAGGACAAAGTGTCAAAGGCCTTGTTCATGTCAAGAGACAGTAACATAGTTGCTATAGACCGGCTATGGGCTGTGTGCTGAAGTTGTATTATACGTCTAATAGCGTCTCCTGCTTGTCTCCCCGGGATGAACCCCACCTGGTCCTTTTTGACCAGGCGTGGTAGGAAAGAGTTTAAATGATTGGCCAGGATCTTGGTCAGTATTTTAATGTCTACATTAATACGTGAGATGGGCCTAAAATTGGTTCCAAACGTGTGGTCACGGTCGGGTTTTGGAATCATAACAATATTGGCGGTTAAAAGGTTAGGGGTGAGTGCATGGCCATCTTTTACTGCATTGAACATAGTCGTTAAATGGAGGGCTAAGACGTCTGCTAACTTCCTATAGTAAAGGGCCTTGAAGCCACCCGGGCCTGGACGTTTGCCTACTTTCAGTTCTTTTATACCCTGTAATACTTCCATTAACTGAATATCTCGATCCATTAACGATGCGTGTGTGTCAGACAGCTTAGGCAATGTCAGTCCTGTCAGGAAGGATGTCAGGTCTTGAGTAGGAGGCTGAGTGGGGGCCTTGTACAGGGTGGTGAGGCGGTACCTAAATTCTTCCAGCACTTTCAACGGGTTACCTGTGAGGACATTATGTCTCGTGCGGAGAGTGATAGGGTTGTGTTTCGGGGTAAAGGTGCGCAGGCTATTGGCCAGCACTGAGTTGGGTCTGTTGGCCTTGGTGTACCATTTCTGGCGGGTCCAGCGCAATGTACGTTCTGCCTCTTCAGTGAGGCATAGGTCGAGTTCTGTGCGCGCCCCATCTAATAGTTTACGGTTAGCCGGAGTAGGGGACTGTTTAAAAATTGTGGATAGGGATTCTAGGCGCGCTTCTAAAGATTTGCGCATTGCTATACGTCCTCGCTTGCATTTTGCTGCCAGCTGAATTATATGCCCCCTGAGTACCGCTTTGTATGCTTCCCAGAGAGTCACCTCAGAGGAAACTGACCCAGCGTTAAGCCTGAAATATTCCACTGAGGCTTGA
The DNA here is from genome assembly GCA_037952925.1 of Lithobates clamitans. Taxonomy (NCBI): domain Eukaryota; kingdom Metazoa; phylum Chordata; class Amphibia; order Anura; family Ranidae; genus Lithobates; species Lithobates clamitans. Next base: position 859,905 of record JBBGZY010000143.1, read on the forward strand.
GTAATATCGGTGAGGACTTCTTTAAAAGATAAGAGAGAGTCATTCATAGTCCAAGGGGAATATTGGAGTTTGCTGAACAGTGAGTGGCATATAACCAAAACAGGGCCATGGTCTGTCCAAGGAGCTGCTAAAATGGAAGCAGACACAACCAGGGGAAGATGTTTCCTTAGAACAAACATATGGTCAATTCTGGAATGGGAATGATGAGGATGGGAGTAGAAGGTGTAGTCCTTGCCAATGGGGTGTAGCTCCCTCCAGATATCTACCAGGTCACGACTTTGTAAAGAATGCGTGAATTGTTTTGCATCGGGTGATGGGGCTTTGTGTTCCGAGGGGTACTTATCCAGAGCAGGGTTTAGCGTAACATTGGAGTTTCCCGCTAAGAGGAGAGTGCCTCTCTGGTGGGACTGCAACAGGGAGCAGATATGGGAGAGGAAGGGTCCCGGGTTATTATTTGGAGCATAATATGTTAGGATGGTAACCACCGTGTCTTGAATAGTGCCTTGTATTAAAAGGTACCTACCATCTGGGTCAGCAATCTCTCTACTGCAACTGAAGGGGACCGACTTGTGTATGGCAATCAAAACGCCCTTCTGTTTAGTCGGGCCATTAGCCAGAAAAACTTGAGGGTACATGGCATCGAAGTATTACACTTTTATTGTTTCACTTTAAGCATTATTAAAATCACTGCTCCCGAAAAAAACGCCATTTTTAAAACTTTTTTTTGCATTGATCCATGTCCCCTGGGGCAGGACCCAGGTCCCCAAACACTTTTTATGACAATAACTTGCATATAAGCCTTTAAAATTAGCACTTTTGATTATTCATGTTTGTGTCCCATAGACTTTAACGGTGTTCGCGTGTTCAAACAAATTTTTTGCCTGTTCGCATGTTCTGGTGCGAACCGCACAGGGGGGTGTTCGGCTCATCCGTAATGGCAACTCACCTCCTCATAGAAGGTTAATAAATTGGTTTGGCAAGAACGATTCTTCATGAATCCCCGCTGATTACTGCTAATGATATCATTCTCATTACTAAAATCTTGTATATAGTCCCTTATCTTCCCCTCCAAGAGTTTACATACTATTGATGTTAGGCTAACTGTTCTGTAATTCCCAGGGATGTATTTTGGGCCCTTTTTAAATATTGGTGCTACATTGGCTTTTCTCCAATCAGCTGGTACCATTCCAGTCAGTAGACTATCAGTAAAAAATTAGGAACAATGGTCTGGCAATTACTTGACTGAGTTCCCTAAGTACCCTTGGGTGCAAGCCATCTGGTCCTGGTGATTTATTAATGTTGAGTTTTCCAAGTTTAATTTTAATTCTGTCCTCTGTTAACCATGGAGGTGCTAACTGTTATGTGTCATGAGGATAAACACTGTAGTTTTGGTTACTGAAGCCCCCCGATTCCCTCGCGGAGACTGAGGAGAAGAATAAATTCAATACCATTGCCATCTACCCATCCTTTGTAACCAGATGTCCTTCCTCATTCTTTATGGGGCCAACATGGTCTGTCCTCCCTTTTTTACTGTTTTCATACTTAAAGAATTTCTTGGGATTTTTTTTGCTCTCCTCCGCTATGTGTCTTTCATGTTCTATTTTAGCCGTCCTTATTGCACCCTTACATTTCTTGTTGTATTCTTAATAAAGTCTGAATGCTGATGATGACCCCTCAACCTTGTATTTTTTGAAGGTCTTCTCCTTTGCTTTTATATGCATTTTTACATTGGAGTTAAGCCATCCAGGACTTTTGTTCGCTCTTTTAAATGTATTACCCAATGGGATGCATTGGCTAATGCCCTTATTTAATATGCTCCTAAAGCAAACCCATCTCTCCTTCGTGTTCATTGTTCCTAAGATTTTATCCCAATTTATGCCTTCTAGCAAGGATTGTAGTTTATGGAAGTTGGCTCTTTTGAAATTCAGTGTCTTTGTATTCCCCTTATGTTTCCTATTTGTGTGATTTATACTGAAGCCAATTGACCTGTGATCGCTGTTACCTAAATTGCCCTGTATTTCCACATCCGTGATCAGGTCTGTATTGTTGGTAATCAGTAGATCCAGTAACGCTTTATTTCTAGAAGTGGCGAGCCTTAGATGAATGCGCGGTTCCCTCCACCCAGTCTATGTCTGGATAATTAAAATCCCCCATTATGGTAACACTTCCCATCAGATAAAAAGGAAAAGTGCACTCAAGTAGCCACGTTCGTAAGTATTGAGGAAATAGAAAAAGGGTAGTACTAAGTATTACCAAAAGGGCAGACTTTTTAGGCTAAGAAACAATGGAGAGAAAACATACTATAAACAATCAAATTTATTGAGCTTAACATTTACATAGAATAATCAAAAAGGGTAAAAAATTTAGCATATATGCATCTGTGTTTTTGTGCAGTGAGCCCTTGTGCGTCTATGCGTTTCGCTGTTAGGCTTCTTCAGGACACAGGCAAGGTTCAGAGACGAAACAGATAAGAGAATATGTTTCTCTATCTAAAATGAGATACAATGCCATTAAAAACATGACTAATACACAAACAAAATTGTTTAAAACAAAACCATGTGTTAAGCACTTGTGGATACATACAGTGGGGACGGAAAGTATTCAGACCCCCTTAAATTTTTCACTCTTTGTTATATTGCAGCTATTTGCTAAATTCATTTAAGTTCGTTTTTTTCCTCATAAATGTACACACAGCACCCCATATTGACAGAAAAACACAGAGCTGTTGACATTTTAGCAGATTTATTAAAAAAGAAAAACTGAAATATCACATGGTCCTAAGTATTCAGACCCTTTGCTGTGACACTCATATATTTAACTCAGATGCTGTCCATTTCTTCTGATCATCCTTGAGATGGTCCTACACCTTCATTTGAGTCCAGCTGTGTTTGATTATACTGATTGGACTTGATTAGGAAGGCCACACACCTTTCTATATAAGACCTTACAGCTCACAGCGCATGTCAGAGCAAATGAGAATCATGAGGTCTAAGGAACTGCCTGAAGTGCTCAGAGACAGAATTGTGGCAAAGCACAGATCTGGCCAAGGTTACAAAAAATTTCTCCTGCACTTAAGGTTCCTAAGAGCACAGTGGCCTCCATAATCCTTTAATGGAAGACGTTTGGGACGACCAGAACCCTTCTTAGAGCTGGCCGTCCGGCCAAACTGAGCTATCGGGGGAGAAGAGCCTTGGTGAGAGAGGTAAAGAAGAAGCCAAAGATCACTGTGGCTGAGCTTCAGAGATGCAGTCAGGGGATGGGAGAAAGTTGTAGAAAGTCAACCATCACTGCAGCCCTCCACCAGTCGGGGCTTTATGGCAGAGTGGCCCGACGGAAGCCTCTCCTTAGTGCTAGACCCATGAAAGCCCGCATGGAGTTTGCTAAAACACACCTGAAGGACTCCAAGATGGTGAGAAATAAGATTCTCTGGTCTGATGAGACTAAGATAGAATTAAAGGCCAAAAAGTTCTAAGCGGTATGTGTGGAGAAAACCAGGCACTGCTCATCAACTGTCCAATACAGTACCAACAGTGAAGCATGGTGGTGGCAGCATCATGCTGTGGGGGTGTTTTTCAGCTGCAGGGACAGGACGACTAGTTGCAAAAGAGGGAAAGATGAATGCGGCCAAGTGCAGGGATATCCAGAACGAAAACCTTCTCCATAGTGCTCAGGACCTCAGACTGGGCCGAAAGGTTTACCTTCCGACAAGACAATGACCCTAAGCACACAGCTAAAATAACGAAGGAGTGGCTTCACAACAACTCCGTGACTGTTCTTGAATGGCCCAGCCAGAGCCCTGACTTAAACCCAATTGAGCATCTCTGGAGAGACCTAAAAATGGCTGTCCACCAACGTTTACCATCCAACCTGACAGAACTGGAGAGGATCTGCAAGGAGGAATGGCAGAGGATCCCCAAATCCAGGTGTGAAAAAGTTGTTGAATCTTTCCCCAAAAGACTCATGGCTGTATTAAATCAAAAGGGTGCTTCTACTAAATACTGAGCAAAGGGTCTGAATACCTAGGACCATGAAATATTTCAGTTTTTCTTTTTTTAATAAATCTGCAAAAATGTCAACAATTATGTGTTTTTCTGTCAATATGGGGTGCTGTGTGTACATTAATGAGGAAAAAAAAAAAGAACTTAAATGATTTTAGCAAATGTCTGCAATATAACAAAGAGTGAAAAATTTAAGGGGATCTGAATACTTTCCGTCCCCACTGTAGGTCAGGGATGAACAGTGAACAGGTACCTTAGTTTGGAATACATTATCATATATACCCACGATAAGATGAGCGGTGAGTTTAGGAACTATGAACTAAAAAGAAACAAATACAACCAATTTCAATGATTAAATATTGATAATGTAGTGCAGCAAGGTGGTATAATATGAAGGAGCAGTTCAACTTACTAGATCAAAGTTAGCTGAGTCTATAAGCAGGGGCAGAGGAAAATTTATATTCCTGGTCTGAGGGAGGCAGAAAGGCCAAAAGGTGTCCACCATATACGAGTCCTTAATTAGGTTTCAGCAGTGCTTGTGGTTATATAAAGCCTAACAGAATACCGCTGTATCTATAAATATGAAATAAAATAGTGTGAAAAATAAAAAATAATAAAGTGTAAAGTTAGCAGACACCTTGACCAGTTTAAAAAGAGTTTAAGACTAAGTACAAATAACAGATAGCAGGGTACTTACATCCAGGATTTTAGTAAAAAGAATGTGTCCCTGGGAGAGAGCAATCCACTGCACACAGAGCTATACTGATTAGGAAGGATATTTATATCATGAGATGATCACAGCTGACCGTCAAGCAGGTGTTATGTGATGCATTGATGATAGAGAGCTGAGAGCGCCAGAACTTATGGGCAATGTAGGAAAGGTAGGCAATAGTGCCATATGCGCATGTGCAGGTAACATCTGAAAACAAAAAGGGGAATAAGAGTGGAATGTATTCGGACGGCACAGCGTGTGGGGTAAAAGAACCCTGTGCATGAGCCATAGATGATAAGGACAAATGGATGCATTATGGGCAATGTAGGAAAAGTCGGACGATCTTTACATGTTACACGTACGTACGGCCAGAGGCAACCAATAGGAGCCAAACGGGCAGCGTAGTCGGCAGACCAGAGCCCTCATACATTGCACATAAGTATGCAGAGCTACCTGGAACACATGAATACACATTGAATAGAATGCACTGGCCAGTATGATAGTAAGTTATGGACAGCTTGTTAGGTACCGTATCAACAGAAAGATAAGAGGGGGGTATGACAGCAACATGCTGACACATTGCTGCATGCCATAACAACATATATAGGAGGGGGTATAGAATCAAAGCAAAGTACCCTGATAATAAAGTATCTCGTCCTTGAGTCCCACAGGTAAGCAACACATGATGAATTATTAAAAACAAAACAGAGATGCACATTAGATCATAGAGGGATATGGATACAATTCACAGATCAATACCATTGCTTGTATTGATGGATATACTATCAAACAGAATCTTGTACAAAATGATTATGTATCAATTCTGTGTAAAGAGTGTTATAATCACTTATGCCCCGTACACACGGTCGGATTTTTCGACGGAAAATGTGTGATAGGACCTTGTCGGAAATTCCGACCGTGTGTAGGCTCCATCACACATTTTCCATCGGATTTTCCGACACACAAAGTTTGAGAGCAGGCTATAAAATTTTCCGACAACAAAATCTGTTGTCGGAAATTCCGATCGTGTGTACACAAATCCGACGGACAAAGTGCCACGCATGCTCAGAATAAATAAAGAGATGAAAGCTATTGGCCACTGCCCCGTTTATAGTCCCGACGTATGTGTTTTACGTCAAAGCGTTCAGAACAATTGGATTTTCCAACAACTTTGTGTGACCGTGTGTATGCAAGACAAGTTTGAGCCAACATCCGTCGGAAAAAATCCTAGGATTTTGTTGTCGGAATGTCCGAACAAAGTCCGACCGTGTGTACGGGGCATAATACAGAAGTCCCTATCGGGTTCACATAGTAAGTATTGCAAGTGATACAAACCAAAATGACACTTCCCATCCTTGCTGCTAATCCAAATTGTGATAGGAGATCTGTCTCCCCTTCCTCCCTCAGGTTAGGTGGCCTATAGCATACTCCTAGTATTTTCCCCTTAGCTTCATCCCTTTGGAGCTTTACCCATAAGAATTCCACCTCCTCCCTAGCTTCCTTAGTGATGTCATCTCTCACATTCACTTGTACATTATTCTTGATATATAGGCATACCCCTCCCCCTTTTTTACCCTCTCTATCCTTGCGGTAAAGGATATACCCTTGAATGTTTTCCAGCCAATCATGAGAGCTGTTGAACTAGGTCTCTGAAATTCCCACAAAATCCAAATCCTCCTCATACAACAGTATCTCTAGTTCACCCATCTTATCCGCCAGGCTCCTGGCATTGGTGAACATGCCACATAGTTTAGACCAGTCGCATATTATCCTCTTATTGGGCGTTGCAAGATTGCAACTAGGACTTGCTACTATACTTACCTTGGGTTTATGTGCTTTAGTCAATCTACCAGTAATGCTCCCAATACTACCCTCTGGAATATGTTCCGCACTGACTATCTCTACCTCTGGACCCTACCCCCTATTGCCTAGTTTAAAAACCCCTCTAACTTTTTGGCCATCTTCGTTCCCAGCTGATCTGCACCCTCCTCATTTAGGTGCAGTCCATCCCTTCTATAGTACTGGTTATCGACTGAGAAGTCGGCCCAGTCCTCCAGGAACCCAAACCCCTCCCTACTACACCAGCACTTCAGCCACTTGTTTACTTCCCTAATCTCCCTTTGCCTTTTTGGTCAGGCTCGATGTACCAGTAGTATTCCTGAGAATACTACCTTGGAGGTCCTTTTCCTCAATTTAGCTCCCAAGTCCCTAAAATCGTTCTTTAGGACACTCCATCTGCCTCTGACTTTGTCATTGGTGCCAGCGTGCACCATGACAGCTGGGTCTTCCCCAGCCCCTCCTAGTAATCTGTCCACAAGATCCGTCATGTGCCAAACCAGAGCGCCAGGTAGACAACATACAGTTCGGCGCTTCAGGTCTTTGTTACAGATTGGCCTCTCTGTCCTAAGAATAGAGTCCCCTACCACCACAATCTATCTTTCCTTTCCCTTCACTTCCCCCCTACTATCACTGGAGGAGTCCTTTCCCCGGCAGCTAGGAGAGTGCTTGTCCCTGACTGGTTTCACCAATGTCACTCAATGGAGAGTACTTATTGGGATGCTCCAGCCCTGGATCAGCCTCCCTGGCACTTCCCCCTCTACCCTTCCGGACTGTCACCTATCTACTCTTTCCTAGTAAGCTGAAAAAAAAATTACTGCGCTATCCCCAAATGAAAAATTATAAGTGAACAAGCTGCAACCATACAATGTGAGACACATCCATTTGTTATACAAATCAAAATTAAAAGGCTGCACTGCAATAAGTGACATGAAACAAATAAAATAGTGAATACATCCTGAAAAGTACAGTGTAAATTTCTATACGTGAGTTATAACAGTGATAATATGACCCACACACTGGAAACTAAAAAAAATTGCTAATAAATAATGTAGAGTCCAAATGTAGAGTGCATAAAAGTGTACAGTTCATATAGGTGCAAAATTTATGCCAGGGAAAAAGTGGTGAACATCCGAATGGTGTATGGCATATGGTTAGATCACCCGGGATTCAGTGATAACAGAAAAGCTCCTCCACCGATGTAAAAAATGGCCCCTTACCGACTCTTTAGATCTCTTTTTGGGAGATCAAGCAGGCATGTGGCTGTGTATCCCCAGCCTCGGGTATGGACCGAGAAAGTGACACTCATGGACCTCTATGATGGGAATCCTCTGTGTAGCAAATGGTCACTCGTTTGTCCTCCTCTGCTATCACTTCCAGCAATGTCTCCTCTCTACTTCCTCCCGACTCACCTCTCACCCTAGTCTTTCCTAGTGCCTGCACCTCTTTGTCTCCACCCACCTCTGTGCTGGCCCCTGCTGGCACCTGCTGTGTACGTTCCTGGCTCTCCTTTAGTATGGAGGGACTTCTCAATGCTTACAGTTGCTTCCCCAGATTCAGAACCTGGGCTTCCAGGGAAACAATGCGCTTACATTTTGCACAGCAGTATTCACCCTTGATCGGATGATCAAGGAACGCATACATGCCGCAAGATGTGCAACGAGTCACCTCTCCACACCCACCGGGCATTGTACCTATTAAATTTAATGAGGATTTGAGATTATACCCTGTCCAAATTACCTAACAACTAGCTTCCTGCCACTAATACACAAGACAATAAACAGGTACTCAACAAGACAATACACAGGTACTCGTTACCCCTTCTGTGTTTACAGTGCGTAGTCCTTTCTAGGACTACATTTTTGTGTTAGTAACAACTGCGGGGCTTTATTCCAGGGTCAGCAGCTTAGACTGGTTCCTGACACAGGCAAAGCTGACGTTTGCAGCACATCACTGCAAACTTGTGCAGTTCAGTTTGTGGCACAAATTCACCACAACGATAAAGTGGAGTTCCACCCAAAAAAGGAAGTTCCGCCTAAAGCACTCCTCAACCCCTTCTATGCCACGTTTGGCATGTCATTTTTTTGGCTGGGAGCAAGTACCTAGTTTTGACAGGTACCCCGCTCCCACTTCTGCTCGGGCCACCTAGGCAACTCAAGGGGAATTTCTTCTCTCCCCCTCCCTCCCTGCAATCTTCTGGGACATGTCAAAGGTCCCAGAAGATTGCTCAACCACCGAGGAGGCGCAGTACGACTCATGCATGCGCAGTGCACACCTGTGTCAAAACGCGTCGGGAGGATATGCTGAGACCACTGTCTTCTTTTATACAAGCGCTTGATTTTACAGCTAAACACATGAGTGTATTTACTTTGCTTTTCATGTATTAAAATTTCTATACGGAGTTACGCTTTATGCCTTCCTCTTTCTTATAATGGTGGGGCTGACTGCCTATATCTACTGAGTCCATCCATACCTTACACCTGGTTGGAGGTCCATCTGGAGGTCATATCTGGATAGGACATCTGATCCTCTTGGTATATTATACCACAAAGCTTGATTGACTCACTAGGTGTACACCTATTTGCGTTCAATCCCTCTGGTAAGCAGCTTCTGGTGTCTTTGGTGGTGGATCTACTATCAATTGTTATTACATCATACATATTTGAAGTGGTTGAGGATTATAATCACACATGATTGAAGCTTGTCACTGACTTTTTTTTGGACATCACATGCCTAAGTTCCTCTGTTTATAGACATCACATGTCATAATAGAGGAGTGCTTGGAGTATTTTTGAGCACATCATTTATTATTCACATTTTTTGTACTCATATTATTTGTTATGGGTTATATGATCACATAAGCGCTGCACATTTCACCCAATTTGTAATTTTTGCAACTTTATACACTGCTGTGCTGGCTGCTTTCATTTTTTTTCAATTTTTGTTTGATTTCTTTTATAGACAGCGCGGTATATATTTCTTTATAATTGACCACTTGCCATAGCTTATATAGTACACTCTAATGCAGCATACACATGATTGCACATTCTGACAACAAAATCCATGTTTTTTTTCCAACGGATGTTGGCTCAAACTTGTCTTGCATACACACGGTCACACAAATCTTGTCGGAAATTCTGTTTGCCAAGAACGCGGTGACGTACAACACATAAGATGAGCCGAGAAAACTGAAGTTCAATAGCCAGTGCGGCTCTTCTGCTTGATTCCGAGCATGCGTGGAACGTTGTGCGTCGGAATTGTGTACACACGATCGGAATTTACAACAATCGGAAAATCTGAGATCCAGATCTCAAATTTTTTTTGTCGGAAATTCTGACGGAAATCTCCGATTGAGCCTACACATGGTCGGAATTTCCAACAAGCTCCCATTGAACATTTCCCGCCAGAAAATCTGACCGTGTGTATGCGGCATAATTGTTATTTCACAATAAAACCTGCCTTGTGTATCCCTTGGCAAATGTGACTTGCATACTCTGCATCATGTCTGTATAGTATTTCTGACTTCTGTTCGTGAAATAATGCACTCTAATTTAGATTTTTTGATTAAGCGCCTCCCGCCTAGCCTATAGAATGACGGCCAGATGGGATCATTCTTGTTCTGGGTGGACATCATATGACGTCCTTCCAGACTTGCCACACAATGTGCGCCCCTTGGGGACACAGCTTATGACAGATCAGGCTAAAGAGCCAATTACAGCGGCTCTTTGTCCAATCACAGCTGATCAGAAATTTAATCAAAGACCTAACCTCACTGTTACTGACTTCTTCTCGACACACACAGATCCTGTGTGAGAAGTGGAGAGTCTGGGAACCACGAGTTACCAATCTAACTGTTTAACTGTACTGTCAGTGCCATCAGCAGTGTACCTGTTGCACATCGCCCATCAGCGTCGACATCAGCAGTGTACCTGTCACAAATCACACATCAGTACCCATTAACAGTGTACATGTCACACATCACACATCAGTGCCATCAGCCATGTACCTGTCCCACATCACCCATCAGTGCCCATTAGCAGTGTACCTGTCGCACATTGCCCATCAGTGCCGACATCAGCAGTGTACCTGTTTCACAACACCCATCCATGCCCATCAGCAGTGTACATAGTTACATAGTTACATAGAGGTAGGTGAGGTTCAAAAAAGACACAAGTCATCAAATCCAACCTATGAACCTGTCGCAAATCACCCATCAGTGCCCATCAGCAGTGTACCTGTTACACATCACCCATCAGAGCCCAGCAGCAGTGTACCTGTCAACCATAAGTGTCCATCAGCAGTTTACCTCTCTCACATCAGTACCCATTAGCAGTGTACCTGTCACACAACACCCATTAGTGCTGCCATCAGCAGTGTATGCGTACCTGTTGCACATCACCCATCAGTGGCCATCAGAAGTGTACCTGTCACCATTGCCCATCAGTGCCCATCTGCAGTGTACCCGTCATGGTCATTTGGTCTTCTGTTTACTCTCTTCCAGTTGTCTACCCATGCAAAATGTTGGCCCATGCATCAGAGACTGCTTCCAACGTCATTACACGTTACTAAAATATTAGCCCATATTTCTAACAGCCAGTTCTAATATCTGTGCTGATCATTTGACTGCTGCCTCAACTGACCATACCTTTGCTTTCCATCTTAAAGTGATTGTAAATGAGCACTTTGTAAAACAACCCATTCAGTTTAAAAAAAGTAATGAAAGGCAAAACATTTTTGTATAGATATAAAAAAAAAATATTATACATACCTTTTTCCCCATTTTTGAGGCTATGCAGTGGGGGCATGTCAGGGCAAGTCTGATCATTGGAGGAGAGTACACTGAGTTCCCAGCATAGCTAGAGAACTGCCCATGGTGTGCTCTCCTGCTTAATGTGGTCAGTTTTTAATAGAAAAGCAAGGGGACTAGCAGAAACACCAGTGATTTCACACAAGGAAAAAATACACAGAGAACGGGATACTTTTTCATACAAGTACATGGTACAGCAGGCACATATCAGGAATATGAAGTGTTGGGGTAACAAATACTTTAACTGACCCTGTCCTGTTTAACAGCTATGCCTCTGTCTGCTGTTTGCATTGTTTATCAACCACGTTTCTGCTTTCCACCTGAACTGACCCTGGCCTGTTTTTGACAATGCCTTTGCCTATCGTCTGTATTGTTTGTTAACCACATTTCTGCCTGTTGAATGACCATGTTTTTGCCTGCCGCTTGGACTGATCTTTTACCCTGCTTCTGTAGTAGTGGGATTCAAGATAACACAGGGGTCTCACATATATTAGGGGCTTTAGAGTAGTTTTCCAAGTAGAGAAAAACTGTTTTGGGTTTTCTCTGGGTTTTGTAATTCCCGGACCAGGGTCTGGAGTTCGGAGACTTCGAAAATATTTGGATGAGAAGAAGCCTCTTTCCCTGTGCCCAGGTCTTACCTGACGGAGGCCCTCATGTTCCTACCTGCTCCCTGGACCAATATTTTGGCTGTGCTAAATATATTTCTGCCTACAGTATCTTGAAAAAGTATTCATACCCCTTGAAATTTTCAAGGATTAGGTTATAAAAAAATATCCCAAGCTTTGAACATCTCATTCTCCCACCTGAGCTATGGATCTATGCAGCTCCTCCAGAGTTACCATGAGCCTCTTAGCTGCTCCTATGATTAATGCTCTCCTTGCCCGGCCTGTCAGTTTAGGTGGATGGCCATGTCTTGATAGGTTTAAAGTTGTGCCATACTCTTTCCATTTTCGGATGGTGGATTGAACAATGCTCCGTTAGATGTTCAAAGCTTGGGATTTTTTTATAACCTAACCCTGCTTTAAACTTTTCCACAACTTTATCCCTGACCTGTCTAGTGTGTTCCTTGGCCTTCATGATGCTGTTTGTTCACTAAGATTCTCTAAAAAACCTCTGAGGGCATCACAGAACAGCTGTATTTATACTGAGATTAATTTACACACAGGTGGACTCTATTTACTAATTAGGTGACTTCTGAAGGCAATTGGTTTACTAGTTTTTAGTTAGGAATATAAGGGGACTGAATACAAATGCACGCCACACTTTTCACATCATTATGTGTAAAAAATATTGTAAACATTTATCATTTTCCTTTCCCTTCACATATATGTGCCACTTTGTGTTGGTCTATTACATAAAATCCCCCAAAAATACATTTACATTTTTGGTTGTAAAATGACAAAATGTGGAAAATTTCAAGGGGTATGAATGCTTTTTCAAGGCACTGTACTGCCTGGAATGACCTAGGACTTTTTATGGACCATGTTCCTGTCTACTGTCTGGACCAATACTTTGACTGTGCTGATTATATCACTGACTTCTGCCTGTAATGACTTAAGACATTTTATGGGCCATGTTCATGCCTGCCCTCTGGACAAATACTTTGACTGTGCTGACCATATCATTGTCTGCTGCCTGTACTGACCCAGGACTTTTATGGACCATGTTCCTGCCTGCTGTCTGGACCATAACATTGCTGTGCTGACCATATTTCTGCCTGCTGCCTGTACTGACCCTGGCATGTTTATGGACCCTGTTCCTGCCTGCTGCCTGGACGATTCCTTTGGTTGTTGCTGACCACATCTCTGCCTGCTTCCTGGACCAATGCTCTCCTCAAACCACAGGTAACTTTTGTTTACCCTTTTTCATCCTCCTATACTTCTTGGCCAGGAAACATAGCATTGTGCTATGGGGTGCTATGGGGGCAGCCACATACCAATAGGTACGACTTGCTTGGCTTTTAGTAACATGAACTGCTGTAGTAATGCTATATTCACTGACCACTCTTACAAAGGTGACCAATACAATACATTGATTTCTATGTAGTGTTAGTTGATTTTTGAGTAACACAGGTTGCAATGTTTGGTACATAATCTGTTCAGACATTGAAAAGGTGGTATCCCCATAATTGGGAGGAGTAGCATAATGTACTTTGGGGTGCAATTGCTGGTATGTACATGCTGTGTGTTAGAAATATCTTTGTCAATATATGAAAAAATAATATGTTTTCATTTTCTTTCCCCTTTTCCAAAAAAATGTGGAAAAAAATGACATGTTCAAAAGACTTATTATGCCTCATAGAAAATATGTTGGGGTGTTTGCTTTCCAAAATGTAGTGATTTTGTGGGTAATTCCATTGTCCTGGTGCTCCAGGGTCTTCAAAAATGTGATATGTAATCAGGAAATTAGATGTGTAATATATATGTAAAGCGCTGCTTAAATTGACAGTGCTATATAAGTACCTGAAATAATAATAATAATAATGTGTAATTTATGCCCTAGAATGCCTGAAGCTGCTCCTTGGATCTTGGGCCTCCCTGGCTGTGAAAAAGTCTCATTCTTGTGGAATCCCTATACTCAGGAGGAGTAGCAAAATGTGTTTTGGTGTGTAATTGTAACAGTATTCCTATGCCGTGTGTGAGAAATAACTTGTTAAAGAATTGTGGGAAAAATTACGTCACAAATCTCAAAATGCCTCTTACTAAATACCTTGGGTTGTCTACTTTCCAAAAAGGGGTTAATTTGTGGAGTATTTGAACTTTCCCTGCATTTAAGGGCCTTAAGAAATTAGATGTAGGTAGAAATGAGATGAGGCAGTCAGTGCATAAGGATCAATTTTCAATCAAACGTACCATAGCTGTAGACTCTATGCCATTCAAACAGACTAAATAATATGCACTAGTTTGGGTTACTTTTACCAAACAAAGGTAGCAGTATACATTTTGGCCAAAATGTATACTTATTTACAAAATGTTATAACTGAAACAAAAAAGCCACCACTTTTTTCAAAATGTTTGGTCTTTTTGCGCTTCACAAAAAAAAAAAAAAAAGAGTGGTGATTACATACCACAAAAAGAAAGCTCTATCTTTCTCAAAAAATTATACAAATTTATTTTGGGTACAGTGTTGCATGACTGAGTAATTGGCATTTAAAGTGTGAGAACACTGAAAGCTGAAAATTGGCCTTGGCGGGACAGGAGTAAAAATGTCTGGTATTGAGGTGGTTAAAACCTACCTGGTGCCTCACTCTGAAACTGCAGCCTACTAAAGCTGCTTACTTAAAGGTACATGAAGTCTGTAAAATATTTCTGGCTATTTTCTGTAAATAATACACTTTCATCTTTATTTCCTGATTAAAACCTACCAGAAGTCTCCCTGTTATGGTCTGAAGTCAGGCTCGGAGGCCAGTAGCCATAGCTTTAGAGAGGCACCCACCAACCAGATGAATAAGTACAGTGATGACATGGGCTCATCTGAGATGTGGAGTCTAAGTACTAATCAGTGTTCCCCAGGGCTCCTAATGGTGGTGATGGGTTTTGCTGCGTGTTAGTATCACTTCACGGTCCTCGGGATTGCCCCACCAGGAGGTGAGCAAGCTTGGGTCCAGTTGCAGATATAATAGGTAGGGATAAGCAGAAGCATATTCAGTAAACAAGCCTAATTGTCAGTAATCAGTGGGAATGAGTGGTAATGAAGATGTATAGAGCAGTGGGAGTGACAAGACCAAGGTATTGGCTGGAGAGGGCACACTTATCTGGTTATCAAAGTTCAAGAAAAACTGGTTTAAGGCAAGATCAATCAAAAAATTGTTCAGAGAGCTGTCCAGCATCCCAAGTGGCTCAGCAAGAAGAAACATTGCCAGAGTTCACAGGATCAGACTAGGGTCCTGACACTCCCTCTAAAACTGTAGCCTATTTAAGCTGCATATATAGTGTACATCAAGTCTATTTTTTTTTTCTGTGAAATAATATAAACTAACTTTGATTTCTTGATTAAAACTTGGTGTTTTCCTCTTGAACTGCTAGCTACCAAAGATGCTTACATAGTGTGCATAGAGTCTGCACAGTATTTTTGGAGATTGTCTCTGAAACAATATATTCAAATATCTCTTAAAAATCTGGATTACTGCATATTGACAGCACAATCTTTCTTACTATTATTTGTGAAATACCACACTATGGGGTTGATTTACTAAAGCAGTGCGCCATCAGTAGAGGCGCACGGTGAGGCGCAATGTACATTTCCATATTTACTACATGGTGCGCCAGAAACAGAGCTTAAATCCACTATCTACTATTGCGATCTCGGTGCACGAGAGAATGCAATCTGTACGCCTCTATGAACATGGCACACAGCATCTCCAATTCAATATTAACATAAGATCGAGGTGTCAATATTATGGGGTGATGAGAGCAAGTTTAGTAAAAAATGCCTAAATAACAAACATGCCCCAATAGAATGAGAAAGTAACTTTTTCAGAGAGAGCCTGCTGTGACTGCAAGTACAATTAGAACTGCGTGAGATCCATGTAAGCATTGCGCATGCGCAAGCGGCTCTTGCGCTCATTCACATGCTTTTTTTCATTGTGCACCCAAAATCTTAATAAATGTTGAGCAACGTACATGCAATTGCATGTGTTGAATGGGCGCACCTCTAATCTTGACAATTTTTTTTAAGCTGATTCAACTTTTATGTTTTTTTTTAAAGGAGATTTGCACACAGATCATGTGAGCATGTTATGTTGCCAACATGTGACATGTACCTTATAAAAATTATGTAGAGAGGGCGCATGCGCAGACTGCTCCAAGATGGCTGCTTAAGCCCGGAGATCCGCACTGCCTTAACCACCCGGCGCACGTAGCGGGGGATCCGGGACCCCGGGAGCCACGAGACCCATCTCGTTTGCGGGCAGAACAGTTGGGGCATTAGCCCATGTCAGCCGGTTCGTCCAGGAGAGACCTGGAGCCGCTCTTCAGAGCCTCGGCGGAGCGGGTCGAATCCAAGATGGCGGGCACCATGCTGCCTGTTACACAGAGCGCTGAGAAGAACCCAGGAGACAAGCTATCTTATGCTGCAGTGACTCGCTCTCACCCTCCTGGGACCCCAGTGAGCACCCTCAAGCCTATTGCACTCACCACAGCATTTACAGAACCCCTTACTGAACAGTTAAGGAAGGAGCTTCAGCACTCGTCCCTGGGGCCTTCATCTCCTAACATTGTCACAGGGCCTGCACTGACAGACATCCCCTCACACACACTGCTCTCTGCTCTGGACCTCTTCTCACAATTGTCAGCCCTTTTAGACAGAGGCCTGGCTCATACTGCAGCTAAAATCACGGGAGATATCAGGGAAGACTTCCAAGTATTGGGCTCCAGGATGGAAGCTATTGAAGACAAACTTGACCAAACCATTTCTAAAACTAGACAGAACTCTGCCCACATCCAGGTGTTACAAGATCAGCTGGACATTGCTCTCTCGCGCATCGATGATCTTGAAAATCGATCCAGAAGGGAGAATTTTAGGATTAGGGGGCTCCCAGAATCGATAACGGACACCACATCAGTAGTTCAGGACTTTCTCAAGCAAATTATCCCTGACATTCCTTTGCATAAGCTGGAGATAGATCGAGCTCACAGAATGTTGGTGTCAGTACTAGGATCCCTTTAGGACCCAGCACAACTCAGCTGACACAGCCTTTACCTGGGAAACAACAATGATTGACCAGCTCACCTTTAAATAACTTGCATCAGCATTCAATCATTGCTCGTGTTAGAGTTTACCTTGTGTTTGATCCAGTTGATATCTGCTCTGTGTATTTCGTGTATGACCCGGCTCATTTGACTCTGTTTGCTTGCTTCTGATTCGGTACCGTTTGGACTCTGATCTTCCTGTGTATGACCCAGCTTGCCTAGACTACGCTTTTACTAGTGCCTTCATCTGCAGCGGTGAACTACAAGCACCAGACATCTATCCTCACCTGCAGCGGTGAACTACAAACACCAGACACCATCTATCCTCATCTGCAGCGGTGAACTACAAGGTCCAGCAAACATCTACCTACATCTACAGCGGTGAACTACAAGTCCCAGCTGACCTGCTCTACTCAGACCTGCTCATAGTATGTGCTCTTGTTCTTTGACTTCTTTGCATAATCAGAACACCTGAACTGTTACCTGTTATATGCTCTAGCCTGACATTAACACGAGCCCTTACATAATAAAGGAAACCTACCATGGATCCTGAGCAGGCTCAGTTGTTTGCACAGGAACTTTGCCGCTTATCCCATCAAGTTCAGGAAATGGCCACAGAGCTCACCAAGGTGCAATCTCCTTCTATTACCACTGCTACAAAAACTCCATCTGAACCAAAAATTCCTTTGCCTGACCGGTTTTCTGGTGACTGTAAAGGGTTTTGCAACTTTAAAAACACCTGCAAATTATATTTCAAGTTAAGGCCATCCTCATCTGGCCCTGAAACTCAGAGGGTTCAAATCATTATCTCTCTACTACAGGGTGACCCCCAGGCTTGGGCCTTTAACCTGGAACCAAACCATCCAGCCTTGCTAACAGTAGATGCCTTCTTTGAAGCCCTAGGGTTGCTTTATGATGATCCAGATCGTGCTGCTACTGCAGAATCAACCCTGCGTAACTTAAAGCAAGGAACTACCACAGCTGAAATGTATTGCTCAGAGTTTCGCAGGTGGGCCCCGGAATCTGGCTGGAATGATGCAGCACTCCGCAGCCAGTTTAGAATGGGCCTTTCAGATGCAATTAAGGATGCTCTGGTCAACTTCTCCTACCCAGCCTCACTGGAGGAGGCTATGAGTCTAGCCATTAGAATTGACCGTCGCCAGCGAGAGAGGAGACGAGAACAAACTACAGCTGTGGCAAACTATATACCTCCCTTGCCGCCTGACTATTCCACCTCCAGTGCCAAATCTGAGGAAGAGCCTATGCAGTTAGGCTCCACCCGGTTATCTGCCCAGGAACACACGCGCAGGCGTAACATGGGACTCTGCTTGTATTGTGGCCTCAAGGGTCCTATGCTCCGTTCGTGCCCTACACGTCCGGGAAATTCCAGGACCTAGGTAATTGCGGGGAGGTTACCTTAGGTCTGCTCTCATCTCCCCAGGGGGACAATCATATTCTTTTACCCGCTGTCATTCACTTTGGGACAGGGGCTCATGAACTGCTGGCCTTGGTAGATTCTGGAGCCGCTGAGAATTTTATTGATAAGACTCTGATTACCTCTTTGTCCCTGGAAACTCATGCTCTAGATTGCCCAGTCCGCCTGATTTCCGTGGATAATCGTCCTCTCTCACAAGATCTAGTGCTCCAAGCCACCAACCTTTTCCAGTTACAATTGGGGGCTTTGCATTGGGAGAAGATTTCATGTCTTGTCATTGACTCTCCATCCACTCCTTTGATCCTAGGCCTTCCTTGGCTTCAGAAGCACAATCCTGTAATTGACTGGCGAACAGGAAATATTCTGGCTTGGTCCAATCAGTGTAAAAAGAACTGTATCCAGCACCCTGTTCGACTGGCTACCTGTCAAGTGGGTATGGAACAGATTCCACTTTGTTATAAGGACTTTTGCGATGTGTTTTCTAAAGGGATTGCTGACAATTTACCACCTCAACGCAGTTATGATTGTCCCATTGACCTCTTCCCTGACACTACACCTCCTCGAGGGAGAGTCTTTCCACTGTCTGAGCCAGAGAATCTTGCCTTGCAAGAATACATTCAGGAAAACCTAGCTAAGGGTTTCATCCGTCCCTCCACTTCTCCCACAGGAGCAGGATGCTTCTTTGTCCCAAAGAAGGATGGGGGACTGAGACTTTGTGTTGATTACAGAGGTCTAAATAAAATAACTGTTCCCAATCGGTATCCTCTTCCTCTCATCACAGAATTGTTCTCACAAATCCAGGGAGCCAAAATCTTCTCCAAACTGGACTTAAGGGGAGCCTATAATCTGGTGCGCATCCGTGCAGGCGACGAGTGGAAGACAGCCTTTAACACCAAGGGTGGTCATTATGAATGTCTTGTCATGCCTTTCGGTCTCAGAAATGCACCAGCTGTCTTTCAGAACTTTATGAATGACATTTTCCGTGACATGTTGGGTCGTTTCATGCTTGTATATTTAGACGACATTTTGATATATTCTCCCAATCTTGAAACACATCAGAAATATGTCTGCTCAGTATTGGCCCGATTAAAGACTCACTCCCTTTTTGTAAAGCCTGAGAAATGTTCATTCCATGTTAAACAAGTACCTTTCCTAGGCTACCTAATTTCTGACACAGGCCTCACCATGGATCCAGCCAAGATTCAAGCCATTTTAGACTGGGCACCACCTTCAGACCTGAAGGCAGTTCAGCGCTTCCTGGGCTTTGCAAATTTCTATCGAAAATTCATTAAGAACTTTGCCACCATTGCACATCCCATCACCTCTCTCACCAGGAAGACTCCGACTACCTTTAAATGGACTACTGAAGCCCAGGCAGCCTTCACTCAGTTAAAGAAAGCCTTTACCTCTGCACCAATCCTACGCCATCCTGTTCCTGAGCTACCTTTTATTGTGGAGGTAGATGCATCTGAAGTAGGGGTGGGAGCGCTTTTGTCACAAAAGGATCCTGTAAATGCTGCCATCCACCCCTGTGCCTTCTTGTCTCAGAAATATTCCCCAGCAGAGCGCAATTATGATATAGGCAACAGAGAACTTCTAGCCATAAAGCTCGCTTTGGAGGAATGGAGACATTGGCTGGAGGGAGCTCGCTATCCATTCATAGTTCTGACTGACCACAAAAACCTTGAATACATCCGTTCTGCTAAAAGACTGAACTCACGTCAAGCCAGGTGCTCATTGTTCTTCTCCAGATTTGACAATTTCATATTTACCAGGACCAAGAAACATTAAGGCTGACGCCTTGTCTCGCAGCTTTCTTTCAGAGTCTCCTCCTCCGCTTCCTCCACAACCCATTATCTCTGAGGATAGGATTTTGGCTTTCACCCAGACTGACATCTCTGAGGCCTTGTTACCTGCACAGGCTGAAGCCCCTCCCTCCACTCCCTCCAGTATGCTTTTTGTGCCCCTGGCTCTTCGTTTGCAGGTATTGCAGCAGGTACATGCATCAAAACCTGCAGCACATCCAGGGTTTAGACAAACTTTTGAGATTATTTCTCGCAACCTCTGGTGGCCATCGATTAGGCAGGATGTGTTAGCCTTCGTCCAGGCCTGTGAAGTTTGTGCCAGAAGCAAGAGCAGTACCTCTAAGCCGCCCGGTCTCCTACGTCCTCTACCAATACCTACCTGTCCCTGGACCCATTTATCTATGGACTTTTTAACTGACTTGCCTCCGTCCCAGGGATGTTCCACGATCTGGGTGGTGGTAGACAGGTTCAGTAAAATGGCCCACTTTGTTCCGCTTCCGAAACTTCCATCTGCTAAAGAACTGGCATCTTTATTCATTAAACATGTTTTCAGGCTCCATGGGGCACCAATCAACATTGTTTCAGACCGTGGCTCTCAGTTTATAGCCCAGTTTTGGAAGGCCCTTTGCTCTCAGATGGGGATTAAGTTATCATATTCTTCAGCATATCATCCTGAGACAAACGGACAAACAGAAAGGACTAATCAGACTCTAGAGAAGATGGTACGTTGTCTGATGGCCAATGATGAGGTGGAGTGGGTCAACGTCCTGCCATGGGCAGAGTTTGCCTTTAATAATTGTGCCAGCACATCTACAGGGACCTCTCCTTTCTTCTGTGTTTACGGGTTGCATCCTCGTGTGTGCTCCTTTGATCTTCCACCCTCTGATGTGCCAGATGCCAACACCACAATTGAAAATTTCTCCAAAATCTGGTCCGATGTTAATCATGCTATTTTTCGCTCTGTGCTGGCTTTTAAGAAAATGGCGGACAAGAGGCGCTCAAAGGCACCAGGATATAAAGTTGGTGACAAAGTGTGGCTATCATCTAGGAATCTGTCCCTGCATGTTCCATCTAAAAAACTTGGCCCAAAATTCATCGGGCCCTATGAAATTTCGGAGATTGTTAATCCTGTATCCTATAGATTAAAACTCCCCCCATCCATGCGCATTCCAAATGTCTTTCATGTTTCATTGTTGAAGCCTGTTCATCCCAGCCTCCAAGTAAATGAACCAGAACCTGTGGATGTGTTGGACAGTCAGGAATATGAAGTGGCATTTATTCTTGATTCCAGACGAGTGCGCAATTCCTTACAATATCTCGTTCATTGGAAAGGTTTCGGCCCAGAGGATCGATCTTGGGTCCCAGCTCGTGATCTTCATGCTGACCGACTTAAGAAGAAGTTTCATCTTCGTTACCCAAGTAAGCCTGGGGGTGCAGGAGCAACCCCTCGAGAAAGGGGGGGTACTGTCAGTACTAGGATCCCTTTAGGACCCAGCACAACTCAGCTGACACAGCCTTTACCTGGGAAACAACAATGATTGGCCAGCTCACCTTTAAATAACTTGCATCAGCATTCAATCATTGCTCGTGTTAGAGTTTACCTTGTGTTTGATCCAGTTGATATCTGCTCTGTGTATTTCGTGTATGACCCGGCTCATTTGACACTGTTTGCTTGCTTCTGATTCGGTACCGTTTGGACTCTGATCTTCCTGTGTATGACCCAGCTTGCCTAGACTACGCTTTTACTAGTGCCTTCATCTGCAGTGGTGAACTACAAGCACCAGACATCTATCCTCACCTGCAGCGGTGAACTACAAACACCAGACACCATCTATCCTCATCTGCAGCGGTGAACTACAAGGTCCAGCAAACATCTACCTACATCTACAGCGGTGAACTACAAGTCCCAGCTGACCTGCTCTACTCAGACCTGCTCATGGTATGTGCTCTTGTTCTTTGAACTCTTTGCATAATCAGAACACCTGAACTGTTACCTGTTATATGCTCTAGCCTGACAGTTGGGACCCCCAAGGAAAGATGGCCTGCCTAGGGATATTGTGGTTAAACTTCACTACTTTTCGGTTAAGGAAGAAGTGATGAAAAAGTGCAGATATCAACACCCTCTTACGTGCAGAGGTCATACCATACAAGTATTCTCAGACATATCACCAACCACAGTACAAAAAAGGAGGTCGCTGAAACCCCTACTTACTATTTTATCTCAACGTGAAATCAAATATAAATGGGTTTTCCCCTTTGCACTGAAGTTTGACTACAAGGGCAAGACACTTTCCTTCCGCAGTCTACCAGAAGGCGAACGGATACTTCTAGATCTTCGCCTCATTTCACAAGAGTCAGCAATGGACCTTACCAACTCTTCCGCGGGTTCTTCTAAACGCCCCTCTCCAGTGAGTCCTCTACAGCCTGTTTGGGAAAAACCTAAATACAAACGCACCAAAGAAGCCAGACCTCCATGATACCATGAGTCAAGGATTTTTTCTTGTTGTTAACTTTCTGACCGGATTCTCTCCTCAGTAGTCAATCTGAGCTCCGAGAGACTCTAGGGTAGATATACCCCTGTTAATTCTTATCCACTCACCCCCCAGGATTTTTTCTGGGAAAGGGAAGAAAGTGGGAAAAAGGAAAAAAAAAAAGAAAAAAAGAGAAATTTTTTTCTGCAACGTTTTTTTTTTTTTTGGGGGGACGGGGAAGGAAGGGAAAGGAAGAATAATTTTTTCACACTGCGAGATAAACTTTTTGGCTGGTTTTAAGCACCTTTTCCTCCCTCCCCCATTCCTATCTTTACTTATGAGTTAATTTTTTCTGGCATCTGTACCCTTAGCGGCCTATAGAGGCCCTTCTAGTAGGAATAATTATATGGTCATAAGGTTGATGTAGGCTCTCATGGTTATTGGTCAGGGTTTTGGCATCGATTTGCCAAAACCCTGGATTTTTATGTGGATTCGATACTGTTCCCCCGGGATTGGTACCTGAGGTGTTCATTCCCCTCCCTGACTTTTTTTTCTCTGGGCGGGGGGAAGGGATTACCGGGTGGTAGGCTGTCGGGGCCCCAGGATCCCTCAAATCAGAATGATTCGGTTGCATAATAGCGTTGTCTATTTAAAGGTGCGCCAAGGTTGGGGCAGTTACGCCACGCCTCCCCCTACCCCACGGATTACGTCATTCCTTCTCCCTGGGCTTGGAGTCCACCCTGTACGCAGGGACAGGACATGTTTTCTTCATCATTGAGTGGTGTGCCACGCAGCCTTCACCGCTCTTTCAAGCCCCTCAGGGGCTTGAATCACCCCCCCTTCCCTTCCCCTCCTTCTCCTTTTAGTCTTTCTTTTCTAACGATTCTTCTCTTCACAGTTGGCCGTCTACCAGTTGATGTCCATTTTGCACGCAAGAAGCGACGGATTCCCCCCCCGCTCTGGCCTCAGTTCCCCAAGCTACTTAGATCAGGTAAGCGTTGGTGGATTGGTGGTTCGTCCACCCCCTCTGCTCCATGGCTGTCGCTGATTCATCGTCTTCCCTGTTAAGGGTTGCAACTCAAAATACTCAAGGGCTACATTCACCTTCTAAAAGAAAGAAGGTTCTAGACTATATGAAATCCCACAAAATTAACATCATGTTTCTCCAAGAAACACACTTCCAGATCCGGTACAAACCCAATTTCCTTCATGCCCAGTTCCCCTTGTTTTATTTAGCTAATGCGGAAGATAAAACCAGAGTGCTGGCTATCCTCATCCCAAAGACTTGCAGGTTCACATTACAGCAGGTGCTGCGGGACCCAGAGGGGAGGTATCCTGGTGAAGGGTTCTATAGAGTGTAGATTGTTTTCCCTAGTATCCTATTACGCCCCGAATGCAGGTCAAATTAAATTTTTCAGTAACATGTTTAAGATGCTGGACCCCCTACTGGAACGCTCCACAGTCTTAGGCGGAGATTCTAATGTCGCCTTTGACCAGGGCCTAGACAGATCCAAACCTCCCCGTGCTCAAACCATCCGCCCTACCAGGAATAGTTCTAAGATAGCTAAATTGTTATACTCATAGGGTCTCACAGACATTTGGAGGGAGTTAATTCCAACCAAAAAAGATTATACACATTTCTCCCATGCACACCAATCTTACGCCCGACTGGACCATCTGCTAGTCTCAAATAGCTTAATCTCAGCAGCCCAAAAAGCACAGATCACTGACACGGTGTGGTCTGATCACTCCTTGTTGAGGCTATAATAAACAACCAAGCCCTACAAACCAAACCCGCTTTCTGGAGACTAAAAGAAACAATTATCTCTGACCCAATTAGGAAAGTAGAAATTGAAAGGGCAATTTCTCACTACTTTAAGCAAAACGACACTGCAGATGTTTCGGCTGAAACTTTATGGGCGGCTCATAAGACAACCATATGAGGGAAAATAATTCAAATAACCTCCCAAATTAAAAGAGAACACAGGGTCGACATAGACAATCTTGAACAGACCTTTCAAAAACTTTGTTCGGAGCACAAGAGAGATCCAGCTCGGGTGCCCGTGTCCCGTCTGGATGCGGCACGCCTTGAGCTGAATTTGGCTCTCACAGTCAAGGCAGACAAAAGCATCTTATGGCAAGGGGCGAAATACTACTACCAAAAGGATAGAGCTGGATCTCTTTTGGCTTCCTGACTCACGCCACGTACTCACTCTTACACCTTCCCTAGAATTAAAATAGCAGGTCAACCTCACACGACGAATCCTCTGAAAATCATGGAAGCCTTCCATGGTTTCTACGCGGATCTGTATAGTGAACATAAGTCGAGTAGGCCTTCTGATGTAACCCAATTCCTAGATAATCTACCGACTCCCACTCTGATGGCGGACCACAGAGATAGACACAAAGCCCCTGTATCTAATGAGAAAGTCCTAGCAGTAATAAAAAACTTAAAGAGGTGTTCGGCCCCGGGTCCAGACGGCTTCTCAATACCATATTATAAAACATTTGCGAATACTATAGCACCGTACCTGGCCAAATTTATAAACTCTAAATTCAAAGGAGACCCTCTGGACCCGCAGATGAAAGAAACCCTGCATTCATAACGGTCATCCCAAAACCGGACAAGGACCCAGGTGAGGTTTCTAACTATAGACCCATATCATTGATCAATAACGATCTTAAAATAATGACTAAAATCATGGCTGATCGCCTGGCATCCTTTATTGGGTCTTATATTGATAAGGACCAAGTCGGGTTTATTCCTGGACGGCAGGGTCCTGATCAAATCAGAAGAACAGTAGATGTGGTTTCTATATTGCAATCCGGCTGGCATGGCGGTTGTGATCAAAAGGGTATGCTGCTGTCACTAGACCTACAAAAGGCTTTCGACTCTGTTTCTTGGTCCTACCTGTTTTCCACTCTAGAAAGGTGGGGCTTTGGCCCCCGATTCACTGGGCTACTTAAATCACTATACTCTAACCCCGAAGCTAAGATTAAATTACAAGGACAACTATCAGAACCTATTAAAATAGCGAGAGGGACCCGCCATTGTTGCCCGCTATCGCCATTTATATTTGCGATGGCAATTGAATCACTGGCAATTGCTATCCGCACTAACCCAGACATAGCAGTGGTCAGATGCAGACCTAAAATTCACAAATGCGGCTTATTTGCTGACGATCTTGTCCTCTACATTACGTCACCGGTCACTTCCCTTCCTGTCTTATGTAAGCTCCTAGAGGTCTTTGCCAAAATTTCAGGTTTACATGTTAACTACTCTAAATCCCAAGCACTTAATGTGTCACTCCCAATGTCTCTGGTATCTCAGCTGAAGGACTCCTTCCGCTTTTCGTCTTCCATACGATATCTTGGTATAAATCTCACACCTAAATTCGAGCAACTATATCAAGCCAATTACCCCCCCCATCTACAAAAAATTGGAATCAGATCTTAAGCAATGGTCCCCTTATCAACTATCCTGGCTAGGTAAAATAAACTCTATCAAAATGACCCTTCTCCTGAGACTCTTATATATATTTCGCTCGCTTCCAATCGCTATAAGAAAGGACCATCTTATGGCGTTCCAAAACAAGGTTGTCAAATTTATCTGGGGTAAATCCGGTCATCGACTTGCGAGACAACCCTTATACAGCCTGAGAAATAAGGGGGGACTGGGCCTCCCTAATCTTTTTTGGTACTACCAAGCTGCTAGATTGGCGCAGCTATCTATAGTCTATACTAAATCAGTCAGACCTGATTGGGTAGAAATGGAGAGGTAGGCAGTCCCATCCTTCACTATAGATTTCCTCCTCTGGTGCCCTCCAAAGTCTAGGCCTCCCGTCCTATCTCCTTCTTTGTCACAATCACTGAGGATTTGGGACACTCTAAGGAAGTCTCCTTCTTTGGGGTCACAAAGCAAGCCCTTAGCCCACATATTCCGCAACCCAGATTTCCATCCAGGCATGGATATCAAAGCATTTCAGTGGTGGCTAGATAGGGGAATGTACCGGATCGGGAACTATTTTACCTCCGCTGGGCCAATTTCTCTCACCCATTGCATTAAACATTTAGAACTGCCGAATTCAGAGAGGTTCAGATTTTTCCAACTGTCACACTTTCTTCATTCCATTTGGGAATCGAAACCTGAACCACCTCAATTCACCCCGTATGAACTATGGTGTGAGCATCTTGTGGAGCAGAGGGGGGGGATCTCCATAATCTACTCCTCGCTTGCAACAAGCAATCGGAAAACAACATTCATGCTGGAGTGGGAGAGGGATACACAGGAATCATGGGATCTGGAACATTGGCACAAAAACTTCTTCAGATCCTTTAAGGGCATACTCAATATCACATTGATTGAAGCTAGCCTGAAGGTCATCACCAGATGGTACCTAACCCCTTCCAGGCTTTCCCTTATGTATCCCACGGTTTCTCCTTTATGCTTCCGCGGATGTCAGATGATGCACATTTGGTGGGATTGTCCCAAAATCAAAAACTTCTGGAACAAAATTTTTCACATCATATCTAAAGTCACAGCCATGACCGTTCCCAAGTCTCCCCTGACGGCTCTACTCAATCACCTAATACCAGGAGCACCGAAATACTCGCAAAAACTAATATTTTTTATTCTGCTTGGAGCTAAACTCACCTTAGTCAAAGCTTGGAAGCTTCCCACGGTCTCTATTATAGCAGCTAAATGCAAAATTTCATGGATAATGGCTCAAGAGCAGATGGTGAGCTCCTTACTAGACACCTCAGCACAGTTTGAGAAGACTTGGGAACCTTGGTCCAAATACATAGGCACAGGTGCTTCCTCAAATTCACACTTATAGTACTATTTAAACCTAGAAACTGACTGGTGGTCGGCCAACTTTTTTTGCTCTCTCTTTTTCTTTCTTTCCTCTCCTCACCCCCCCCCCCCCCCTTTCTATTGTCTTTTCCTTCCTATTCCCTTGCATGATAACCCGGGTTATGACCCAGTGTTTCAATGTCCTGTAAAAGGACACCGATAAAGTTGACTTTGGGACATACTCCCGCTGTTTTACATTTCTTCTAGTTTCGTTATATTCAGTGTTTACCTGCGGGATCACTCCTAGAGTGATCTATTCAATCAGTTTTGATTGTTTAAACATTTTGACAGTCCCCAATGGAAGCTTAGGGAGTTTTCCCAAATCTTTAGCTGACTCAAGGTCCCTAGCAGCTAGATATCTATCTCCTCTCCAGCACAGTGTGATCCCTTGTGGGGTGCAGGAAGAGGAGATGGTATAATAGGACACGAAAGGTACATGGGTCTGAGGAGGCATAGTATTCGTTATTACCTACTCTTTAGGATGCTAAGTGTTTTTATGATGACTGTCACTCTATTGATTAAGTTATTGATATGTAGAATTATCTGACTGTATCATTTCTTCGCTTATCACTTGACATGTTGGATGTAATGATATTTCCTGTTATCCTTTGCAAAATACAATAAAATACTTTAAACCATAAAAATTATGTAAAAAGACTCTTGCTCCTCTAGCTCCTTTTTTAAAGCCTAAAAGAGCATGGGCTCCCACCTCTAATGCATATGATTTACTTGGGCTAGCTTTTGAAGGGGAAATCCCCACTCCACTCCATTCTCCAATGCTCTTGTCTCCCCTCCTCTAATCCCTTGGATTTCCTTGGGATAGCTTTTGCTTTTAAAAGGAACTCCACTCCATTCTCCAATTCTCTTGTCTCCCCCCTCTAATCCCTTTGATTTTCTTGGGCTAACGTTTGCTTTTAAAGGGGAACTCCATTCTCCAATGCTCTTATCTCCCCCCCTCTAATCCTTTGGATTTCCTTGTGCTAACTTTTGCTTTTAAAGGGGAACTCCACACTCCATTCTCAAAAGGCTGTGAGCTGCCTTCACCAATCCAAACCACATCCTTTTCCAGAGCATACAACAGGCCAGATAGGAAAGGGGCGAGAAGAGCGAGCGCCCAACCCGTCCTTTTAACTCCTGTTAATTTCCTCAAATTAACATACATGTGTTTTTTGCTTTCCTTGCTCTCTTCCAAGTGCTGTTTTGTTGACCAATAAAATTTGTAGCAAATTTTTATGTTTTATGTGTTTGGTATTTATTTGTTTTGCAGATGCATGCTCAAGCCAAGTAATGTATTTTACACTGCCTCCTAAACATTTTTTCTGGAACAGATAGCTGATTGGCATAGCAAAACAAAAAAAGGTATGATTTGTCTAAAAGCTACTTTAGAGCAGTGGTTCTCAAACTCAGTACTCAAGTACCCCCAAACAGGCCTTGTTTTGGGAATGTATCTTAGATAAAATAGCTGTCCAAAATACCAAGCCATTGACTCTGATTTAAAACACCTGTGCAAGATAAAGGAAAGCCTGCAAGCATGGCATATTGGGGGTACTTGAGGATAGGGTTAAGAAGTACTGATTTAGAGCACTGAGCTAAAATCTCAAGACAATCCTATTCTAATTGTGGGCATTTGAGGGAAACCAAGTGAGTGTTAGAACCCCTGCTTGTCTTTTTAGGTTGGGCTTTGTGTCCCTTTTCTGAAAATTAGCTTCACTTCCTGTCACATAGCCAAACAAGAAGTGAGGGTAAAACCCTACAAATGTCTTTCCTTGGGGACACACAGGTCAATCTAACTAGTGTCCCCATTAGGCAAATTGCACTCTAGCACTTTTCTGTATACACCCCAAATTATTAGGTATTTTGGACTTTGGGGTTTATTTACTGAAGGCAAATCCACTCTGCACTACAAGTGCACTTGGAAGTGCAGTCACTGTAAATCTGAGGGGAAGCTCTGCTGATTTTTTCATCCAATCATGTAGAAGCAAAAATACTGTTTTTTTATGTTCCTTGCATGTCCCCCTCGGATTTCCAGTGAATACACTTCCAAGTGCACTTGTAGTGCAAAGTCGATTTGCCTTAAATAAACCCCAAAGACCAAGATACCTAATAATTTGGGGTGTACACAGCAAAGTACTAGAGTGCAATTTTCCTATTGGGGACAATAGTTAGATTGACCTGTGTCCCCCAAGCTAAGACATTGGTAGGGATTTACCATCACTTCCTGTTTGGCTATGTGACAGGAAATTAAAGAATTTAAAGGAGAAACTGGCAAAATTAGGGAGGTTTCTTCACACTATCCGGGGTGCAGATGTCCCCAAAAACTGACAAGACTTTAAATACCTCTGCATTCTATCCCCAAGCAAAAATAAGAAATCCTAACTTTGCAAAGACACATTCCTAAGTTCAACTGTGATGCATGTCAATGGTCCATTTAGACCTTGTTTAATAGAAAACACCAGTTGCCTTTCACAAGAAACATTTGTTAGTCCAGTCCTGGAAATCTGCATCTGCTTTCCTATTATTCACCAATAAAGTTATGGGCCTACACCTAGATGCACGACCTCTGTGTGCGCTTGTCCCCGTGGCGCATATCTGTTTCCCAGAAGCGGAAGCACACAGGAATGACATCATCCCTCCATAAAATGTAGCTTGTACTGCTGCTAATTTCTTCCCACTACCATGCCCCACTCACTGTTCTCTGAGGAAGAGATGATCCTTATTTGCAAATTAACCCCTTAGCACTGACCACATGCACATATGCAGCCTCGGCTTTCAGGGGTTATACCGGGATAATGCCAGCAGCTGCAGGCATTATCCCAGTACTGTGTTTTTAGAGCAGGCGGTTGGCTCTTCAGGGACAACAACCGATGCGGCTAAAAGCTGCTTGGCTGTTATACCAGAGGAGCTAGAGGGGACGTCCCCTCCCGCTGCCTTCCGCCGCTCTTCCCAGGCCTCCCATTCCACCGGGAGACCCTATGCACAATTCGTCACTTCCACCGGCTAGAGTGAAACTGGAAGGAAGCCAGAAATTGCTTCTTTCCAGTCTTCTTTGTGTAAACAGGGACGCAAAGTCACAACGTCACCTCCGGTTTACTCGGCTGCCAACGGCGTCCTTTAAAAAAAAAATACAGTATTCAGAATCACCATTTTTGGTGATCTGAATACTTTAAAGTGAAAAGGAGGGATTGGGGGTCTTAGACCCCCAATCCCTCCATAAAGAGTACCTGTCACCACCTATTACTGTCACAAGGGAAGTTTACATTTAGAAGAAAAGATCCTCAAAAAACGGGACTTTAAATGACCATGAACACTCAAAGAAAAAGTTTTATTAAAAAATACAGCTTAATTCATTAACATCATATCATAAAACACATAGTGACATTGAAATACACATGAAGTTGTGGCATAAAAAAGATGGAAGAAGCCCAAAGCAACTGCCGACCATAAAATCCAATGCGTTTCGACATGTGAAGTGAGGGTCTTCTTCGGGGAAAAAGGAGAGAGGGCTGAAAGACTTCCATAAAATACAAACAATCTATAAGGTTTATACAAAATATAATGATTATATATACATGTGTATAATGTTATACAACATATACAACGATTCATTCATTATAAATCCATATATATATATATATATATATATATATATATATATATATATATATATATATATATATATATACATATTAATATCAAAAACTGACCTCATGTGTTTTAACCACTTCAGCCCCGAAAGAATTTACCCCCTTCCTGACCAGAACACTTTTTGGGATTCGGCACTGCGTCGCTTTAACTGACAATTGTGCGGTCGTGCAACTTGGCTCCCAAACAGAATTGATGTCCTTTTTTTCCCACAAATAGAGCTTTATTTTGGTGGTATTTTATCACCTCTGCAGTTTTTATTTTTTGCGCTATAAACAAAAAAAGCGACAATTTTGAAAAAAACGCATTATTTTTTACTTTTTGCTATAATAAATATCCCCAAAAAATAATTAAAAAAATATTTTTTTCCTCAGTTTAGGCCGATACGTATTCTTCTATATATTTTTGGTAAAAAAAAAAAAATCGCACTATTGATTGGTTTGTGCAAAAGTTATAGCATTTACAAAATAGGGGATAGTTTTGTGGCATTTTTATTAATAATTTTTTTTTACTAGCAATGGCGGCGATCAGCAATTTTTATTGTGACTGCGACATTATGGCGGACACATTGGACATTTTTGACACATTTTTGGGACCATTGTCATTTATACAGCAATCAGTGCTATAAAAATGCACTGATTCCTGTCTAAATGACACTGGCAGTGAAGGGGTTAACCACTAGAGGGTGGGGAGGGGTTAAGTCAGTAATAGGGATGTGTTCTAACTGTAGGGGGGATGGGCTAGCTGTGACACATCACTGATCTCTGCTCCCGATGACAGGGAGCAGAGATCAGTGACACTGTCACTAGGCAGAACGGGGAGATGCTTGTTTACTTCAGCATCTCTCCATTTGTCCTCTCCAGGAGGTGATCACGGGTATCCCCGCAGCGTTCGAGTTCGCGGGACCCGCAACCCGACTCATGGAGCTCCCGACCGCATGGAGCTCCCGGCGGTGTGCACGCAATGGCAGGGCGGGAAATTCAAATGGGACTTACAAGTACGCCCATTTGCCCAGCTGTGCCATTCTGCCAACGTACATCAGCGCGCGCTGGTCGGGAAGTGGTTAATGCTATATGCACTGGAGATCAATTGCTCAAGGCAAGAAAGAAGAGACGAGGATGTCTACATAAAGAAACAGCATGGTGTCAGGTCATGTGCAAACCTCTTCCCGAGCACTACCAAGGTATCGCCCATAAAGGAGGGAGGAGAACAGACACGAAAGACAAGAGGGGGATGGGTGGGTCAACTAGACAGGGCAAATCACATTGGCTCAAGGACAGAGAGGATGACCAGAGAATAATTCTTAATGATTAATGTGGCATCTATGGCCGCAATATACACCTATTCATAAAAACAAAGTATATGAAAATTTTAATGACTGATCTAGATAATGAGCCAAAATAGAATTGATAAGTGTGTTATTAATAATTATTCAAAAAGGAGATAAGGACTAGTGATTAACATACATATTGATGTTGTTTTTGATCACTTCTAAACAAAAAGAGGACAATAATATAGTGCAGTCAGACCCCCAAGGGAGATTTTTCCACAAGAGTATCAAAGGTGGAGAGAATTCATGAGCCACAGATTGCAGGACAAAACATGGTATGCCTTTATTTAATATATATATATGAATAAAAAGGGCCAATGAACCTGGGGTAAAAAGATAAAAATAATAATAAAAAACTTAGATAACCTTGAGATGTGTGGGAATATAAAACACACATCAAAGGATTAAACAAAAATCTTACCGCATGAAAAACAGCACTCTCTACCAGCTATGTGGACATGTTGCCTCCAGAGTGCATCGCAACAGAATGAAAAAAGCTGCTGTTAAATAAAGCTCTGAGTAGTGATTACTAACAGGCTAGATGTGATACACCTGTGGCAGTGTGAGATGCCCCTGAGGTGTATCCTCCCTTTTCCACCCAGTCGTCCATCCAGATCCCCACACCTCCTCAGGTGGGACGGCATGCCATTCTGCCCCGCCCACACACTAGTTGCAACGTGTGTAAGGACACCACACCTGGTCACGCCCTGAAGGCGTGACCTGGAGGCATCAGGAGGTGCTGCCATAGAGACCGGCCAAAGCCCGTGACACGACGGTGCCCGCGCATCCGATCAG
Source organism: Lithobates clamitans (assembly GCA_037952925.1). Lineage (NCBI taxonomy): Eukaryota > Metazoa > Chordata > Amphibia > Anura > Ranidae > Lithobates > Lithobates clamitans. Next base: position 893,281 of record JBBGZY010000143.1, read on the forward strand.
AGCCAATCGGAAGACAACAGGGGCGTTGCCATGGAAGCACGGCCGAGGCTGGCCACATGACAAGGCAGCTAAGCCGCCCGCCCACTGATGCCACATAGGGCAAAGGTACCAGGTCTTTTGCAAGGATCACCTTCGCCCAACCTGAAGACCTAGCACTCCGGAAAGTAAAAGATGGACGTTCCGATACACCTGACCCCGCTATGAGATCAGGCGTCAGAACGTGCCAGTATTTGGTAATGATCCTTTTAAAACTCTCCTGTTGTTTTGAAAAACTTAGCTTTGTACAGCAATTCTTGCCTGTTTTTTGTAATTGCTTTTTAAAAGCTCGCTTGAGGCATTTGTTGGACTATCCCCGAGCTTGTAACCTCAGATTTAATTTCATTGCTTCCTCTTTAAAAATTATATAATTTGAACAATTTCGTCTGATGTGGAGATATTGTCCATAGGGTATTGAATTAAGCAGGCTTCTAGGATGAAAGCTGGTGGCATGAAGTATGCCATTGCCATCAGATGGTTTACGATAAAGGCTGCTAGATAGCATGTCCTCCTCATCTTTGTGAATATATATATATAGAAGTTAAATTTTTGTTGGGTTACATGACATGGTGAAGCTGAGGTTAAAGGTATTAACATTAGTGGCTGCACAAAAGTATGTAGCAGCTCATCAGAGCTGCTCCATACTAAGAAAATATCATCAATTAAACAAAATCAAAGGGTCACATAGCCATATAGAAAGGCCAGATCATCTGAAGTATTGATCATTATATGTTCCCACTCCCCCAGGTACAGATTGGCATAGGATGGGGCACACAAAGTCCCCATGGCCACGCCCTGTACCTGGAGGAAGTGGGACCCATTAAAAGTAAAATAATTGTGATTCAAAAGGAAATCCAATGCGTCAACAAGAAAGTTGTTGAATTTGCGCTCAAAATTACTTTTTCCTGATAGGACTCGTTGAATGCAAGCCAGGACCCTGTCATTCGGAATGAAATTATAGAGGGCTTCCACATCCATGGCCACCAGGATCACATTGCTGGGAACCTGGAGGCCATCGATGTTTTGAAGAAGATAAATAGTGTCCCGTATATAACTCAGGACATTCAAAATATGAGGACAAAGATGACCGTCAACAAATTCACTCAAATTTTCAGTTAAAGAACAGTTGCCTGATATGATAGGGCGGCCTGATGGATGCAACATACTCTTGTGCAGCTTTGATAATGTGTAAAACGTAGGTGTGCGTGAGAAGGGGGTACGAATGAATTCCCATTCATTCTTTGAAAGTATTAAATTATTAAAGTATTAAAGTATTTTGAAAAGCAACATCCACCAATTGGTAGAATTCTTGCTCAAATTTATCAATTTTATTTTTAGTTACAGGGGCATACCAAACTTTATTATTCAAAATTTTCATGCACATAGTAATGTACTGTTCATTATCAAGAATCACTATATTGCTCCCCTTGTCGGAGGGCTTTATAGTGTTTGTTGAATTGCTGAAAAGATTTTGTAGGGTTTTATATTCAGGCACAGAAAGATTAGAGTTCATATTTGGTTTGATTTTTATGTTCTTAATTTCGCTAGTTGTGAGCCTAAAAAAAGCAAGAACATTTGCATTCAAACCCAAAGCTGAGAATTTATCAGACTTTTTTTTGACATTCTGAAGAGTCATATTTGTGGTAGGTGAAGGTACACGATCTAGTTTCTGTAACAGGTGCTCAATGTCAATGCGGTCAATAAGATCTGGATTCAGATCACTCTCCTCTAAGAGAGCGATTAAATTATCGATAGCTTGTAATTCTTGGGGTTTGAGAGATCTGCCCTCTTTCAAGGTCTTACAATAAAGCTGTTTAAGAATAATTTTTCTTGCAAACAGCTGAATATCCTTAATAGCCTCGAATTTATCAATGTCCTGATTTGGACAGAAGCTCAATCCCCTCGAAAGTATATCAATTTTAGTATCATTGAGCTCATATTTAGATAAATTGACCACATTGAGTGAGACAGGGTCAGGGATTGCTTCTGGCCCGGTACCAAAAATGTACCTCGTGTAGGAATAGAAGGTAATGATAATTTACGCAAAGTGGCAGGAGTGCCGACTTATGTGTTGGTATGGGAGGCCATCACCGTGTTAGAGATAGAGGAAAAAGAACCATCACCCTTGGGATTACCTGACACCATATGTGTACTAGATTCACCACTATGTACTGGATCTGTTAAACACTTTTTGGATGACTTTTCATAGGAACCACCGCTCTGAGAATTCCTTTTCGTTTTGCTCGAATTTTCGAACCTAGAAGATTGATAGGAAGAAGCAGAAAGTGATGAAACAGATCACTACTCAGAGCTTTATTTAACAGCAGCTTTTTTCATTCTGTTGTGATGTACTCTGGAGGCAACATGTCCACATAGGTGGCAGACTTTTGTTTAATCCTTTTATGTGTGTTTTATATTCCCACACACCTCAACTTTATCTAAGTGTTTTATTATTTTTTTATCATTTTACCCCAGGTTCATTGGCCCTCTTTATTTCTATACATATTAAATATAGGCATACCGTTTTTTGTCCTGCCATCTGTGGCTCAAGAATTCTCTCCACCTTTGATACTCTTGTGGAAAAATCTCCCTTGGGGTCTGACTACACTGTATTATTGTGCTCTTTTGATCAAAAGTGATCAAAAACAACATCAATAGGTATGTTAATCACAGTATGGTCCTTATCTCCTTTTTGAATAATTATTAATAACACACTTATCAACTCTATTTTGGCTCATTATCTAGATCAGTCATTAAATCTTTCTTATATTTAGTTTTTATGAATAGGTGTATATTGCGGCCATAGAAACCACATTAACCATTGAGGAGTATTCTCTGGCCATCCTCTCTGTCTTCAAACCAATGTGATTTGCACTGTCTGGTTGACCCACCCGTCCCCCTCTTGTCTTCCATGTCTGTTCTCCACCCTTCTTTCTGGGCAATACCTTGGTAGTGCACGGGAGGAGGTTTGCACATGACCCGACACTGTGCTGTTTCTTTATGTGGACATCCTCCTCTCCCTTTTCTTGCCTTCAGCAGTGCATATAGCATTAAAACACATGAGGTCAGTTTTTTTTTTTTTATATTAATATATATATATATATATATATATATATATATATATATATATATATATATATAATCATTATATTTTGTATCAGCCTCATAAATTGTTTGTATTTTTATGCAAGTCTTTCAGCCCTCTCTACTTTCTCCCTGAAGAAGACCCTTACTTCACATGTCGAAACACATAAACAACTTCATGTGTATTTCAATGTCACTATACGGGTCATTTACTATAGTCCTGCAGCGCTAATTAGCGCTAATTGACGCTAATTAGTGCTAATTTGCAGCAATTAGCGCTAAAACAGTATTCACTATAGCACTGGTGAGAAAATACTCCCAAAATCGAATTTACTATAGTTCCCTGAAACCAAATAGCGCCCAAACCCTTACTCTGCTAAAAGTAGAGTAGTGGAGTAGTGTACATGGAAATAATGTTTAGAGCATGATGTAATTGCCTAAATGGTACTGAAATATGCGGTATATTATTTAAATATAATCTGCTTTTAAACTGTTTGAAAAAGTGATTTCTACACTGAAAAAACTTTAAAAGTCTGAGAAGTGAAAAATTCCCCATTTTTGACAACTAGGTGCCAACACAACTGAGCATGCTCAGACCTGAAAATAACTCTCATTTTAACTCAAGTGTCTTTTTTACCCAGCGCTATAGTAAATACCAAAATGAGAGCTAATTAGCCACTTCAGCCCCGGAAGGATTCACCCCCTTCCTGACCAGAGCACTTTTTACAATTCGGCACTGCGTCGCTTTAACTGCTAATTGCGCGGTCATGCAATGCTCTACCCAAACGAAATTTGCGTCCTTTTCTTCCCACAAATAGAGCTTTCTTTTGATGGTATTTGATCACCTCTGCCGTTTTTATTTTTTGCGCTATAAACGGAAAAAGACTGAAAATTTTGAAAAAAAATGATATTTTCTACTTTTTGTTATAAAAAAAATCCAATAAACTAAATTTTAGTCATACATTTAGGCCAAAATGTATTCGGCCACATGTCTTTGGTAAAAAAAATGTCAATAAGCGTATATTTATTGGTTTGCGCAAAAGTTATAGCGTCTACAAACTAGGGTACATTTTCTGGAATTTACACAGCTTTTAGTTTCTGACTGCCTATGTCATTTCTTGAGGTGCTAAAATGGCAGGGCAGTACAAAACCCCCCCAAATGACCCCATTTTGGAAAGTAGACACCCCAAGGAAATTGCTGAGAGGCATGTTGAGCCCATTGAATATTTATTTTTTTTGTCCCAAGTGATTGAATAATGACAAAAAAAAGAAAAAAAAAAAATTACAAAAAGTTGTCACTAAATGATATATTGCTCACACAGGCCATGGGCATATGTGGAATTGCACCCCAAAATACATTCAGCTGCTTCTCCTGAGTACGGGGATACCACATGTGTGGCACTTTTTGGGAGCCTAGCCGCGTACGGGGCCCCGAAAACCCAGCACCACCTTCAGGATTTCTAAGGGCATACATTTTTGATTTTACTCCTCACTACCTATCACAGTTTTGAAGGCCATAAAATGCCAAGATGGCACAAACCCCCCCCAAATGACCCCATTTTGGAAAGTAGACACCCCAAGCTATTTGCTGAGAGGCATGGTGAGTATTTTGCAGCTCTCATTTGTTTTTGAAAATGAAGAAAGACCAGAAAAAAATTTTTTTTTTTTCTTTTTTCAATTTTCAAAACTTTGTGACAAAAAGTGAGGTCTGCAAAATACTCACTATACCTCTCAGCAAATAGCTTGGGGTGTCTACTTTCCAAAATGGGGTAATTTGGGGGGGGGTTTGTGCCACCTGGGCATTCCATGGCCTCCGAAACTGTGATAGGTAGTGAGGAGTGAAATCAAAAATTTACGGCCTTAGAAAGCCTGAAGGCGGTGCTTGGTTTTCGGGGTCCCGTGCGCGGCTAGGCTCCCAAAAAGTCCCACACATGTGGTATCCCCGTACTCAGGAGAAGCAACAGAATGTATTTTGGGGTGTAATTTCACATATTCCCATGGCATGTTTGAGCAATATATCATTTAGTGACAACTTTGTGCAAAAAAAAAAAAAAAAAAATTGTCTCTTTCCCGCAACTTGTGTCACAATATAAAATATTCCATGGACTCGACATGCCTCTCAGCAAATAGCTTGGGGTGTCTACTTTCCAAAATGGGGTCATTTGGGGGGGGGTTGAACTGTCCTGGCATTTTATGCACAACATTTAGAAGCTTATGTCACACATCACCCACTCTTCTAACCACTTGAAGACAAAGCCCTTTCTGACACTTATTGTTTACATGAAAAAGTTATTTTTTTTTGCAAGAAAATTACTTTGAACCCCCAAACATTATATATTATTTTAAAGCAATTGCCCTACAGATTAAAATGGTGGGTGTTTCATTTTTTTTTTTTACACAGTATTTGCGCAGCGATTTTCAAACGCATTTTTTGGGGAAAAAACACACTTTTTTAAATTTTAATGCACTAAAACACACTATATTGCCCAAATGTTTGATGAAATAAAAAAGATGATCTTAGGCCGAGTACATGGATACCAAACATGACATGCTTTAAAATTGCGCACAAACGTGCAGTGGCAACAAAATTACTACATTTTTAAAAGCCTTTAAAAGCCTTTACAGGTTACCACTTTAGATTTACAGAGGAGGTCTACTGCTAAAATTACTGCCCTCGATCTGACCTTCGCGGTGATACCTCACATGCATGGTGCAATTGCTGTTTACGTTTGACGCCAGACCGCCGCTTGCGTTCGCCTTAGCGCGAGAGCAGGGGGCGACAGGGGTGCTTTTTTTTTTATTTATTTTTTTTATTTATTTTTTTTTGCTTTTTTATCTTATTTTTAAACTGTTCCTTTCATTTTTTTTTTTTAAATCATTTTTATTGTTATCTCAGGGAATGTAAATATCCCCTATGATAGCAATAGGTAGTGACAGGTACTCTTTTTTGAAAAAATTGGGGTCTATTTGACCCTAGATCTCTCCTCGGCCCTCAAAGCATCTGACCACACCAAGATCGGTGTGATAAAATGCTTCCCCAATTTCCCAATGGCGCTATTTACATCCGGCGAAATCTAAGTCATAAAATGCTCGTAGCTTCCGGTTTCTTAGGCCATAGAGATGTTTGGAGCCACTCTGGTCTCTGATCAGCTCTATGGTCAGCTGGCTGAATCACCGGCTGCATTCTCAGGTTCCCTGTTGAGACAGGAGAGCCAGAGAAAAACACGGAAGACGGTGGGGGGGGGGCATTCCCTCCCACTGCTTGTAAAAGCAGTCTAGAGGCTAATTAGCCGCTAGGATTGCTTTTACATGAAAGCCGACCGCTGGCTAAAAAGAATGATACCAAGATGATACCTAAACCTGCAGGCATCATTCTGGTATAACCACTCAAAGTCGTGAATGGCGTACCTGAAGACAAAAAAATGGTTAACAATAAAGCACAGTAAACGGTAAAGTATAAATAATTACATACCTGAAAAGCAAACATGATAAAACATAATAACAATAAAACATTGCAGAATAGAATACAGTAAAAAAGAGCAGAACAATAGAGAGAGAATAGAGAGAGAGAGAGAGAGCAATAAAACGACAACTATTTTTTTTTATTTTTGTTTGTGTTTTTTTTTTTTTTACACTTTTTTTTTGTAACTGTAACTTTTATAACTGTAACCGGTTCCAGGTTCGAGTCTCTCAAAATGCGATGGCATCTTGGGAGACCCTGTGAAAGTGTGCCTAGTCTGTGCAATGCTGTATGCTACGCTAATACTCAACTAGTGCATGGTAGCGTTCAAAACATTCACCAAGTGTTACTGCAGTGCTGTTTTGACTACGACCGGGGTGTACTACGCCGCTGGTGCTTGCCAGTTCACCAAAACGCTACAAAGAAAAGTGTCAGTGATCGATCGATACTGCACTTGGGTGGGCTGGACTAGGCGGAGGGGCAAAATGCAGGTGCTAGCAGGTATCTGGGCTGATCCCGCTAACACTGCGTTTTTGGGAACCCTAAACTGCTGGGGACGCTAGTATAGATCTGATCGGATCAGATATTGATGCGTTCAGATACTATACCACTAAGGGAGGTGTACGGTGCGTGTACGGTGCGTGCGTGGGTGTTCGCGGTACTGGCGCTAATCTGACGCTGCCTAGGGCGACGCATATCACCGCCGGGCGATCAGGGGGCTAAACCTTTATTCGGTAATAAACGGCGGGTGCCCTGACACTATAAAAAATAAACGAACTAACCAGCGTCACCCGTAACGGTTATACGGTGATCAGTGGTGAAAGGGTTAACTAGGGGGCCATCAAGGGGTTAAAACATTTATTAGATAGTATATGGGGGTCCCTGTCGCTATAAAACACTGACGGCGAACCTAAATATTTACGTCCCTAACTAGCGTCACCAGCGACACTAATACAGCGATCAGAAAAATGATCGCTTAGCGACACTGGCGACAGGGGGTGATCAAGGGGTTAAAACTTTATTAGGGGGGTAAGGGGGGTACCCTAGACCTACAGGGGGCTAAACCTTTATTCGGTAATAAACGGCGGGTGCCCTGACACTATAAAAAATAAACGAACTAACCAGCGTCACCCGTAACGGTTATACGGTGATCAGTGGTGAAAGGGTTAACTAGGGGGCAATCAAGGGGTTAAAACATTTATTAGGCAGTATATGGGGGTCCCTGTCGCTATAAAACACTGACGGCGAACCTAAATATTTACGTCCCTAACTACCGTCACCAGCGACACTAATACAGCGATCAGAAAAATGATCGCTTAGCGACACTGGTGAGGGGGGGTGATCAAGGGGTTAAAACTTTATTGGGGGGGTAAGGGGGGTACCCTAGACCTACAGGGGGGTAATACTAACTGTCCCACCACTGCTAACTGTCACAAACTGACACTATGCAGTAATCAGGAAAAAAAAAAAAAAAAACCTGCTTGGTGTCAGTTTGTGACAGGGGGGGGGGGGTGATTGGGGGGGGGATCGGGGGGCGATCGGGGGGGGGATCGGGGGTGTAATGTATGCCTGGCATGTTCTACTGTGTGTGTGTGTGTGTTTGGTGCACTTACATGTCATCTCTCCTCGGCGCTGGAACGGAAACTGCCAGGCCGAGGAGAGATGACATCACATCCTCTGCCTCTGTGTACTATACAGAGGCAGGGGATGTTTCTCATTGGCTGGGAGCGATCGCGAGGGGGGGGCCACGATCGGATTGGCCTCCCCCTCGTCTGTCATCGCTCCCAACCAAATGCCGACCGCAGCTGGCACCGGGGGGGGTCCGATCGGACCCCCCACCCGCGGGAAGGCAATCACGTTTCAGGTACGTGATTTTGCCTGCCCGTGCCGCTCTGCTCACGTATATAGGCGTGAGGCGTGAGGCGGTCGGCAAGTGGTTAGAGAGCATTTTTTGGAAGTGAAAATCTGCTCTATTCTAGTCCAATGCAAGTTTCAGCCATTAATTCTAATGGAACAATTGTAACTTTCACAAAAAAAAGATTAAATGTATCTTTCTCTGAAATAAATTTTCCTTTGCAACATTGTTGCTATTACATAAAATATTTTGTTTTTAAGAATACTAGAATGTGGAATGTTTTGATGTTTTGGTAAAATATATTTTTCACTTGTTACTCTCCATCATCTCACAACAATCTTTACCCAAACTCACACAGGTGTCTTTACAATCCACAAACAATACCATTGCTGATGCAAATTTAAAATGAATCACATTTTTTTGTGCTTTTGATTATTTCCAAATATTCATAATTTGAGCCCAAAAATGTGATATGTGTACCAACATCAGAAATCAAAATGTAATTCCCAAAAATTTGAGGGTTATATTTTACTCTCACCCACAAAAAAAACAAATATCACAGAATAAATCAAGAAGAATAACTCTTGAGTAATATAATTCCATCACCTGTATGTCCAAAGAAATGCAATATTTATGTGTTTTTATGTGTTTTTATGTGTAGTTATGTGTAGTTATGTGTAGGAGGGTCTTACATGTGGCAGCTCCATGGCTTAGAGGTTAGAATTTCTGCTTAGCATCCCTGAGCGTCTGGGTAATATTTTACTCTCATCCACAAAAAAACACCAAATATCACAGAATAAATCAAGAAGAATAACTCTTGAGTAATGTAATTCCATCACCTGTATGTCCAAAGAAATGCAATATTTATGTGTTTTTATGTGTAGTTGTGTGTAGTTATGTGTAGGAGGGTCTCACATGTGGCAGCTCCATGGCTTGGAGGTTAGAATTTCTGCTTAGCATCCCTGAGCGTCTGGGTTCAAATCCCAAACATGCTTCTTCATGTAGAGAAGTTGTCTCATCTCCCAGGTCCTATAACCATGTCTAAATGTAGTATTTATGTGTAGGAGGGTTCCACCACCATTGTAAATCTTTTCCAGATACACTATTTAGCCAAAAGTATTGGGATGCCTGCCTTTACACACACATGAACTTTAATGGCAGCCCAGTCTTAGTCCGTAGGGTTAAAATTTTGATTTGGCTCACCCATTGCAGCTAGAACAGCTTCTGGGAAGGCTGTCCCCAAGGTTTAGTGTGTCTATGGGAATTTTTGATTATTCTTCCAGAAGTGCATTTGTGAGGCCAGGCACTGATGTTGGATGAGAAGGCCTGGCTCGCAGTCTCTGCTCTAATTCAGCCAAATGGTGTTCTATCGGGTTGAGGCCAGGACTCTGTGCAGGCCAGTCAAGTTTCTCCACCCCAAACTTGCTCATCCATGTCTTTATGGACCTTGCTTTGTGCACTGGTGTGCAGTCATGTTGGAACAGGAAGGGGCTTTCCCACAAAGTTGGGAGCATGAAATTGTCCAAAATGTCTTGGTATGCTGACGCCTTAAGAATTCCCTTAACTGGAACTAAGAGGCCAAGCCCAACCCCTGAAAAACAACCCCACATCATAATCCCCCCTCCACCAAATCATTTGGACCAGTGCACATAGCAAGGTCCATAAAGACATGGATGAGTGATTTTGGGGTGGAGGAACTTTACTGGCCTGGACAGAGTCCTGACCTCAACACAACAGAACACCTTGGGGATGAATTAGAGAGGAGACTGTAGGTCAGGCCTTCTCGTCCAACATCAGTGCCTGACCTCACAAATGCACTTGGAAGAATGGTCAAACATTCCCATAGACATACTCCTAAACCTTGTAGACAGCCTTCCCAGAAGAGTTGAATCTGTTATAGCTGCAAAGGGTGGGCCAAATGAGTTTTGAACCCAGTACTAATACTGGGATGCCATTACAGTTCATGTTTAAAGGCAGGCGTCCCAATACTTAGGCCAATATATTGTATATTGCCTGTGACACTGAGCATGGCTATGGACTTAGGGCTGGTTCACACCACAGACAAAAACATACTGGCATCTTATTTGTCACCTGTCGAAACAGGTTCTAATGTAAGAAAGTTAATTTTGGACTTTATATTGGAAGCCCATTGCAGCCAGGGACTGATGTTAATGTTTATTAGCACTAATCATGCCCAGGGACATTTAAAATTTTAGGATTTATACTGCACAGGTACATATGCTTAGAAAACTGTTGCTTTGTTTATGTGGATGCAAATGGAATTTGATCTTTGGCCTGTAGTTGGAAATTTGATGCACATAGCCAAGGGCTAATACAGTTGCGAATAATATTATGTGTTCCTGCTCATCAGGTGCAATCACTTTAGACATACATGAAGAGATAGATTGAAAGATACTGGTGGGCGTGTGCTTCTATTGGGTATGTGTCAGTGTGCTAACAATACAACCTCTCTTATATAAAGGCCTGCAGTAGGGGGATTTGTTTGGCCTGAGAAGGTCAGGTTTTTTGCTGTGATTTGTGGGGCAGAAGGAATGATATTGTGCATATTGACAAATGCCCAACTAGGGATATTTGCTGAAATTCTTGTGCATTTTTTCAATCAAAAGTGGGATTATGTGGCCATGCTGTCAAAGTTGTGTGTGTATTGTTCCTGTCTGATCATGCAAACATCATTTGGAAGCATTTGCTGACCTACCCTTTTTGATCTAGTTGTTTAACCAGTTACCAACTGTCCCATAGCCAAATGACGGCTGTAGGGCGGTTGGATAACTCTGGGAGGGCGTACAGTGACATCCTCCCAGAATCCTGCTCTCGCGTTCCCCCTGGGGCATGCACCTGAGAACCTCCGTGACCGCCGGGTCCAGAGAACACGGCGCATCACAGATCACAGTAAACGGCCGCTGATAGCGGCCGTTTACCATGTGATCACTCTGTCAAATGACAGAGCGATCACATGTAAACAAACTATGACGCCGGTTCCTCCCTCCCCTCTCTGTACCGATCTGTACAGAGGGGGACGGATTGGATGGCAGCAGCGCTGTGGGCTGGATGTGTAGTGCCCACAGTGCTGCTCTGTGACAATTGCTGTCACATCCATGGGTCCATCCATCCATGCTCAACCATCCCTCCATACTCTGCAATACTCTGCAATACCCCGCAATACTCTGCAATACCCCGCAATACCCTGCAATACTCTGCAATACCCTGCAATATTCTGCAATACCCCTCAACACTCTGCAATACTCTGCAGTACCCCGCAATACCCCGCAATACTCTGCAATACCCCGCAATACCCTGCAATACCTCACAATAATCTGCAATAGCCTGCAATACTCTCCCATACCCAGCCATACTCTGCCATACCCAGCCATACTCTGCAATACGCAGCCATACTCTGCAATACGCAGCCATATTCTGCAATACTCTGTGATACCCAGCCAAACTCTGCCATACCCAGCAATACTCTGCAATACTCAGCCATACTCTGCAATACCCAGCCATACCCTGCAATACTCGGTGATACCCAGCCATACTCTGCCATACCCAGCCATACCCAGCCATACCCAGCCATACTCAGCCATACCCAGCCATGCTCGGCCATACCCAGCCATGCTTGGCCATACCCAGCCATGCTCGGTCATACCCAGCCATACTCGGCCATACTCAGCCATGCTCGGCCATACCCAGCCATACCCAGCCATGCTCAGCCATACTCAGCCATACTCGGCCATGCTCAGCCATGCTCAGCTGTACTCGGCCACTGTAGGTGGCCAGGCTGTGGAAGTCTCACACATGTGGTATTGCCATACTCAGGTGGAGTAGGATAATCTATTTTGGGGTGTCATTTTTGGTATGTACATGCTATGTAGAAATGTTAGAAATATTGTATAAATGGACAACTTTATGTTAAAAAAAAAAAGTGTTTTAACCACTTCCCGCCCGGCGGCCATCATACAACGTCCTTGACTTTGTGCGGGGATATCTGAATAATGCCTGCAGCTACAGGCATCATTCAGATATCATCTTTTTCAACTGGCCATTCCCTACACCATAAGAATGATCATAGCGGCTGTTTCACTGCTTGATCATGCTTATGGGAGGCGAGAGGGGACGTCCCCCCTCTCGCTGCCCTCAGGTGCTTCTACCGACTCACCGCTACGATCAAAGCCAAGATCATTTTTTTATTTTTTTTATTTCAGGCTTCCCAGCCTAGAGGTGAGATGTGGGGTCTTATTGACCCCATATCTCACTGTAAAGAGGACCTGCCATGCCATATTCCTATTACAAGGGATGTTTACATTCCTTGTAATAGGAATAAAAGTGATCAAAAAAATATTTTTTTGGAAAAAAGCATCAAACTAAAATAAATAAAGTAAAATGAACAATAAAAAAAAAATAATTTCCCCATGTCCCCGTGTGCTCGCATGCAGAAGGAAACGCATACATAAGTCCCTCCCACATATGAAAATGGTATTCAAAACACACATGTGAGGTATCGCTGCGATCGGTAGAGCGAGAGCAATAATTTTGGCCCTAGACCTTCTCTGTAACTGAAAACATGTAACCAGTAAAAAAATTTAAAGCATCGCCTATGGGGATTTTTAAGTAGCGAAGTTTGTCGTCATTCCACGAGCGTGTGCAATTTTGAAGGGTGACATGTTAGGTATCTATTTACTCGGCATAACTTCATCTTTTACATTATGCAAAAATATTGGACTAACTTTACTGTTTTGTTTTTTTTTAAGCAAAAAAGTGTTTTTTTTCCTTAAAAAACACGTTCGAAAAATTGCTGCACAAATACCATGTGAGATAACAAGTTGCAATGACCGCCATTGTATTCTCTGGGGTCTTTTCTAAAAAATCATATATAATGTTTTGGGGGTTCTATGTAATTTTCTAGCAAATAAATGTTGATTTTTTACATGTAGGAGAGAAATGTCAGAATTGGCCTGGGTGCTCCAGATTGCCTGAAGGTGCTCCATGCATGTTGGGCCTCTGTATGTGGCCACGCTGTGTAAAAGTCTCACACATGTGGTATCGCCATACTCGGGAGTAATAGCAGAATGTGTTTTGGGGTGTAATTTGTGGTGTGCATATGTTGTGTGTGAGAAATAACCTGCTAATATCACATATAATATCAAAAATAAATAAATAAAAAAATCTTCATTTTGCAAAGAATTGTGGGAAAAAATGACAACTTCAAAAAACTCATCATGCATCTTTCTAAATACCTTGTAATGTCTTCTTTCCAAAAAGGGGTCATTTGGGGGGTATTTGTACTTTTCTGGCATGTTAGGGTCTCAAGAAATTAGATAGGCCATCAGTACTTCAGGTGTGATCAATTTTCGGATATTAGCTTTTGGACTCTATAACTTTCACAAAGACCAAATAATATACACCGATTTGGGTTATTTTTACCAATGATATGTAGCGGTATAAATTTTGGCCAAAATATATGAAGAAAAATGTGCAAAATTTTATAACAGAAACAAATTAAATGCATTTTTTTACAGAATTTTCTGTCTTTTTTCTTTTATAGCGCCAAAAATAAGGAACCCAGCAGTGATTAATTACCACCAAAAGAAAGCTCTATTTGTGTGAAAAAAGGACAAAAATTTCATATAGGTACAGTGTTGCATGACTGAGTAATTGTCATTCAAAATGGGAGAGCACTGAAAGATGAAAATTGGTCTGGTTATTAAGCCCAGTGGGTAAGTGGTTAATCATGTACACCGAAATGCAGCTTCGAGCAGAACATGGTCACCAATGTATGTATGTGTGGATTGTGGGCTGGTGGTGGGTGTTTTGAATAAGTCTTTTTTAATCTTATGTTGGAATGCTTTGTAAGAAAAATTGTTAAGTATGTTTCTATAATCTTGCAGATAAAAATGTGATGTGTTGCCTGTTATACACTGAAATTAAAGCTGTGTCCAGTCTAAGGTTTTGTCAAATTTTAGATTGAAAGCTCCTATGAGCAGGGCCCTTAAAATCCCATTGCTAAATGTAGCACCATATATCCTGTCCAAATTTTTTGAAGCTAGTAAATGAAAGTACATTTTTTTTTTCCTGCTGGTAAAATAAAAGTACATTAATAAGCTTTGTTGTGGTGTTTTTTTCTTCTACTTTTCTTTCTCTTTAGTTTTTGTGGGTGGTGGTTTTGGGAAAGTGCAATATCTCTTAATCTTATTTCAATATGTATTTGTGCACCAAAAAACAAATCTTTTCGCCCTGGTTCACATTGATACTACTTTGAAATCGCGCTACTTCACTTGAAGTACCGCAATTTCAAAGTAGCAAGGTCAGCATGATTTCAGGTGCTACTTGATAGACATCCGCGTGGCTTCATACACAGATGTCTATTGACGTTGCACCTAAAATCAGCAAAAGTAGTGCAGGAGCTACTTTAGCAAATTGGTGCGGCACTACAAAATCGGTGTTGCATCGATTGGAACAGTGCCATTGCTGCCAATAGTCATGCGATTTGATCTCTCAAATTGCATGACAAATCGCTCCAATGACCTAGGTAGGAACCTAGGTTTCTGCACACCTGCAAGTAAATGATAAAGGTGGAATATTTATATATAACAGCTGTGGAGAATTGCAGGTAATGAATTCAGCTGGTGGATAGGCAGTGTTGTATGTGTCAGCTTTAGTTCACATTGGTGTGATTTGACATGTCAAAGCGGTGGCAATTGCACTGTTTTAATTGGTGCAACTGTTGGGTGCAATTTGTATTGATATCAGTGCAGAAACCTGCAGAAATTTCTCTGAAATTCCCCCTGCAGTCGGGACTGATATGCGGGAATGAAATTGTGCGATTTCAGCTGAACGATTTCCTCCCTCTGTTAGTGTGAACCAGGGCTAAAACTGGGCCTTTTGTTTTTGTCATTTACCTGCTGCTAACCCAGGGACACCATTTCTTATGGAACACCTTTAAATATCATAAGTAGAAATACAAATTTGCATATCTGCAAATAAACAAAAATAATAAAATTCTAATTGTGGTTGCGATCAAATATTCACAGCAGCGATCTAAAGAGTGTGGTTTCGCCTTCTGAACCAGAAATAAGTCATTGTAATCACCCGGAAGTTCCTGTGCTGGTCAGGAACTCCATCTAGGTGGACATGGCGAGGTCCCTCTTTAGCAAAGAGGAGGTGCTGCTCATTTTCTGGATAAGGGTATGATATGTACTTGTGCCTAATCAATGTGGGGGTGGATGTAGTAGTTAGATTTGGTGTGGGTGGGGTTCATTGATTTGTTTGGCATCCCCACACATTTGCTTCTGGCCCATGTGCACACATCACTTCCTGCATTTGCTCTGCTGATGTAAATGCAAGTATAAATGAGAGCTCCTTTCTATTAAAATATATATGACTTGTTTCACAGTTGGGCGACTTTGGACCTCCGAGTTGCTTGACAAGTTGTACCCCATGATTCTCTATGATAACTAGGGATAGGCCAAACACCCCCCTGTTCAGTTCGCAGCAGAACATACGAACAGACAAAAAATTTGTGTGAACACCGTTAAAGTCTATGGGACACGAACATGAATAATCAAATATGCAAGTTATTGTCATAAAAAGTGTTTGGGGACCCGGGTCCTGCCCCAGGGGACATGTATCAATGCAAACAAAGTTTTAAAAACTGACGGTTTTTCGGGAGCAGTGATTTTAATAATGCTTAAAGTGGAACAAAAAAGTGTAATATTCCTTTAAATTTCATACCTGGTGGGTGTCTATAGTATGCCTGTAAAGTGGCGTGTGTTTAGAACAGTCTAACAGCAGAATGACATTTCTAAAGGAAGAAAAAAGTCATTTAAAAGTGCTAGCGCTAGTATCGGTGTTCTGCCGAGAAAGTTCCCCCCGGTGGATAAGGACTCCCCTATACTGCGCAGGCGCAGCGCTTGCTCAGTACAAGCCGCTGAAAATAGCCAAAGCTGAACACCTGTGAGTCAGCTATACATGGCGCCTGTAACAGGGCCCCTCGTGGGCTCGCTTCGCTCGCCACGCTTCGGGCATGGCCTCGCTTCGCTCTGCATATTTTAATTCTGACTCATTGTCCACTTGGATGGTGGGGCTTGAACCTTGACTCAAGACAGAATGTAGTGCGCAGGCACCATGTAGAGCTGACGATCAGCTGTTCTACTTCGGAGACTTTCGGCGGCTCCATAGTCGTTCGTACTGTGCAAGCGCAGCGCATGCGCAGTACAGGGGGGGTCCTTGTCCGCCGGGGGAACTTTCTCGGCAAGACACTGGCTATTAATGAATTGTCGGTCCTGACAATAAACATAAAAGTTCATTGATAACAACGGCCTGGGATTCCCCAACAGTCCATTACCAGACCCTTTGGGTCTGGTATGAATATTAAGGGCAAGCCCAAACCCAAAATTTAAAAAAAAAATGCGTGGGGGTTCCTGCAAATTCCATACCAGGCCCTTCAGGTCTGGTTTGGATATTAAGGGGAACCCCGTGCCAAATTTAAAAAAAAAATAGCGTGGTGGTCTCCCTCAAAATCCATACCAAACTCTTCAGGTCTGGTATGGATTTTAAGGGGAACCCCGCGCCAAAATGTAAAAAAAAAAAAATGGCGTGGGGGTCCCCCTCAAAATCCATACCAGACCCTTATCTGAGCACGCAACCTGGCAGGCCACAGGAAAAGAGGGGGGACGAAAAAGTGCCCCTGAACCATATCAGGCCACATGCCCTCAACATGGGGAGGATGTGCCCATGTTGATGGGGACAAAGGTCTCATCCCCACAACCCTTGCCCAGTGGTTGTGGGGGTCTGCAGGCGGGGGGCTTATCGGAATCTGGAAGCCCCCTTTAACAAAGGGACCCCCAGATCCCGGCCCCCCCTGTGTGAAATGGTAATGGGTACATTGTACTCCTACCATTTCACAAAAAAAGTGTCAAAAATTGTAAAAAATACACAAACACAGCATTGGACATGTCTTTTATTAAAAAAGAAAAAAAAATTCCAGCGATGTAATCCTTCCTCGTCCCGGGATACGGAGAAAGGCTCCGACCCATGACGTGTGTGGGTGACATCCTTCTCATGTTGAGGGCATGTGGCCCGGTAAGGTTCAGGAGGGGGGGCGCTCTCTCATCCCCCCTCTTTTCCTGCGGCCTGCCAGGTTGCGTGCCCAGATAAGGGTCTGGTATGGATTTTGAGGGGGACCCCACACCATTTTTCTTTTAAATTTTGGTGCGGGGTTCCCCTTAATATCCATACCAGACCCAAAGGGCCTGGTAATGCACTGTGGGGGATCCCAGGCCATTTTTATCAATGGACTTTTATGTGCATTGTCGGGATCGACAATTCATTAATAGCCGGCACTAGCACTAGCACTTTTAACCACTTCCAGCCCCGGCCCATAGTAGATGACGCTCCGCTCACTGCTCACCGACACACCGGTCCACCGGTCCACCGGAGGCTCTTTACCACTTGATCAGCCGTGTCCAATCACGGCTGATCACAATGTCAATAGGAAGAGCCGTTGATTGGCTTTTCCTCACTCGCGTCTGACAGACGTGAGTAGAGGAGAGCTGATCGGTGGCTCTCCTGACAGGGGGGGTCTGCGCTGATTGTTTATCAGCACAGCCGCCCCTCAGATCACCACACTGGACCACCAGGGATCGCCACTAGGACCACCAGGGAAGGGGCAACATGTGGATGGCCAGGTATGTACCCCATGGCCATCCACATGTGCCCAATGTGCCCAATCTGTGCCAATCAGTGCCCACAAATGGGCACTGATTGGCACCATTATGTTTCAGTTCTGCCCAGCAATGCCACAATCAGTTTTATCAGTGCCACCTGTCAGTGCCCATCGGTGCCACCTGTCAGTGCCCATCTGTGCCCATCAGTGCCCACCTATCAGTGCCCATCAGTGCCACCTATCAGTGCCACCCATAAGTACCCATCAGTGCCACCCATAAGTACCAATCAATGCCACCTACGAGTGCCCATCAGTGCCACCTATGAGTGCCCATCAGTGCCGCATACCAATGCCACCTATCAGTGCCCATCAGTGCTACCTATCAGTGCCCATCAGTGCCACCTATCAGTGCCCATCATCAGTGCCCGTCAGTGCCACCTCATCAGTGCCACCTCATTGGTGCCACCTCATCGGTGCCCATCAGTGCCGCCATATCAGTGCCCATCAGTGCAGCCATATCAGTGCCCATCATTGAAGAAGAAAACATACTTATTTACAAAAAATTTTAACAGAAACAAAGAAAAACTTGTTTTTTTTCAAAATTTTCGTTTTTTTTTATTTGTCGCGCAAAAAATAAAAACCGCAGAGGTGATCAAATACCACCAATTGAAAGCTCTATTTGTGGGAACAAAATGATAAAAAATTTGTTTGGGTACAGTGTTGTATAACCGCGCAATTGTCATTCAAATTGCAACAGCGCTGAAAGCTGAAAATTGGCCTGGGCGGGAAGGTGTCTAAGTGCCTGGTATTGAAGTGGTTAAATTACTTTTTTTTCCTTTGAAATGTCATTTTGCTGTCAGACTGTTCTAAACATGGGAAACATGGGCCACTTTACAGGCATACTATAACCAGGTATGAAATTTAAAGGAATATTACACTTTTATTGTTTCACTCTAAGCATTATTAAAATCACTGCTCCCGAAAAAATGGCCTTTTTTAAAACTGTTTTTTGCATTGATACATGTCCCCTGGGGCAGGACCCGGATTTCCAAACTCTTTTTATGGCAAAGAACTTGCATATAAGCCTTCAGTGAGAAATTTGGATTTTGCAGGTTCGAGCCCCATTGACTTCCACTATTCCAGCATATGTGATCTGACAGGCATTATTGCCAGCAATAGCGCTGCTTTCCATTTGCATTAGCGCTGAGTTTCTGAGAGTTGAAGTCTTCCTGGCCTTTTTTGAGAGCTATTTTTTGGTACTGCAAGATAATTTTTTGGCGCTATAGTAAATGACCCCCTATGTGTTTTATGATTTGATGTTAATGAATAAAAACTGTATTTTTTACTAAATATCTTTCTTTGAGTGTTCATGGTCCATTAAAGTCTTGTTTTTTGAGGAACTTTTCTTTTACATGTTGTACTAGGGATGTGAACTGGAACCTCGTCTTTTCCATTCCATTACTCTTATCCAATTTTCGTCCAAGGGATGTTTACATTCCTTTTGACAGCAATAAAAGTGACTAATTTTTTTTTCAAAAGTGACAATGTAAAAAAAAAAAAATAATAATACATTTTTTTTTTTAAAGCGTCCCCATCCCTGCGAGCTCGAGCAGCAAAGAAAGCACACACGTAAGTCACGCCCGCATAGGTAAATGGTGTTCAAACTAAAATATAATATAAAAAAATATATAATATTGCAACGATGGCCATTTTATTCTCTAGATTCTCTGCTAAAAATATATATATAATGTTTGGGGGTTATAAGTATGTTTCTAGCAAAAAATATGAATTTTAACTTGTAAGCAACGAATGTCAGAAATAGGCTTAGTCATGAAAGGGTTAAGATCATTTTTTATTTATTTTTACATAGGATGGTGTTTGTGTTGGTCATTGCAACAAATAATGATAAAAAGAAGGAAACCCTGGGATGGTACGGGTGAATGGGAAGGGAGTTAACAATGGGTAAATCAGAGTATAAAAGAAAGAAATATACTAAATGATGTAATTGGTATGAGGAATGCCCAGAAATAGTAAAAGAAAAAAATACTTTATTAGAATATACAAAAAATGGTTATAAAAGTAATGAACGGGGGGCGTGGTTTGGCGCCGGACTCCGATGGCCGCTTGATCCCAGCGCTCCGGTCCTAGGAGGTATTTCATCAGCCTAATAGAGCCACTCAAACCCGCTGACATGGGGAAATCAAAGGGGAACCCATCCCCGTCCCGATCCCGATCCCCGCGGAGACCCGACTCTCAGGCGAGCCGCAGCATACCGGAGATTTTCCGGACGCAGCCACGCGAGGCCCCGGCTTCATCTCGGGCCTACTCCTCCACAGCGCGCTCCTCCAGCCTCAGCCCCTCCGGCAGATACCAGGACAATCACCCACAGCTCAGTTGGCGGCAGAACAGCCCCTAAACATTGGGGACTTGAGATCTGTGGCAGAAGACATTAAAGCCACATTGGCCTCAGTGATCACAGACCTCAGGAGAGACATCCAATCCATGACGGTCCGCATGGAGAACATGGAGGAATCAACAGCTCGCAATGAGAATGCCATCCACCAGCTCCAGACTTCCTCCCAGACACACAATGTCCAACTCAGAGACCTGTATAGATATATGGAAGATCTGGATAACCGCGGCAGACGGCACAACATACGGGTAAGAGGCATGCCAGAGACAATCGATCATACCCAACTTGCCCAGGCAACTGTAGCCGTATTCAACGATCTGCTAGGCAGACCCCCCGAGACCCCCATTGAATGTGAGCACTTACACAGAGCTCTCAGGCCCAGAGGCAGAGACACAGATCCTCCCAGAGATGTAGTGTGTTGCCTGGTTAACTTCAAGCTGAAAGAAGAAATCCTGCGCAGGGCCAGAGATCGTCGTAATCTATCATGCCAAGGCATGGAGATAAAAATCTATCAAGATTTATCACCCATTACTCTCCAAAACAGAAGAGATTTGCGTCCCCTTCTGGACTTACTACGCACAAATGGAATTCAGTATCGCTGGAAGTTCCCTTTTTGTCTCTCGGCTTCAGCACAAGGGCGTACTGCCAATCTGAGGGTGCCTGAAGACATCTCCACATTCTGTGAAACTCTGAACATACCTTGCATTGAGCTACCTGATTGGTACAGATCTCTCAGACCTCCTCATCTCAGAAGATCCAACTCCATGGATGCCATCCCAGTACGTGACGAATTCCACATCAGAAGACGCAGATCCAATTCGCCCAGGACCAATACGTCCGCAAGACCCAGGAACTCTGCAAACAATAGTCCCACGGCATCTCCTGCTCACAGATGACCCCGTCATGGAGGCCCTGAATAATAAGTCGGCTCCCTGTCATCTGCCATTTTACACCGGAAGCCCTCAAACCAGTTATCTAACATATAAACCAACAAGATTTTCTACAATCAAACCCACTACAAAGCAATTGTCTACATTCAGAAACCTGATGTCCAAGAGGAATTTCTTCTTGTCCCAACTGACTAATTCAATACCCTCCCCTTACTTTGTTCATGACGGAAGCCCACCACTTGGAGCCTGAGGAATACTCGCACGGAGACATCGCCCCCCACCTCTCTTCACAACACAAAATCGATGCACGAACTAAGAACCAACCACGACTCCGGATCCCCTTCATCTGAGACAACCAACTGTGACTTCTAAAACACGGACAAACTACTATCAGCTTGATCATTGTCACGCAAGTATAACTTACGATTGATCTGAGAGGGGAAAAAAATTTATAAGACCACCACATACTTCCCCGCAAAATCTCCCCTCCTCACCATTTCCTCCACTTCTCCTCCATCTTCCACCCCCTCATCCAGCTCCCATCTAGGCTTGGTTCAAGCCCTCTGATCAATTTCTATTCCCTACCATGAATCGCAAAAGGCACATTTCCAAGATAAGGACCTTGTATACGAATTCAAAATCTTCCGCAAGAAGACTGGTCATTAAACTTAAATGATGTTAGTGTAAATCTCTCTCTGGGGGGGGCGATTCCACACAGAACGTGGGTTCAGTGCCCAGTATTACCCACTCTCTATTTATCCAGCTCCAGTTGACTCCCCCCTACTATGCAGAGTTCATCTCCATCTGCTCACAGTCCCCATCACCCCCCCCCGCAGTCAGTCAACAAGGGGAACGATAGGTCTTCGAATTAGGACATCCACTAAATTTCCATCCAATACCTACCCTTTCCCTCCTAGCAGCCCCCAGACGAGCCCTATTTCTGTGTGGACTCGCCCACTCTATACACTTGGTGACATACAAAGTTAACCCCCCAAAAAATCTCCAGCTGAGTTAAAACCCAAAGAAAGTAATTCATCCTGCTAACAGTGATTGTTATTACTATTATATGATTATATATTGCTCACTGTCAACGGGCTATATTGGAGACTGCGAAATCCCTCCTTTTTTAGCATATATGATGTCTACATGGCTAGGCTCATTTAAAGGCTTCCTAAGTTCCTTTTACAGTTTATTGTTGTTTTGTGTTATAATTTTTCTTTTTTTTATATTTTCTTTATTAGAGATCCGTCATAGTTAATAATACTTTTCTTTATACAGCTAAACGGAAGAACCGGATGGACCTCTGGCGTGTGTGGATGATCCATACACCCCGCTGAAGGGGTAAGCCCTACTTCATGGCCTCTCGGTCGAGCATACAATCAGGTGGGCGCAAACGGTCTTTTCCTACAGCAATCTCTCAGGAAACCCTTTCCCGAACTGACCGAGGTTTAGCCACACACGCCGGGGGTCCATTCTGGAGGGGAAAATGTTGCAATCATAGTTGGGTTCACATGGTAACTGTAAAACGTGAAATTATTGCAACAAGGTTTTAAAAAAAAAAAAAATTTTTACAGCTGACTTCTCTCGTTTCACAACAAACATTTATGCAATTAATCGCTGAACAACCACCCTCAATCCTCACAACACTACTGTTGACACTTCCCAATATAAGTTGAAGTAGTCCATCGTCCCCAATGACCCGGATCTCATCTGTTACTTGATACCTTAATCTATACCGCAATATCACACTAAAACATAGCGCCCCCCTGGTTGAACCCTAGCACGCATCTTAACTACTATATTGCAATGGCTCGTTCTCCCATAGCAAATATCCATATACCACTGAGGACCAGAGGACCACACTCACCTATTAACTCCGTTCTCTCTGGCGCCTCTCATCTCTCCACACAACGGGAACCCATATTTCCCGTTGACCTCCACCGGACAACACAACACCCCATAAGGGGGGTCTTGGAACCCTCCCTTACCTCCGGAACACTTGCTCCTTTCCCTTTTTTGTTTTTATTTTTGTCCTCTTCCCTTCCTCTTCTTCATTGTCCTTGCTCTCATTTCCCTCTCTCTCTCTTCCCCTCCATACATAGTGCCTTGCCCCTCCTCTACATCTTCCTCTCCCCTCTCCAGTCACACTCATTTCCCTACTTCTCCGTAGTCTTCCCTACTCCCACCCCCGTCTCCTTGGTCTCCGCCACCTTACTATCACTAACTTGACCCTCCCTCATAAGGCTCTAATATTCTCACAAACTACTCTTCGCCACACCTAAGGCTATTTAGAGACAAAACCAACAGATGCTCTCCCTTGCCCAAAGACTCTCCCCCCCTAAACAGTATGTCGCACATCAAGCCTATCACTACACACAGCACGCTAAAAGTGACATCCTTAAATGTGAAGGGGCTCAACATCCCAGAGAGACGCAGCCAAGTTCTTTCTTTGATGCACAAACTAAAAACCAATATCGTCTTTCTACAGGAAACCCATTTCCGCACAGACAAGATCCCCAAGCTCACGAATCACTGGTTCCCACATTCCTACCACTCTACTAATCCACAGGCAAAAACTAAGGGGGTTTCAATTCTGATCTCCAAAACCGCAATGTGGGAACTCACCGACTCGCTTATAGACAAAGAAGGCAGATACATCTTTTTAAAAGGCAAGATTCAAGGTCGACCTGTAACCCTGGCCAATATTTACAGCCCTAACTCTGCACAATCCAACTTCTTCAGACAGATCTCCCAACTTTTATCTGGTTTTTCGGCTGGCCTAACCATACTAGGGGGGGACTTTAATGTAGCTCTATACCCAATACTGGACACCTCATCAGGCACCACATCATTGCCATACAAAACCCTACGCCAAATCAAGCTACAATTCCAAGACCTTATGTTACATGATACATGGCGCACTCTCCATCCAAACGAAAAGGACTACACATTCTTCTCCGCCCCCCACAACAGATATTCCAGAATTGACTACCTCTTCCTTTCCCAGACAGACCTTCCTTTCCTTTCCCACGTGACAATCGAACCAATGCTCCTATCTGACCACCACCCAATTACAATGACATTGACCTTCCCTGACCTTCACACCGTTTCGAAGATATGGCGCCTAGACTCATCTCTATTGACCTCAGAAGAGGACATCAAAGACATTAGACAAACCATACACAACTTTTTTCTAGACAATGACAACGGAGAAACGGCCCCACTAACTCAATGGGAGGCCCACAAATGCGTCCTGAGAGGAAAACTCATTGCCCTAAAAACGTCGCGGAAAAAAGCACACCAAGCCAAAATCACAAACCTGATTCAAACAATTAATACTTTAGAGATAGCCCACAAACAAACCCAAGCTCAACAGACATACCGAGATCTTACACACGCCAGAGAATGCTTACTCACAGAACTATCACACAAAACTAAACGTAAATTTATTTTACAACAGAAATTATTCTATGAATTTGGAAACAAAAGCGGAAAATACTTAGCCAAAGCCATTCAAACGAACAAAGCACGCTCCTCCATCCACACCATCAATGACTACCAAGGCAGACCTAAAGTCACAGCCACAGACATAGCTTCCCAATTTGAAGCATACTATTCCACTTTATATAATCTCAAAACGCAAACAGATGGCCCTACTGCAAACAACGCTAGACGCTCCCTTATCAAAAATTTCCTAAAAGAACACTGTCCCAAACCCATCGACAGGGAAGACACCCGCAAATTAGAGAACCCCATTTCAGAAGACGAACTGAAAAATGCGATTAAACAACTAAAAGCTGGAAAGAGCCCCGGCCCAGACGGATTCACAGCCGTATACTTTAAAACCTTCACAGAGGTACTCACTGGTCCTTTCCTCAAGGCCTTTAACTCCCTCTCCTCCTCCACGCTTCCCTTCCACAGACTTCTCGAAGCCCACATTACAGTTATACCAAAGGAGGGGAAAGACTCGACATTAGTCACTAACTACAGGCCGATCTCCCTACTAAATGTCGACATAAAACTGTTTGCCAAAATCCTAGCCAATCGCTTGCTTCCTCTACTATCATCTTTAATAGACAAAGACCAAGTTGGTTTTATTCCAAGTCGAGAGGCAAGAGATAACACTATCAAAGCCATAAACCTTCACCACTGGATGACAACCACTAAATACAAAGGATTCTTCCTGTCATTGGACGCGGAGAAGGCGTTTGACAGGCTGGCATGGGACTATATGGGAGCAGTTTTGAGACACCTAGGTATCCAAAATCGTATGTTCAACTCCATCATGTCCCTGTACACGACACCCACCGCCAGAGTTCGGATTAATGGCCATCTGTCAAACGCCTTCTCCATAACCAATGGGACGAGGCAAGGTTGCCCACTATCCCCTATTCTTTTTGTACTAACCCTTGAACCTCTCCTAAACTGTCTCAGGAAAAATGAAAATATTAAAGGAATACCCATAGCGGGCCGCACCTACAAGTTGGCAGCTTTTGCTGACGACATTCTCCTCTCCCTTAGCGCTCTTCCAACGCCTCTCTAACTTTAAAATAAACTTCTCCAAATCCCATGCCCTAAATGTTACTATCCCACAAGAGACAGTTACACAGTGTGAAACTAACTTCCCTTTCAAATGGCGCCACGATGCAATTAAATACCTTGGAATCTACCTTACAGCAAACCTATCAGACCTCTTCGCCAAAAATTACCTTCCCATTCTCAAAACCATATCTGAAGACCTTAAAAAATGGAACAGACCACAGTTTTCCTGGTTCGGTCATGCAGCAATTATCAAAATGAACATCCTACCGCGTATCTTATACATCCTACAAGCTATCCCCATTAAACTTCCTCCATCATTCACGAATGGTTTTCTCCCCTCAGTGGTTGTAACAGAAGATGCAAATTATGCCATTATATCTAACAATGATTGCTCAACAGTCAATGTACTGTTATTATTCTAATAGTTAAAACTTGCTTGTTCTATGTAAGTCGTAATATATGTACAAGAGTTTTTTCTGTTATAGCTAAATCATTGGCACACTTGTTCTAATCACAACAACAACTGTTCCATCATTTTTTTTTTTTGAATAATTGTATGATGATACTGTAATACTGCAAAGATTTATCCTCAATAAAATATTTTTTGGAAAAAAAAAAATAAAAGTAATGAACAATGCATACAAGATACCTAAACCACGCAAATGTGTATACTGGTGAGGGAAAGCATACGCATGTGTGGTATATAGGAGCCCAACATGTTTCGGATAGGAATAAAAATTCAATTCCTTCTTCAGGGATTTTCTGTAAGGATTTTTTGTATGATTAGTTCAAACAATTAGCTGCATACAGAGCAACAGGCTATGGTCTGACAGTCTGCTAACAGGTACTTCAGGTCAACATCACCATGGTTCATTGCAGATTCAGATACGAGAAGCCATGTGTGGATTTATATGAAGTGGAGGTCTGAGCTCAAAGGTGGTATAGAGGTTTTCTGATATGTATCAGGGGGAGGTCATTGATGCCAATTAGGTACGGCGAGGTAAGTCAAACCACCAGCATCCGCGAGGAACAACCAATGCAAAGGGGGGAATGTACATCCAAATTGTAGAGTGTATGAAATCACAACCTCCAGACAGGAGTCCAACCTGGGTATGCAGCACTTTGTGTTGGTCATGTGTGTATGTCTAAATGATGTGGCCTCAAAACACACACCTACTTCCTGTGTACAGATTTACTTCCGGGCCAACGCATATTGCTTCCTGCTTCAGTGTGTGTATATATATATATATATATATATATATCTATATCAATCTACAGTGGGGACGGAAAGTATTCAGACCCCCTTACATTTTTCACTCTTTGTTATATTGCAGCCATTTGCTAAAATCATTTAAGTTCATTTTTTTCCTCATTAATGTACACACAGCACCCCATATTGACAGAAAAACACAGAATTGTTGACATTTTTGCAGATTTATTAAAAAAGAAAAACTGAAATATCACATGGTCCTAAGTATTCAGACCCTTTGCTCAGAAATTTGTAGAAGCACCCTTTTGATCTAATACAGCCATGAGTCTTTTTGGGAAAGATGCAACAAATTTTTCACACCTGGATTTGGGAATCCTCTGCCATTCCTCCTTGCAGATCCTCTCCATTTCTGTCAGGTTGGATGGTAAACGTTGGTGGACAGCCATTTTTAGGTCTCTCCAGAGATGCTCAATTGGGTTTAAGTCAGGGCTCTGGCTGGGCCATTCAAGAACAGTCACGGACTTGTTGTGAAGCCACTCCTTCTATTTTAGCTGTGTGCTTAGGGTCATTGTCTTGTTGGAAGTTAAACCTTTCGGCCCAGTCTGAGGTCCTGAGCACTCTGGAGAAGGTTTTCGTCCAAGATATCCCTGTACTTGGCCGCATTCATCTTTCCCTTGATTGCAACCAGTCGTCCTGTCCCTGCAGCTGAAAAACACTCCCACAGCATGATGTTGCCACCACCATGCTTCACTGTTGGGACTGTATTGAACAGGTGATGAGCAGTGCCTGGTTTTCTCCACACATACCACTTAGAAATAAGGCCTAAAAGTTCTATCTTGGTCTCATCAGACCAAAGAATCTTATTTCTCACCATCTTGGAGTCCTTCAGGTGTTTTTTTAGCAAACTCCAGCAGGCTTTCATGTGTCTTGCACTGAGGAGCGGCTTCCGTCGGGCCACTCTGCCATAAAGCCTTAACTGGTGGAGGGCTGCAGTCATGGTTGACTTTCTACAACTTTCTACCATCTCCTGACTGCATCTCTGGAGCTCAGCCACAGTGATCTTTGGCTTCTTCTTTACCTCTCTCACCAAGGCTCTTCTCCCCCGATATCTCAGTTTGGCCGGACGGCCAGCTCTAGGAAGGGTTCTGGTCATCCCAAATGTGTTTCATTTAAGGATTATGGAGGCCACTGTGCTCTTAGGAACCTTAAGTGCAGCAGATTTTTTTTGTAACCTTGGCCAGATCTGTGCCTTGCCACAATTCTGTCTCTGAGCTCTTCAGGCAGTTTCTTTGACCTCATGATTCTGATTTGCTCTGACATGCACTGTGAGCTGTAAGGTCTTATATAGACAGGTGGCTTTCCTAATCAAGTCCAATCAGTATAATCAAACACAGCTGGACTCAAATGAAGGTGTAGAACCATCTCAAGGATGATCAGAAGCAATGGACAGCACCTGAGTTAAATATATGAGTGTCACAGCAAAGGGTCTGAATACTTAGGACCATGTGATATTTCAGTTTTTCTTTTTTAATAAATCTGCAAAAATGTCAACAATTCTGTGTTTTTCTGTCAATATGGGGTGCTGTGTGTATATTAATGAGGAAAAAAATAAACTTAAATGATTTTAGCAAATGGCTGCAATATAAAAAAGAGTGAATGTAAGAGGGTCTGAATACTTTCCATCCCCACTGTATCTATAGATGTAGGTTCTTGTGTCCACCAGCAGAGAGAAGTTGGGTAGATACCACACTCCCAATTCTGGAGGCATAATAATGGTCTAGCACAGGGGTCTTCGAACTACGGCCCTCCAGTTGTTCAGGAACTACAATTCCCATCATGCCTAGTCAAGTTTATGAATGTCAATGTTTTACAATGCCTCATGGGACGTGTAGTTCTGCAACAGCTGGAGGGCCGTAGTTTGAAGATTCCTGGACTTACTCTAGCATGTCTTGAAAAAAGGTGTGGTCTCATGTGCCTTGTACAATGCCCAAAAAATATTGTTTGAAAAATACAAGTGGGTCATGGCACATCTACATAAGAAAAATCTCTTCATTGATCTGCTTTACAACTCAGGTTGCATTGCCATCCCTGACTATGTTTATTTCAACATGACAGGGACAGTCTTTCAGTGAAAAAAAAATCTGAAAAATACATTTTAAAAAAATGTTAATATTTAAAGTTGAGCAATACCCAAAAGTGGAAGCTTTGCTTATTTGCCTCCTCCCCTCCTCCGGTGCCACATTTGGCACCTTTCAGGGGGAGCGGGTACCTGTTTCCACTAACCCGGAAGTTCGGCCTCCCCCCTCCTTCCCCATCGCTGGGCCTTTCACAAAGCACTTTACTGATGGTTTACTTTACAAGCAATGGTGGCGGCAGCATCCGAGAGCTGATGGAAAAATCAGCTGGGGTGAAGACACAGCGGGATCCCTTGACAGGAAAGTGTCCTCCTAATATTAAAAGTCTACAGCTACAGTATTTGTACAGTAGCTGCTGACTTTTATTTTTAAAAGCCAGTAGCTGGACCTCCTCTTTAAATACAAAGTGATCTGAACGAACACATACACACAAGCATGCACATGCACATAAATAATAACTGACTAGGTTTGCATGCAGAACATCTGCCTTTCAATTTAGGCCTTGTAAACCTTGTTTTTTTTATAAAGAATTTCAAGGATACAGGAAGTGGGACTTTTAAGGTGCCAATTAAATAAACTGCTGATTGGCTCTCATGAATTACAGCATCTTTTGACTTCATTTCTTTTGAAATGAGGAAATTCATTGGTTGGATTTGATATATCCAGATGACTAAGGTAATTTTTTACATTTGGACGAATTAGTTATGCTTGTATTAGATATTAGTGTTACTGTGCCTAATGGTATCTAAAATAATTCTTTTAAAATAACTCCTTTATATAGTTTTAAAGAAGCCTTTTCTCCCTATGGTTGCAACCTTTGATCTTAACCCAGATTTTGGAAGATTTATTTGATCGTCTCAAGCAGGGGCGTTGCTAGGTCTGCAAAAGATCTGGGGCTAGCAGCGGTCACCAACCTTTTTGCATGCCCGCGGGGGGGGGAGACTGGTGGTAAGCAATTTTTCACGGGCAATGGCTGGTGTTGGCACTTCAATCATCATGGCAGTATGGTTGATATGATGTGTGATTGAAGTGCATTATTTCTATTGTTACATTCTAATATATAATGAAGTGGTTCAACTCGCCATACTGCAGAATCAGTGGGAGCCCCGGGTGTGTCACTTGCCACATCTCCTGCCACTAGATGCAGCGTGTCACTTGCCACCGCAGCCTGTCACCAGATGCAGCTTGTTACTTCCCACTTTCACCTGGCAGCACATGTGGATTGTCACTTGCCACATCACCTGTCACCATTTGCAGATTACCACTTGCCACATCACCTACCACCATTTGCAGATTGTCACTTGCCACATCTCCTGCCATCATTTGCAGATTGTCACTTGCCACATCTCCTGCCATCATTTGCAGATTGTCACTTGCCACATCTCCTGCCACCATTTGCAGATTGTCACTTGCTACGTCTCCTGGCTCCATTTGCAGATTGCCACATCTCCTGCCACCATTTGCAGATTGTCACTTGCCACATCACCGGCCACCAGATGTGGGTTGTCACTTGCCAACTGATGTGGATTGTCACTTGCCATGCCAGCCAGTGCCACCAAATGTGCATTGATGCTGCATTGGTGGCAGCCTGACAGCACTGGTCCATTTAGTGAGAGCAGTGATGTGGGGCGGGCAGTGAGAGATGTCATCTTGCTACTCTCCGCCGCACCTTCGACATTGAAGTAAGGGGGTCTGGCTGCAAAGTCGAGCTCCACGATGACAGGAACCACCTGACCTCCACTCCACCGTGCTGTGAGGGCGGAAGAGCGCTGATGTGTGGCAGGCAGTGAGAGATGATGTCATCTCTCTGCTGCACACCACACCTCGCTCCCAAATTGAAGAGGCCCGGCTGTGAAGAGCGCTGATATGGAGCGGGTGGAGAGAGGTGTCATCTCTGCTAGTATGCCCGCTCGCTTCTCTCCTCTGCCTCACTCTTGCAGCCAGCCCACCCGCCGCAGCAGCCACAACCCGCTGGTTAGGCAGGGACCTTGCAGCAAGAGACTCGGGGCTATGGGCCCCAGATTCGGGGCTATAGCCCCAATAGCCACCCCCTAGCAACGCCCCTGGTCTCAAGAATTGATTTTAGATTGATTGGTAGGTTTTCCTCTCGGCCTGATAATAATTCCTATGCTTTGAAATGTAAATGCATTACTGTAATTATATTGCAACAATTTTGTTGTTATCAATGATGTTAACATCATGTATTCTCTTTGCAGTATTAAACTTCAAGCAGCACTATAAAACTCCTGAAGAAGCTCTTTTAGAGCAAAACATGTTGAGTATAAGTGGCTGCAACACATTTTTTTTAACATTGTTAATCCAATAAAAATTTATATATTTTAAAAAAAATAAAAAAATATTGTTTATTTAATTGGCACCTTAATAGTCACACTTCCTGTATCCTTGAAATTCCCTATTTCTAGGGATGTGGTGCCTGTATTTGGTTTTTCACTACCCAAAACCTATTTTCTTGTTTTTTAATAAAGGTTGCTTCCAAGATTTGGCATTAGCCATTTTAGTGCCCAACAAGAAGCTCAAGCATTGCAAAGTATTATGTATACGCTCAACTGGGTCATTAAGAAGGGCAATTTGGTCTATTGTGAAAAAAAAAAAGAAGGGCAATTTGGGGTGTTGTAGAATCAACACAAATGTGACTCTACAGTATGTAACAGAGCAAGAATACCATTCCAAAAGCTACAAATCCTAGGTAACTCCCATTATATATGATACATGGATCCCAATAGGTTGCACCCTCTAAAACACAACGGAGATGCGGAGGGATACATTTTTTCCAGTCTTGTTGGGACTAAATACCATCGATTAAGAACCTTCAAATTAGCTTCCATTATGGCAAAATTCACAATACTAGTAAACTAATGTAAAAAACATTTATGCCATAGTTCAAGGTCCTTATCTTCCGCTGGATCCCTCTCCTATTCTAACATAATTTGGGAGGAGTGCCCAGTAGTAGCCCATGAATAAGATAAATACCTCCTCACTGACCAGAGTCCTGTGTGCACCATTTCTGGTGTGGAGTAACAGTGTGAGGGACCTGTCCCTCAAGCTGGATAGATCTCAGAAAGTGGGAAATCTGAAAGTCTAAAGCGTTCCATAGGAGGTATCTCACAAAAACGTAGTGTAAAAAGTCCCCTATGCGTAAACAAGTGTCCAAAAAAAGATTAAAAATGTGACTTGGCATAGCCACAGCTGCATGCCTTCATCCCTAACTATATGTAGAATAAAGAGAAAGAAATATTGGGACTTTAAATGAGGTGTGTTGCTGCAAAAAGAATGTATGTAGTAGTATATATAATTAAAACTTTATTTGTTGAACATTAGGGATGGGCCGAACACCCCCCCGTTCGGTGCGCACCAGAAACATACGAACAGGCAAAAAATTTGATCGAACACGCGAACACCATTAAAGTCTATGGAACGTGAAAATGAAAAATCAAAAGTGCTAATTTTAAAGGCTTAAATGCATGGTATTGTCTTAAAAAGTGTTTGGGGACCTGGGTCCTGCCCCAGGGGACATGTATGAATGCAAAAAAAGTTTTAAAAACGGGCGTTTTTTTGGGAGCAGTGATTTTAATGATGCTTAAACTGGAACAATAAAAGTGTAATATTCCTTTAAATTTTGTACCTGGGAGGTATCTATAGTATGCCTGTAAAGTGGCGCATGTTTCCTGTGTTTAGAACAGTCTGACAGCAAAATTACATTTCTAAAGGAAAAAAAGTCATTTAAAACTACTTGTGGCTATAATGAATTGTCGGTCCGGCAATACACATAAAAGTTCATTGATAAAAACAGCATGGGACTCCCCCACAAGGTAACCCCAAACCAATTAAAAAAAATGTGTGGGGGTCCCCCAAAATTCCATACCAGGCCCTTCAGGTCTGGTATGGATATTAAGGGGAACCCCATGCCAAAATTTAAAAAAAAATGGCATGGGGGTCCCCCTCAAAATCCATATCTGGTATGGATTTTAAGGGGAACCCCGTGCCAAAATAAAAAAAATTGGCGTGGGGTCCCCCCAAAAGTCCATACTAGACCCTTATCTGAGCACGCAACCTGGCAGGCCGCAGGAAAAGAGGGTGGACAAGAGAGCGCCCCCCCTCTTGAACCGTACCAGGCCACAGGTCCTCAAAATTGGGAGGGTGCTTTGGGGTAGCCACCCAATGCACCTTGTCCCTATGTTGATGGGGAGAAGGGCCTCATCACCACAACCCTTGCCCGGTGGTTGTGGGGGTCTGTGGGCGGGGGGCTTATCGGAATCTGGAAGCCCCCTATAACAAGGGGACCCCAGATCCCGGCCCCCCCTGTTTGAAATGGTAACGGGTACATTGTACACATACCATTTCACAAAAAAAGTGTGAAGATGGTAAAAAAAAGCACACACCGTGGGAGAAGTCCTTTATTAAAAAATAAAAAAATAAAACTGTCCCACGTAGTCCATTCACCTCCGCCAATGGACAGAAAAAAAAATAAAGAAGAACTGCCTCCATGGGAGGCAAACACCATATGACGCATCCTCGCAGGTGACAGCTCTTTTAAAACTGTGGGTGGGTGCATGGGGACATCCCTATGGCTTCCCCCGTAGCGTCAGAGGGGGCGGGGCCACCCAGTCCGCCCCTTCTGACACTACGGGAAAGCCATAGGGATGTCCCCGTGCGTCAGAGGGGAGTGGACCAGGTGGCCCCGCCCCCTCTCATGGGAACACTGACTTTTATAGGGATGGGACTGGCATATTGGTAAAACCCCATGATTGACCCTTCCAAGCCACCTCACCAAAGTAAAGAAGCCAGAAAATGCATTATTCGTAATGACTGTGATCTAAAGGAGGAAGAGGAAGAAAAAAAGGGTGTATTAGCAAGCCAAAATAAATGGCTGCTATGTCCCCTTAAGGGGGAGAAGGGACAGGACATTCCTGTAAGATTTATGCAGGGGGGCAGCACAAATAACTTTGCCAATTAAACAAAAAGAGGAATCTTTTTTTACAACTGTAACCTAAATATAAAACAAAAGTGTAAATATGTAATTGACTTTGTAAAATAAATGTATATAGCAGTGTCAAACACAATTCTGTCTATGACAGTGTCTGACAGAGTCTGATCCAGACTGCCTCTGGCCTTTGTTGAAGAACAAATTGGGAAGGGCAGGAAGCTTATTGCCATAGGATTATGCACTCCGTTTTTGCTGCTACCTGCCTTTCACCCAGTGATATTATTTTCCTCCTCCTCAAAGCCAGCTCCCCAACCCTCCTCCCCTTATGGTGGGATTAACAGTAAAGGTCAAGGAGGAGGAGGAAAGGCACATTAGCAGTTATCCAAAAATGGAATGCTATCTGCCCTTGGGGAGGAGATGGGCACATTAGCAGTTCTGAAAATAAATTGTATTCAATGTGCCCTTGAGGAGAAGGGGAAAAATAAGAGTGCATTATCAGTACACTAAAAGACAGTGGCTGGTATTCATCCTTTAGGAGGCATGGGAGGAGGAAAACGCTGCGTTACTAGCACTCTAAAAGAAAGTGGTTGCTATGTGCCCTTGAGGAACTAGTAGGACAGGCCTTTTGCTACCAACTTGTCTCATTGAAGTGCTGGTCTCACTAAGCTCAGTCATGTGTTTCCTCATGCATATCCAGCCTAAAGCCTCCCAAATATGTCCTTGACTGCCGCAAACTGTTCCCACTTGTAATAAAAGTCTGTGGTTGGGCAGTGGGGCAAGGTCCCTCAGCTGATTCTTGGGGTCGGATCGATCCTGCAAAAAAAAAACTAATTCCACTTCCTTTTGACTTATTGTGTTAAAGTTCCTATTGTGTGGGATTCTGGCTCCCTTGGGTGCAGAGGGGGGTTGGAAAAGGAGGAAGGAGCACTGGTGAACCTCTCACTGCTTTGATTCAGCAAAGTAATCTGTAATCATATAGTTGGAGGGTCAGCAGCTGTACTGCTCTTCAGTATATGGAGATGATATGGATGTATAGGGTGGGATAGTCCTTACTAGACAGGATGTGTAGATCTCAGTGCCTCCTCTACCAGAGATAGATGGTGTATGTTGTCCCCGCTGTCCCCGCTGTCCCCTAATGTGTCCCCTAATATGTCCCCATTTAATTCTCTCCCCTTCTACTCTCCTTCTATGCTGTGTGTGCCTTGGGTACGATTGGGTACGGTCTGCTTAGTGTAGAGATCTCTAGACCCGGTTGGGGGGAATGTTAAGTGTCTGGTTTCAAGTTCTCCAGTGCTGCTAGTGCAGTGCCCCCATGCACTTCAGTAAGCCTCCCACAGCTGTCCCTTATCTTATGCTGCACATGCTGGCTCTCTCTTGCTCTCACTGCTGCTGCTAGGTCTGCACTACAGACAAGCATAGTAAAGCCAGGCTGGGCTGGTGATGGAGTGGAGTCCAATCAGAGGGATGTGAAGCGTCCCAACAGGGAGTGCTCTTATGCCTCAGGGAGCCCCCCACACAGTTGGCACTTAGACCAGGGTCAGATCAAAGGTCATCCAGTGCCCAGGGCAAAGATGCCAAACAATCAGGAGTCCGCCTTTAACATTAGAAACAATTGACAGGACAGTGCTGGAAATACAGGCTGAGGGAGGAGACAATGTGGAGTTGTGGGGGAGGAAAGCTGGCAAAGCAGTGAAGGTGAGCAGGGAGAGCAAAGGGCACCAGAGGATTATGATTGAAACCATGAATGCTGTTAGCAGCGTGTATGTTAAAAAAATGGCCCACACTGCAGTGTTTTGTTTTTTTATTAGCTGCCTATTCAAGAGCTCATTTAATGCACTAATACTGGCCAATTTATCTCAAAAGAATAACTGAAGTTTATTTTGGATTATTTTGGAAATAATTGATGATACTGAATGTAAGGGTTTTGGGGAATGTGGGGTTATGGTTTTGAAGTGTTTTTGTGCACTCTGTTTTGACAGTTTATTAAGTTTTAAGAAACTGCATTCTGATACTTGCAAAAATAAACCCACCAACTATACCATTAAACTGTTTTGCCACTGGCCAGTTTGTATGAGACTGAGGCTTTAGCTGTACTTTTTTGTAAGAGTAAACACCTATAACTTTCAACTATGAAAATATGAATCACGTTGAGGTAATCCTGATGTATTTAAGCCAAGTAATAATGTTAATATTACACATCCAAAATAAGTGATGACAGATAATGGTATCACTGACACTGTGCGTGAGAATTGTACTGTTTTGTAGCACTAAATACAGATTAAAGGCATCCCACAACCATGTAATTGCATTTTTTCCTGTTTCATCCTTAAATTTGCATAAAAAGCATGACCTTCTTCCTTATGTACAGTATTTTTCAAACTTTTTTCTGCATTGGTACATGCCTTCAAAGCCAGCTCCCCATGATCTTTGTTTGCCTATTTGTTTGCCCCTGCCTATTAGCCTTGAAAAGGGCCAGAACTAATTTCATCCCCATAGATTTCAGGGGTTTCAGATTAAGGTTTGCATTTTCTAGACTTTCTGATTGGCTTTGATGAATAGCATGTGAAATGAACTCTGGCTGATTCACTAATCCTCAATTACTACACCTGTTGTTTAAATATTATGAAATTAAGATTTTATATACAGTACCACAATAAGCTGTATGGCATACAGAAAACACTTTCTGCTTTGAAATTTTGCCTCCATATCTATTTTACAAGTAAGATTGCCTGACCATTCTTTATTCTGTTATCAAATCTTCAATTTGTTTTCATTAATCATAGTTTGAACCTTGGTGCATAGGTTTCACAATCAATATTTATATGTATCATGAATATATATGTTGTTACATCTGCTAAACTTTTAAAATGAAGCCTAGAAGCTTATATATC
Source organism: Lithobates clamitans (assembly GCA_037952925.1). Lineage (NCBI taxonomy): Eukaryota > Metazoa > Chordata > Amphibia > Anura > Ranidae > Lithobates > Lithobates clamitans. The sequence goes on from JBBGZY010000143.1 coordinate 930,421, forward strand.
ATCTACTCTTACAAGACAGGCATGACAGTATTAAGATGCACATTCAGGATAACACTCTTACTGCTTTGAACACTGTCAAGAACAAAGTGCTTTACAGACTTAAAATAAATCTTGATACTAATCCATTGAATTTCTGACAACATGAGCCCAAGGTTTCTATGCACTTAGCTGAGTAGAGTAGAAGAGCATGTGCATTATTTATGCCCACTAATGGCGTTGCAATGCTCTTTCTGTGAAGCAATGACAGTGCAATCTGCTACTGTGGACAAAGCTGTATATTTTATTGGAGCTGAATTTCTGATGGAGTGACCTATTAAGACCAATTTAGCTTAAATAAATACTGAGATGTATCTAGTGTTTTGTTTATATATTTGACACAGCAAAGTTGAAGAAAACAGCATGTGTAACACTATTAATGTGTTCTGTATGATCCCCCTGTTTTGTACATGGGCACTTTTAAATATTCTAGTAAGGTAATTGAATTGTCAATAGTGTATCATGAAAATTTAATTTTCAAAAGGTAAAAATAAGCAATATTCTTAAACACAGACAGCAGACACTAAGTGGAAGGAATGCATATTGTTTAAAAGTTCTAAAGCCAACATTTGTGCTGTGCCAATGTTTTTAATGCAAAATATGAATCAAATGTAATGCTGGACCTAAGTGTGATAATGCTGGTGTGATACTTCTATTCACTTTTTTTAAGTAAAGCATGGTAAGCTTATGCAAGACATGACAAAAAATAATATATTTACTGCTTAATCACTAAAGGTTCCAAACATAACCTGTCTCCAATCTGGTCTTGTGACCTTAACACTGTTTGGCAGGTTCCAGATGGGACATCACCTGTAATTCAGAGAAGTCCATCATCACAGTGTAATGAAGCTGTCTTTTTAGTCACCCATTGGGGCTGATTTAATATTGTTGTCATGCGTCCACCAGGTCTGCACTACCTTGTGGACACATAAATGGACCTGCCACCCAGTGCCAGGTTAAAGTCATCTAGTGCCCAGGGGACAATGGGAAATGGTGCCCTTCTGGCACCACATCACCCCACACCCCCCCCACTTATCACACACCTCAACCCCCCCTCTCATTGAGTGAAGGGGATGGGGCCAGTAGAGGTGCATGCCAAAATATTTGTAATATTTGTTGCAGGCAATGAAATAGTAATAATGTTTGTAGTACACTACAGTCAGTAACCAGGTACATTCCAAGTTCCAAATCCTTTATTAGACTACATTTAAAAGCGGTACAATACAGCTAACTTGTTTTGGCTATACAGCCTTCTTCAAACCATAGATAAGAATGAAAAAAACACAAGATTTATAGGTACAAGCGATCTACTCTCCAATTGATCAATTAAGAAGGCAGAACCCAATTAAACATAATTAGTTAATATAAAAACATGAAGAGAGTGGAAAACACAGTAAAAACTCCTTCTAAGGTAAGACACAAATATTGTCAGTATATAACAAAGTGTCAAAATAATTAAAAAAATAAATAAATGTCCCATCTGTGGTTAAGACCTGTGGTGTCCTGGTATCTAAGGTGAATATCCACTATACTTCTCACTGGAGTAGGATGCAATTTCGGTCTCCCCCTGGGTGGTCTATTAACCTGCTCTATGCCAGAAAAATAAAACTTCCAGATTACTATTATGTACTTCTCTGAAATGACACATTGGATATATTTCTGGCATGGAGGTTATTTATCATTGTAGTGTTCATATATTCTTACCCTGAGGGGGCTGATCATACACGCTACATGTTGCATCTTATAAGTGCTGCATTCAATATTATAAACAACAAATTTGGAACTGCAATTTATGTATTAACACACACTCTTACTGCTCCAAGGTGGGTCAGCTAGAAACTGAATCATGTGGAGTGCTATCCCAGTTGTAGCTGTAGCACTTCCACAGAAGAAAATCGGGATGGCTGCACACCCATACGCACATTTCTAAAAATCGACTTTATTGTAGAAAAAAATATATAAAAAGCACCACATATGGCAGACAGGGGAGGCAGAAAGGTTGTTGTGCTTCCTACTACAAAAGTGCTTTATCAAAACCTAACTGGCAGGCCCACTGTATCCACCGAAATACCTGTTTAACCATCAGCATAGGTGTGCAAAGCAGTGGGGCTGTCAGTATCCTCCAAACCATTCAGATCACAAAACAACTCAATTTATGCATTGTTTAAATTGGGTGACTGTACTCATAAAAAATTATTTGATCTCAGTATATTTTTTATATTGTCTACAATACTTGCATGTATTTTGTCTACAGTATGATCCCTTAGTTGAAAGCCACGTTTTGCGGTCAAAAATACTGCTAGAATTAAACAGGCTAGGCGTAAACTTGCTACCTAATCTGGGAGCTTGCCTGCTGGAATATCCACATCCATTTTTGAGAATAGTTTGGAAATCCTTTTCAGTATAAAAAAATGGGAAGATGTTTTTTAATAATGTTGGTAAACTGATGGAATTTCACTGAGAAGGATGTAACAAAATATATTCTGTCTCTAAAACTTGACCAACATTCAGATTTTATACCAGGAGTCCCACTGATTAACTCTTGCTGGTCTCAATTCTGTGCCAGTTTTCTGGCCCTGGAAATATTCCATTCTATATATCCTCTTTTTTTCAGAAATCACTCCACACTCGTGGTGAAAAGGCAAACGTATGAAACAATTTCTCCTAGCTCTTATGAAATCACCTGATGGAAAAAATGTCCCTGAGTCTATGGTATCACTAGAAGGAAAACATATCCCTGGGTTAGTGGTGTCATTGAGAAGAAAAATTGCCTCTGCATTAGTGGGGTCACTGAAAGGAGCAATTACTCCTATCTCTTATGAACTCACCTAATGGGATAGATCTTGTTGTATGTATTGGATGACAGGTAGAGGCTAACAACAGCGCATTACCAGCACACTCCTTTCTGTATGTACTTGTTTCCACCTGCCGAGTGTCTGTATTTCCTGTCAATGTAATATGTAAAATCGTTAATAGATTCATGGTGATGAATGCCAGTAAATTCAGGGTTAAAATCATTACTATTTAGATACTGTAAAAATGTGGTTATACTTGTTTCAGGACCACACCAGACCATCACCAGGTTTGTCTATGAAATGACCATACCACAATATGTCGTTACAGTAAGGTATATTATGGGATAACAGGTAAACCTTCTCCCACCAACTCATATACAGGTTGGCCAGGGAGGAGGAGAACCTGGCCCCCGTCAATGTTCCACAGCATTGAATGTAATATTTTCTATCATATGTAAAAAAATAGTGTTTATGCAAAAATTTAGCTGTAATCAGGATAAATTGCTGTACTTCCATAGTATAACAACTATAACTATTCACGTGATGTTTAAGTGCTTCTAATGGAAGATGGTGAGGCATGCATGATTACAAAGATTTGACATCAACATTTACCCAAAAAAGACCTGGTACTCATCGGATCTCTTGAATGTAGGCTAATTTGTGCCCAGTGTCTCTATTGTAGCCTGGTAGTCTGGTCACTAAAGGTTACAGAAATTGATCAACACACTTACTTAATTTTTCTAGCAAATACCCTATCCCAGCTACAATAGTATGCCCCTTCACAGAGCAGTCCTGCTTGTGTACTTTAGGGAGATGATGACAAACTGGTGTTATAGGACTCTCTACCATAAGGAATTCAGCTGTTTTATGGCTATGGGCTCCCATTTATTTCCCTGTGTCCAATATGGTTTTTAATTTCTGTTTGAAAACAGGAGTGGGTCAGAATCTAATAAGCAGTAGGTAGTGATATCTCCTAATTGCTGATGAGACTCCTGTACATAAGCTTCAGTGTCCAGAATAACCACTAAACCCCGCTTATCCACCTGGCGGATAACAATGTCAGTTCTTTTTTCAAATTCTGGAGTGCTAAAAGCTCATCCCTGTTCAAATTAGACTTATGGGGAGTTCTGTTCATCTATACTCTGTCTTTAAGATACTAAAGTTCTAATTCAACTGTACTCTGGAATGTCTCCACTGCTCCATTCCTGGCCTATATGGGGTAAAAATATGAATCACCTTTATACATTTTATCTGAGGTAACCCCATATTGGCCACTATTGGAGTCAGAATAGAGTGCTTCCAGAGTAGACTTGATTGTTAAATGGTTACACATAAAGGACCCAGTATAATGCCATGGACTCAGCGAGGACTCAGATATCGAAACTTCCACTAACAAGGTGGAAAAGATATCCATTGATATTGGAACACACTGGAGACCCCTGGATAACAGAGAGATCTCATCCTGTGAAAGTTCTACTCATGATGAATTTAGGAAAATATTTGAAAAAATACCTAGTCCTTATGGTTCTTTGTCAATTGAGGATATTTCCTGTGACCTCTCTTGTTTACGGTATCGCCCCTGATGTGTCCTTTTACATTATTGGTATAATTTTGTTGTACATGGGTTCCCATATTTTTTGAGGAACCTTCAGGATATGTTTCTCTTTGATGTAATAGAAGACCAGGACTCAGCTGTGTCAGAATACGCTGACTGAGTATCTAATACCTCAGGTGAGCTGAAATTAACCCATCTATCACCCAACGGCCCAGGTTTATTTTTCAGTATAGAATGAGGATACTTTTTAGACCTGCAGTGTATATAGACAAGGCCATTCTCATAATCTTGAAGATCTCTCAAATATTTGGACCTCTTGATGTACATAATTTCTTGTTCCAGTTGTTTAACCGCTAGCCGACCAGCCACCGCAGTTATACTGCAGCAGTTTGGGATGGCTGCGCAAATCACCATAGGTATACATCGGCTCTTTAAGATGCTATTGCAGGTGCGTGCGCACCAGTAGTGTGTCCCCGGAGCCGCAGGGTGGAGCACCAGTTCTTGACGTCACCATGCACCAGCTGGCTGGCTTGAGCCGCGGCCGTTTCATTGTCTTTGGATGTCAATGCCAAGTCTCTTCTTCTTTTTATCTCGTGATATATCCCAATGCTGGAGAGTATTAAAGAAGGAGCTACCATCGCATTTGTAAGGAATATCATATGCAGGGCTTTTTTTCTCAGAGAAAAGGTGCAGGAACACACCCTTTCTGTCCAACTCTCCACCCCAACCATGCCCACAGTCCGCCCCAGCCACACCTTCCTTAAAGGAGAGATTTACAGCAGCGCCAAAAAATTGTAATGCGTTAAGGCTTAGAACTGTGTATCACATAAAGAAAATTCCCCAAAATTCCCCCCAGCTCTCCTCTTATCACAAATCCCCTCCTAGCTCTCCTCTCATCACAGATCCCCCCAGCTCTCCTCTCTTCACAAATCCCCCAGATCTCCTCTCATCACAAATCCCCCCAGCTCTCCTCACATCACAAATCCCTCCAGCTCTCCTCTCATCACAAATCACCCCAGCTCTCCTCTCATCACAAATCCCCCCAGCTCTCCTCACATCACAAATCCCCCCAGCTCTCCTCTCATCACAAATCACCCCAGCTCTCCTCTCATCACAAATCCCCCCAGCTCTCCTCACATCACAAATCCCCCCAGCTCTCCTCTCATCACAAATCCCCTCCTAGCTCTTCTCTCATCACAAATCCCCCCAGCTCTCCTCTCATCACAAAACCCCCCAGCTCTCCTCACATCACAAATCCCCCAGCTCTCCTTTCATCACAAATCCCCCCAGCTCTCCTCTCATCACAAATCACCCTAGCTCTCCTCTCATCACTAATCCCCCCAGCTCTCCTCTCATCACAAATCCCCCAGCTCCCCTCTCATCACAAATCCTCCCAGCTATCCTTTCATCACAAATCCCCCCAGCTCTCCTCTTATCATAAATCACCCCAGCTCTCCTCTCATCATAAATCCCCCCAGCTCACCTCTCATCACAAATCCCCCAGCTCTCCTCTCATCACAAATCCCCTCCTAGCTCTCCTCTCATCACAAATCCCCCCAGCTATCCTCTCATCACAAATCCCCCCCAGCTCCTCTCTCATCACAAATTCCCCCCAGCTCCCCTCTCATCACAAATCCACCCAGCTCTCCTCTCTGCTGACCTCCCCCTCCTCCTCCACACACATACTTTCTCAGCTCCCCTCTCATTACAAGTTCCCCCCAGCTCTCCTCTGTGTACAATGCTCTCCCCTCTGCTAAACACACACAAACTTTACCTCTCTCCACATATTCCCCCTCCCCCACACACTTCCACAGTGCACTCCTCTCTGAATGAACTCTCTGTTCTCTGCAAAGCTCCCCCTCATTTTCACAGGGACAGATCCCTCACCTTTTCTGGCATCACCGCTCTCCATGGTATGTGCAGGCTTTTTTTTCTGCACAGCGCAGTGGACTGGACAGCTCCCCCTACTGTAGCACAGAGCTGAAGAGGTGTTTCAGGGCTCCTCTGCTCCGTGCTACAAAGGCTGAGTAGCAGTAGCAAGGTGGGATGGAAGCTTACTCCCGAATCACTGCAGCAGCTGAAGGTTGGGACATGGGACCTCACAGTGATCGAGGGCAGCAGTCCTGATTGTGCAGCGCTAGCACAGAGAAGCCAGTAGAGGAAGTGCGCTGTGCAGAAAACTTCCTCTAATGGCTTCAGTATTAAATGACAGGCTAGAGAGGAGAGGGCTGTCAGAGGTTCCGGAACGCAGTTCTGGTGAGTTCCGGCTGAAAAAAGCCCTGATCATATGAATATAGGAGCCCACTGTATCAGAAGGGATATCTGCTTTGGAGGAGACCCAGGAGGAGTGTTCACGAGCTGAATGATCTTTGGTTGAGTGGATTTTGATCTCTATAATCTGAGATCCACCTTATCCGGTAAGCGGACTCTCTTATCAAACTTTCTGAACAGAAGTTTCAAGCCCCATGCTGAGTGTTCAACATCACAGTTTATTTATTGGAGCACAACATGGACTTGAATACACACACCAGTTAAATTGTATTATTTTTTCAGATATATTATTGTATTTGGTTGCGCAATTTTACTTTATCCACAAAGTTATGAGCTGAATATTCAGGCTATTTAAGTTGCAGCACCTAGCACACGGTCACATTTGATTTTGTCACCTATATTTCAATAATTTTTTATTTTTTCATTATTATTTTTTCATCACTATTTTTATATATTAATTTTCTTTCTGTAAGATCCAGGGCAGCGCAGATATTTTACCATATACTTCTGTAATTGTTGAACATGAGGTTTGCAACCACTTTGATATTCTCAAGCAATTTTTCTTCATAGGAGATGATTAGCCTCATGAGATCCTAGGAACATTTTGACAAAATGTCATTCCAATGCGAGCGCAGGGGATCGGTATAGGTGGTGGATGGGAATTTTTGATCGGGAGTCCTCTAGGGATCATTGACTTATCAATGTATTTTTGTAATCCTGTAAAACCCCACCACAAATATGTCACCTTTCGCATCAAGAATTTTAATTTCTCAAAAGCTAATTTGCATTTAGTTTCAGAGGTAAGCATACCTGTGTCTCTGGTATATACCTGCGAGCATTTGTGCTGACGGTCCGATGAATCCGCATAGACAGAAGTGTTTTCTGTGTCCACCTCCCCCCAAAAACTGTGCAACTTTCTGTAGCCATTGTTAATAAATGCAATCCCTCCAGCAAAAATATAAAGTTCACTCAAGAGTGGGTATTCAACACAGTAGCAAAATTAAAAGGTTTACCACGCTCAAGTAGTATATGTCCACATAAATTGCTGATTCTCGGTGCTCGTGCCTAAAGTGTGTACTCCGTAGGCATCAATTCCAAGTTCTAAATAACTTATTAGGCTACATTTAATAGTGGCACAATACAACTAACATGTTTCTGCTGTATGGCATTCTTCATAACATAGATAAGAATGAACAAATCACAACATTTATAGGTGTGCATCCATAGCACTGGTCCACAAGGGGAGCTGTCCTGGCCGCTCTGTCGACTATCGTGGTATATGTTTGTTCTTTAATGATGTTGGTAATGTGATGGAATTCAGCTGAGAAGGGAGTAACAAAGTCTATTTTATCTCTGAAACTAGACCAGCGCATGGATTTCATACCAGGAGTCCCACTGATTAACTCTTGCCGGTCTTGATTCTGTGCCAGTTTTTTGGCTCTGGAAATATTTCATTCTTTATACCCTCTTTTTTTTCAGAAATCATTTCACACACGTGATCAAAAGGCACATATGGGGAGCAATTCCTCCTAGCTCTTATGAACTCACCTGGAGGAAAAAATGTCCTTGAGTCTATGATGTCAGTGAAAATAGAAATGTCCTTGTGTCATTGATGTTACTGGAATAAACACCACTACATAGCTCTTCCCCCAACCACACTGCCACCTCCTCAGTACAGAGCTCAACGCAATGCAACTCAACTCAACTCAAGAGGGTTCAGACATGAGTCTGACTTTGCCTGAGCTATCCTGCCAGGTGGATTCAGACTCACACGTATACACAAATTCTTCCACCGCCTATGATTTTCTGTTGGCTTTGAAAACTTCCCGGTGGGATAGCTCAGATGGGTTTCAAACATCAAGTTTACCACAATGCATGAGCTCTAGGTATGTGCTCTTGATCAGTAAACTTCATATAAAACAACATAAAACACAAATGAAAAACATATTAATTGAAATATTATTAATTATTCTACTCAAAAATCATAAATGCCCATAAATGTCCCTAAAATAATAATTAATTTAATGTGCCCATGATAGTGTGCCTGAAGCCTATTGTGCTCCACACAATTCATGCAAAGTAATCTCCAAATGATACATTTCAGTGATTCCACTCCATCCCCCTTATACACAAAGACTCACCAGACTTCTAGAAGTGGGTTTTTATGCACTTGTGTTGGTTCCTTGATCAGGATATTTGGATATCCACCTTCTTTATGGTCCCTTTCTCTGTCTTTTCAACTAAAGCATAGTAAGCCAAATTCAGGATCTTCGTGCAACGAGTCTATTAAAATGGGTTTATCTTTTACAATGGTAAAAAAGTTCACTCACGTGCTACAATGCCTTGATACTGCAAACAGAAGTATATATATATATATATATATACACACACACTTTATGTATATGTTTTTTGTTTGTGCTTTATTTTGTTTTATATAGAGTTTGACGATTAGGGGCACTTATTGACACCTAGCACTCATCTATTGTGGTAACCTTGAAGTTTAATATCTAAGCGGTTTTAGCATGAGATTGTGGGAAGAGCTGCGGGGGGGGGGGGTATTGAAAGAGTTTAGAGTGGGATCTGTGGCGCAGTGATTCAAATATATAGTTTAGTCCAAACTTACCTGAGCTCATTACTACTCAGCATCCTTACCCTTTTGTTATAGAGCTCTCTCCACAATCCAAGTACTAAGCTCTTTGACCCACCCCCCAGTCCTCTTGGTCACCTCCCAGAGTGTGGCTGCCAGGAGGCAAAACTGTCATGCTCTATGTAAGCACTTTCTTCCCTGCAACATGAATACCTGACTCATGGCAGGTTCTCCTCCTGCACTAAGGAGGTGCTGTTGCTTGGAGTGTGCAGCTTTAGGAACAAGTGACAGCGGTGCAGGACTAGTGTCAGAGATGGTGGTACTTAGTGCCACCATGCTCCAGATGAAAATACTGACACTGCAGGCACTCCTGTCAGTGAAAGGCAGGAAAAAGGGAGCTTATCTAAGGGATTCATGGAGATTGCCATAAGTGCATTGCTCTGTAACAGTTTTATCTCTGGCTATTATTCTGATATTTTGGCAAGATTGCTGTTTAGTTATCTATAACAAATATAGAATTAACTTAGGGAGACAAGCAACGGCAGCACCTATAGGTCTGTTATGACAGAGTCACTTATGTTCGTACCAAGGGTACATTTATAAGCTTTTTTAAGATTTGTAATTTTTTTTTAAAACATTTTCAGATAAGTGAAATCACACATAAATCAGCCCCCACAATCTAGTAGATCAACGTTCCCTTACGCAAAAATATTTGACAGATTGTCCAGCTTCCTTTCTTTTTGAAATGATTAATCATAGGTAGGGTGCTGTTATGCTTTCTGCAAGCTATGAATACCACCTTGCTGAACCCTCACAGGAGCCACGATCTTCCAGCATTGAATAGAGAAGCATAGACTCTCCAGCATGACATCAATGGATCCAAAATAAGGCATGTTTAATAGGTTTTCTGTGTTTTTTTCTACTTTTTTTGTGGGACCATGACAGTACATAGATGGGTAAACTTTGCTCACTCTGGAGTGTTAAATGTAATATCCAAGTATGTCTAAACAGGGGTGGCCCATTCATTATTCATTATGGGCACATGGGTGCCACCCCCCCAACACCTACATCGCCCTCCCTATCCATGTGCTTGGCCCCTTTCAGGACACCGGGCACGTAAATTCCTATGGCAGGGGTTTGTTTTTTGAGGCACCTGATTAGAGCCATTGGCTCTAATAGGCTTCAAAATATGGTGCGCCCAGATCCCACCCAATTGTGTGACCATAGCAAATCCATTTTCACTATTTTCACTATTTTCACACTACAGTTACCCCCGCCAATCAGGAGGCAGGTCAGTGAGACCTATTTCTCAATTGGCCAAAGCGCCAGGCGATCCTATTGGACATGCTGGAGCCGGACCCGTTGCTGCTCGGAGGACACAGGAGGAGAGGAGGGCACAGCCCGCCGCATAGTAAGTGCGGGACCTCCGGGGGGTGCTGGCTGACAGTGCCATGAGCTCCACGGCTGACCCTGGTGCAGGGGGTGCATCAGTGCCACTCTGCCCAAGGGGATGTGCCAGTGCCGTGCCACATGGGGGGTAGTGCTGGTTGTTTGCTGCCCCCCAGAAAAAAAGCCCACCAGCCGCCACTGAGTCTAAAGCCATATTTACTTCCCTTTTAGATAGAATAGGGCATAATTAGACCCCATTTTTTAGGTTTTAGCCATATGTGTTCTATTAGAGAGATTTTTCTTCATTATAGAATCAACAAGATATCTTTGCAGTGTGAGGGAAATCCCTTGCTAGACAGTTATCACCCTAACAAAGTCTTCATGGAAGATGTCCTCTCTATTTCTGCTCTAGTGGCAAAAACTAATTTATCCTTAGGTTCATTCTTGGTGACCGTGCTAATGAGGACAATTATAAAGTTAATTTTCTTATTGGGGACACAGACAGCAATCCTTACCTCATTAGTCTATCCAAAAAAATAAACAAAAAAATGTGTCCCTTAAGTTATACTGTCACTCTTGGTAGACACGTACCTATGTTTACAGTGCTTCCGGAAAGTATTCACAGCGCTTCACCTTTTCCAAATTTTGTTATGTTATAACCTTATTCCAAAATTGATTAAATTCATTCTTTTTCTCAAAATTATACAAACAATACCCCATAACGACTGCGTGAAAGAAGTTTGTTTGAAATCTTTGCAAATTTATTAAAAATAAAAAAGGAAAAGATCACATGTACATAAATAGGAAAATATATAATCTAAATATATAAACTCGCGCCGATGGTGTAAAAAAATGGGTGACAAAAAATGAATGAAGCTGCTATACACAAAGTGCTAGACACCTGAACATAGTGATAAAATATAAATACAGCACTCACAAACAAAAACCCATAATAAGTGATAACAAAAACATAACATCCATATGAAACTGTGAAGGTGCTTCACAAATAATGTGTAAAAATGCAGGGAATGCTTCACATCTGGTGTGCAGAAAGTGCAGAGAAAATGTTGCAGAAAAATTTTCAGGTGTACCCAGACACCCCCACATGTCACAATGACACCCACCTTTGCAGTCTGGGAGTCAATATAGGCTTATAGCGATATCCAGAGGATGTTGCAGGATGGCAGGTTCACTGATGAGATGATAAACAATCCTTCAACGTAAATACTCAGCCATACAAAAACAGGTACCCAAAAAGGAAGATGAAAGAGGGGACCTTTGATGACGCCCTGTGGGAAGGCGAAATGCATTGAGGTGACGCACTTCCGGTACTGACGTAATTTTGACGTAATGTTGTTTGCTGCATCCTCTGACCATTTCAATGCCTGATTTTAACTTACTTTTGTAAGTATAACCTTTTATGTGCAATAAATTTTCAGTCTTCACATACTTCACTATAGGTCCCCCCTTTTGTCTTCCTTTTTGGGTACCTGTTTTTGTATGGCTGAGTATTTACATTGAAGGATCGTTTATCATCTCATCAGTGAACCTACCATCCTGCAACATCCTCTGGATATCGCTATAAACCTATATTGACTCCCAGACTGCAAAGGTGGGTGTCGTGATTTGGTGAGTGGGGACACATGTGGGGGAGTATGGGTACACCTGAAAACATTTTCTCTGCACTTTCTGCACACCAGATGTGAAGCGTTCCCTACATTTTTACACATTATTTGTGAAGCACCTTCACAGTTTCATGTACATAAATGTTCACAGCCTTTGTCATGACACTCAAAATTGACCTGTGGTAAATTCAGTTGACTGGACCTGATTTGTCTATTTAAGGTCCCAAAGTTAACAGCACATGGCAGAGCACAAACGAAGCCAGGAAATCCAAGGAATTGTCTGTAGACAGAGATTGGATTGAGACACAGATCTGAGGAAGGGTACAGAATCATTTATGCTGCATTTAAGGTCCCAATGAGCACAGTGGCCATGAGAACCCGATGGTCACTCTAACAGAGCTCAAGCATTTCTCTTTGGAGAGAGGAGAACCTTCAAGAAGAATAACCATGTTTGCAGCGCTTCACCAATCAGGCCTGTATGGTAGAGTAGCCAGACAGTAGCCACTCCTCAGTAAAAAGCACTTGACAGCCCTCCTGGAGTTTGCCAAAAGACACCTGAAGGACTCTTAGACCATGAGAAACAAAATTCTTTGGTCTGACAAAACAAAGATTGAACTCTGGCCAGAATGGCAAGGGACATATCTGGAGGAAACCAGGCACCATTCATTACCTAGCCAATACCATCCCTACAATGAAGCATGGTGGTGGCAGCATCATGCTGTGGGTTTTTTTTTTTAGCGGCAGGAACTGGGAGAATAGTCAGGATTGAGCGAAAGATGAATGCAGCAATGTACAGAAACATCCTTGGTGAAAACCTGCTCCAGAGCGCTCTGGACCTCAGACTGTGGCAAAGGTTCATCTTCCAACAGGACAAAGACCCTAAACACACAGCCAAGATAACAAAGGACTGGCTACGGGACAACTCTGTGAATGTCCTTACATAGTTACATAGTTACATAGTAGGTGAGGTTGAAAAAAGACACAAGTCCATCAAGTCCAACCTATGCGTGTGATTATATGTCAGTATTACATTGTATATCCATGTATGGTGCGGTCATTCAGGTGTTTATCTAATAGTTTCTTGAAACTATCAAGGCCCTCGATGAGACCACCGCCTGTGAAAGGGAATTCCACATCCTTGCCGCTCCTTGAGTGGCCCAGCCAGAGTCCAGACTTGAACCCGATTGAACATCTCTGGAGAGATCTGAAAATGGCTGTGCACCGACGCTCCCCATTCAACCTGGTGGAGCTTGAGAGGTTCTGCAAAGAAGAATGGGAGAAACTGCCCAAAAATAGGTGTGCCAAGCTTGTAGCATTATACTCAAAAAGACTTGAGGCTGTAATTGGTGCAACGATGCTTCAACAAAGTATTGAGCAAAGACTACTTATGTAACTGTGATTTTTTTCATTTTTTATTTTTAATAAATTTGCAAAGATTTCAAACAAACTTCTTTCACATTGTCATTATAGGGTATTGTTTGTAGAATTTTGAGGAAAATAATGAATTTAATACATTTTGGAATAAGGCTGTAGTATAACAAAATGCGGAAAAAGTGAAGCGCTGTGAATATTTTCCAGATGCACTGTATATTGTAATTGTCCACATATAATATTACAACAAATGCAGAAAAAAATGCAGTGTTCAAAAAATAATTAAAAACTAAAGTTTCCTTTTCCAAACTTGCATGTGTCAGACTAAGTGACGTTAGTATTGAAATAGCATCATTCCATCTGCCATCAGGCAATTTTGTGTCAAACACTGTAAAGCACAACCACAGAAGGATGTTTCTTTTGGACGAACTATGACAGTTTGTACTTTGAGTGATTTGCAGGTATGTGTTTTTCACAATAGTCATTTTTTGAATATTGCTAAGAAGAAGTAGCACATTTGTATGTGTTTTGCAAGTAGTAACACATTTGTATGTGTTATACAAGTAGTAACACATTTGTATGTGTTATACAAGTAGTAACACATTTGTATGTGTTATACAAGTAGTAACACATTTGTATGTTTATACAACTGTTATACAAAGTTGTTCTAAAAAAAATTATTTGTACTATTGCGTGCTTCTTTATGTTAATACCTTTTGACATTCTTTTAATACAGTATATTACATACAGAAAGTTTCTTTTTTTTTGGGTGGGGGGGGGGGGGTGAGATGTGTTGTAAAGAGTTTTTTTTATGTGTGTATATGTGTTGGGGGGTATGGTGAACAGACACTTACATTTTTTTTCCCTACAATTTACGTTCAGTTACTCTCTCCTGAGATTCCACATTGTAAGCTGCAATCTGAGGATAGAAAGCTATGGACCTGTACTTATGAATTGGCATTATTGCTTCCAGAGTGTTCTTGTTTCCTTTAAAATTCACATGCATAACAAGCTAAATAAAATGCTTAACTGTCTTTTAATTACCTTGAAATACAGAAGGGATTTGTAGAGCATCAAATTGTAATCGTTTGTTGTTTATTGTTATTTTTTTTTTGTTTTAAACACTGGAAATGCTTGCAAAACAATCCTGCTTGCAACAGTTTACAGGAATGTATTTAGGGCATACCCACCTCTTTTGGTAATCAATCATCATTTGGATTAGGAAAATGCTAATACTATGTGTGTATTTCTTTTAAAATAATATTAATAATGTATATAATTTCATGGCCTTGTTTATAAAAGTGAGCAGTCATTTTAATTCCAACATTTTCTATTGAAGTTTAAAGGATAAGTTCACTTTTTGTAAAATGTTACATATACCACCCATATTTAGGGTGTAACATGTTACAGATGCATCACCCCCCCCCCCCCCCCCCCGATCCCCCATTTTGGCAGCAAGCAGGGGATCTTCTCCAACTCACTCTATGCTCCCCGGCCGCATCATTAATTCTAAGTGTTCTGTGCATGTGAAAACTACAAGTACCGACAGCCTTTGTGGATGTCAGCTTGTAGCTCTCAATTAACTACCAGGGCGCTGTTGAGCTCCCCAGGTAGTTCATTGATATTCCTGTCATTCAGTAACTACCTGCCTGTATCAGAGGTATGGGCAGACAACTACACAGACAGTCTGCAGGACCAAAGTAAATAAAAAAACTGTGTCTGCACTAACCAGGGATCAGTAATAATGTGCAAGAAGCAAATATAAGCATACAATTAAAAATAAACATATGAAAATATATAAAAATATATAACAGTCATGTGTGCTATTAATCAGTGATAAATAATTAAAGTGCAACATGCAAAAAAATCTCAAATCCAAGTGCTCATAAAATATCAAAAAGTGTGTTCACTCCTCCTATTAAGTGATATACAAGTTCCATAAAGTTCATAAACGCAAAGTTCATAAATGACAGAACTCAAAGTGCATAGATATAATGTCCATCATCAGTGTTATCCATCGTGCTCATCCAAAATTGTGTATACAGGGATATAAAGCATGCTTCAGTGTCAGTGCTCTCCAGTGACCCCCAACAGCATATGCGCTCACTTCTAAGCGTGTGACGCAGTAACTAAACTATGTCTGAAAACGCATGGGAGCCCCTCCACGGCTCTAATTGGTATGCAGACGCTGACCTCCAATTTGCTCATATATCATCACGATTCATAAAATAGGGAAACAGAGAAACTCCATAGTGTAATAAGTCCAACAATTTATTATAAATAAGCACTTCCCTTCATAGGGATACTCACATTGTGTAGGTGCGTGAGTGCACCATCCTAATCAAGGTTATACAATGTATGGAACGCTGGTACGGCATTCGGTGCGGTTTATCCTTCTCATCTACTCCTCACTGCTGACAGCTCCGTCCTGGCCCCTCCCTTATGCGTGTTCGGCACAGGGATCACGTGCCTTCATCAGGGGGATCTGATTGGACGGATGGTCTATGTTCAATATATACTCATGGTGGCCATTTTGCCTTGGACCGCAGACATATCTAGTAACTGGCTACAACTGTGTGTATATGGTCATGCTCTATGCTCAGTGTGTGCTCATGGCGGCCATTTTGCCTTGGAACACAGACAAATCTAGTGACTGGCTACAACTTTGTATATATGTTCAGCGATAAACATTGTATTTCCTAACCAACGCTGGCTAACATAGCCGGGATTGGGGGGAAAGGTAAACATGTATTTAGAAAAGCTGCAAAATTAAATCCAGGACGGAGCTACTGTATCTTATTCTAAAAATACCACAGCGCACCTCATACTCATAAATAAACATAATCAATCAGGTAGTATTAGGTGTAACAAGTTAACCACAAAATATTACAATACAATAATAATAATACCAATAAAAATATGTAATTAAAATATATAAAATAAACAATTTAAAATAGTAAGGTACATATATCACTGGATCACAAAATATAAAAATCTATTAAAAACATCCACCGGGGTTCCTACGCTATTATGCTTTATTAAAAACCGACGGGTTCCTATATAACGTGCACAAAAAAATATAAAAAAATCCTAAAAACAATATAAAGAAAGATCAAAAGGAGATGTGTAAATCCATATCTGCCATATTAAAATCTATGGGGAGTATAAATGGCAAAGCATGAAAAGACACATAACCATACAAACAGTATATGGGAGTGCGAGCGACCCCCTTAATCCACACCCCCATCTCTTGGGATACAGACGTGAAATTTATTCTCTTTTTAATCCACAAATAGAAAACCTCCATATCCAAATATATAATCCACTTGACACATATAACCGGTCAAATTAATATCAGATGAGGGGAGAATTCACTATTGCAATATAAACTAGAAGTTACTAAGAAAACATTTTAAATCAAACTCCTTATTGAGTCCACCAGGCGATAAAGAGCCAAGCTGGTGTACCCACCATGATTCGCATTTACTAATTTGCCTCTATTCCCCAGAACCTCATTCCAACCGTGCTCTGATTGTGCATTTTTTTAAAATGTATATATAAATAATGTTTGTCAGACCCTTTACGTTTATATTTCTTATGTGTTCTTCTAAGCGGTCTTTTAAAGCGCTAGTGGTGCGGCCAACATAAATAAGATTGCATGGGCATTTTAGCGCATATACAATACCGATAGTATCACAGGATATAAAGTCTTTGATAGCATAAGATTGGTTAGTCCTAGGGTCAGAGAATTCCTTTACTCTTCTATGATTATCTGGAACCCTAACACAGCTGTAGCACCTACCACAGCCATAGAAGCCTTTCAGATCCCAAAAACATTTTAGGTTTTGGGGGAGGCGGTTCCACTATATTGTGTACTAATTTATCCCATAAATTAGGTGCTTATTTAAAAATAATTCTGCGTTTCTCTGGAAGTATCTCTTTAAGATGAATATCCTGTCTCAATACGTTCCAATATTTTCTTATGATTCTTTTTACTTCATTGCTTTGCAAGGAGTAATTTAAAACGATACTAATGCCCTCATTTACATCAGTTCCCATGGTGTCCGTCTTATTCTTTCATAGATTATCCCTAAAATTCCTTTTGATACCCCTTATCCAAAAACATATTGCTTAACATGCCGGACTGTAACTCAAAGTCCTCAGTCCTCGTGCAATTTCTCCTCATCCTTGTGAATTGGCCCTTGGGAATATTATCCAACTGGGGTTTGTAATGGCAGCTGGTGGTTGGGATGTAGGAATTGTGGTCCGTTGTTTTAAAAAATGATTTAGTGACTATACCTTCATTGGTGTTAAAGATTTCCAAATCCAAAAAATGTATACACTCTCTATTTACATCCCAAGAGAAAAAAATATATTCATTATCGTTCATGGAATTCAATAAATCCATTAGTGCTTCCATGCTACCTCTTCAGATGATCAAGAGGTCATCTATGAATCTGTTGTATAATAAAATACTACCACAATCATCTTTTAAAATCCCCTCCTCCTCCCATTGGGTCATATAAAGGTTCGCCACACTAGGGGCGAACTTCGCGCCCATAGCGACACCTTTGGTTTGTAGGTAAAATTTATTACCATACCAAAAAAAATTATGTTGTAAACAAAAATCCAAACATTTTAGAATAAATGTAATAAAACCTTCATCAATTGGGCATTCTTTCCTCAAAGACCATTCCACTGCACTCAGGGCTCCCCTATGATCAATATTGGTGTACAGTGAGGCCACATCCTCTGTGGCCATAATAATATCCTCATGTACAGTACACTCATTCAAAAGCTGTAAGGTATGTTTGGTATCCTTGAGGTAAGCTTTGGTCTTTTTAACCAAGGGCTGTAGGTGAATATCTATATACTCCCCTTGGAGTATATGCAGGACCAAGGCATTACACTCGTGATCTGCTGATCGTGGATGCAATGCTTTAAAGGCTCCCTAGAATAAATAAAAATAAATGCATATATTTTTACCTGAAATAATGTGCATTTATTTTTTGTAAAGATGAATTTATCAAAAAATATACAAAGGAGACCAAACAGAAAAGAAAACAATTGCTCAAGGCATGGAAACATATTGTATGTAAACATTGAGACAAATAAGTTTACAAAACTAACACCTGGACTTTAAGTTTATCAGAGAAACAAAGTTTCTGGTACCAGTCGAAGGATTAGGTTAAAGTGAGTAGAGCAGTTATGACTGTAGAGCAGGGATATGCAATTAGCAGACCTCCAGCTGTTGCAGAACTGCAAGTCCCATGAGACAAGACTCTGACAGCCACAAGCATGACACCCAGAGGCAGAGGCATGATGGGACTTGTAGTTTTGCAACAGCTGGAGGTCCGCTAATTGCAGATCCCTGCTGTAGAGTATCAATGTGTAACAGTGAGGGCTATAGGTGAGACAGTCACTACCGAGAAACCCTGCATTAGCGCTGCATTCTGTTTCTGTCTATAGTCTATGGTTGAATGGAAAGCAGTTAAACTAATCTCAGAATTTACTTATATCAACATAGGCACTGTCATGAATTTGGTCAGAAAATGCATCATACATTTTCTCTTTTCTGTCAAACTTAACCTCACGAGACATTGAAGATCTATAGACATACACAAATTTGTCTGATATATCTAGAGGAGCTAGATCACTTAAAGGAAGATATAATGTGAAGTATCTGTATTTTTTTATTAATTTGTTATTTGCAAAATACCTTATTTTACAGCACCACTGGGTGCTCACGTTACCTGCCAGTGGTCACATGGTGGGAGGTCACGTGATCGCTCAGCAGTGATGTAAATAAGGTATTTTGTGGAATAATTAAAACAAACACACAGATATTGCACATCATATCTTCCTGTAAGAGAGGGGATTGCAGAATTTCTCAGTAGTGATGTTACATGTATAGCGGCGGGAGGGGCAGAAAGGAGATGGATCACAAACACAGACTCCTGAGCTGACAGGCAGGGAGGGAGAGAGGAGAGCAGTGGGATGACGGAGGCACCAAATCTGAACATGGTAATCATGGATCAGCAGCCATGATTACTGTGGTCAGCAAACTAAGGGGGACACAGGAACAGGCAGGATCAACCAGGTTTTTTAGAACATAGAGAGGGACAAATGATACAGCACACGCACTATGCTGTGTATCCTGCTTTAAAGAATCAGGATCATTTTTTTTCCAGGGATAAAACTACTTTAGGACAAAATACCAAAATACCAGTAATCAACACGTGTATAGGCAGAGAGAGGTCCAAGGTTGCCAGGAGGAATTAAATTTAGACAAGTCATTGTTTTTTAAAACAAATCGGCATTCAAGTGAACAATTGTGGTTCAGCTCTCTAGATATATCAGACAGATTGGGTATGTCCATAGATCTTCAATGTCTCGTGGGACTAAGTTTGGCAGAAAAGAGAAAATGTATGATGCACATTCTGACCGAATTTAGGACAGTGCCTATGTTGATATGAGTAAATTCTGAGATTAGTTTAACTGCTTCCCATTCACCCATAGACTATAGACGATGGACAGAAACAGAATACAGTGCTAATGCGGGTTAACGCCATATCCCATACCAGCACCATGATCACTGCCATATGCCATACCAGCTTCCTGATCACTGCCAAATGTCATACCAGTGCTCTGATCATCACCATAACCCATACCAGCCTCCTGATCCCCACTAACCCCATACCAGCTTTCTGATCACCCCATATGTAATACCAGCATCTGATCTCTGCTATACCTCATACCAATGTCCTGATCACTGCCATACCCCATACCAGCTTCATACCAGCGTTCACCAGGAAGAATCTGGGAACCTTCAGCCCAAATCATGTTGCCACTTTAAAATCACATTTGATTGAATGAATTTATGGGTTGTTTAGTGTAGTGTAAAAGAGGGAAATAGTCCTTTTTTAAAGGTGCAGCTGGATCATAAAGTTGAGATATTGTGGAATCTAAGTTAGTCGTCAGGGAGATTTTCTGAATTTTACAGAGGTGTGCTATTTGTATATACTGTAACTATAATGCTCAGAGAGGGGGAGATTGTAAGTTGAAGATCATTAAAGAAAGTTATGCCCCGTATAATAGTTCTCGCAGATTTTGAGTACCTATACAGGACCAGGAAGAAAGATTTAGGTGTGGGATGCATAATTCTAAATACTTTAGTGGGAGAGGATGCGGAGGGAAGGAGGTGATGTAAAACAAATTGTAAATTCTGTATATAACTATTTTATTTTGTATGCTTTGTCTATGTATTGTACACTACATTTATTGTGCAAACTGCACTACAGTATTAAGGTTTTGATTATGTGATTGCATTCTTTCGAGTTCTGATTTAAATTTAGTCTGCCTATATTACACCCATTGTTACCATAAAAGTACAATTGTAATATTAATGTGATAGAGTATCTATGTAATCATGTCTATAAAAAACTTCAATTGGCTCGAATAAACAGAACAGTTATTTGGAATGCTAAGTGTATCTTTTTGTGTCTGTTCCCTACTGCAGCAGTTATTATTAATTTGGAACCACTAATCAATATGAGGATATTAGTTGCCTATCTATACATTTTCCAGAACAGTTGGAGAGTTTTTGCCCAGAAGGGGATTTACAGGTGACCCTGAGAATCCGAAACGAGGAGCTTGAGATGATCTGAGAATTTATGATAATCAGTCGGCTGAGATAAGCCATTTGCTTCCTTGATCAGTAAGGCATTTTTGGAACAAAGGGTGTATTTTTTTACTCCCCTTAATCGAACTGTATTTATAGGTGGTTATTTGTTATGTTGTCGCTGTCTACTGTCTATCGGAGTGCTATAGATAAGAAGAATAGTGCTGTTAACAGGTTATATAGATAGAGCACACTTCTGCTGTAATATTAGTTTAGAGGCAAGAGCGTATGGGTACATGTAGAGGAGAGAGAATACTGGCCAGTTATTATGGGCATTAAGTTAAGTAACTGTCAGGAGCGTCTAGCACTCCTGCTCCTCATTCCAGCATCCAGGTTTTGGCTATAGCATGCTCCCTGTCTTTGTCCATCTGCAGGCTGATTGATGTGGTCAGTCTCTGGGTGGAAACTCAAACCTGTTATAAACCAGCTAAACCCTCACTTGCTAGATTGGATTTCCTGTGTATGATTTTGGACTGGATTTTGGACTATTCCCTGAACTCAGCCTGCCTTTTACCTGGACTGTCATAGAACCACGCTAACTGTCTGCTTACTGCAAGTACCTGTTTGCTTTGCTTAGTTCGGGTCTAACCTGGCGTGGTAGCCAGGCACTATAGCATTATGTATAAGTCCTGGGGCAACCGAGTACCGATAGGCCTGCTTGCCTTATGGCAAAGGGGGCTGCTATAGGTAAAGAACACAGTAGCCAGCTATAGTGTCTGACCAACTACGTTGGGGTAGATGTGACATTATCACAAGCCCCTAACAAAAAAAAAAAATTCTATGAAGATGGACTCTACACTGGCTCGTTTATTTGCTGAGGAAATGTGCAAACTGACACTTCAAGTCCAGGAACTGTCTTTGCATGTAAACTCACCTCCAGCAGTAACGCAGGAACCAGAGCCCAAAGTTAGCCCGCCTGATCGTTTTTCTGGTGACCCCCATATGTTTCCAAACTTTAAAATTAGTATGCTATACTTTAAGCTTAAGCCACACTGTTCTGAAGCACAGCGGGTTGACCTGATTATTACATGGTTGCAGGGGGATCCCCAGTCTTGGGCTTTTAGTCTCCCCACAGATGACTCAGCCAGAGGGTCAGTTAAAGCTTCTTTCAAGGCCTTAGGTTTACTGTATGATGATCATGACCGTGCCCACTCAGCTGAAACTAACCTTGGGTCATTATGTCAGGATAAATGCACCGCTGAACAATACTGTTCTGATTTCTGCCGCTGGCCACCCGACTCAGGGTGGAATGACCCAGCTCTAAAAAGCCAGTTCAGGTTAAGCTTATCAGACTCCATCAAAGACTCCTTAGTATACTACCCTTAACCAAAGTCATTGAATGAAACCATGCAAGTAGCCATTCTTATAGACAGGTGTTTACGGGAAAGGCATACAGAGAGGTTTGTTTTTTTGCCCACCAGTACGCTGCCTGCTTCTTATTCTTCATCAACCCTTCCTGAGCCCTCCTGGAGGATGAGCCCATGCAAATTGGCTACCCATTTATCCTCTAGGGAAAAGGCTAGAAGAAGATCTCAGGGACTCTGCTTATACTGTGGCAACCACAGCCACTTAGTTGCCAGCTACCCTAATAAGCTGAGAAACACCAAGAGTCTAGTGTGGGTGGGGTCTGCCTCTATAGACTGTACTAAGTCAGTTTCCCTCAGAGATAAACTATTTGTTCCTGCACAGCTTAGCTCTGCCAAGTATTCTCACCGCCTCTCAGCTTTCATAGATTCTGGTGCTGCCAGCAATTTCATTGATAGGGACCTATCACACCATCTACAGATTCATGTGACTAAGGTGCACAGACCTTTTTCAGTCTTAGCTGTTGCGAATTCTCCCTTGTCCATGGACCTGGTCACATTGTGCACAGTACCTATTACTCTGACTATTGGGGAATTTCATAGGGAGACAATCAGCTCTACTTGATCTCATCTCCTGCTTATCCCCTTATCTTAGGGTATCCCTGGCTTTAACTTCATAACCTGCACATAGACTGGGTTACATAGGAGATTAGGTCCTGGCCCCAGACCTGCATCCAGAACTGCATTAAAACTTCTGACCAGCTGCCCATTTTAACTCTCGTGTGGTAAGTACCAGTCACGTGCCTTCATTACAGTCCTTTTTGAATCCTGATCATTAGAATTTTTCTAAGTGTGACTCCAGTGTGCATAACCATGTGCCTTTATATGACTCTTCTAAAGCAAAAAACGCTGACAGGTTTATTGAATTCTCTACAGGCCACCTCTCCTGCCAATTGCCACAGCCTGAATCTTCTCCTCCTAGAAGCCAAACGTACTCGCTGTCTCACAGCCTTGAGCCCTGTTTGGAAACTTCCTCTAAGTCCTCAGAAGTCAAGCCCCAGGATTACCCCTACCTTTGCTTGTCCCTAAACTCCCTTGGACGCACAGCCAGGCTAACTTGTCCGCAAGTTCCACTGTCGCTACACTTGGCGATGCGATTCAGTCAGTCACTACACCTGGCGATGAGATTCAGTCAGTTGCTATACCTGGCGATGCGATTCAGTCAGTCACTACACCTGATGATGCGATTTAAACTTCCGTAAACTGGCCCCAACCTACTTATACTAAATCCATTCAAACCTGTCTAAGAAGTTCAATCCATCATTTGGATAGACTGCCTCATTCAGCCAGGTGGGGCTTTCAACCTTTTTTTCAGGGCTCTCTGCATTCTGCTTGTGTTTCAGCTATCTGGCTTGGCTCCTGTGACACGTCACCTACTAACCAACCTGACCTCACCTCTGCCCAGTCTGATGGTCCTGTGCATGATGTCCAGCTCATCTTTAAGGGTCCGGAGGCCCCTCCTCAGAGGGGGGTATTGTCCGGAGTGTCTAGTGCTCCTTAGGGATGAGCCGAACACCTCCCTTTTCAGTTCGCACCAGAACATACGAACAGGAAAAAAGTCAGTTCGAACACGCGAACACCGTTAAAGTCTATGGGACACGAACATGAATAATCAAAAGTGCTAATTTTAAAGGCTTATATGCAAGTTATTGTCATAAAAAGTATTTGGGGACCTGGGTCCTGACCCAGGGGACATGGATCAATGCAAAAAAAAGTTTTAAAAGTGTCAGATTTTTCGGGAGCAGTGATTTTAATAATGCTTAAAGTGAAACAATAAAAGTATAATATCCCTTTCAATTTCATAGCATATTTCCCGTGTTTAGAACAGTCTGACAGCAAAATTATATTTCAAAGGAAAAAAAGTCATTTAAAACAACTTGCGGCTATTAATGCATTGTCGGTCCGACAATACACATAGAAGTTCATTGATAAAACGGCTTGGGAATTCCCCACAGGGGAACCCCGAACCAAAAAAAAAATGACGTGGGGGTCCCCCTAAATTCCATACCAGGCCCTTTAGGTCTGGTATGAATGTTAAGGGGAACCCTGGCCAAAATTTTTTTTAAAAATGATGTGGGGGTCCCCCTAAATTCCATACCAGGCCCTTCAGGTCTGGTATGGATATTAAGGGGAACCCCGCTCCAAAATTTAAAAAAAAAATGCTGTGGGGTCCCCCCAAAAATCCATGCCAGACCCTTATCCGAGCACGCAACCTGGCAGGCCGCAGGAAAAGAGGGGGGTGAGAGAGCGCCCCCCCTCCCCAATGTTGAGGCCACATGCCCTCAACATTGGGAGGGTGCTTTGGGGTAGCCCACAAAACACCTTGTCCCCATGTTGATGAGGACAAGGGCCTAATCCCCACAACCCTGGCTGGTGGTTGTGGGGGTCTGCGGGAGGGGGGCTTATCAGAATCTGGAAGCCCCCTTTAACAAGGGGACCCCCAGATCCCGGCCCTCCCCCCTGTGTGAAATGGTAAGGGGGTACAAAATACCCCTACCATTTCAATAAAAAAGTGTCAAAAATGTTAAAAATGACAAGAGACAGTTTTTGACAATTCCTTTATTTAAATGCTTCTTCTTTCTTCTATCTTCCTTCATTTTCTTCTTCTTCTTCTTCTTCTGGTTCTTCTGGCTCTTTTGGTTCTTCCTCCGGTGTTCTCGTCCAGCATCTCCTCCGCGGCTTCTTCTATCATCTTCTCCTCGGTCCGCTCCACACCCATGGCATGGGGGGAGGCTCCCGCTCTTCTCTTCATCTTCTTCTCGTCTTCATCTTCTTCTCTTCTTCATCTTCTTCTCTTCTTCTCTTCTTCATCTTCTTCTTCGGGCCGCTCCGCACCCATGCTGGCATGGAGGGAGGCTACCGCTGTGTGACGCTTCTCCTCTTCTGACGGTTCTTAAATAATGGGGGGTGGGGCCACCCGGTGACCCTGCCCCCCTCTGATGCACGGGTACATGACGGGACTTCCCCATATACAGTATTTGAGCAGGATGGAACAAGGGTGACAGATATATTAACACTAGACATAAAGGGAAATTGTGATGTTAAGTTGTGGAATGAATTTGGGGTAAGGTACCACAACTATTACATTCTTGTCAAATTTGTTTATTGATTTTGAAAATATAAACATTGGTTCAATTAACAAAATATTGATTACAATAAATGGTAGCATTAGTTGAATTTACATATCAGATCTTAGTATTTCTTTTAGTTACAAGCAATGAAAGACTTAAATAGGCTATATGTTTTAGAAAGACTAAGGTGTTACAATCAATTTTAACAATTATATAATCAAGAGCAACAAAAAATGAAAAAGTTGTTAAACTTTTAACTTTGAGTAATATGTAATAAAGAAATAATATTAATTACTACGAGATTCAGTTATTTATAATAGGACAGCTTACTATCTATTATTGTATTATAATTGAACATTATAAAAGTGAATGTTTCGCTACAGTTTCGGTATGTAAAAATAAATAGGAGAAGACAGGATAGAATAGGGAGAAAAGAATTAAAGGAAAGTAAAGATAAGAAGTGTGGATTAGTAGAGGTTTCCGGGGATTTCTTAGTAACAATATGTACATAGTATCTTTTTATCAGTTATTCAAAACAAAGTTATATAGTTGCCAAGGTCTTAGTACAGAAGTGTCAAAATTAGGAGAAAGAAAGTGGGTCACCCAAGGACTCCAAATTTTCTCAAATTTAGGTATGTTATTGTTGGATATGGCATCTGTTTTCGAGAGGATCATGGCCTGATGTATTCTTTTCGTAGTTTCAGAAAGCATTAATGATGAGGACTTCCACGCTTTTGCGATGGTCTGCTTTGCGGCTGTGGTAATTTGTAGAAGGAGTTTAAATTGTGTATAGGAGATTTGGGTATGCTTTAAATTTAGAAGCGCAACTGTCGGATCTGGGATGATAGTTTTCTTGAATAATTTAGAGAGCATTAGGAATATTTCTTTCCAATAATTTTTTGCTATATGGCAATCCCAAAAGATATGAAAATGTGTTCCTAGATCACCACAGCCGCGAAAGCAAAGTGGAGAGTATTGTGGAACATATTTTGTGATCCTAACAGGGACCAGATACCAACGCATAAGTACTTTATAGTTCGCCTCCAAGGCTACTACATTATGAGAAGATATTTTGGTATTGGCCCAGACTTTATCCCATTTGGATGAGTCCATGTGAAAACCAAGATCATTCTCCCATTTTTCCACATAAGAGGGTGTTTTTGTATCAAGCAAAGCATTCAGGTGACTATACAACATTGACACAAGCCCCTTTGAGTGGGGGTCATTTTTACAAATACGTTCAAAATGTGTTATGTCACATAGATTATCTCTACCTTGTATAAATGGCATAAACATTTTTTGATCTGTAGATAACGAAAGAGTTCTAAATCTGGAATTTGTGGGTTTCACATATTTCAGGAAATATTTTAAGTGAAGTGGTCGTTATCAGGTTATAGAGTTGTGTTAAATCAGCAGAGATCCATTTTTTAAAAGTTTTAGGAGATGTATGAGCCGGGTAGAAAAGTGGATTTCTAATAAATGATACAAGAGGTATATGCAGAGATTGTAGTCTTTTGATTACTTTGAATCTATCCCATATAGCAATTGTATGTTTAGTAATCCTATTTTTTATAATTTTATAGTCAGAAGAGGTAGACCATATTAGATTTGGTATGGAGATCGGATCACAGTCGATTGATTTAATCGCTACCCAGAGGGGGATCTCGTGTTTTGTGTGATATTTAGGAATATGTGCTATTTATGCTGCATGGAAATAATCAGTAAATTTAGGGAAACCTAATCCTCCTTTAAGTTTAGAAAGATAAAGAGTGTGGGTAGGTAAGCGAGATTTTAAGAAGCCCCATATGAATGCTTGTGTGTTACATTGTAGGTTCCTAAGAAAGTATGCCGGGATAGGAATGAGTAATACATTAAAAAAGAGATAAAAAATTTAAGGTAATACAGTCATTTTTATTACATTCATTTTACCAATCCATGATATTGGCAAGGAGGACCATTGTTTAAGAAAATTAATAATTTTTTGTAGTAGTGGAGGATAGTTGGCAGAGAAGATATCAGTTAGATTGGGGGTAAGAGTAATACCTAGATATGTGAGGTGAGATGTTGACCATGTAAAAGGGAGAAATGTTTGAACTTGTTGTAGTGTTTGCGGGGGTAAAGGGACATTTAAAGCTGTTAATTTTTATGAGTTTATAATTAGTCCAGAAATTTGGGCAAAGTGATCTAATTGCTTATAAGATTGGGAGCAGAAATATGAGGGGAAGACATAAAAATTAATATATCGTCAGCAAATAGACATATTTTATGTTGATGGCCTGCTAAATCTATGCCCTTGATTGAGGGGTCTGTACGGATAGCCTGGGCAAGAGGTTCAATGAGTAAGGCAAATAAAAGTGGGGAGAGAGGACAACCCTAACGTGTTCCTCTATTTATGTCAAACATATCTGATTTGTAGCCTGCATATTTAACATATGCCTTGGGATTATTATAAAGTGAAGTGACCCAGTTTAGAAAATGAGGGCCAAAGCCCCATTTTTGTAGAGTGAAATTTAAGTAGGGCCACGTCACTGTATCAAATGCTTTTTTGATATCTAATGACAGGAGACACAGAGGTATTCGCCTTTTTTTTAGCTGCTTGAATCAATAATGATGCTCTACGGACATTATCTGCTGCTTGTCGTAAAGGGATGAAACCTACTTGATCTTTGCTTATTAATGAACCAATTATATTATTAAGACGAGACGCCATTATTTTGCTAGCAGTTTTATATCTAGGTTTAATAAGGATATAGGTCTAAAGTTAGTACAAGATGAGTCATCAGACTGAGGTTTAGGGATCATTGAAATTATTGCTGTTAAAGTTTCCGGTCGGAAGGATTGTTTGTTAAGGAGGGAGTAAAATGTTTTTGTCAGGATGGGAGTAAGAATGTGGGAAATTTTTTCATAGTAGAGGGCTAAGAATCCATCAGGGCCTGGTCGTTTATTTAACTTAAGGGATTTAATTGCTATTTCGATTTCTATAGGTTCAATAGGACTTTCAAGGTTATCGTATTGAACTTGAGAAATGGTTGGAAGTTTAACTTGTGAAAAAAATTATTCTGCTGAGGATTGGTCGAAGAATCCTTCTTTTTTGTATAAAGAAATAAGATGTTTATGAAAGATGTGTAATATCTTTACTGGGTTACTAGTGTATTTATCATGGGGTATTTTTAGGTGAATTAGCTTAAAGGGGTTATTTAATTTTTAAAGCACACGTGCAAGAAGGGTGCCAGGTTTATTAGCTTTAAAGTAGAATTTATGTTTAGATTTATGTATTGTTTTTTCCACCGATTCTGATAGGAATAGGTCAAGATTTAAACTTATGCTTTTGACACTGGAGTAGGGTTTGATTGGAAGTTTGTGTGGCAGTCATTAAATTCTTTTTCTAGTTTTTGTTGTAGTTGTCGTTTTTCTTTTTTAAGGTATGATGCTTGCCATAAACAGACCCCTCTAAGAACAGGTTTATGGGCTTCCCACAATGTAAATGGGGATATATCAGGAGTATAATTTTTTCCCAGATATTCTTTTATTGCTGATTCTAAGTCAGATGAATGTGATGGGTGTGTGAGAATTGAACCGTTTATGTGCCATGTGAGGTCTTGAGCTTTCGGGATTAAAGAAGTAAAGGTTGAAAATATTGCACATTGATCTGTCCAAGTATAAGGTTTAATATAAGAGTTGAGCAATTCTGGTGACATACTTATAGATATTAGGATATGGTCAATACGGGAAAAAGATTTATGTGGGTGGGAGTAAAAAGAGAATTGACGTTTTGAAGAATTTATTTCACGCCAGGAATCTAGCAGTGAATGTTGTTGAAGAAGTCTTTGAAACATACGAGATTGAGAGCTGGATACGGTTGGAGTAGGGGATTTATCTAGATAGGGGTATAGAACTTGATTTGAATCACCACACATCAAAAGTGTGCCCATTTTATGCAAATCTATTACTTGTAGCAAGTGATTGAGGAATGATGTTGGTCTTTTATTAGGTGCATAATAGGAAACAATTGTGAGTGGGATATCACATAGGTGTCCCAAAAGTATGAGATAGCGGCCTTCTGAATCTTTGATCTCTGTTATGAGGGAAAAAGGTGTAGTTCGGTGAAATGCTATTAGTACTCCTCTGCGTTTTGATTTAGCTGAAGCAGTATAAACTTGGGGGTAGCAAGTCCCAAAATATGGGCTTTTGAGGAGGATAAAGATCTGAATACTTTAGTTCGCTTATGAGGAATGTTTAGACCTTGGACATTTAAGGTTAGGACATTTAAAGGAGCCATATATAATTTTTACATAAGATATATTAATATATTTCTGTTATCAGATGCAGAATCAAAGAAACCCCAGGGAAAGATTGGATAAAAGAAAAAAGGAGAAGTAGATTATGAGAGAAGAAAGAAATAATAAGAGTCATATATTTAAAATAAGTAATAATTACTAATATATGTATAAAAATAAAACAATGGCGTACTGAGCATGCAAATCTGCTAGCTCAGAGGAGGCCCCTCACACTGTAACCCAAGTGGAGGAGAGTCCTAGGACAAAAAAATGGGGGCAGCAGTGACCAATTCTCGGGTCCCCCGCTGCCAAATTTTATGAAAAAATAAAAAAATTAAATTTAGACATCCAATTTTGTCTATATTCCTTAAAAAATAAGCAAACATAAGAGTCAGATTAAATATTATTCCTTTTAACAAATCCTTAATTAATTATATATGAATATTTAAATGTAAAGTTATATACTTTAACTTATAACATATTTAGAACTTGAAATATTTAAAATTAAAGATAAGGTAGGTGAAGTTGAATGAGCTTCAGAGAGAAATGCAAAATGCGTTCAGTCCATTGTGTCTGGTGGGTCTAGGTCTGGGGAATTGAATCAACCCCTTTTTGATGCACTTTGTCTGCTTCTGTCAGTTCCAGGCTTAGATGCACTTTGTGGAGAATTAGATGTTGTATGTCGACGAGGGCTAGTAGAGGGCCCATTGTATATATGAAGGTTTTGCAAATTGTTCTGTAATTGTTCGAAGGATCTGCTTGAATATTTGGTGCCTTGAAATGTAAAACAAATAGAAAATGGGAATCCCCATTGATAAGGGATATGGTGGTGTTGGAGATTTTGGAGCAAAGGTTTCATCGTGTGCCATTTAGCAACTGTTATTGGTGACAGGTCAGCAAAAATCTGGTATGAATGACCTTGAAAAGTAAGAGATTCTTTGTTCCTGGCAGCTGTCATAAGTTGCTCTTTTGTGCGAAAAAAGTGGAACTTTACAATTATGTCACGAGGGGGACCTTCAGCTTTGCGTGGCGCCAAAGCTCTATGGATTCTGTCCATTTCCAATCTTTCAATTGGGATTGATGGTGTTAATTCCTGAAAAAGAGCAGTCATAGTCGATTGAAGGTCAATGATTGACTCAGGCATACTTCGTATGCGGAGGTTTGAACGACGTGCTCTATTCTCAAAATCTTCTAAACGCGCTTGCAGTGTTAAATTTTTATCTTTAAGAGACTCCAATTCATTGTCATGTGATAGTACATTAGTTTCAATGTCATCCATTCAGTTTTTCAATTCAGCTGTGCTTTGGCCTAAATCACATATTTCTTTTGTCAGTTTCTCTGTAATTTGGTCAGAGGTCTGCTTTAAAGCTTTCTGTAGCATTTACTCTATTTGTTTTAATATATTTGGGTGTAATGTATCTGCTTATTGTGGCTGGGAGCTGGCACTGTATTCACTATCTGTGTCATACAGTTCCTGAGGTAAATGTAGTTGTTTCTTGTCAGTGCGTGCCTTAGCTGTATGAGGAGAATTTGACTGAGCCATATTACAGGAGCCTCTGAGTTGTTTTTCCTTGTGGCTTTTCACTTTTGTTTTGCCTCGGGCAGCTCCCAAAACCATTTTATTTGGTTCACAGGGTACTAAGGAGGATATTAGTATGCTTTTTGTTTAGTTACCCTGCCATTCGGGCGTCTGTGGTAGCCACGAAGTCCCGGGAATAACAGAGCCTCGGCGGGACATGTCCATCGTTGTCTGCTCCGCGCATGCACCCCAACTATTAAATTCTAAAACATGTGAAAAACAGCGAAATGAGAGTCAAACTGAACAGGAATAACTGAAAATTTGGCCCTAACCATAACAGAATACTTGATATGTGGTCAGAGAAGAAAGATGAGCAGTATAGCTTCATATCTGATCATAGGAGCTAGAGTAAGCTGAGTACAGGATTACAGTACATGGGATGCAAGGGATATCAGAGAACAAAATAAGGAAAGCAGAATTTAGGGATGTAAAACAAATTTAAAGTGTTACTAAACCCAGGACCCTGCATTCACTATATCTGGTCTCCTACAGTAGACAGAACATGAAAATGCAATAGTTTTAGTAAATATAAACAGCTAAATACCTTTTTTTCATCAACAGTTAGTCTTGTGACTTCTATCATTGTCTGGTTAAAGCTTGTAGGAGGAGTTTTCATTCTCCCATGATTGTCCTATGAGGATGCAGGACCCCTAATCCCGTGTAGGGACAGTGCTGATTACATGTACTATCCCAAGAAAAAAAAAACTCTCAACACACACCAAACTGAGCATGTGCAGCTTGTCCCCTAGCCTCTGTACTATCAGGAGATATATTGGGGACTCTGGAAGAAGGGGAAGATCAGAGGAGATGGAATCAGCTTTTTTTTTCACAATGCAGAGGATTAACCACTTTAGGTTCCACAGTGGGTATAACAAGCATACTTTACTGCATATACAGACTGATTTTACTGTTATGGGTATAGTACCACTTTAGGCAAAGACATTTTAAAGAGAGTTAAAGGAAAGTGAGAGAATTATATGCATGTTTTGTGTAAAAATGGGAAAAATGTAAGTGATTTTAGAGAGATAATCATGTATGTGTGTGCTGGGGCATTTGGTCCCACTCCTTTTTCTTCTGTAGCCATGTGCAGATGTGCCCCCTTCCCTTTCTCTTTTCCACAAAAAGATTGTGCTAGACGAGACATGAGTGATAAGACTGGCAAGCTTACCCATGATATGACTACTAGTAATAATAATAATAACATTATGTGCCGGGTTAATTAATCTAATAAGCAATGTAATCACAGTTTTTTTTTTTTAAATGTGTTTCCCAAACATGGTACAATGAAGGTTACATTTAAAAGTGCACATGAAGTGCAACTGAAATTAGGGTGTGATATTGAGATTTTTACTTGAGTATTAATTTCAGATATGATGTCAACATTTTTATTATTGATTTTATATAGATATATTTTATTTGGTTTAGACAACTTTTGGTTGGAAATGGAATAAACGGTATTGGGAAAATCTGTAATATGGGGTTACTTTAAATTAAGATGAGGTGGTTATTCTACAGCTGCCATAACACTTAGGCTCCATGCACACTGGAGCTCATAAACTGCAGTTTATTGGAGTTTGGGCATTTTTTTTTTAAAGCCCAGAAACTCCACTCTATGTTAATCTATGTGTCCATGCACACATGGACGTTTTTTAGCTTAATGAGCAGTGGAGTTTACGGGCTTTTTCCTGAACACCAGAAATTTGCGTTCAAAGTGCCGTTTTTCCCCACCAAAAAAAACCTCCAAAAACGCCAAACGCGATAAACACACATAAATGCACTTAAACGGCCGTTAATTAGCGTTTGGCATTTTTATGAAGTCAGAGCTTTAAAAAAATTATAGGAAGTCCTGGGCATACAGGAAGCAACATTTGACCTCCCATCCACCACTCTTGAGCAGATCACCTCCTCTCTTGCTGCACACACATCTGCTGAGTCGTCCTGTGCATACAGGACAGGAAGCAAAATGGCAAAAGAGGTTTCTCAATCGCAGCTCATTGCTGCAGTGCAAATGCACCCTGCAATTTGGGACTTGTCTCATCCTCGACATGGGGACTGTGTTTCCAAAAGGAACAATTGGAATGAAAACTGCTGCAGCCTAAGGGAGGACTGGGATGCGATGAGCCATAGCATGAAGAAAGATCGAAGTAAGTGCAGTGTGTGCTTGAATATATATTTTTTTATGTGGATATTGTATATAGTTTCAAAAATGCTTAATGTACCTTTTTTTTGTCAGTTGCGGCTTTGCAGTCTCGATGGAAGTCACTAGTTGACAGAATAAGGAGGGAAGTGAAGGATAAGCTGCTTACGGAGCGCAGTGGAGCACCTTCAAATATTAGACCGCACTCCTTAGCTGAGGAGCTTTCCTTCCTAAAACGCTCCATGGAGTCGAGAGCGTAAGTAATTTGTATTGCAGGGAGGGGCCAGTGGGGTGATGTACCATTGGTACTGAGTATATTTTTATGTTAACAATTTTTTTCGTTAACATATTTTTAAAAAATTCCAAAGATTATTTTTTTTTATAATTTTAATTATTTTTCAAATATTTAGAAATTTAGAAAACATGTTTTTTTTTTACATTTGTTAAAATATGTTTCCTGACAGACTCCATGGCAGCCTACGTATGGGTTAATCCCGCCTCTCATACCTCATAGGACCCCACTCCCATAAATCTTTGCTTCTAGACAGAGACTGTGTTCCTTTTTTGTCCTCCTCCTAGGACCAAGGTGTATCTTACCTTATGAAAGTTTTGTTGATCCAGTCCTGGTGGTTCGCACGTTTTAATGATGGCGGTGTCTTATTGAGGTCCAGCTTCCCCAGCTATTAGCAGGGCGGACATACGGGGTGCACTCTGATGCCTGGAAGAGCTGATTGTACCGGCCATTGGCTGGGAAGCGGCATTGCGGCCAAACGTCCCAGCTATTAGCGGGAGGCCTCCTTCATGATTACCCCGGGCGTGCGGTGAGCGCTCCTCTTGCTCCCATTTCCAGGATGGATCCCCTCAGGTGCCGTGGTAATGTATGCTC
This sequence comes from Lithobates clamitans, assembly GCA_037952925.1. Taxonomy (NCBI): domain Eukaryota; kingdom Metazoa; phylum Chordata; class Amphibia; order Anura; family Ranidae; genus Lithobates; species Lithobates clamitans. Next base: position 965,045 of record JBBGZY010000143.1, read on the forward strand.
TTCTGTTTTTGAGTTTTGGCAGCCTGTTGTGTGTGTTGTCTTGTCTTTTAAATTGCTTCCTAGTGGCCATGGCGGCTGGGACGCATCTGCGTTCCAGTCCGCCGCTTCCCCGCTCCGACTGCGCAGCTGCGAAGTCTCGATTGAGATCGAGGCTTGGTTCGCGCCTGCGCAGTCCGCGCGTGATGACGGCGACTGCGCATGCGCGCGAGCGCCGTGGAGCGGCGTCGGTCACAGCGTAGGGACGCTGTGGCCGCGATGACGTCATCACAGGCGGCAGATTCAAATAGCTGTCACATACAGCTATGGTTTGGGTTGCTCTTTCGCTTAGGCAGCGGCTTCCCTGTGTCCATCTCTCTGGCTTCTGAGGTAAGGAGCTTTGCTGTACCTTCCTGTGTCTAGGTCTCTTTCTCCAAATAGGGGAAAGAGAAAGCTGAAAGTATACATAGTTATTTGTCTCTTATTGATTGTTTGCAGTCTTTTGTTTCTGTCGCCATGGATGTGTCACCGCCCCCTTGTGGCCAACCCTTACACCGCAGGTAGGATGAAGTATTTTTATTTTCATTCTGCCTGTATTGGTTGGGGTACTATTTAGGAACAAAGTATTCTTTTTCTCCCCTGCAGCCCTTCTAGGTCTGAACCACAGTTATCGGCACATAAAGAAAAGGACCAGTCTAGGTCTCATCATCACCAGTCTACGTCGGGTTCTAGACGTACTAGGTCATCTTCCAGACACCGCAAAGAGGGGTCAAGGTCTAAATCTAGCCACCATTCCCCCCGCCATTCCAGCCGCCCTGAGAGGAGAGCTTGCTGGGGATGTAGAACTCAGGTCCCAGAGGGTAAATCTCTCTGTGAGTTGTGCTTTTCAAGAGCCACGAAGGAGAGAGGAGCTGAGGACCAGCAAGTGGAGGCTCTGGTCAGGAAAGTGGTCCAAGAATCTCTTAACAAAGCAGATTTTGACCGGGCAGTAATTCCTCCTTCTGTTATAGCTCCAGTTGCTGAAAAAATTGAGTCCGAAGTTCCAGGCCCATCTCATCATAGTCTCTCTTTTAGCGGTTCCTCGGACAGCGAAGCAGAGATAATTGAACCTGGGGCTGGTTTTGACTTCTCCCTGGTTCCCCAGCTGGTCAGAGCGGTTAAAGACGCATTGAGATGGGAAGAACCAGTAGAAGCACCCTCTAAACAGAGGAAATACTTTAAACACCTTAAGAAGGATCGCCCGAACTTCCCCTTCCTGGGTGAACTGGGTGAAATCATCTCGGATGAATGGGGTAAAGTTGATAGGAAAAACTCCTTGATTTCCAAGGTTGCAAAGATGTACCCTTTCAAGAATGATGAAGTAAAACATCTTGAATCAGCCCCCCTTGTCGATGCAGCTCTTATGAGGCTGGTGAGACATGTTACGCTACCTCTAGAGGATACCGTCTCTTTCAAGGATGGTCTGGAGAGGAAGATTGATACGGACTTAAAACGTATCTATATCACGGCAGGGATGGCTTGTAAACCGGCTCTGGCCCTTGCAGCTTTGTCAAAAGCTATGGAATCTTGGACGGATGATGTTGGTGCAGCTCTAGGAAGTGTGTCTGAGGACTTATTCAAGAGATCTCCAGTACATGAGCTGAAGCTGGCTTCGGTCTTCCTGGGAGAAGCATCCATCGACATTATTCGTCTCGTGGCACGTGTCATGCTTTCATCAGTTACAGCAAAACGTGCCCTCTGGTTACGTCCATGGGTTGCAGACCCTGCCTCTAAGCAGGCCTGGTGCAGGATTCCTTTCGAAGGCTCCTCACTCTTCGGAAACAAACTGGATTCTGCTATCTCCCGTGCTACTGGGGGCAAGTCAGGATTCTTACCCCAGGACCGTCGCATCCTTAATCAAAGAAGGACTCAACCCAGACAAGAGCCAGAACGCGCTAGAGATGCGCGTCGCTACAGACCTGGTCGGGAGTTTAGGAAAAACTGGAGGAGAGGCCAGCCTTCAGGCCAAAAATCCTCAAAGTCAGCCCCGTCAAGTGGTCGGGAGACTTCCAAGTCCTTTTGATACGACGCCTGTCCAGGTAGTGCAAGTAGGAGCTCGTTTACTCCGGTATCAGCACGTCTGGGCAGCCTCGATTCAAGATTACTGGACCGTAAAAACGGTCTCCTCAGGTCACACTTGGGTTTTCACCAATCCACCCAGTCACCGGTTTGTGCCTACGGTCCTTCCGCACTCAGAAGAAAAAAGACAAATTCTTCTATCGTATACAGACTCTCTGATTGCCCAGGGGGCCGCCATTCAAGTTCCATCAGAAGAAAGATTTCTTGGAATTTATTCCCCCCTTTTCATGGTCCTCAAAAAGACTGGCTCTTGGAGACCAGTAATCGACCTGACACATCTAAATTCCTTCATCAAGAAGGAAAAGTTCAAGATGGAAACCCTGCTGACAATCCGACAAACAGTACAACCAGGAGATTGGCTGGTCTCCATAGACCTGAAAGACGCCTACTTTCATGTGCCGATCGCAAAAGATTTCCAGAGGTATCTCCGATTTGCAGTAGGCCAGAGGCATCTCCAATTTACTTGTCTCCCATTCGGGCTCACAACATCGCCTCGAGTGTTTTCGAAGCTCTTATTGGCTGTGGTAGCTCTAATCCGAGTAAAAGGCATTCGGTTACACCATTACTTGGACGACCTACTCCTACTGTCGCAGGACAGGGAACAGATATTGTCACATCGGGATCAAGTCATATCTACTCTGACGGAGTTCGGTTGGCTATTGAACAGGGAGAAAAGTCACCTAGTTCCGACACAAGCTCTAGTGTTCCTCGGAGCCCTATTCAACACAGTGGAGAGCACCATCTCTCTTCCTTTGGAGAAGATTCCGGTAATTCGAGAGAGAATTCGCCTAGCATTGTCAGCAGCTCTCCTCAGAGCCTCTCAGTGTCTCAAAATAATCGGCACTATGGTAGCCACAGCCCCCATGGTGAGGTGGGCGCAGTGGAAAATGCGGCCCTTTCAGAAGGGTTTTCTCCAGCAATGGGATCCAGGGTCTCGAGACCATCTGGTGCGGGTAACCACCTCCATGCGGGAGGGCCTCCCCTGGTGGCTGCTACGGAAGAACCTCCTCAATTGTCACTCCATAGCACCTGTCTCCTGGATTACAGTGACAACGGATGCGAGCAACAGAGGATGGGGCGCTCTCTGTCTGACGGAGATAGCCCAAGGCAGGTGGGACTTCCCATCCCAAGGGATAGTCTCAAATGTCCTGGAGCTCAGAGCTGCCTTCCGTGCCCTTCAAGCCTTTCTCCATCTGATATCAGGAGCCTCAGTCCTCCTAAGACTGGACAACACGACCGCAGTATCATACATCAAGAGACAGGGGGGCACCCGCAGTCTCTCCTTACTGAGGGAAGTAAGCCCGATCATGTCCTGGGCCCAGACGAACTTAACAAATCTATCCGCTGTTTATCTCCCAGGAATTCAGAATGTCCAAGCAGACTTCCTTTCAAGAGTCACCCTGGACAACAACGAGTGGTCCCTCCACGCCGAAGTTTTCGATTGGCTCCTGTCTCTAGGGATGATGCCGGAAGTGGACCTGTTTGCATCCCCATGCAATTTCAAGCTGGGAAAATATTACACGAGGTGTCGCTGTCCCCAGGCCTTCGGAGTGGATGCCCTGACGGACCAGTGGAAATTCCACAGGGCCTATGCCTTTCCCCCAGTTCCAGTCATTCTTCGTTTCCTTTCGAGGCTCAGGTGGGAGAATGTCGAGGTGCTGGCAGTTGTTCCGTTCTGGCCCAACAGGCCATGGTTTCCTCTCCTGATGCAGCTCAGTTACCGAGAGCCGGTTCCTCTCCCATCCAGACCAGATCTCCTGCTGCAGGGAGCGTCTCTTCACCCTTCTCCATCCCAGCTCCATCTGATGGCTTGGTGGTTGAGAGGAGAAGGTTGGAAGCACTAGGTTGTCCAAGTACAGCTATTGCTACATTGTTGAATGCCAGAAGAGCGGGCACCAACAGAGTGTATCAGAGGATTTGGGCGAAGTTTGCGGATTATGTGATTTCCACCAATGGATCCTGTAGTAATCCAAGGATTCAGGACGTTCTAGGTTTTCTACAAACTGGCCTGGATCTGTCCCTATCTGTGAGTTCCTTGCGGGTCCAGATTTCTGCAATCTCAGCCTTTACAGGCATATCATGGGCCAGACACCCCCTTACTAGGCAGTTCTTCAAGGGAGCAATGAGGCTTAGGCCTCAGAAAAGACCAAGATTCTCTAAATGGGATCTTCCTCTCGTCTTGGATTTCTTCTCAGAAAAGGAGATACGGCATATGGATCAGTCATCAATTAGAGAGCTTTCTCTCAAAGTGGTCTTTCTAGTGGCCATAACATCGGCCAAGAGAGTTTCTGAAGTTGGATCCCTAGGATACAAAGAACCTTTTCTTACCTTCTTCCCAGACCGGGTAGTCTTGATCCCCATGTTAGGATCGAATCCTAAAGTAACAACCATCTTCCATGAAAATCAGGAGATTGTCCTCCCTACTTTCAGATCCACTGAGGACTCTAATGTTCACCCTCTAGATGTTGGGCAGGTTCTGAAACAATACCTAGAAGCCACAGCTTCTTTCCGCCAGTCTGATTATCTGTTTGTGCTTTTTCACGGCAAGAACAAGGGTTTACGGGCTTCCTCTAGAACCATCGCATCATGGATCGTTCAAGCTATCCAATGGGCATACAGGTCTAAGGGTTTGGCTCCTCCGGAGGCGGTAACCGCTCATTCTACCAGGAGCGTCTCTACATCATGGGCAGCATCCCGACATGTGTCTCCAGATGTAATCTGTAAAGCGGCCTCATGGTCATCAATTAACACTTTTATGACACACTATTGTGTAGAACCGGCTTCTTTGTCTACGGTTAACTTTGGTTTGCACGTATTATCTGTTGATGGTGCCAATTAAACCTTTTTTTCTTTAAACCAGCAATTGCCCACCCGGGTGTGTATGGCTAGTTATTTCCCATACGTAGGCTGCCATGGAGTCTGTCAGGAAAACGGAAAATTTATATCAAATACTTACCGTAATTTTCCTTTCCTGATGGACTCCATGGCAGCAGGAGTTCCCTCCCAGTTGCTGGAGTAGGCTAAGTTACGGAACACAGTCTCTGTCTAGAAGCAAAGATTTATGGGAGTGGGGTCCTATGAGGTATGAGAGGCGGGATTAACCCATACGTAGGCTGCCATGGAGTCCATCAGGAAAGGAAAATTACGGTAAGTATTTGATATAAATTTTCCGTTTTTTTTATAAAATTTTGGCTTTAAAAAAAAAAATAATCAGAATTTTTAAATATTTTAACTAATATTAATAATCAATTATTAATTTATTTTTTTTAATTTTAAAATTTCTTTTAAAAAAACATTAAAATATTACATCAAGTATGTATTGAAAATAAATATTGTAAACAATTTTTAAAAAAATTCAATTTGAATTTTTTTCCATTTTTTTAGAGTTTGATTTTGTAAATCTTTAAAAAATATTATGCATTTTTTTTACAAAAAAATAACATTAATATTTTTGAAATAACTGTTGTTTTTGTTTTGTTTTTTCTTTACAAAAAGATTTTATTTAGATTTACAAAGCGTAAAACATAGTACACAACCTTTTGTAAGACATTTTACAGAGGAAAAATTTAGGTACATACTTATGTTTATCTAGGGGATATACACATATACACCAGGATGGGAGGGCTGAATAACATAAAATAAACAGACCATAACATTCCAATAGCTGACTACTAAGAGGAGATACCTGGATGGATATGTTTATAGGTAATCCCTAGGATTTGCTAGATAGAAACAAAAACAATGGAAAATGAAACAAGAAGGGGGGAGGGCAATAGAGTAGGGCATAGTGGGGGGGGGGGGCTGCATGGCTGAGGCATAAGACAATTGTGGAGGTAAACTTTACAATATTGAATAGCTAGTGATGAATGAATGAATGAATGAGGGCAAAACTGATGATCTGAGCTAAAGTCCATTGGATGTGAGATGCCCTGAGGATGGGGAGGTTGCCTCTTTTGGGAATGGAGGGGAAGAATTGTAGTATTAGAACGAGAATCTGCTGAAATTGGCTAGTTCCTCCTGAGAGAGAGTCGAGAGCATAAATGAATGCCATTTGGAGTAGAAGCGGGCTTTAGATTTTTCCTGTTTGAAATCCGTGTTTAGACGGTCCTTGATTAGGAGATGAAGGAACTCTCATTTGATTTGGGTGATATTGGGGCTGTGAAAGGAAATCCAATGTTTCAAAATGGTTCTTCTTGCAATTAGAAGACAAATCAGAGACCAGTCTTTGTGGGATGGGTTATCCTTTGAGATTCCCGCGAGTCTTGTAATTGTAGTTTGGGACCAAGGCATCAATTTGGGGTCCCAGTGACCAAAGATGAGGAGTAGCGGGTCTTTTGGTAGTTTTAATAAGGTTACTTCAAAGATGTAGGATAGTACCTGGTCCCAGAAGGTAGAGATATAGGAGCAGTTCCAGAAGTGGTGGGTCAGAGATGGCTTTGGTAGGTTGCAGAGGGGGCAAAAGGCTTTGCTCTGATCTGATTTTGAGGATAAGAAAGGTATGTATGCTCGGTGAATAGGGATGAGCCGAACACCCCCCTGTTCGGTTCGCACCAGAACATGTGAACAGGAAAAAAGTTTGTTCGAACATGCAAACACCGTTAAAGTCTATGGGACACAAACATGAATAATCAAAAGTGCTAATTTTAAAGGCTAATATGCAAGTTATTGTTATAAAAAGTGTTTGGGGACCTGGGTCCTGCCCCAGGGGACATGGATCAATGCAAAAAAAAGTTTTAAAAACGGCCGTTTTTTCAGGAGCAGTGATTTTAATAATGCTTAAAGTCAAACAATAAAAGTGTAATATCCCTTTAAATTTCGTACCTGGGGGGTGTCTATAGTATGCCTGTAAAGGGGCGCATGTTTCATGTGTTTAGAACAGTCTGACAGCAAAATGACATTTTGAAGGAAAAAACCCATTTAAAACTACCCGCGGCTATTGCATTACCGACAATACACATAGAAGTTCATTGATAAAAACGGCATGGGAATTCCCCAAAGGGGAACCCCGAACCAAAAAAAAAAAAAAAAAAATGACGTGGGAGTCCCCCTAAATTCCATACCAGGCCCTTCAGGTCTGGTATGGATATTAAGGGGAACCCCGGCCAAAATGCAAAAAAAAATGACGTGGGGTTCCCCCTAAATTCCATAACAGACCCTTCAGGTCTGGTATGGATTTTAAGGGGAACCCCGCGCCAAAAAAAAAAAAATATGGCGTGGGGTCCCCCAAAAAATCCATACCAGACCCTTATCCGAGCACGCAACCTGGCAGGCCGCAGGAAAAGAGGGGGGACGAGAGTGCACCCCCCCTCCTGAACCGTACCAGGCCACATGCCCTCAACATTGGGAGGGTGCTTTGGGGTAGCCCCCCAAAACACCTTGTCCCCATGTTGATGAGGACAAGGGCCTCATCCCCACAACCCTGGCCGGTGGTTGTGGGGGTCTGCGGGCAGGGGGCTTATCGGAATCTGGAAGCTCCCTTTAACAAGGGGACCCCCAGATCCTGGCCCCCCCCTGTGTGAAAGGGTAAGGGGGAGGCTCCCGCCCATGGCATGGGGGGAGGCTCCCACTCTTCTCTTCTTCTTTTCTTCTCTTCTTCATTTTCTTCTCCGGGCCGCTCCGCACCCATGCTGGCATGGAGGGAGGCTCCCGCTGTGTGACGCGCTCCTCGTCTGACAGTTCTTAAATAATGGGGGGCGGGGCCACCCGGTGACCCCGCCCCCCTCTGACGCACGGTGACTTGACGGGACTTTCCTGTGACGTCACGGGGAATGCCACAGGGAAGTCCCGTCATGTCCCCGTTATTTAAGAACTGTCAGACGAGGAGCGCCGTCACACAGCGGGAGCCTCCCTCCATGCCAGCATGGATGCGGAGCGGCCCGGAGAAGAAAATGAAGAAGAGAAGAAGAGAAGAAAAGAAGAAGAGAAGAGCGGGAGCCTCCCCCCATGCCATGGGTGCGGAGCGGCCCGAGGAGAAGAAGATAGAAGACGCCGCGGAGGAGATGCTGGACGAGAACGCCGGAGGAAGAACCAGAAGAACCAGAAGATGAAGGAAGATAGAAGAAAGAAGAAGCATTTAAATAAAGTAATTGTAAAAAACTGTCTCTTGTCATTTTTAACATTTTTGACAGTTTTTTAGTGAAATGGTAGGGGTAAGTACCCCCTTACAATTTCACACAGGGGGGGCTTCCAGATTCCGATAAGCCCCACACCCGCAGACCCCCACAACCACCGGCCAGGGTTGTGGGGATGAGGCCCTTGTCCTCATCAACATGGGGACAAGGTGTTTTGGGGGGCTACCCCAAAGCACCCTCCCAATGTTGAGGGCATGTGGCCTGGTACGGTTCAGGAGGGGGGGGCCGCACTCTCATCCCCCCCTCTTTTCCTGTGGCCTTCCAGGTTGCGTGCTCGGATAAGGGTCTGGTATGGATTCTTGGGGGGACCCCATGCCGTTTTTTTTTTGGCCGGGGTTCCCCTTAATATCCATCAATTTAGGGGGACTCCCACGTCATTTTTTTTTTTAAATTTTGGTTCGGGGTTCCCCTTTGGGGAATTCCCATGCCGTTTTTATCAATGAACTTCTATGTGTATTGTCGGCAATGCAATAGCCGCGGGTAGTTTTAAATGGGTTTTTTCCTTCAAAATGTCATTTTGCTGTCAGACTGTTCTAAACACAGGAAACATGCGCCCCTTTACAGGCATACTATAGACACCCCCCAGGTATGAAATTTAAAGGGATATTACACTTTTATTGTTTGGCTTTAAGCATTATTAAAATCACTGCTCCTGAAAAAAACGGCCTTTTTTAAAACTTTTTTTTGCATTGATCTATGTCCCCTGGGGCAGGACCCAGGTCCCCAACCACTTTTTATGACAATAACTTGCATATTAGCCTTTAAAATTAGCACTTTTGATTTCTCCCATAGACCTTTAAAGGGTGTTCCGCGGCATTCGAATTTGTCGCGAACATCCCAAATTGTTCGCTGTTTGGCGAACTTGCGAACAGCCAATGTTCGAGTCGAACATGAGTTCGACTCGAACTCGAAGCTCATCCCTACTCTTGATTATATAATTGTTAAAATTGATTGTAACTATTTTCAGTTGCGTTTCTCTCCAAATTTTGTTGGGTGTTAATTTTTGTACAGCGTTAAGGCCTTGTAGAATTTTTTCCACTAGGTTCGGGTCAGGGAGTTCTTTGCGCCAGTTGTCGACAGAGGAGGATGTGAGAGGAAGAGAGGTCTTATGTAGAAGAGGTTTGTGGATGTCTGAGATTTTGTAGGAACCATCCAGGATCATTTGGTCTGTGATGTATGGCTGAAACCTTTTGCTATCTTCTTTACATGCCTTCTTTAAAAATCTGATGCATTGGCTATAGTGGAAGGCATGCGTTATGGAAGTGAGAAGGTTTCCGCTATGTTGGCAAAGGGTAATGGTCGCCCCGTTGCTGTATTACATAAGGAGGAGAATTTTGTTAGGCCTTTTTGTTTCCAGACGGTGAAGGGTTTGTGTTCCAAGCCCGGGGGGGAAGACAGGGTTTCCCTGAATTGGAAGGTGGCTTAACATGAAAGGAGATAACTTAAGCTGTTTCCTGGCTTCTCTCCATGCTATTGCTGTATCTCTTAGCAAGAAGTTGTGTTGATAAAGAGGGGGGACTGACTTCCATTTGCAGTGGAGAAGGGCTACTAATGAATACGGATGGGCCATGCCAGATTCCAAAGAAAAGTTAGGGTAGAGGGAGGATTATGTTATCCAGTCCAGACTAGTTCTGAGTAAACATGCTAAATTATAGATTCTAATATGGGGGAGACTGATGCCCCCTTCATGCTTGGGAAGATATCATTTTTTGAAGGCTATACGTGGTCTTTTGTTTTGCCATAGAAATTTTGATATGGCTGAATTGAGAAATTTCACATCCTTGTGATGAAGAAGTAGCGGAATAGTTTGCAATGGGTATAATAATCTAACAAAACTGACCATTTTTATCAGGTGGCATCTTCCCAAGAGCGAGAGGGGCAGATCCATCCAGATAGTTAATTCTTGAATAATTTTTGAAATCAAAGGAGGGTAATTGAGGTGGTATAAATAGGGAGGAGGGAAGTTTCCCTATTTTGATTCCCAAATAAGTAATATGTGAATTGGCGACTGGAAAGATGGAGTGTTGGGCCCAAGATGGTTTAGAGAGAGTGCCTATGGGATTTCGCTTTTGCCATAGTTAATGCGGAGGCCTGAGCAGGAACGAAATTCGTCAAATACCTTTTTTATGGTGAACATATCTGATGGGGGGTTGACTGAGAATATAAGAGCATCATCCGCAAAGAGGGAGGTGCGTAAGTCGTGTTTACCAATTTTGATGCCATGTAAGGGAGCTTTTAAGGTTAGGTACCTGGATAGGGGTTCTAGGGTGATGTTGAAGAGGCTCAGGGACAGGGGGCATCTTTGGCGTGTACCCTTATGGAGGCGGAATTCATCAGAGAGAAGGCCTGCTGCCAACCATTTAACTGCCAGAGCAGTGTACATGGTTTTAATGAGATGGCTTTCTCCGCATCTAACGTGATAATGGCATGGTCTGTGCCTGGGTTCTGTTTAGCATGCTTTAAGGCCAGCATGACCTTGCATATGTTAAGGGTGGCGGCTCTGCCTTTCACAAAGCCAGATTGGGCGGGGTGGATCAGCGAGGGGATGATGTCTGCTAACCTAGTAGCTACGATCTTGGATAGAATTTTAACATCTAGATTAAGAAGTGAGATGGGTCTATATGAGCCCGGGTCCTTGGGGTCTTTGCCCTTCTTGTATAGTAATTTTATAATGGCCTGGTTCCCCGACTGTAAGTATGTACCACCTGACCAAATACCATTGTATACTTGGTAGAGAGTGGGTTCTAAGGGAGTTTGTAGGGTTTTGTAAAATTCACTAGTGAATCCGTTAGGACCAGGGGCCTTGGAGAGGGTTAAGTTACGGATGGTGGTCGATATTTCGGGGAGGGAAATGGGAGCATTAAGGGCTTCTAGTTGTGATGGAGAAATTTTGGGCATGTTTATTTTCTCGATGAAAGAGCGTGCTGTTTGTTTGGGGTCTGGGGTCTATGGGGTCTGGGGCATAAAGTGTTGAGTAAAATTTAAGCATGACCTTGTTGATTTGCTGTGGTGTGGAGTGGACGTTTCCCTTGGTGTCTCCAAAAGATGTGATATGGGTCGGGCAGAATGGACCTTTGCAGAGCCTGGCTAAGTGTTTGCCTGCTTTATTTCCGAACTTGTGGAGGGTGGCGTCTAGGTGGGCCTTTTTGGTTAGTTCAAGGGTGTTTGCCCAGGAAAAGAAGTCTCTTTTCACTGTCTACCATTCATTTCTGACGTCTGGGGAGTCTTTGGTGTACATGGAGCGTTATGCCTGGTGTAGGCGTGCGCTGGCTTCTTTGTATTTTGTTAAAGTGTTTCTTTTAAAGGAGGTGGCATAGGAAATGATTCGACCCCTGAGGTATGCTTTGCCGGCATCCCAGAAGAGGTTCGGATCATCTATGTGGGGGGCGTTGGTCAAAGAGTATTCAGACCATGATTTGGACATGAACTGCTGGAAGTCAGTATTGTTATGTAAGTAGGAAGGAAATTGCCAAATTTTTGGGTGTGGGGGTAAGTCAAGATTATCGAGTGTCACCTCTATGGGGGCATGGTCGGAGATGGTTATGTCGTGAATGTCAGCACTGTGGAGCATGGGGAGGAGGTTGTCTGAGCCAAAGAAATAGTCTATCCTTGTGAAGACATTTTGTGGGTTGGAGTAAAAAGTAAATTCCCTGTCAGCTGGGTGAGAGAGGCGCCATAGATCCTGGAGGTGGATGGCATCCATAGTGGTTGCAAAGTATGAGGGGGCGGAGGGGTCGGAACTAGGTTTAGAAACAAACAAGATATTTGGGGGGCACACCCTAAAAGATGCATTAATTAAATTCAGAGCAGGTGCTTGTAGGGATTCAGGTATACCCATGAATCGCAGGTTGCTCCTTCTGGATCTGTTTTCCAAATCATTGAGTTTTTGGATAATATATTGATTTGTCTTGTCCTGTGCTTGTTCTGTGGCCTGGGTCTGGTACATCTCCTCTTCCATGCTGGATAAGCGGTGTTCTAGCTCATTCAGCCTAGTGGTGTGTTCTCCTAGCTGGGCCTTTATTTGTTTCATCCCCACGTTTACTGCCTTTTCCACTGAGGCAGAGATCATAGGGGACAGGAGGGCTGCTACAGCCTGTGCTATGCGCTCTGTGCTGTGATCCCCATTATGCTGTGAAGCGGAGGCTTGTGGGGAGAAGGCCTGAGAGAGGGAGGCTTGTGGAGAGGAGACATGGGGAGGTTGTGGCGTGCTGCCGCTTACCTTCATCTCCGCCATCTGTGCGCCTGTGTGAGGCTCTGTGTAGGCTGAGACCGGGGCCTCGATTTGTGGCTGGGCCGGAGGTGCCGTCTGGGCCGTTTGAGTGCGGGAGCCGGTTTTCTCCACAAACCGGTCCATAGGCTGGCGGATGTCACTCGGAGGTATCTGAGGGTGGATGAGGAGGCTTTAGGCAGAGTTTACAGGCAGTTTTGGTCCATAGTGCGGGAGCTACTCCATGCCGCGCCGGGACCGGAAGTAATGTTGTTTTTAACAGTAGTCACAACCTTTCTGTTATCTTTCTTAGAACCACATCAAACTGGAATGCTACAGAGGCAGATGAGGAGGATGATCAGAGGGAAGGAAGTGTTTCACGGGCGACTGCTTCCCCAAATGTTAGCACATTGTCCACGCCATCAGATGTTGGGAGTGTGGATCAGGAAAATGAACAGGTATATTTATTATTATTATCTAATATATCTATCTATCTATATATCTATCTATCCATCTATTCATCCCTTTTGTAAAAATCAATTATCTGCTTTTTTCTTCAAAGGAAAATAGAGTTGGCAATGCACGCTCTTCAAATTCTGGTTGTGGACATGGTTATCGTCGGCAGCGTAATTCAGACAACAGCAACCAAATGGACCAACGCATTGTACAGCTAATTGTGGACTTAAATAAACAGAGAAGCGAAAGCGATGTGTTTATGGATCATAGTCATTCTCATGTGACTTTCTGTCACAGCCTATTCATGCTGCTGTCAGATCTAGATGCTGAATGGGAGAAGCAGTGCATGAAGAACATGTACACATATGTGTTGGCCTGTAGGGTGGCGTAAAGGAGTGGGATGCCAACACCACCCATTTTAGTTTCTCCTTTTGGCAACATCTCCAGCACTGCTTCTCCTGTTCAACCAAATAATTCAAGCTATTCAGAAATAGTGCCTGTTACCTATTGCACTGCTCCTCCTGGGCCAGCAGTGTACCAATCCATCTATGCGCCTGTTCCCTCTTCCACTGCTCCTCCTGGGCCAGCAGTGTACCACTCCCCAAACGTGCCAGGTCCATCTTCTGCTGCTCCTCCTGAGTCACCAAGGTACCACTCCACCAATGTGCCAAGCCTGCCTTCTAGCAGCCCTCACACTGGTCAAGGTTCCCCTTCTGCCTACTCCTACAATGTACCAGGTCTCTCCTCCTATTTACAAAATGTGCCTCCTGCAAGCATGCCACCCACACCTCAACACCAGGGACATCGATTTGACCCCACTAATCCCTCCAAATCACCACGCCTGGAATCATGGAGTGATTATCCGGTTTATGAAGAATTATGATTTTATTTTGACTAAATTTGTGTTTTTTGAACGTGTCACCCATTTTGACATTGCATAAAAAGTTATTGGCCAGTTGATGGTCAGTTGTCAGTTATTAGCTAACAGTTTTGACCTCTTCTTTTTTAGAAAAAGTTCCACTATACACTGTTTGGTTGTATTTTCCATTATCAAAAAAAAGAATAAAAAAAATCTTTAAATTTAGTTAACTTTATTGAAATGAAAAAAACATATGCAATTTTATTAATCTGTGAGAACATTCAAGGTATGTAAAGGCTAGTATCAAGAAAATTAAACTAAATATATTGGTCTTGCCAGGCCAAACTACCATCAAGGGAAACAAAAAAATTGACAAACTGATTTCGGATGTTTAATACTCTAGTAGTGCTGCACAAGTCCATGAATTGCATATCATGCCCTGGATTTGGGGGTGCAGGTTCTGTGGAGACTCTCTCATTGACAATTAAAAAGTTATGCAACACGCAGCATGCTAGGACGACTTTTATAGCGTTCTCCACATCAAACTTCACGGCGGAGAGAAGTACACGCCACTTTGCTGTGCATACTCCAAAGGCGCACTCCACAACACGTCTGGCTCGGCTTAGTCTATTCTTGTAAATTCTCTGCTGGTAAGTAAGTCCGCTTCCACTATATGGGCGCATTAGATTTTCTGCTAAGCCAAATGTTTCATCGGCTATCATCACCAGTGGAAGACTGGGCTCCGTAGTGGCCGGAAGTGGCCTACAAGAAGGAATCCCTAGCCGTCCTTCGTGCAGCCGAAGACCCAGTGCAGACTCAAGGAATATTTGGGCATCCCCCTGACTCCCGTAGGCCCCCACATCCACAAGTATGAAGTGCAGATTTGCATCTGCCAATTGCAGAAGTACAACAGAAAAGTACTTTTTATAAATGAAATAAAGCGGGACCCGGTGTTAGGTGGTTTTTTGACTTGGACATGCTTTCCATCCAGAGCTCCTATACAGTTTGGAAACTGTGTCTTTTCCCAAAATTCTTTAGCCACCTGTTCCCACATTTCTTCTGTAGGCTCAGGCATCATATCAATTTTTAACTTCTCCCACAGAGCAAGGCAGATCTCACTGGTCACTTTTGCCACCGTGCTTACACCCATCAGAAAATAGTGATGCAATGAAACAAATGATTGTCCTGTGGTAGGAACCTACAAAAAAATTTAAAAATGTTGTCAATAAAATTTTAAAATTGGGAAAAAGTTACAAACTAACATTTTTTATATACAATAATTTTTATTTTATAAAAAAATATTTTTTTTATCAAAAAATATAAAAAAATCAAGCCAGCAAATTTGTTGTGTTTAAAACATTGCCCAAGCAAATAAAAATCTGCTTTAAAAAAATTGGTTATGTAAAAAAGGCAAATAATATTTTTAAAAAATTGTATATTTTTTAACCACTTGCCGACCAGCCGCCGCAGTTTTACGGTGGCAGAATGGCATGGCTGGGTGAAACAACGTTATGTTATGTCCCTTCACCCTGTGGCCACTAGGGGTGGGCTACTGCGAGTGCCAAGTGGGCGCGACAACCGCCGGGCTCCCGCGATGGCTTGTGACACACCGAGAACCGGGATGTAAACACACAGGCCCCGGTTCTCTGAGGGGAGAAGAGACTGATCGTGTGTGTGTAACCCCTTGATTGCCCCCTAGTGTTAACCCCTTCCCTGCCAGTGAACCGCCATTACTACTAAAAAAAAAAAATAATAATAATAATAAAAATGCTATAAATCTATCCCCTGTTTGTAGATGCTATAACTTTTGCGCAAACCAATCAATATACACTTATTGCGATTTTTATTACCAAAAATATGTAGAAAAATATATATTGGCCTAAACTGAGAACAAAAAAAATCCTGTTTTAAAAAGAAATGGGGATATTTATTATAGCAAAAAGTAAAAAATATTGTTTTTTCTCAAAATTGTCGCTTTGTTTGTTTTTTTGTTTTTTGTTTAAAAAACCGCAGAGATGATCAAATACCACCAAAAGAAAGCTCTATTTGTGGGAAAAAAAGGATGTCAATTCTGTTTGGGTGCAGTGCCTCATAACTGTGCAATTGTCAGTTAAATTGACGCAAGTGCCGTATCTCAAAAAATGGCCTGGTCATTCAGCAACCAAATCTTCCGGGGCTGAAGCGGTTAGGGACAATTGACAATTGCGATAAACATAACTGTTTAAAATAAATAAATAAATAATATTTTAAATACACATGACTACAATAATGAAATACCTCAGTGTTACCAGGAGACGTTCCTCAGGAGACACGCTCATCCTCATCTGGGTGTCCATTCCAGTGAGACATGGTCGCAGCCTCTCTAGCAGATTGTCATATGTGCCAACAGACATCCTTGTATAGTTAAAAAGCGTTTCAGGATAGTTACGCAGCTGAACGTATAGGCTGGTGAAATATCCTGAAGAGATGCATTGGCTTATCAACGGATGGCTCCAGTACTGACAAACCCTGGTCCTCTCATTCATTTCTCTCCATCTTCTGATCCGAAGCAACAAAATCAGGAGGAGTATTTCCTGCATTGTCTTCACGGCTGGATCCATCGTCAACGTGGCTAACAACAGTAGACAGCTTCCTGCTGAAGACAGTGCTCTTTCTGGTCTAAAATGGCTGCTCAGGTAAAAAATTCAATTTTTTCAATGCATTGTGGGAGTTTGGGAATGCATTGTGGAATTTTTGGAGTGTCCTCTGTGTATTTTTATAAAAAACGTCCATTAATGCTAACGCTAAAAAACGCTCATAAACGCACATAATCGCTACTACAAAACGCTGTTAAAAGCAAGTTTTTCAACCAGTGTTTTCTGCCAGCAATCTGGCGTCCAGAAAAAGCTTTTTTGAGCTCCAGTGTGCATGGAGCCTCAACAGAGCCTAGATGGATGGGATACATAAGAACTTTTTCTATAAAAAATGAAATTGAAAGATTTGATAATAACTTGATGTTTTGTCCATGATGTGAGAGTAATAAATACAATTATAACCAAATCCACACACCCTGTTGGGATAGAAGTCATCTGCAGCCAGTTATTTTATAGTTTTTGACTCGGCTGATGATTTTTCTGTTCTTTTATATACAGATTGTTGGTACTTTTTGTTTTTCTTTATTTTTTATTTTTTAATCCAAAGCAGAATGTTTGGATTGTGAAATGATGTGTCCTTGTAAGTGCAGGTGTAAGCTCAAGAAAAGCTAGCTACGACTAAGGCTATTGCCGAAACGTATCAGCTTTATTGTTTTATTGTCACTTTGATGTACCAATAAATGACACTTCAAGGTTTACAGTTTTTCCGGCTCTTCTTACTACTGTAAGCTCAAGAAAACCTTGGATTTACGGACATCTCTGCATAACCCCATTCTATTTTTATAATATATTATGTTGTGACATCAGGCAAATATGTAAGACGGGAACTAAATACTTGTGTTATCTTGCTAAAACTAACAACAGAGCAAGCAAATAGAAATGATAATATTGTCAGGAAAAGGTTGTCTTTTTTAGAACATTATAAAAATAATGAAACAATCAACGCACACAAATAATAAGTATCATGCCCCGCACACACGAGCAGAAATTCCACCAGCAAAAGTCTGATGAGAGCTTTTGATTGGAAATTGCGACCGTGTGTATGCTCCATTGGACTTTTGCTGGTGGAATTCCTGCCAGCAAAAGATTGAGAGCAGGTTCTCTATTTTTCGGTAGGAAAAAATTCCTATTCGAAAACACGTTTGTCTGTATGCAATTCGGACGCGCAAAAAATCACGTATGCTCAGAATCAAATACGAGACAGAAGCACTCGGTCTGGCAAAACTAGCGTTCGTAACGGAGATAGCACATTCGTCATGCTGTAAATTTTTGGATCTTTTAATGCAGCGCATTCTTTTGCTCTTTATACTGCTAGAATAATGAGTTTGTTTTGCAGCTGATATTCACAAAGAGTTCTGACAAACTTATTTCTTTATTATTTCTCGTGATCTCCTGAATAATCTTTTTTGTTTTTAAAGCCAGATCTCCATAATAATGATTAGAATTATTTTTTATAGTCATCTTTTTATTTATTTTTTTTAATCAAGATCTCCTGTTTTTTTATTATTTTTAAATTATTTTCTAGTGATCTCCATAATTTATTTTTTTTTGTGTGTCAAGTTTCCACAACAACATTATTATCTTTTATTTTTAAAGCTCAAGGAGGTTGGTTGTTGTTCCCTGTTAATTTGACATTGTATTTTTGAAATGTACCTGCCTACTCACAAACAAACTGTCCTATTTGAAGAAAAACACATAGGCAAGTATTTTCATATAAAAAAAATCTCCATTTATTCTGGCTCATAACAAAATAAAGAGGAAGGCAACGCTGGAGAAACTGCTTGAATTTGCGAAGCCTTTGGCCCCCAGGGCACACATTGACTCTTTGTAAATAAAAATTGGTAGCCTGAGAAGTCCATATAATAAGGAGCACCTCCCAGAGATCAGGAACAGCAGCAGATATATGTCCCCAGGCTGTGGTACTACAACAGCATGCATCTTCTGTCAGACCAGACTGAACCCAGGCCATCACTTTCATGTCTTCCTTGAAGCCTTCCCTCAGTGCTTCCCTGCAGCCTTCCCTGCAGCCTTCCTTGCAGCCTTCCTTGGAGGCTGTGGCTCTGGAGGTAGACTTGCAGGAGGAGGAGGAGGATGAGCGAGCGCACATGAGTGCATGTTATCACTCATTTGGCCCCTCAACCCCTTCTGAAGGGCCTGAAAAATAATATTCTCACACATGAGGCATTGGCCCCCCTCCATTTGCTGCAATTTTGCAGCTACATAGCAGCCATAGGCCTCTTCAGCATCGGGGGGGTGTTTTCATGGCTGCATTAGTGTCCTTAATGAGTTCCAGTGCTGCCTCCTCCACGTTACTCCCCTTCCTGGCCCTTTTTGTTGTAAGGCGGAAGGGAAGGCACCTGGGATTGGGTGAAGATACTGGGCCCAGCCACCTCCTGGCTGACACTTACCCCCGCCACCTCCTGGCTGACACTTACCCCCGCCTCCTCCTGGCTACCACATTCCAGAGCCTCGTCCTGGCTGAGGTCTTCCTATGTATGAAAAAGGGGCATAGTTTTAGTTTTTGCTTCATCAATCACACACAATTTTAAGCTCATGACTGTTGCAAATGGAATGTTAATAAATAGAAAAGACTATCATACTGAGCCCAGCATTTTTCATTCATTTGTTATCAATAATAACATCTAGTTAACAACAATAATTTTCAGACAATAAATATGTTAAGAAATACTATACTTGGCTCCAGCTGGGCTCCTCAACTTCTTCCAGGATGGAAGGCCCAGGTTGGTCCTCGGAAGCCTCAGCTGGGGTTGAGGGAAGGGTTGAGGGAAGGGTGGATGGAAGTGTAGAAAGTGATTCCCTGGCTTCAATCTGGTCTTCCAGAAACCGCATCCTGTTGTAGTACCACAGACTGGGTACATACACATCCTTTGCTGCTGCTCCTGATTTCATGGAAGCCTGGACCTTATTAAGCTCCTTCCTATACGTGCTTCTCAAGCTACCAATTTTCTTATTCACCAACTCGATCTCTGCATCGGGGACCTGCGTCTTCACAAATTGCAACAGTTTCTCCAGCGATGCCTTCCTAGATGGTTTATTTTGAAATAAGGGGTTTTTAACCTCCCACAATTTTCTCATATCCCTGCATCTGTCTATGAACTGACCCATGAATTCTGGGTCTTTGAATTGTTTCATATTTGCTGCAAGACAAAACACAAGACAAAAACACTAATATCAGGATAAACTCTCCTAATCTTATCCCAATATAGGCCTCAATCTTGAATCAGTATAGGCCACTGATGTCCCAAGTTAAAATGTTACCTTCATTCTCACGATAGGCACTTCCTTCACTCACAGATCGTACATACGACACACGCGTGTTAGCTTTAAATACACTGCTCATGCGTGAAACTCCGCCCGCATTGCCTGCCCCTGATGTTCTTTCTTGAATATTCCCCGCCCTCTTTCATCGCAGTGGGAGAGGAACATGGCGGAGACACAGCAGGTGTGTAATAGCAGTAACGACGAAGAAAGCCCAGAGCCAGAAATGTCACAATCCCGCAGGAGATTTAAGGCCTCAAATATGACCTTTGTAGAGATGGTGAATATCTTGAAGAGGGCCGACTATGACCTTACCTAAGTATGGTGATAGGGCCGACTATGACCTTACCTAAGTATGGACCTTACCTAAACCCAAATGTGAGAAAGGCCAAGATCATGTCTAAAGTTGTGGAGTCTGCACAGGAATTTTGGGGTATGGCGATCCAAGGAGCAATTGAGGAAACGCTGGTCAGACCTGAAATTGAGGGAGCAGGATCAGTACAGAAGGATCAAGAAAGTGCTTCTAAAAAGTAAGTAGTTGTCGTGTGTTCCTATTATTATTACTTGTATGCTGCTCCATGTGCTTTTCTTTACTGTTGTACAGTTTTAAATGGCTACTTTCATGTTCGTGGGCACAGTAATCGGTCGCAGTAAACATTGTTCGCTTGCCAATACAATGTTTTTGGCAGATACAGGCTTAACTACATTTGGTCATGCTAATTTGTATTAAAAGAAGTTTAGGACATTGTTGTCTAGATGTGTTTGAAGCTAGAAAGAATTGCAAACTTGATTCAGTGTAATGTAATGACACTCAGCAGCTGTTTACACATCTGGACTCAGGAGCACTAGTGTGGGACACAAAAACAAACTTTTTAGGGTGTCCCACACAGATACTCCAGTGGATACTTGGGGTGTCTCCATGTGTGAAACTTGTCCAAAAAAGGTAAGTATTCCAGTTTTGATCACAGATTCTATAATAGACGAAGATGGACATTGTATCTTCCTTAAGTGCTCCCTTAGAGACAAACCATTAACCTTTGCTAACATTTATAGACCTAATAAGTCTCAAGTGGCGTTCTTCAGAAAGGTTATTCAGACCCCTTCAGCCTTCCAGTCTGGCTTACTCATCATGGGTGGTGATTTCAATGTAGCCCTTAATCCCCTAGAAGACACATCTACAGAAACCTCCTACATATCGTATCGAGCACTTAAACAAATTAAACTTCAGATCCAAGATTTACTTCTCCACAACTCCTGGAGCACACTCCACCCTGATACTAAAGACTAGATCTTCTTCTCCTCAACTCATACTCAATGTTCGAGAATTGACTACTTGTTCCTGTCCCAAAGAGACCTTCCCTTTCTTTCAGAAGCAACGAGTGAGCCACTGATCGATCTCTGACCATCACCCCATTACAATGACCCTAGCGCTTCCTGGCAAATTACTATTCACCAAAACTTGGCGACTGGACACATCCCTACTAACGGACCTTAATAATGTGACTCAGACTAGACTTTTCATCCAAAACTATTTCTGGGAAAACAACACCTCAGATAGCTCCCCATTAGTGCAATGGAGCGCCCTATAACCCTCTTATGACCAGACTCTGAAGTCTTGAAACTAACAATAAGCAATCACAAGCCCAACAAACATACCAATAGCTCATACAAGTCTGATCAATGCTTTTAGACAAATTGGGACAAAAGGTCAAATGCAAATTCAAACGCAAATCCCAAAAGCTCTTTTATGAATGTAGGAACAAAAGTGGCAAATTCTTAGCTAGAGCACTACAAGCTAAGAAAGCAGCGAATACAATACACCACCTCTGTTCCCCCCAAGGCCAAACACTAACAGCCTCCACCGATATAGCAACTCAATTTGAGTGCTATTACCCAGAACTTTATAACCTGCCCGGAGCTCCTCGCCCTGTGACAGAATTAAACCCACATCAGGCAGCAATACCAGAATTCCTAAATTTGTATTGCCTAAACCGATCACCCAAACAACTGCTCGTGAAATAGATAAGCCGCTAACCTTAGAAGAATTTAAACTGTCTGTTAAACAATTAAAAGCAGGTAAAAGCCCAGGACCAGACGGGTTTACAATGACCTACTATAAAACATTTCAAGATAACTTAGCAAGTCCATTCCTCCTTGCTTTTAACACTATATTGCCTTCTAACCCAGCTGCACCTGACCTTCTAGAAGCTGATATTACAGTTGTCCCCAAAGCAGGGGACAAGACCCAATGTCCGTAACAAACTATTGACCAATTTCTATATTAAATGTCGACCTAAAAATTTTTGAAAAGATACTGGCCAATCGTTTACTTCCGTTATTCCACTCTCTTATTGCCAAAGACCAAGTAGGGTTCATCCCAGGACAAGAAGCTCGAGTCAACACCACTAAAGACCTTAACCTTTCATTATTGGCTCACTACCTCAAAGAAACAAGGTTTCTTCCTGTCCCTAGATGCAGAGAAGGCCTTTGACAGATTAGACTGGGTTTACATGACAGCTGTCCTATGCAAAATAGGTACTCAAGACTGCTTACTTTATCTCATCATGTCCCTTTATGCCAAACCATCAGCACGAGTTAATGGTCTAGTGTTAAACGCCTTCCCTATCTACAACAGCACAAGACAGGGCCATCCGCTATTGCCCTTATTGTTTGTACTTACACCGGAACCCTTTCTTTGCTGCCTTCGGGCAAATAATGATATTTAAGGTCTAGCGGTTACAGATCAATTGTACAAAATAGCGGCATACGCCGATGACATTTTACTATTCCTTTCAAAACCTCTGACCACACTTCCTTTTTTTTTTTTCTTTATTTATTCAAAAGGAGGCAGGGAGTCTGATGTCATATCAATTTCCATCCATTACATACACATTTTCTTTTAACTGCAATACATTTCGTGCTAACTTAATATTCCATAATTATATAAGCATGCATATATACAACCTCATTCACCAATGCATATATTTATGTATCCACTCATTTAAAAAAAAAAAAAAAAAAAAAAGAATAACCACCACCACTACTTTAACTTTTACCTCCATGGACTCTTTAAACCTACAAATTGATCCCAGTCTGCCTATGTTCTCGTGTATTGCTTTTTTCTGTCTTGTGCTGACAATACTAGATCCTCCATAGCCCTGATATTTCTTACCCTATTTAGCCACTGAGCAATGGAAGGAGGTTTGGGATCCCTCCAGCAAAGAGTAATACAGGCTTTAGCTGCATTGATCGTATGACATAGCACAGATTTTTTATATATCTGCCAGGGGATTTGTGAACAGTGAAGCAGAAAAAAGGCGGGGTCATCTGGTATTGGAAAGGCAGTAAACTTTTGAGAGGTCCTCTGTACCTCCAGCCAATATTGTCTAATCTTAAGACATTACCAAAATATGTGAAATAGTGTCCCCTGATCCTCTCTACATCTGCAACAACAGTCTGAGGCCTCTGGAGAAAATTTACTTAGCCTTGCCGGAGCCTTGCAATTCCATCGTGTCAGTAATTTGTAATTAGATTCCTGAATCCGCGTGCATATTGATGAGTTCAGCAAAAGATAGATAATATTCTGCCGTTGTTCTGGGCTAAAGGTCCTATCTAGATCTCTCTCCCATTTACCAAAGCCTGGCATCACTAAATCTTCTGAGGGCATGCTAAGCAGGGCATATATCTTAGAAATCGCCCGAGGGAGGAGTTGATTTCCATCACAGTATGACTCACAGTATGAAATATACTGTAGTTAATTGGTGCTGGTAATTTGTCAGTGATCCCAAGGACCTAAAGAAGTGATGTAGCTGCAACGCCTGCCAGAGATTTATTTCATACCGGTCCCCGAGTGTGTCAATGTGGCCACTGTAGGCCAATTCTCATGATCCAAAAAATGCGATGCCTGAAAACAGCCCTTCTCTATTAGGTTATTAAATGCACCTAATTCCATGCCTGGAGGGAAACTGGGGTTTTCCAATATTGGGAACAAGGGTGATTGCATCTCGGAAAATATAGGGTTCCAACAAAACCCAGATCCCATTCGCAGTGTAGGGCCTATAATAGGGTGTGTTTTAAGAAGGGCGGGTAGGGCTGCATAGCACCAGGGTGCTCTACACAGAGGTATTGGACTAGATTGTTGTTCTATGTCTATCCAAAGTTTGAATTCTGTATGTCTGCACCAGTCAATCATTCTGCCGAGATGGGCCGCTTGATAATATTTAAATGCGTCTGGGGCAGCTACGCCACCAAAGCACTTGGGTAACGTCAAAGGGCATTTACTAATCCTGAGACGTTTATTTGCCCATATAAATTTTGTAAAAAAAGTGCGAATTTGACAAGAAAAACCTGCTGGGATAGCGATAGGTAATGCCTGAAAAAGGTACAAAAATTTTGGCAAAATACTCATTTTAATGATATTACATTGGCCAAACCATGAGTGTAGCCCCTGATGCCATTTATCCAATAAAGATTGCACTGCATTATATAGCGGTGGGAAGTTTCCTGCAAAAGTATTGCCTAAATTTGATGGTATATATGTACCCAAGTACTTTAATGCGGATTTCACCCATTTGAATTTGAAATTCAGTTGTATAATACCACGCTCTGATTGAGGAAGTGCCACTCCCATAGCTTCCAATTTGGTATAATTTATTTTTAAATTTGAAAGAGCTCCATAGCCTTCAATATCCTTCAAGGTTAGGCAACGAAATGTGTGGATTAGATGTAGAAAACAACAGCATAAGCTGAGACTTTGTAATTATGATCTTCTATCTGTAGCCCCGAAATATCTGGAATTTGCCGAATTTTGTTCAATAATGGCTCCAGCGAGAGCGCAAACAAGAAGGGCAACAGAGGGCATCCCTGTCGTCTTCCATTTATGATCCTAAAAGGTTTTGAGAATACTCCATTTATTTTAACCAAAGCCTGTGGAGCAATATAGACCTTGGCAATCCATTGAAGTATACGGTCTCCTAGTCCCATGTGCCTCAGAACCGAAAACATAAAATTCCAGTTTACTCTATCGAATGCTTTTTCTTCGTCGGTACTCAGAAAGACGCAGGGGGTATTTGTTTTATTAGCATGGTGGATCAAGTTAAGTACCTTGATGGTATTGTCTCTTGCTTCACGAGAGGGGATAAACCCTACTTGATCTAAATGGATTAACTGAGTGAGCTGAGGTTGAATATGGGAGGCTAGTAATTTAGTAAAAAGCTTTAGATCTACATTTAATAGCTAAATTGGTTGATAACTTCCGCATTCAGACAGATCTTTTCCCTCCTTTGGAATAACGGAAATATATGCCAGAAGTACATCCGGGGGCAGTGTGGTCGTCTGATCCAGTGCATTAAACATATTTACCATGTGGGCACCCAACACAGAAAGAAAGTTTTATAGTACTGTAAGGTAAATACATCTGGGCCTGGTGCCTTCCCAGGTTTGACCATTTTTATCACCATATTTAACTCCTCTATAGTAATAGGGGCTTCTAAACTACTACGTACCGGGGAAGGAAGTCAAAAGAGACATGATGAGGAAAGATATTCCTCCAGAAAAGGAGAATGGGATGGTGGTGTCAAATTATATAAAGAATAATAGTATTCTCCAAACGCCTTGGCAATATCTTTTGGCAACGCAATTAATTGACCATCCCTTCCTTTTATGTGAGGTATATTTGATGTTGAGCTCCTTTCCTTAAGTTTCCCTGCCAGCAGTTTACTGCATTTATCTCCCAGTTCATATGTCACCTTTCTACCGGACTGTATTGCTGCTTTAGTTTTAAAATGAAGAAGATCTGTTATTTGTCGCCTCAAATTGGCCATATCGTTCCCCGCAGAGGGCTCCTGTGTTCTTGTATGTTGTAATTCAAGGACCTGTATATCCCCCAATAATTTTGTTATCTGCACTACTCATGCTTTCTTCAATCGGGATCCACGTTTGATCAAAATAATCCCCCGTATTACTGCCTTATGTGCCTCCCATACCATGCCCGGGTCGCTCCCCAGTGTGTCGTTCGTCTGAAAGTATGCTGTAAGTTGTTTTGCCACATCATCCCAAATTTCAGGGTTTTGTAGCAAACTCTCATTAAGACGCCAGCGTCACTCCGGGGAGCAAGCCGAGCCTGACAGGGAGAGGTAGAGCGTGACCGAGGCATGATCTGACCACATTATGTTTCCAATGGAAATATCCCGTACTGAGGTAAGTAAATAGTGTGGGTCCAAGAATAGATCTATGCGAGAGTACTCTTGATGGGGGTTAGAAAAAAAAGTGTAATCTCTTCCCCCTGCGTGAAGGATGTGCCAAGCATCTACCAGCTGCAATTCGTATAGTTTCCTCAGGTTACGCTTCCTGACACTGCCTGGGGCTGGTGAAGTCCCAACAGAAGTGTCTACTTTAGGGTCCAGGTGGATATTAAAGTCCCCCCCAGGATCAGTTTACCTTCTACAAACTCTGCTAGCTTTGATAGAACTTTGCTCAAAAAAGAGTCTTGATGTAGGTTTGGTGCATATACAGTGGCCAGTGTCACCTTAATGCCACCGAGGTATCCTTTAAGAAAAAGATAACGACCATTTAGATCCAAATGTTTTTCTGTAAGGGACCAGGATACTCGACTGGAAATCAAAACAGAGACACCTTTACATTTTTTGATATATGAAGCATGATATACACAGGGAAAAAATATATTCTGAAGCAAAGGGAGTCCACCCGCCTTAAAATGTGTTTCCTGCACAAATGCCACATCTGTGCAAGTGCGCTTCAAGTCATTGAGGAGCATACTTCGTTTCTCCGGGACATTTAGTGCTTTGGCATTTAGAGTAGTCACATGCACCCTGTCCATCTCCTCTGGGAATGGAAAAAAAACAAAAAAACCCTACCCCCTACTACAGCCCTAGAGAAAGCACCCACCTCTGAGCTTCAGCTCACGAGGGTGCTGGCCTATGTGGGGAGTTGGCTTGACTCAGCCTAGAAGCTCCGCTCCTGACTCTACCTCCCCCGGCTGTAGTCACATAATGTATTACCGCCATACCGCCCATCAAAAAAAAAAAAAAAAAGAAGAGATTTAAATCTTCCTCTACTCCTGCTTCCCAAAACAAAACCGCACATTACAGCATATAACAGTCTCCCCCCTAATGGAGAGGAAAGAAAAGGAAAAAAAAGGGGGGAGGGAGAGGCTAACTTGAAATATAGCCTATCCTCAATAGGGGGACCCTTGACACCTATACGCTTCAACCCAGACTTCCTAGCTGGGATGTCCACCAAGTTCCTAAAGGGGATGACCCCCCAACCATTCCTTTGTGCTCACCATTTCTTCTGTAATAACAAGGTGCTAGACAGGTCAGACCTTATCTCGCAATGGCCAAATACTCCAATACTGCAATGGTCTTACATGCAAGTTTTCCATTTTCTTCACTCCTTAGAACATCCAAACGCAGCATCTCGACCCCTTACTCCTTATGAGAGCCCATGTTCCAAAAATACACCCCAACAACATGCCATCTCCTCCATTCATGCTCTACTTTTTCTAAACAGGCCTTGTATTACAGGAAAAGCCTGTTCGGCTTGGGAATGAAACATTGACATTGAGAGGGTTACTCTCACCCGAAGACTGGAATTACATCTATATCCACACACATAAAGGGTCAATTAATGTAACAATGCAAGAAAACTGCTATAAAATTATAATGAGATGGTACCGAACTCCCACTCTATTACACAGAATTTACCCAAATCTCCCTAAGCATTGTTGGTGATTCAACCAAGATGATGGTACAGTGGTACACATCTGGTAGACCTGCCCCCAGGTAACAAACCTTCTGGACCGAAGTACACTCGGTGATCACACATGTGAGTTGACTATTCACCTGCGCAATTTCTTCTCCATCACACATCTCTCTGCCAAAGAGACTATCATAAATCACTAGCCATGCACATGGTGAATGCAGCAAAACTATTCATACCTATACACTGGGGCACAACCCACACTCCTTCATTTACAGAATGGTTCACTCGCCTGCAAAAGATTGCTGACATGGAAAAACGTATCAGTCTTCCGAAAGATTCTCCATCCAAATTTGCAACTACTTGGAGCGGCTGGTGTCACTATTGCACAACTGATCCCTCTCAGGTATAACCTCTAACTAGAAAAAGGACATCTATACCATCATCACACCTTCTCTTCCCTCTCCCGAGGCCCCTCCCCTCTAAGGATCTCCTATATAAGCAGAATGCCACAGGGGGAACATATGGAGGGGGCCCATTCAGTGGTAAGATCCTGCGGTGACCTGATCTATACTCCTCTCTTACCCCCTTTTTTTCCCCCTATCTCTCCTTCTCCCCCAACAAAATTACAGATCTTGTTCCCACCTGGAGAATTCCATTGGCCACTGTGGAAAATCTTTTTTTTCATTTTACACCCGAGACCAATTCTCCTTTCTTAGACAGACTGTACACATCCGTTCGCCCCCCCCCCCCCCCGTATTTCTTGTTCCTTCCCTCTTTTTTCTATATTCTCTGCATCCTAAATGAATACTTCAAATATCCTCGTTATTATATGTTATAGGATTTACCCTGTTCCATCCTCGTCACTATATGCTATGGGATTTACCCTTGAATAACTGCTCGTTGGTTGATCATTACATTCTATGTTCCAAAATTGTTATTCACAATAAAAACTTGATTGGAAAAAGACAAATATTTAACTTTAACCACTTCAAGTCCAGACACTTTCTCCCCCTTTCAGTCCAGGCCAATTTTCAGCTTTCAGCGCTGTCACACTGTGAGTGACAATTACTCAGGCATGCAAGACTATACCAAAATGAAACTTTTATCATTTTTTTAAGACAGATAGAGCTTTCTTTTGGTGGCATTTAATCACCACTAGTTGTTTTATTTTTTGCTATATAAATGAAAACAGACTGAA
This sequence comes from Lithobates clamitans, assembly GCA_037952925.1. Lineage (NCBI taxonomy): Eukaryota > Metazoa > Chordata > Amphibia > Anura > Ranidae > Lithobates > Lithobates clamitans. The sequence goes on from JBBGZY010000143.1 coordinate 993,624, forward strand.
AAAACTTTTTTTCTTAGTTGTGGTTATAAAATTGTGCAAATAAATAATATTTTTTAAGAAATTAGTCCAAAATGTATTATGCTACTTTTTTAGTAAAAAATAATCCAAAAGAGTGTATAATATTTAGTCTGTGTGACAGTTATATAGTCTACAAACTATAATATATATATAACTGAAAATTGATCAGTCCTAATATACTGACTGCCTATCTCATTTCTTGAGACTTTAAAATGCAGGGACAGTACACATACCCACCAAATTACCACTTTTTAGAAAGTAGACAGTCAAAGGTATTTAGTAAGAGGCATTGAATGAAAAAGGAAACCTCATGTATGGGACTTTAAATGGAAATAACTCATAATCTATAGTAAATAGTATCTTAGGAAAATATTTTAGCAAAAATATACTGTAAAAAGGTCTTTGTTCATATCACAAAATATGTAAAAAAACATGTGTATAAAATTGAAATGGCTATTCCATAATACAGTATGATACAATGGATAGTAGAGTTACTACTTAGGTAAACCAAACAGAATGCTTCAGGTAGTGAATACCCAACGCGTTTTGAAATTGCTTGCATAATCTTCTTCAGGGGTGTATCCACTGTAGAAGCAAGGAGCTACACTCTAAAATGAGAACATAGCCTTAACAATCTTGAAGCAAAACACAGTGTATATCTGTTAGCATTTATTTTTACCTTCATATAACATAAATAAAAGCATGAATAGTCATAGATATTGTCCACTAGTTGCCAACGGGGGGGCAGGATAAGTGCAATCAACCGATGACTCACTGGGGTCGGTTAGGCCCAGGGTGGATGAACAGTCCTAAGACACTGTGAAGAAAACCACTGGCGAGCTGAAATGTCTATAGGTTTTAGGTTGTCTAAGAAGAGAAATAAGTAAATCGGGGTACCTACATTTCAAATAACAGTACCATGTCCGCTGGTGTAGTTCTATGATTAAGCCATTTTATATTCGAGCATATTTCTCTTCAAGGGGTGCAATCTGCAGTCTAGTAAGAAAGTGGAATCTTAATCAGTCACCACTGAATAAAAACTTAACATTAAAATCACTCCATATATCCAAATATACATCTAAGTATGTAAACCTACTCTGTATTGCTAATGAAGTTGTTTGAGGGTGGTCCGCAAATGTGAACAAGGAAGGTAAGCAGGTCTGCAGATGGATGGATGTCCTGAGCCAAGATCATAAAACAAGCCTGCAGACACATAAAAATCCCATGTATAACACAGATTGATGTTACACAAATGGAGTGTATAGGAACCAGTCATCAAGGAAAAGCTGCTTACCAAACCTGCCCAGAACACTGGCAACAGAAGCTGCTTGTGGTGGCTGGGAGACAAATAGACAGACCTGCCATGCAGGCCGTCCATATATAGCCCCAATCAGGGCTTTTTTTCTCAGAGAATAGGTGCAGGAACTCAAACTCGGGGGGGTGGAGGAGAAGTAGTGATGTGGTCTGCCTCATTGAGTGGGTGTGGCCTAAATGTACAGTGGGAGTTAAAGGGACATTGTTAAACCAATGATCTCTGTATGCTACTCTTTATATATGCTGTTCAATTTCCCCCCTAAAAAGCAACACCCGTCACTCACCTCTGCACCTCCTGTCCACTGCTCACCTCCTCCCCATGTCCAAACCTCACCTCTGCATCCCGCCATCCAAAGCTTACCTCTGTACTGTATCTCAGTCCAAAGCTCACTTCTGCACCCCTATTTAAAGCTCACCTCTGCACCCCAAAATTCAAAGCTTACCACTGTCCCCCTGCCCACATTTCACCTCTATACCCTATCCACAGCTCACCTCTGTTCCTTGGCCACAGCTCAACTCTGTGTTTCTGTCCAAAGCTAGCCTCTGTACTCCTTGTCCTTTAACATCACATTTTATTGTATTTAATGTTTGCTAATGTATTGTATTTCTTTACTCAATCCCTAATTACCATGATTGCAATATGCTGTGAATGTCCCCTTTGTCCTCATGCATGCTGTATTCTTTTAATGCTCCTTTTTTGTCCTGCATGCATATTTGCCTTCACTAACCTCCCCAGCATGCTATGCTGGGCCCATATCCACCTAGTCTAGTCACTTAACAATGTATTTTGGCAGATCCATTGTAGTGCTTTACCCTAATTTTTTTCCAAATGGCCTGTGTGTCCTTAAATTGATTTATAATCCCCCCTCTAAAATGTACCCAAATGGTCTGTGTGTCCTTAAATTGACTTATAATCCCCCTCCTGCTAAAATTGATCCAAATGGTCTGTGTGTCCTTAAATTGATTTATAACCCCCCCCCCCTAAAATTTATCCAAATGGTCTGTGTGTCCTTATATGGATTTATAATCCCCCCCCTCTAAAAATTATCCAAATGGTCTGTGTGTCTTTAAATTGATTTATAATGCCCCCACCCCCTTAAATTTTATCAATGGGCTATCAGAGGGGGTGAGGAATCTGATAAGTGGGCCTTATATTTTTAGTCTTTAAATAATACTTAAAATTAATGTTATACTGATATTGGGCAAGAATGTTTTTTGTGTAATCTGCTTGCAATGTTTTTGTGCAAAAGTACTTTTTTTCTTGTTTGACTCCCCAGTTTCCTTCAACTCCACAGGAATGGCAAACTGTGGCATCCCATTTTGCCACCCGTTGGGACTTTCCCAACTGTGGAGGGCTATAGATGGGAAACACGTCCACATCGTGCCACCACCCCATTTGGGGTCATACTATTTCAACTATAAGGGGTTTTATAGTATTGGGTTAATGGCGGTGGTGTCGGCACAATATGAATTTCTGTATGTGGACGTAGGGAGGAATGGCCGGATGTCGGATGGAGGAGTCTTCGCCCAGACGGAGTTCTACCAGCGTCTCCGGAGTGGTGGCCTGGGATTGCCACCTGATGCGGATAACGTGGAAGTATTCCCCTTTGTCTTCATTGCAGATGAAGCTTTCGGTCTGGGCGAGCACCTGATGAGGCCATTCCCCCGAAGGACCCTCACCCCGGAGAGGAGGGTTTTTAACTGCGGGCTGGCCAGAGCGGGAAGAGTTGTGGAGAATGCCTTCGGGATAATGGCCAGCCGGTTTCGCCTGTTTCAGACAGCAAGCCACATGGTGGACTACAAACTTAATCACATTGTCCTAGCATGCTGCATCCTGCACAATTTTTTACGCAAAAATTCAAGAAATTATCTTGCATCACTTGGGCCTGAGGCCGGACTTACAGAGAATCCTCTGGGCCTGGATACTGGCCGTAATGGTTTGGCCCCCTAAAATGCCCGTCAAGTTCGGGATAGATATGTTGATTTTTTTACGGGTAGGGGGGCATTGCAATGCCAGATAATCTCTAATTTTTATTAATAAAAAAAAATATATGATAAAATCTAGAAATGTATTTATTGCTTGCTTTTCTTTTTGGCTGTCTCCTAGGTTCTCCTAGTGCACTTGTAGTGCCAAGTGTATTTTCCTTTAGTAAATAAGCCCTGTCACTGTAAACACAAAATTATACTCACAAAACTGGTATTGAGCATTGAAAGAAGAAGCCACACATTGTTGATTAAAATGGTAATGTCAACATGTGCTATCTCCCATCATGGGGGATCAATAGACGTGTTTTGTGTGTGCAATCCCTTCCTCTCACCTACTAGCATTATGAGAAAGGGGTTGCACCCACAAAATGTGTACATTGAGATCCCCTGATGGCAGATAGCACATATTGACACACCGTGTGCATCTTCAAAATTTGGATTAGAAAATTGTACACAATTGTTAAAAAATGTAAGGCCAGAATTTGGTCATATAAAAAGGAAATGAAGAACATGATCGACAAAGGGATTAAATTCTCCCCAAAACATTGATCATGTTCTTCAATTCCTGTTGCATAATGTCCAGCCAATTACGCATGATGTCCAGCTGATTGCGCATGACATTAATATCCCCATTCCAGGCTATGAGCTGGCCAATCAGCCTTTGTGAGCTGTCTGTTGAAAAGGGTTCCGCGGCTTCCCCTTCCACAACCAGCACATCACCTAAAATAGATGAAAAAAGATGTATTTACAAATATGCAGGCATACATAGATTACCTGAAGCTGGGGTGTCATTAACTCACCTGGTGGGGTGCCCATGTCGCCCAGTTCCTCCACCTCTCCTTCCTCCACATCCTTGGGGGGGCTCGGGCTTATTTCTCAATCCTGAAGGCGAGATGGGGGGTCCCTGGGATCTGGTTGTCTGAGTCTTTTCTTCCCTATGAGAATGAAACAAAAGGTATACTTAGCACACAGATATTAGAGTCCAGAAATAGGAATATGAAACATTGTATTGAAGTGGTGTACAATTGTCTGTTTGGGCAGAGATCCAAGTTGAAGACATGATTAAAATGCCCTTTTAAACAAGCTGGAATACTTACCTTTTTTAGACAAGTTTCACAGATAGAGACACCCCAACAAGTATCCACTGGAGCACCTGTGTGGGTTACCGTAAAAAAATGTATTCTGGTGTCCCACACTAGTGCTCTTGAGTCCAGATGTGTCAACAGCTGCCGAGTGTCCTCTCCTTACATTCCACTGAATGAAGTTTGCTATTCATTCTAGTTTTAAAAAAAAAATCTAAACAACAATGTCCTCTTTTAATAAGACAAATTAGCAAGACCAAATTAGTTAACCCTGTATCTGGCAAAAACATTGTATATATTTACAAACAATGTTTCCTACGAATGATGTGTGTGTCCACGAACATAAAAGTAGCCATTTAAAACTGTACAACAGTAAAAGAAAAGCACATGGAGCAGCATGCAAGTTAATAATCAGAATAGGAACACACAACAAGTACTTACTTTTTTTAAGCACTTTTTGTAGTTTTCTGTACTGATCCGGCCCCCTGAGTTTTAGGTCGGACCAGCGTTTCCTCAATTGGTCTTTTGAGCGGCGTACTCCAAAATTATAATGCAGAGTCTTCACAACTTTGGACATGATTTTGGCCTTGCGTAAATTAGGCTGGGTGCTTGTGATCATAATCTTTCCTCTGCAAAATTTCAACCATCTTCACAATCTCTTCAAAGGCCATATTGGAGGCCTTAAATCTTTTCTTCACGGATCGGGACGTTTCGGGCTCCGGGCTTTCCTCCTCGTTTGTGGTAAAATTATGAACCCCTGGATGATGTGACTCTATCACAAAACGCTGCGTAGGGCAGAGCGATGTGTTCTCGTCACCTCCCATTGCTGCTGTTGTTTCCAGTAGGATGGGCTGTCTGTGAGCTTCCGGCTGGCGTTTCAGACTACACTACATGCCTACTATTGTCTACTAACATGTCAGTTTAACCTTTTACTTATCCAATAAAGTCAATGATTTTATGCTATATGGAGCCTTTTTTCCTTCTATGACCATATCTGCAATGCTGTGGGCTGATGTCTGAGTACCTGTCAGTGTGAACATCCTTAGCCTGACCCTGCAGTCTTTGATGTCCCATCTCGGTATAAGGTCTCTGATCCATTGGTCGTGGTTCGAAGCAGTATTAACAAACAGCTTTCTCTGATCCTCTGTAACGGGGGATCATGAGTTTCTGGTAAGCGGCCAGTCTGATTTCACGGTGGTGGAGCAAGCACGCTTTTTTCTTCTCACAGCAAGAATTTATGTTTTTTTGGAACTTTTTTTAAGATACTTTTATATCACTTGGGTGATTTATTTTCTTCTTCTACATGGACTTTTTATTATCACTTTGAACATTTTATTTTTGGATTGATTATTCATTTGACATGTGTTTTGTATATTATGTATACACTAAAGGGGAACTCTTCACTTAGTTCTAAATATTTGGTTTGGTGATGATGTGTATGATCACCAATCTGTTTTAGCGTGATTCAACCCCCTTTTTTCTCATAAAATTATGAACCACCTGTGTCTCCGCCATGTTGCTCCTACTGCGCACCGTAGAGAGAAGGGGCAGAGAATATTCGTGAAAAAGAACGTCAGGAGTGGATGCAGGCAGGTTTTCACGCATGCCCAGTGTATATAAAGCTAACACGCATGTGCCATATGTACATTCTGTGCTTAGAGACGGGGCGGGGTATAATCGTGAAAAAGAACATCGGGGCAGACGACGCAGGCAGAGTTTCACGCAAGCAGAGTGTATATAAAGCTAACAAGCATGTGCCGTACGTACGTTCTGTGCGTGGAGGAAAGAGAAACTGAAGTTACGAGCGTCCGAAACAAAGGTAAATTGTATTTACTTTGTAGTGGCCTATACTGCTTAAAGATCGAGGCCTATGTTGGGATAAGATTATGAGAGTTTAGGCTAACGTTAGTGTTTTTGTCTTGTGTATTGTCTTACAGCAAAAATGAATAATAAGTTTAAGGACCCTGAATTTCTGACACCATTTATTGAGAAGTACAGGGAGATGAGGAATCTGTGGGAGGTCAAACACCCTCAATATTACATTAAACCAGTAAGGAAGGCAACGCTGGGGAAACTTCTGGCATTTGTGCAGACTTTTATCCCAGAAGAAACTGTGGAGATTTTGTAAAGGAAAATTGGGATCTTGAGGAATATGTATAGGAGGGAGCATAACAAGAGCCAGGCTTCCCTGAGATCAGGAGCATCAGCAGATGATGTGTATGTACCCAGGCTGTGGTACTGCCAAAATCTGTGTTTTCTTGACGACCAGATGGAAGCCAGGGAATTTCTTTCGACCTTTCCCTCCACCCTTCCCTCCACCCTCTCCTCCACCCCAGCAGAGGCTGATGAGGACCAACCTGGGCCTTCCATCCTGGAAGAACTGGATGCGACCATCTGGAGCCAGGTATTTATTTTTAGACATATTTAGTGTCCTAATATTAATGATGTTATCTTGATGTTCTAATTGATTACCTATTAAGGATTTTATACAAAAAATTATGTATACATATCAATTGACAGTAGTGGCCAAAAATGTTTGTCACCAGCTTGAAAAAATGCTGGGGTCAGAATGATACTCTTTTATATGTATTAACATTGAATTTGCAAGTCATGAGCTGAAAATTGTGTGTGATTGATGAACCAAAAAATTAAAACTATGTCCTTTTTTTTTGACACAGGATGAGCTCAGCCAGGACAAGGGTCTGGAAAGTGGCAGGCAGGAGGAGGCCGGGACCAGTGTCAGCCAAGAGGAGGCCGGGACCAGTGTCAGCCAGGAGGAGGCCGGGGCCAGTGTCAGCCAAGAGGTGGCCGGGCCCAGAAGGAGCCTCACCCAATCGCAGGTGCCTCCCCTCTGCCTTCAGACAAAAAGGCCCAGGAAGTTTATGTTGACAGAGGAGGCACCACTGAACTTCATGAGAGAAGCTACAAACTTCCTCAAGAGCCCCCTTGAACCTGAAGAGGCCTATGGCTGCTATATAGCCAGCAGGTTGCTCGAAGTGGAGAAGGGCCAACGCCTCCTCTGTGAAAAACTTTTTTTCTGATGTCCTTCACAAGGGGCTGAGGGGCGAGTTAACTGCCAGCAGCCAAATAAATGAGCGAGCCTTCCCTCCACTCTGCCCTGCACCCTCCTCCTCCTGCCACAAGTCCACCACCAGAGCCACAGCATCCAAGGAAGGCTGCAGGGCAGCGTGGAGGGAAGGCTGCAGGAAAGGGTGCAGGGAAGCATGGAGGGAAAGCTGCAGCGAAGAGAAGAATGTGATGACCTGGGTTCAGTCTGGTCTGACAGAAGATGCAGGCTGGTGCAGTACCACAGCCTGGAGACATATATGTCATCTGCTGGTGGTCTTGATCTCTGGGATTCCTGGACCAGATTGTGCTCTCAATTATATGGACTCCTCAAGATCCCAATTTTATTTTCCACAGACTTGATGTGTGCCCTGGGGCCAAAAGGCTTCACAAATTCCAAAAGTTTCTCCAGTGTTGCCGTCATCTTTATTTTGTTAACCAGAATAAATGGATATTTTATTTTCTGAAAATACTTGCCTATGTGTCTTTATTAAAATACATTTTTAAAAGACAATGTCAAATTAACAAGGGACACCAACCTCTTTGAGGTTCCAAAAAATGAAAAATATCTAATGTTATTGTGGTAACTTAACACCAAAAATAAATAAATAAAAAAAAGGTTATTGTGGTAACTTGAAAAAAAATGATATATATATGGAGATCACTAGAAAATAACTTTTTAACAATCCTAAAAAAAGATCTTGATGAAATAAAAAATAATAAAAGATGTCTCCAAATAAAAAATATGTAAACATTAGTATGGAGATCGGGCTTTTAAAAAATACAATATCATTCATGAGATCAAGAGAAATAATCCCTAAATCTGTTTGTGAGAACTCTGTGTGAATATGAGCAGCAAAACAACTTCATTCTTCTAGCATTATAAAGAAGACAATACTGCGCTGCATTCAACGATCACAGAATTTTCAGCGTGAGGAATGTGCTAGCTACAATATGAACACTAGTTTTACAAGACCGAGAGCTTCCGTCTCGTACTTGCTTCTGAGCATGCGTTGTTTTTTGTCCGTCGGACCAGCATACAGACGAGCGGATTTCTTGATGGGAATTGGGTTCGGCAGAGTTCCGGCGGAAAGATTTGAAACATGTTCCAAATCTAAAGTCCGTCAGATTTTTGACAGAAAAAGTCAGCTGAAGGTCCAATGAAGCCCACACACAGTTGGATAGTCCACCGGATTTGTTTTGTTGGACCAGTCCAGTCGAAAAGTCCGCTCGTGTGTACACGGCATGAGTGTAGCAATATGGTTACATTTAATGAAGGTACAACATTTAGCAACTCACATGATTGATGATTAAAAGAGGCACATCTAAGTATGCAGACATCCGGGGTAAAGCTGTCCACATAGACCATCCTCCGCACCGCTGGCTCTCACCGCTGTCAGTCTGCAATCGTGACTGGGAAGACTAACCTGCAGTAGAGCAATCTGAAAGCGATGCTTGAAATGCTCGTGGAGAGCAGCATGGAAGGGATAACGTCAATAGCATTGAGGAGGATGTGGACAGCTTTACCCCGGATGCCTGCCTACATAGATGTGTCTGTTTTAATCATCAACCATGTGAGTTGATAAATGTTGTACCTTCATTAAATGTAACCATATTGCTACACTTAGAGGCGCCTCTCTTCTCTTTTATACTCAGTAGTGATATGACGCTACTTGTATATCAAGACATCGCTTGTATATCAAGTCAAAGTTTCTTTAAAAATTGTGCCTGTCTTGCAAAACGCTCTTGAACAAAGTTACTCTCAAACCAAGGTGTTGCTGTAGTAAGGAGATCTCATAGGTTGATAAAGAATCTCTTAGGCTGGGTTCACACTTAAGCATGGAGTGGCTCACAGCAGGGGTCCGGTGCTTCCCCATTCACCGTTTCAGGTCAGATTTCAGCCTGCATTTTGGCTGCATTCGGACGTGAAATGGAACAGAAGACGCACAGGACTCCTGTGCAATTCGCACCGGAACCGCTCAGAAGATGTGTGAACAGGCTCCATAGAGAGCTGGTCACAATCTCCTGACATGCGAATTGGATGCAGAAAAATCTGCATCCAATTCACAATAGTGTGAACCCAGCCTAAAGTTAACAGAGAATGCTTGCATTGTGGAGGGTAGAATATGGACAGACACCCAGGTATTTTATGGCGTTGGATGACCATGAGTATGGAAAGTAAGATAGAATAGTGGATTTTATTGAGGGTGGAATGTTTAATCCGAGGATTCGGGATTTAGCTTTGTTAAGCTTATAGTAGGATACGTTGAATTTAGAATAATGTGGCTAGGGGTTTGTGATGATAAAAAGCCCAATTATGTTATGAACAGAGCTGATTTTGATTTTTGTGACTTTTGGAGAGCATCTGATCAAGTGTGCCAGAGGTTCATAATGACTGCAAACATGAGTTCCATTAGTAATTAAAAATTCTGTAACCCATTCCTCTATTATTACCTCTAAAAAACCACCAACACGGCCCTGTCACCTTCAATGGGAAAGGGAACTAGGAACACAGCTCGATCCGGAGGATTGGCAGGTCATGACTTTAGCAATATCCAAATGCTCAAAGAATGTCATCTTTTTAGAAAACGCCTATAGATACTTTACAGGTGGTATTACAGGCCTGCAAGACTGGCCCGGTTCATCCAAGCCTACTCTCCCTTGTGCTTCCGAGGGTGCTCCCAGGAGGGCACAATGACGCACATCTGGTGGACCTGTCCGAGGGTACGCAGGTTATGGATTAGAGTTTACTCCCTCCTCCGAAACATACTCCATGCCGACCTCAAAAAGGATCCGTTCGAGGCACTCCTCTGCAAACCAATTGCGGAGCTGCTTCGCCCGGAGCGCCAGCTGGCTCTGCATCTCTTTACTGCAACCAAACTAACGATAGCTAGGGCATGGAAGAAACAGACACTAAGTTTTGAGGCGGTTAAGAATCGCATGGACGATATAATGGTTAATGAAAAGCTGACTGCTGTCCTTTCGGACACTCATGATAAGTTCCTGAAGGTATGGAGGCCATGGGTCGAATATACTAAACCTACCAGATTTGATACCGCCCTTCTTCGGATTTAATGCACTCTTGCTCCCTCACCGCGAGGACCCACCCTTCCCCCTTTCTCCCTCTTCTCTCCTTTCCCCCTATTCTTTACTCCTCCCTTCTCCGCCCCTAGCTCTTCTTTAACCTCCCTCTCAAGACTGTTTTCAACCTCTGTTACATTCTTATTGTCTTGTTCTTCTTTGATTTACAAGCATACTTATTTTATTTATAAGATGCTAAACTTTTTGTTATGTTTATTCATGATGCATTATCTACACTGTTTAACTGTAAAATTGCTATGATTATCAATAAAAACCTTTGTAAAAAAAAAAATTCTGTAACCCACAAGAGCATTCTCTGGCTGAAGGGTATGTATAAAGAGGTATGATACCTGAGAGTATCTGGCCTAAAAAGCCACATTTTCTTAGAATAGCCTCCAAGAACCCAACTGCATGCAATCAATTTCCTGCATCTAAAGCTAGAAAGAGTCAGTGGATCTTGTGTAATTCAGTGTGATTTAGTAGTAGTAGTAGTAGTAGTAGTAGTAGTAGTAGTAGTAGTAGTCAAAGGATTTTCCTGGTTAATAAAATCCATTTGAACTGGGTGAATAAGGGGGGATAGAGCATAATGTAATCTAAGGACTAGAGTTTTTGCGTATATTTTAATATCTGAGTTCAAAAGTGGAATTGGTCTACAATTATTGAGTAGGGATGTTTCCTTATCTGGTTTGGGAATAGTGATTATTACTGCTCATTAGGGATGAGCTTCGAGTTCGAGTCGAACTCATGTTCTACTCGAACATTGGCTGTTCGCAAGTTCGCCGAACAGCGAACAATTTGGGGTGTTCGCGGCAAATTCGAATGCCGCGGAACACCCTTTAAAAGTCTATGGGAGAAATCAAAAGTGCTAATTTTAAAGGCTTATATGCAAGTTATTGTCATAAAAAGTGTTTGGGGACCCGGGTCCTGCCCCAGGGGACATGGATCAATGCAAAAAAAAGTTTTAAAAACGGACGTTTTTTCAGGAGCAGTGATTTTATTAATGCTTAAAGTCAAACAATAAAAGTGTAATATCCCTTTAAATTTCATACCTGGGGGGTGTCTATAGTATGCCTGTAAAGGGGCGCATGTTTCCCGTGTTTAGAACAGTCTGACAGCAAAATGACATTTGGAAGGAAAAAACTCATTTAAAACTACCGCGGCTATTGCATTGCCGACAATACACATAGAAGTTCATTGATAAAAACGGCATGGGAATTCCCCACAGGGCAACCCCGAACCAAAATAATAAAAAAAAAATGATGTGGGGGTCCCCCTAAATTCCATACAAGGCCCTTCAGGTCTGGTATGGATATTAAGGGGAACCCCAGCCAAAATTTAAAAAAAAAATTGACGTGGGGTTCCCCCTAAATTCCATACCAGACCCTTCAGGTCTGGTATGGATTTTAAGGGGAACCCCGCGCCAAAAAAAAAAAAAAAAACGGCATGGGGTCCCCCTAAAAATCCATACCAGACCCTTATCCGAGCACGCAACCTGGCAGGCCGCAGGAAAAGAGGGGGGGACGAGAGTGCGGCCCCCCCCCCTCCTGAACCGTACCAGGCCACATGCCCTCAACATTGGGAGGGTGCTTTGGGGTAGCCCCCCAAAACACCTTGTCCCCATGTTGATGAGGACAAGGGCCTCATCCTCACAACCGTGGCCGGTGGTTGTGGGGGTCTGCGGGCGGGGGGCTTATCGGAATCTGGAAGCCCCCTTTAACAAGGGGACCCCCAGATCCCGGCCCCCCCCCTGTGTGAAATGGTAAGGGGGTACTTACCCCTACCATTTCACTAAAAAACTGTCAAAAATGTTAAAAATGACAAGAGACAGTTTTTGACAATTCCTTTATTTAAATGCTTCTTCTTTCTTCCTTCATCTTCTTCTTCTTCTGGTTCTTCTGGCTCTTCTGGTTCTTCCTCCGGCGTTCTCGTCCAGCATCTTCTCCGCGGCGTCTTCTATCTTCTTCTCCTCGGGCCGCTCCGCACCCATGGCATGAGGGGGGAGGCTCCCGCTCTTCTCTTCATCTTCTTCTCTTCTTCATCTTCTTCTTCATCTTCTTCTTCTTCTTCCTTCTTCTCTTCTTCCTGTCTTCTCCGGGCCGCTCCGCATCCATGCATGGAGGGAGGCTCCCGCTGTGTGACGGCGTCTCTTCGTCTGACGGTTCTTAAATAACGGGGGGCGGGGCCACCCGGTGACCCCGCCCCCCTCTGACGCACGGTGACATGACGGGACTTCCCTGTGGCATTCCCCGTGACGTCACAGGGAAGTCCCTCAAGTCACCGTGCGTCAGAGGGGGGCGGGGTCACCGGATGGCCCCGCCCCCCGTTATTTAAGAACCGTCAGACGAAGAGACGCTGTCACACAGCGGGAGCCTCCCTCCATGCCACAGCATGGCTGCGGAGCGGCCCGGAGAAGACAGGAAGAAGAGAAGAAGGAAGAAGAAGAAGAAGAAGAAGAAGAAGAAGAAGAAGAAGAAGATGAAGATGAAGAAGAAGATGAAGAAGAGAAGAAGATGAAGAGAAGAGCGGGAGCCTCCCCCCTCATGCCATGGGTGCGGAGCGGCCCGAGGAGAAGAAGATAGAAGACGCCGCGGAGAAGATGCTGGACGAGAACGCCGGAGGAAGAACCAGAAGAGCCAGAAGAACCAGAAGAAGAAGAAGATGAAGGAAGAAAGAAGAAGCATTTAAATAAAGGAATTGTCAAAAACTGTCTCTTGTCATTTTTTACATTTTTGACAGTTTTTTAGTGAAATGGTAGGGGTAAGTACCCCCTTACCATTTCACACAGGGGGGGGGCCGGGATCTGGGGGTCCCCTTGTTAAAGGGGGCTTCCAGATTCCGATAAGCCCCCCGCCCGCAGACCCCCACAACCACCGGCCACGGTTGTGAGGATGAGGCCCTTGTCCTCATCAACATGGGGACAAGGTGTTTTGGGGGGCTACCCCAAAGCACCCTCCCAATGTTGAGGGCATGTGGCCTGGTACGGTTCAGGAGGGGGGGGGGGCGCACTCTCGTCCCCCCCTCTTTTCCTGCGGCCTGCCAGGTTGCGTGCTCGGATAAGGGTCTGGTATGGATTTTTAGGGGGACCCCACGCCGTTTTTTTTTTTTTTTTGGCGCGGGGTTCCCCTTAAAATCCATACCAGACCTGAAGGGTCTGGTATGGAATTTAGGGGGAACCCCACGTCAATTTTTTTTTTAAATTTTGGCTGGGGTTCCCCTTAATATCCATACCAGACCTGAAGGGCCTTGTATGGAATTTAGGGGGACTCCCACATCATTTTTTTTTTTTAATTTTGGTTCGGGGTTGCCCTGTGGGGAATTCCCATGCCGTTTTTATCAATGAACTTCTATGTGTATTGTCGGCAATGCAATAGCCGCGGTAGTTTTAAATGTGTTTTTTCCTTCAAAATGTCACTTTGCTGTCAGACTGTTCTAAACACGGGAAACATGCGCCCCTTTACAGGCATACTATAGACACCCCCCAGGTATGAAATTTAAAGGGATATTACACTTTTATTGTTTGACTTTAAGCATTATTAAAATCACTGCTCCTGAAAAAACGGCCGTTTTTAAAACTTTTTTTTGCATTGATTCATGTCCCCTGGGGGAGGACCCGGGTCCCCAAACACTTTTTATGACAATAACTTGCATATTAGCCTTTAAAATTAGCACTTTTGATTATTCATGTTCGTGTCCCATAGACTTTACCGGCGTTCGCGTGTTCGAACGAATTTTTTTCCTGTTCGCATGTTCTGGTGCGAACCGAACAGGGGGGTGTTCGGCTCATCCCTACTGCTCATAACATCTCTTTAGAAAAACTACCAGTGGTTACAGCTTCCTTATAGATATTAACCAGGTGAGGGGCCAGGGTTGATTTAAATTTCTGAGAAGTAGTTTGGCAGACTGTCAATTCCAGGTGCTTTGGAAGGCTATTAATAATTGTAAAAATTTCAGTAACAGTGAAAGGGTGAGAAAGGTGTTCTACTTGGGTATTGTTAAGCTTGGATAGGAATAGCGGATGGTGAAAATTTTGGATCCATTCAATAGTGAGTTGGGATGTACTACTATCAGAACGCAAATCATAGAGTAGAGTAATATTCTTTGAATAGTTCAGCTATTTGTATGGGGTTGGAGGCCTTGGAGCCATTATGTGGGTTCAGCAGATGAGGTATTCTGCTGGTGAGCTGTTTTTGTTTGATACACCTGGCTAGGTATGAGCCTGCTTTGTTACTCATTTTGATCTGCTGCTCATTGATATAGTAGCAGGTTACATAATAAGCATCTGAGTTGAAAGAGTTTTGTTGTGTTAGAAGAAGAGGGATCCCATTTATTCATCTCTTGAACTTCTCGTATATTTTGGACTAATTTTTAAGTTGTTGGGATCTTCTTTTTTTGCTTGGGAACTAAGTATGCCCCTCATCAACGCCTTATGGGCAATCCATAGCGAACAGGTGTCAAACTGGCGGCCCTCCAAGCTGTTGCGGAACTACAAGTCCCATGATGCATTGCAAGGCTAACAGTTATACTGTAAGCATGACTCCCACAGGCAGAGGCATGATGGGACTTGTAGTTCCGCAACAGCTGGAGGGCTGCCAGTTTGACATCTCTGCCATAGAGTAAATTTGTTGATATCATCTGTGACTTTCATGGAGAAGTACTGTATGTGTCCAGTGCATTGGTCACTTTTTGGACATGATCGGGGTCGAATAGAAAGTATTTACTCTCCATAGTGGTAAAGAACCATTTTACGAGCGCTAAAAACCATTAATGTGATAGCAACATGGTCTGACCAAGTAATGGTTTCTCTGGTGGAAGAGATAATATATGGGAAGGTAAATTGGTCTGTAATTAATATATGCATTCTAAAATAGGAGTGATAGGACGACAAGAAAAAAGTATAATTTCATTCTGATCCAAATGTCAAACAAGCCTTGTTGGTGAATAATCTGTCAATGTCGTCTATTATAGTAAAAATAGGTTGAAACATTTCAAACAGCACATGAGAACTCCTGACTTTTTCTTATTAGAGCTGGCCAGCGGCATCATTAGGGGGTGGCTATTGAGGCTAGAGCCCCGATTTTGGGGCTCATAGCCCCGTGTCCAGGGTTGGCCCTACCGTGAGAGTGTCGCGGGCTGCCTGACACAGCGCTGTCCCGTACAGCCGCGGCACTCTCACTGAGTACTTTTCACTCTGTGGTTCACTGACAGCCAGAGAAGGGAGATGAGTGTGAGAGTGAGTCTCCTCCCTTGCTCCGCCCATATCATAGAGTCGGGAGGAACTTTCTCACACAGAGCTCCTGAGCTGGGGAAGTGGCAGGTGAGTGCATACCCAGCATCTCTCCTCCTTCTATACCCAGCATCTCCCCTCTCTCTATATCCAGCATCTCCCCTCTCTGTATACCCAGCATCTCTCCTCTCTGTATACCAAGCATCTCTCCTCTCTGTATACCAAGCATCTCTCCTCTCTGTATACCCAGCCTCTCCCCTCTCTGCATACCCAGCCTCTTTCCTCTCTGTATACCCAGTCTCTCTCCTCTCTGTATATCCAGCATCTCCCCTCTCTGTATACCCAGCATCTCCCCTCTCTGTATACCCAGCTTCTCCCCTCTCTGTATGCCCAGCCTCTCCCCTCTCTGTATACCCAGCATCTCTCTTCTCTGTATGCCCAGCCTCTCCCCTCTCTTTAAACCCAGCATCTCCCCTCTCTGTATACCCAGCCTCTCCCCTCTCTGCATACCCAGCCTCTTTCCTCTCTGTATACCCAGCCTCTCTCCTCTCTGTATACCCAGCATCTCCCCTCTCTGTATATCCAGTATCTCCCCTCTCTGTATACACAGCCCTTCTGTTTCCAGACGGTGCTATGGCCCACCTTCCCAATGCAAATGCAGTTAGCCGGGTGCATGAGAGGCATTTTCCGTATGTCCTCCCTGGTGTCTGCAGAAAACGCGGATAAGGCGTGACACCTGCTTTTATTGTCACTCCTGTCCTGACCAACCTAGTCTCTGCATCAGTGACCGTTTCAAACGCTACCACACACTAGTGGAGTATTAGCGTAGGGTACAGCACTACGCAGTCCTAGGGCACACAAACACAGGGTGTTGAAAGATGAGATGGCCATCACAGTTTGAGAGACCTTAATCTGGAACGTTCACAGTTTACAGTTTTTATAAAAGTGAAAAAAATCACAAACACAAAATCTAAAATAAAAAAGCCGAAAATAGTTGTGGTTTTATTTTTCTTTTCTCTCTCTATTGTTCTCTCTCTTATGTTCAATCTCTACTGTCCGCTCTATTGTTCGCTCACTATTGTTCTCTATCTATTGTTCTCTCTCTGTTGTTACTATATTTTAGAACTGTTATGTTTTATTTTGACTATGTTTTATTGTATTTGCTTTGCAGGTATGGTATGTCTTACTGTTAAACTGTAATGTTACTTTGTTTTATTGTTAACCATCATTTGCTTAGCAAGCCATTCAACTGCAGCATGGGTTTATTTATTCTGACAGCAACAACGTTTGCTCCCACGATACGTAAAGCCGTGACTCTAGCGCTGTCGGAGGTGATTTCACGACCGCAGTTAAAAAAAGAGCATATATGCTGAAGCATGGGGGCAGGGGTGGAGGAGCGATTTGCTCCTAACATTAGAGGCGGATTGCCCCCATGCTTCGGCATATATTTTTTAGGCACAGATTGTGCTAAAAAATGTTTTATTTTTACTATGTTTTAATGTATTTGCTTAGCAGGAATGGTATGTCTTACTGTTATACTGTAATGTTACTTTGTTTTATTGTTAACCATCATTTGCTTAGCAGGTACGCCATTCAGCTGCAGCACTGATTTATTTATTTTGACAGCAACAGCGTTTGCTCCCACGATACATAAATCAGCGACTCCAGCGATGTAGAAGGTGATTTCACCACCACAAAAAAATGGTGCATGTATGCCCATCATTAGAAGTTTTTTCGTTCAGCCCACAGGCTGCATGAAAAAAAGAACATTACAATGTATGCCCAACAAGGACCAGCGACGTACTGGTATGTTGCTGAACTTTGAGTGGTTATACCAGAATGATGCCTGCAAGTTTAGTTATCATCTTGGTATCATTGTTTTCAACCAATGGTTGGCTTTCATGTAAAAGCATTTCTAATGGGTAATTAGCCTCTATCCACTTCAGCCCCGGACCATTTGGCTGCCTAAAGGCCAAAGGACAATTTGGCACTGCGTCTCTTTAACTGGTAATTGCTCGGTCATGCAATGTTGTACCCAAACAAAATTTGCGTCCTTTTTTCCCATAAATATAGCTTTATTTTTATGGTATTTGATTGCCTCTGCAATTTTTATTTTTTTTGCGATATAAACGGAAAAAGACTGAAAATTTAAAATAAAAATGATATTTTCTACTTTTTGTTATAAGAAAAATCCAATAAACTCAATTTTAGTCATACATTTAGGCCAAAATGTATTCAGCCACATGTCTTTGGTAAAAAAATGTCAATAAGTGTATATTTATTGGTATGCGCAAAAGTTATAGCGTCTACAAACTAGGGGACATTTTCTGGAATTTATGCAGCTTTTAGTTTATGACTGCCTATCTCATTTCTTGAGGTGCTAAAATGGCAGGGCAGTACAAACCGCCCCCAAATGACCCCATTTTGGAAAGTAGACACCCCAAGGAAATTGCTGAGAGGCATGTTGAGCCCATTGAATATTAAATTTTTTGTCCCAAGTGATTGAAAATTTTTTTTTTTCCAAAAAGTTATCACTAAATGATATATTGCTCACACATGCCATGGTTATATGTGGAATTACACCCCAAAATACATTCTGCTGCTTCTCCTGAGTACAGGGATACCACATGTGTGAGACTTTTTTTTCTTTTTTCAATTTTTAAAACTTTGTGACAAAAAGCTAGATCTGCAAAATACTCACCATACCTCTCAGCAAATAGCTTGGGGTGTCTAGTTTTCAAAATAGGGTCATTTGGGGGGGTTTGTGCCATCTGGGCATTCCATGGCCTCCAAAACTGTGATAGGCGGTGAGGGGTAAAATCAAAAATTTACACCCTTAGAAAGCCTAAAGACGGTGATTGGTTTTTGGGGTCCTGTACATGGCTAGGCTCCCCACATGTGGTATCCCCATACTCAGGAGAAGCAGCAGAATGTATTTTGTAATTCCACATATGCCTATGGCATGTTTGAGCAATATATCATTTAGTGACAACTTTGTGCAAAAAAAACCCAAAATGTCTTTTTCCCGCAACTTGTGTCCAAATATAAAATATTCCATGGACTCGATATGCCTCTCAGCAAATATCTTGGGGTGTCTACTTTCCAAAATGGGGTGATTTGGGGGGGGGTAACTGTCCTGGCATTTTATGCATAACATTTAGAAGCTTATGTCACACATCACCCACTCTTCTAACCACTTGAAGACAAAGCCCTTTCTGACACTTTTTGTTTACATGAGAAAATATTTTTTTTTGCAAGAAAATTACTTTGAACCCCCAAACATTATATATTTTTTTAAAGCAAAGGCCCTACAGATTAAAATGGTGGGTGTTGCATTTTTTTTCACACAGTATTTGCACAGCGATTTTTCAAACACATTTTTTTTTAAAAAACACACTTTTTTAATATTAATGCACTAAAACACACTATATTGCCCAAATGTTTGATGTAATAAAAAAGATGATCTTAGGCCGAGTACATGGATACCAAACACGACATGCTTTAAAATTGTGCACAAACGTGCAGTGGCAACAAACTATATACATTTTTAAAAGCCTTTAAAAGCCTTTACAGGTTACCACTTTAGATTTACAGAGGAGGTCTACTGCTAAAATTACTGCCCTTGATCTGACCTTCGTGGTGATACTTCACATGCATGGTGCAATTGCTGTTTACATATGATGCCAGACCGACGCTTCCGGTCGCCTTTGCGTGAGAGCAGGGGGACAGGGGTGCTTTTTTTTTTAATTATTTATTTTGCTTGTTTATTTTATTTTTAAACTGTTGCTTTAATGTTTTTTTAATCATTTTTTTTGTGTCTCACGGAATGTAAATATCCCCTATGATAGCAATAGAGCAATACTCTTTTTTGAAAACATTGGGGTCTATTAGATCCTAGATCTCTCCTCTGCCCCCGAAGCATCTGACCACACCAAGATCGGTGTGATAAAATGCTTTCTCATTTTCTCAATGGCACAGTTTATATCCGGCGAAATATAAGTCATGAAATGCTCGTAGCTTCTTGTTCCTTAGGCCATAGAGATTATTGGAGTTGTTCTGGTCTCTAATCAGCTCTATGGTTAGCTGGTGAAACCACCGGCTGCATTCTCAGGTTCCCTGTTGGGACAGGAGAGTCAGAGAAAACCACGGAAGACGTGGGGGGGGGGTTGTTCCCTCCCACTGCTTGTAAATGCAGTCTAGAGGCTAATTAGCCACTAGGATTGCTTTTACATGAAAGCCGACCACTGGCTGAAAAGAATGATACCAAGATGATAACTAAACCCGCAGGCATCATTCTGGTATAACCACTAAAAGTCCAGCAACATACCAGTATGTTGCTGGTCCTTGTTGGGCATATATTGTAATCTTTTTTTTCATGCAGCCTGTGACGGGAGGGCCCGTGGAACTTAGAACCCCTTGGAAAGTAGGGGATGCCCTTGTTTCAGCTCCCCATACACCTCTTATGTCTAAGTCACCCTGTGCTATCCTGGCACAGGATGAGTGAGAAAATATATCTTGGACTACTTAAAATGGGACAGTAATATTTGTCCACAATATCTCCCAGGATGTATGTAGAGACTATTATTGGTTTGTTTGATTCTGAACTCAACATGAGCTGATCACATTGGCCTCCAGAACTGGCTAGGAGATGAACAGTCTTTTTTTTTTTTAAATCAAAAAAGGTTTTATTGAACATTCACATGTTATCCATCCATCAACGTCACCAATTTTGCAATTACATAGGATTTGTTATAGCAGATATCCTTCATGTACATACATACAGTGTTTATTACAACTTTGCTCTCCATCTCACTGCGTCACTCCTGCAAACCAAAGTTGACCTTTTCCTCATCACCCCCCCCCCCACCCGCACATCTTATAATATATACACTATCCTGCATCTCCTTGTTTTGTTTACAGAGATTGTAAGAGTCTGGACATCACTAGCTCTCTCGGGCTTAGCCCCGGTGTGTCCAGCCATTTGGACCAAATTCGTTCAAACCTGGTAGGGCACCCTCTGTGTTGATATATATACTTCTCCCTTATGAGGGTTTGTCCCATGTGTTCCACCCATGTGCGACTAGTAGGTGGCTCCACAGACTTCCAACCCATAAGTATAAGTTTTCTGGCCTGAAATAAAGCTCTGGAGAACGCGACCCTGACCAATTCTTCAGGGATCTCATCCTCCAGGACCCCCAGTATACAGCACATGGGGTCCATGGGGACTTTCGTTTGAAATACTTCATTGAGCGTACCCATCACCTCCCTCCAATATCGGTGGAGCTTCGGGCATCTCCACAGGAGGTGGATGAGGTCCCCATCATGCTGACGACAGCGGGAACATAGAGGGTCTATCGTCCTGTCCATTTTAAATAGCTTTTTTGGGGTATAGTGCACTCTTAACGCTATAAACAATTGGGAAACCTTTTGTGCAACGTTAAGGGAGCATGTGGATATAGACTGCAAGGCCTCCTCCCATTGCTCTTCTGTAATCTGACCAAGGTCCCTTTCCCAAGCCAGCATTGCATTGCACGGGTATGCTCTCAAGTGCCTCACTAATAACATCTGGTAGCATTGAGATATAATTTCCTTTGTCTCACTACTGGATTGCAGCACATGAAACACCGGCGTGGGTGACAGTGTCCAACCCCCCGCGTCCCCCTGTGTAAAAATTGCATGTCGCAGCTGAAGGTAAGAATAGAACATGTTATCTGGAAGGTTAAATTTATCCTGCAGTTCTGTAAAGGAGAGTAGTTTACCATTTGCGAATATTTGTGGTAGCAGTGTAACCCCATATTTGCGCCATCTTGGCCCTTGTAATAATTTATCCAGCTCCGTATAAGAGCGATTGCCCCATATTGGGCTGAAATCAGTAAAGCCTTGCACCCCCTGAAGCTGTCTAACCTTATTCCAGACTTTTTGTACTAGTGATAATGTTGGGGTCTGTTTGTTGGACTTTGCAAATAGCTGTTTTCCCGCAAGGCCCATGGCAATGGTCTCTGCCCCCGTCGCCATTAACATCAGCCGTGCCGACGAGCCTTTCGGTTCTGGTGTCATAGAGCCGACCAGCTGCTGCAATTGGGACGCTATATAGTACAACCAGGGGTTGGGAACTGACAATCCCCCACTGTCCTTTGATTGCTGCAGCTGCTCCAGCTTAATTCTGGGGTTTTTGTTGTTCCATAGTAACTGACGGAAGAGTGTATTCACTATTCTGAAAATTTTTAGTGGGACCACTACAGGAGTGTTATGTAGGAAGTATAGCAACTGTGGCATTAGGATCATTTTAATTAAGTTGGCTTTGCCCGCCAGGGACATCTTCAGGTTGTTCCAGGTATTTATTTTGTCTCAAAAACGAGAAAGCAAGGGGTAGATGTTTAGGGCGCAGTAGTCTCCAATCCTGGGCGCCACCTGTATGCCCAGGTATTTGAAACCAGTGACCAGGGGAATGGGGCAGCTATCAGGGAGTGCAACCCCGTGATCTCCTTCCAACAACATCAGAGCTGACTTGGACCAGTTGATAGTTAGCCCGGAATAGTGACCGAACGTTTTTATTATGGACATCACCTCCACTAACGAGTGACTAGTGTCCCCTAAGAAGAGTAGCATGTCGTCAGCATACAACATTATTTTTTCATGTAGATTTCCATATTGAAATCCCTGTATTTGGGCATTATCTCTTATCAGGGCTGCTAGGGGCTCTATCGCGATCGCAAAGAGCAGAGGGGACAGAGGGCAACCCTGCCTTGTCCCCCTGCCCAAAGCGAAGGCGTGCAAAACCCTGTCTGTCACTCTAATATTGGCTTGAGGGGACGCATACAGCAGCTTAACCCAAGCTATAAACCGTGCACCAAAACCAAACTTTTCCAACACTGCCCATAGATATCTCCAGCTAACGCTGTCAAAGGCCTTGTTGGTGTCTAGAGACAACAGTGCCCTTTGACCCCCGTTATCCGCTTGCATCTGCATATTCAGGAACAGTCTCCTAAGATTTGTAGCCGTTGACTTTTGCGGCATAAAACCTGCCTGATCCTGGTGTATAATGGAGGAGATGACCCCATTGACCCGGAGCGCCAGGACCTTTGCTAGGATCTTCACGTCACTCTGGAGTAACGATATAGGTCTGTAGGAGCCGGGGTCAACCGGGTCCTTCCCCTGTTTGAGTAGTAGGATTACGTTGGCTCTCGTCATGGATTCAGGAAGTCTACCCGCATCTAGGCAAGCATCAAAAACCTTTAACAGTTCAGGGAGTATCTGTTCACCATATTCATTAAACACCTCCATGGGGAGGCCATCCTCTCCCGGCGCCTTACATGTGGGAAAAGAGCAGGCCGCGGTCTGTAGCTCCTCCAAGGTTATAGGAGCATCTAACTGATTTCGAGCTGCCACCGTCAGCGAGGGTAAGTCTATTTTTGTCAAATACACGGTTAGGTCTGCATCCGAGTAGGCATCCCTCGATTTATACAAGTCGCCATAGAAAGATGCTAGCTCGGAGATAACAACCTCCGGAGAATTATCTATTTTCCCATTGGCTGCTCTAATAGCCCCAATGGCCGGTGACTGCTGTTGGGATCGTGCGATTTTTGCTAGTAAACGGCCTGACTTTTCCCCCTCTTCATAGAACGCCAGTTTCGAGAAAAATCTCTTTCTCTCCGCTGTGGAGGATCTCAGCCGGTCCAGGGAGTCCTGAGCCGACATTCATGCCTCCCTGGCGGAGTCGGTGGGGCTGGTAACATATGTTAATTCCAGTTGTCGCACCAAGTCCCCAGCCTGTTCTAACAGGACCGAGGAATTGTGTTTGACCTTCTGTATTTCCTGGATAAATGTCCCTCTTAAGTGTGCTTTAAAGGTTTCCCATTTCAGATGAGCATTAGTTAGATGTCGATGCATTTTAAAGAAAGCCTGGATCTGGGCGGCTATTCTATCTTGTGAAGTGAAAAGTTTCAACCAGAAAGCATTTAACTTCCAAGGGGCTCTAGGTAGGTTACTAGGGGGCCTAGTAGTTAGCCATACAGCTAATGGGGAGTGGTCCGAGACACCTTGCGGGAAATATTCTATTTTAGATATACTACCAACCAGGTTTGGGGTGCCTATGCACAAATCAATGCGAGATAGTGACCCATGGGTCTTAGAGAAACAAGAAAATTGCTTGTTATTTGGATTTCTATTACGCCACATTTCCATCCATCCTATCTCTGTAAGTAAGCGGTTCAGAGCTGTGCCTCGTCCGCCCCCAGGAGGCCGTACAGGAGGGTGTCTGTCTAGTTTTGGATCCAGGTAACAATTAAAGTCACCCATGATCAATACCGGAATATCCGGTTTGTTAACTAAGTATGAGATTAAAAGCTGCAGAACCTCTCTGGAGAACGGAGGGGGCACATATACAAAGGCTAATATCAATGTGAATGTGTACAATTTACAGTGCAAAAACACAAACCTTCCAGATATATCTATCAATGAGTCCAGTTCCTGGTACACTATGGCTTTATGTATCAAAACACTTACTCCACGCGAAAAGGCAGAGTAAGTGGAGTGATAGGCTTTACCTACCCAGGCATATTGCAAAAAATGGACTGTGTCGCTCTTCAAGTGGGTTTCCTGCAAACCTATTATGGCCGGGTGAAACTTCCGCAACCCAGCAGAAACCATGAATCTTTTTAATGGGTCATTTATGCCTCGCACGTTCCAGGACACTATAGGTGTATCAGACATAGCGAGAGTTTGAACCATTTCTAATAGGCATGTCCCTGTCCTGTATCATTTGGCTTTGCACCCGATGTCTTCCAAGACGCAGTCCACGTGCAGGCAAAGTGACCATCCTAATGTGTGGGGCGTGGGGCAGGTCGACCAGGCATAGTATGCAGTGGAGAAGCAACAAATCCTTGCAGAAAGTAAACCAGCTCAGTTGTATGGTGACACAGAGCACATGGTGGATCCATAAATGAAATAGAACTTGTAAAACAAGTCCCGCTGGCAGTGCCCAGTGGAAAGGCATCAAAAACTGTGGGGCTCCGTGGGCCCAAACCGTGCCAACAGGACACACAAACTTAAGCCATATCAACAATGGCATCTTGTATTGTGCGGAGGTGAGGCACATTCACAGCCCACCCAGTTGCTTAGACAAGAAATGTGCCGAGCTCTGTAAGATTTGTTGTTCAATCGCTGTCACTGGATGATAAGAAAACGTCCTCTGTGTAAGGAGCAATATAAGAAGTGGAATATATGCGCCCTTTTATGCATGGGGTAAGTTGGTTAGTTGAAATCAGCCTTCCTCATTTTCACGTCTGCGGCGTTGTAGATCTTGTTCGTTATGGTCCAGCCATTCTGCTGCATCCTGTGCGGTTTCAAAAAAGTGATTCTGGTCTCCGGCCGTGACTCTCAGCTTAGCGGGGAACAGCATTGCATATTTGAGTTGCAGTCGTTGTAACCTTTTTTTGACGTCAGCAAACTTAGATCTTCTGCGCTGCACTTCGGCTGAGAAGTCAGGATAAAAGGATATTTTGGTACCGTTAAACTGCACAGTCCCCTTTTCTCTGGCTAACCTTAGAACCACTTCACGGTCCCTATAGTTGAGGAGCCTGGCCAGCATCGCTCTGGGGGGGTTGCCAGGCGGGAGAGGTCTTGGTGGTACTCGATGTGCCCGTTCTACCGCATACAGTGGTGAAAATGCCTCTTTGCCAAATATATTCTGCAGCCATTCCTCAACGAACACCGTGGGGTCTCTGCCCTCAACTTTCTCTGGTAGCCCAACTATACGAACGTTGTTGCGTCGCAGGTGGTTCTCGATGTCGTTGGTCTTTTCAAAGGCCTGGCATGCATGCTGTGCGGCTTCCCTCACATCCCTGTTCAAGTGGGGCATCTGGTCTTCTATATCACTGACCATCTCCTCCACTGCCGTGGTTCTCTCTCTGATTTTCTGAATGTCCTGACGGAGGAGGGAGACAGTCTCCTTCAGCCCTCCAAGCTTCTCCTTAAGGTCATCCACGGAAGCAGTACATCTGTGGACTGCGTGGAGTATTTCACTCAACGTGGGCTGGGGGGTGTCCTCCACCTGCATATCAAACAGGCCTGGCATAGGGTCAGGTACAGACTCCATGGTGTCAGTGTCTTCTGGCCTGTCTGTGTCCCCCCTGCCTGCCTGTCCCATAGAAGCTGCAGGAAGCTGTGTGCTGCTCTGTGTGGATTCTGCTGAGCCTGCTAACTTCTGGGCATAGTAGAGCATGTCCCTGGGCTGATCTTTAGTCTTAGGGGGTTTCTGTGACTTACCCCCCTGCTCCGTTTTCTTCTCCTGGCCTCGTGGTGTTCTCTGAGGCTGAGACGACCAGGTGCCATCTTGGAAGTCAGCCGCGGCCGAGGCCGCTTGTTCTCCGCGGTTCCCTCGGGTCATCATGCCCCAGTCTGGTGCTGTTACTGTGGCCTGGTATGTCAGGGAGGCTGTAGGTACCGGTACCGTGACTTTTGGGCGTCTGGACAAGCGAGGAAAGGATCGGTCTCAGGATCAACAACAGAGGTCTGTTCACATGCCGTGCTAGGCCACGCCCCCCAAACAGTCTACTCCTACTATAGTTTGTTGATGACTAGGCTGAGGAGGGGGGAGATTGTTGTTTGTATTGTTAATTATAATTAGCTCCTGCTATTGTGTTTATACTACTGTGTGAAGCTCGGTGACCACAAGTCTGTATCATACAGGTCATGTCTCTGAGTGATTAGGTTACAGGTGTATTGTTAGAGTAATATGAGCAGGAGGGGGGACCTCATCTTCTACTGTATATAAGACTGTATTCTGGTTCTAATAAAATTAGTCCATGTTAGCAAATAAGCAAGTCTTGTCTTGTTTTTTGCTTGGGAGTGGTTAGAATATCTGACATCTGTATCCAGACTACAAGGGAGTGGTATACTGACGGAAGCACTCAAGTGGAGTGTGGGACGTTCCGTGACACAGCCTGTGGGCTGAACAAAACAAAAGAGATTGATCGGTGGGTATGCCCACCATTAGAATACCTCCCTTCATCCACCCAGTTCTAATGATGGGCATACATGCACCATTTTGTTTTTAACTGTGATGGTGAAATCACATCCTACAGTGCTAAAGTCACGGCTTTATGTATCGGGCGAGCAAACTCTGTTGCTGTAAAGATAAATAAATCCGCGCTGCAACTGAATGGCGTACCTTCTAAGCAAATGATGGTTAACAATAAAACAAAGTAACATTACAGTAGGGATGAGCCGAACACCCCCCGGTTCGGTTCGCACCAGAACCTGAGAACGGACCGAAAGTTTGCACGAACGTTAGAACCCCATTGACGTCTATGGGACTCGAACGTTCAAAATCAAAAGTGCTCATTTTAAAGGCTAATTTGCATGGTATTGTCCTAAAAAGGGTTTGGGGACCCGGGTCCTACCCCAGGGGACATGTATCAATGCAAAAAAAACTTTTAAAAACGGCCGTTTTTTCGGGAGCAGTGATTTTAATGATGCTTAAAGTAAAAAAAAAAAATGAAATATTCCTTTAAATATCGTACCTGGGGGGTGTCTATAGTATGCCTGTAAAGTGACGCGTGTTTCCCGTGTTTAGAACAGTCCCTGCACCAAATGTCATTTTTAAAGGAAAAAATCTCATTTAAAACTGCTTGCGGGTTTAATGTAATGTCGGATCCTGGCAATATGGATGAAAATCAGTGAGACAAACACCATGGGTACCCCCCAGTCCATTACCAGGCCCTTTGGGTCTTGTATGGATATTAAGGGGAACCCCGCAGGTGGTGCAAACAAGACAGGGACTATAGGTTTGTTGTTAAGTAGAATCTCTTTGTAATTTTGAACGGGTAAATTTTTAACGTGTTTAGCTCCAGCCAAAAAATCTTTTTTAAGCTTTTTGGAAAACATAGGGAAGGGTTATCACCTCTGTGACATTTGTTTTGCTGTCTTTCCTCCTCTTCAGAAGATTTCACCTCACTTTTTGTCCCAATGAAAAATGTTTTTTGAAAATTTGGGTTTTTTTGTGGAACAAGGATTGGAAAGCATCAGTGGAAAGGAGAAATGTTTATCCTATATTAACTCTTACAGGAGAGAATTTCCCTTCCTAGGGGTAGATTTCATCTCACTTCCTGTTGTCTCCTTCCATTTGCAAGTAGGAGTCATTTGTAAGTTAGATGTTTGAAAGTAGGGTCCTGCCCTATATTTGGGCCTTAGGTGTTGCTGTGGCCACAACACTGTAAGCCCTCACAGGGCCCTGCTGTGAAATATTAGATCAAGAAGTGTAATTACATGCCCCTGTTGAACAGGAGCTGAAAAATTAGGCCTTAGGCACTGGTGCTGGTGCCACAACACTGCAACCTCTCACAGACACTCTAGTTGGAACGCAGGAACGAGCCCTGCTGCAAAATATTGCATCAAAAATTGTAATTACACGCCCCTGTTAAACAAGGGCTGAAAAATTGGGCCTTAGGCACTGGTGCTGGTGCCACAACACTGCAACCCCTCACAGACACTCTAGCTGGAACGCAGGAACGAGCCCTGCTGCAAAGTATTGCATCAAAAATTGTAATTACACGCCCCTGTTAGACAGGGGCAGAAAAATTGGGCCTTAGGCACTGGTGCCACAACACTGCAACCCCTCACAGACACTCTAGTTGGAACGCAGGAACGAGCCCTGCTGCAAAGTATTGCATCAAAACTTGTAATTACACGCCCCTGTTAAACAGGGGCAGAAAAAATGGGCCTTAGGCACTGGTGCTGGTGCCACAACACTGCAACCCCTCACAGACACTCTAGTTGGAATGCAGGAACAAGCCCTGCTGCAAAGTATTACATCAAAAATTGTAATTACACGCCCCTGTTAAACAGGGGCTGAAAAATTGTGCCTTAGGCACTGGTGGTGGCGCCCAGAACCAAAAATGTTCTTACAAGCTATCAGCGTGATGATTGAGGAGGAAGAGTATAATTACTCAGGGATAGTCACTCAGCATCAGCATAGGCAGTCTTTGAAGGGATCTGAGATTTCCAAAAAAATTATTTGGTTACATCAGCATCAGGTGCTTGGTAGCTGGTGGTGATCCAAGACTGATTCATTTTTATGAAGGTCAGTCGATCGACCGAGTCGGTGGACAGACGCACCCTGTGATCGGTTACCACGCCTCCAGCAGCACTGAATGTGCGTTCCGAAAGAACGCTGGATGCAGGACAGGCCAGTAGCTCAATTGCATACTGTGCAAGCTCTGGCCAGTGATCCATCCTCAAGACCCAGTAACCCAGAGGATTTTCGGTGGGAAAGGTGTCCAAGTCTGATCTTGCCCCTAGGTATTCCTGCACCATGTAAAACAGACGCTGGCGATGGTTGCTGGAACCGATCATACCTTGGGGCTGCGGACCAAAAAATTGTCTGAACGCATCGGTCAGACGGCCACCTTCTCCACCGCTCCTTCTTTGACTGACCGAAGCCTCAGCAACACGTTGTCCAGAAACAGGAGTTTGTAACCTCCCAGTCTCTGGGAACGCATTGCACAGACCTTTCTGCAAGGCCTCCCGAAGATGTTTCATCCTCTGCTCCCTCTGCGATGGCAAGATAAGGTCCGCAACCTTACCCTTGTAACGTGGATCAAGGAGGGTTGCCAGCCAGTATTGGTCCTTCTCCTTGATACCACCAATACAAGGATCCTTACGCAGGCTTTGCAGGATCAGGGAGGCCATGCAGCGTAGGTTTGCTGAGGCATTCGGTCCGGAGTCCTCTGGGTCACTAAGGACGACATGGTCCGCAGCCACCTCCTCCCAGCCACGTACAAGTCCATGTGTTTCTTGGGACTGATCCCTTAAAGACTGCTGCTGATGCTGAGTGCCAGGCTCCACCTCCATACTGACACAATCTTCCTCCTCCTCCTCCTACTCCTCCTCGTCCTCTTCCTGTGTGATCGGCGGGCACGCAGGAACACTGTCTGGATAAAGGGGGCCTTGAGAGCTAAGGAAGTCCTCCTCTTCCTGCCTCTGTTCTGCCTCAAGTGCCCTGTCCATTATTCCATGCAGCGTGTGCTCCAACAGGTGGACAAGGGGGACAGTGTCACTGATGCATGCACTGTCACTGCTCACCATCCTCGTGGCCTCCTCAAATGGTGACAGGACAGTGCATGCATCACTGATCATGGCCCACTGGCGTGGGGAAAAAAACCAAGCTCCCCTGACCCTGTCCTGGTGCCATAGTTGCACAGGTACTCATTGATGGCCCTCTGCTGCGTGTGCAGCCGCTGAAGCATGGCCAACGTTGAGTTCCACCTAGTGGGCATGTCACAGTTTAGGCGGTTCTTGGGCAGGTTAAACTCCTTTTGGAGGTCCGTCAGCTGAGCACTGGCATTATATGACCGGCGGAAATGCACACAGACTTTCCTGGCCTGCCTCAGGACATCCTGTAAGCATGGGGACCTGCCCAAGAACCGCTGCACCACCAAGTTAAGGACGTGAGCCAAACAGGGCACATGGGTCATTTGTCCCTATCGGAGGGCAGAGAGGAGGTTGGTGCCATTGTCGCAAACCACCATTCCTGCCTTAAGTTGGCGTGGCGTCAACCACCTCTGAACCTGCCCCTGCAGAGCTGACAGAACCTCTGCCCCAGTGTGGCTCCTGTCCCCCAAGCACACCAGCTCAAGCACCGCATGGCATCTTTTGGCCTGCGTACTTGCGTAGCCCCTTGAACGACTACGGAGCACCGCTGGTTCTGAGGAAGAGGCCATGGAGGAAGAAGAAGAGGAGGGGGTGGAGGAGAGAGGTGTGTCACAATCATTATCATTTTGGAGGCGTGGTGGCGGAACAACCTCCAACACTACTGCACCTTGTCCTGCATCCTTCCCAGCTGCCAGCAGAGTCACCCAATGCGCCGTGAAACTTAGGTAACGTCCCTGTCCATGCCTGCTGGACCATGAGTCAGCGGCAATATGCACCTTACCGCTGACCGCCCTGTCCAGCGAGGCATGGACATTGCCTTCCACATGCCGGTAGAGAGCCGGAATCGCCTTCCGTGAGAAAAAGTGGCGTTTGGGTACCTGCCACTGAGGAACCGCACATTCCACAAACTCACGGAAGGGGGCAGAGTCTACCAACTGAAAAGGCAGCAGTTGAAGTGCTAGCAATTTTGCCAAGCTAGCATTCAACCGCTGGGCATGTGGATGGCTGGGAGCAAACTTCTTTCGGCGGTGCAGCAGCTGGGGCAGGGAAATTTGCCTGGTACAATCTGACGTCGGTGTACCAAAAGCAGATTGCCCACAAGTACTTGGCTGTGACACACCTAATTCTACACCTTCATTCCTCTCAGTGCAGGTCTCAGAGAGGACTGGAGGTCTAGTGGGGTTGGAAATCTCAGCTGATGAGGAGCAAGGAGAGGTCCTCTTTGTTCTTTGGTGTGGGTCTTTTAGATACGCTTGCCAACGAACTGCATGGCAGGTCAACATATGTCTGGTCAAGCATGTGGTACCCAAGCGGGAGATGTTTTGGCCATGTGAGATACGCTTGAGACATATGTTGCAAATAGCAGCGGTGCGATTTGATGCACTCGTCTCAAAAAAGGCCCACACCAAAGAACTTTTTGAATAACGCGCAGAGACTGCAGCGCCCTGCAGCGCCCTGCACATGTGGAGCTTTGGGGTGTGATGCAGTCAATGTGCTGCCCTTAGGCTGGCCCCTGGAGGGCATCCTGCCTCGTTGGTGATGTGTCACCTCCTCCTCCTCCTCTCTCCTATCAGGCACCCACGTTGAGTCAGTGACCTCATCATCCCCTCCCTCCTCATCACTGGAGCAAACCTGGCAGTATGTTGCAGCAGGGGGAGCATGACTGCCAGATTGCTGTCCTTCTTGGGCACCCCCTCTGTCCGTGTTCATGTTACTGCCTTCATCGAGCTCAGTATCATCATCAGAGCCTTCCAAACGCTGGGCATCCTCCTGGAGCATGTATCCAACACTGTGGTCAAACAGTTCGAGGGACTCCTCAGGCGGACATGGTGGGGCTAGGGAAGGAGTCACTGATGACATTGAGCCGAGGGAAGAGGCCGCTGCTTTGCCAGACAAAGTACCCTGGGCATGGGTGAGAGAGGATGAGGAGGATGAGGACGGCTTGGTCATCCACTCGACCAAGTCTTCCGCATGTTGCGGCTCAACATGGCCAGCTGCCGAAAAAAAAGGCCAAGCGTGTCCCATGGCCACGTGCTGATGAGGATGCACCGTCTCTACGACCAGCACTAGACACAGAGCCTGCTTGCCCTCTCTTATTGGCTTGTGACTGTCTGCCTCTCCTTCTTGGCCTTCCAGACACACTAATGGCCTGTAGCTGCACTAAGCTGGGATATATATATATATATATATATATATATATATATATATATGTACTGATACTGCAGCTAGCAAAATCAACTGCCTGCCTGTAGTATGAGAACCTTCTACAGGTAGCTTTAGCTGAACACTGTGAGGTGGACGCACCCCACTAACTTGTAGGTTTAGCTGAACACTGTGAGCAGGACGCACTGCACTAATTGTAAATAGTATAGCTGCCTGACTGTGGTACTAATAGGATCAAAAGAACACCAGCAATTTTCTTCAGGTAGCTGTATTTACTGTAACAAGACAAGCCTGCCTGTCAGTAAGAAGATAACAGAAACGGATCTAGCTGAACACTGTGAGCAGGACGCACCCCACTAGCTTGTAGATTTAGCTGAACACTGTGAGGTGGACGCACCCCACTAACTTGTAGGTTTAGCTGAACACTGTGAGCAGGAAGCACCCCACTAACTTGTAGGTTTAGCTGAACACTGTGAGCAGGACGCACCCCACTAACTTGTAGGTTTAGCTGAACACTGTGAGCAGGACGCACCCCACTAACTTGTAGGTTTAGCAGAACACTGTGAGCAGGATGCACTGCACTAACTGTAAATAGTCTAGCTGCCTGACTGTGGTACTAATAGGATCAAAAGAACACCAGCAATTTTCTTCAGGTAGCTTTATATACTGTAACAAGACAAGCCCGACTGTGGTACTAATAGGATCAAAAGAACACCAGTAATTTTCTTCAAAATACTGTAACAAGACAAGCCTGCCTGTCAGTAGGAAGATAACAAGAACGGATCTAGCTGAACACTGTGAGCAGGACGCACTGCACTAAATGTAAATAGTCTAGCTGCCTGACTGTGGTACTAATAGGATCAAAAGAACACCAATAATTTTCTTCAAAATACTGTAACAAGACAAGCCTGCCTGTCAGTAAGAAGATAACAGGAACGGATCTAGCTGAACACTGTGAGCAGGACGCACTGCACTAAATGTAAATAGTCTAGCTGCCTGACTGTGGTACTAATAGGATCAAAAGAACACCAGTAATTTTCTTCCGGTAGCTTTATATACTGTAACAAGACAAGCCTGCCTGTCAGTAGGAAGATAACAGGAACGGATCTAGCTGAACACTGTGAGAAGGACGCACTGCACTAAATGTAAATAGTCTAGCTGCCTGACTGTGGTCTTAATAGGATCAAAAGAACACCAGTAATTTTCTTCAAAATACTGTAACAAGACAAGCCTGCCTGTCAGTAAGAAGATAACAGGAACGGATCTAGCTGAACACTGTGAGCAGGACGCACTGCACTAAATGTAAATAGTCTAGCTGCCTGACTGTGGTACTAATAGAATCAAAAGAACACCAGTAATTTTCTTCAGGTAGCTTTATATACTGTAACAAGAGGAAGATAACAGGAACGGATCTAGCTGAACACTGTGAGCAGGACGCACTGCACTAAATGTAAATAGTCTAGAAGATAACAGGAACGGATCTAGCTAAACTGAATAAACTGAATACAGTATATATATATATATATATATATATATATATATATATATATATATATATATATATATGCAACACCTGGGATGCATATATATACACAATACACTTTAAGTGCAGCTAACTGACTGACTGTCCTGCCTAATCTAGCTAACTCAAATGAAATGACACTGTCTCTCTCTCTCTCTATTTCTCAGCACACCGGAACACACTGCACAGGGCCGCCGTGCAGGCGGCCTTATATAGTGTGGGGCGTGTACTAAATCCCCTGAGCCATAATTGGCCAAAGCCTCCTTGGCTTTGGCCAATTACGGCTCTCTGTTAAGGCGGCGCTGTGATTGGCCAAGCATGCGGGTCATAGTGCATGCTTGGCCAATCATCAGCAAGCAATGCACTGCAATGCTGCAGTGAATTATGGGCCGTGACGCGCCACACGAATTTGGAGTGAACGGCCGATATCGTTCGCAATTCGGCGAACGACCGAACAGCCGATGTTCGAGTCGAACATGGGTTCGACTCGAACACGAAGCTCATCCCTACATTACAGTATAACAGTAATGCCCCGTACACACGGTCGGACATTGATCGGACATTCTGACAACAAAATCCTAGGATTTTTTCCGACGGATGATGGCTCAAACTTGTCTTGCATACACACGGTCACACAAAGTTGTCGGAAAATCCGATCATTCTGAACGTGGTGACGTAAAACACGTACATCGGGACTATAAACGGGGCAGTAGCCAATAGCTTTCATCTCTTTATTTATTCTGAGCATGCGTGGCACTTTGTGCGTC
The DNA here is from genome assembly GCA_037952925.1 of Lithobates clamitans. Lineage (NCBI taxonomy): Eukaryota > Metazoa > Chordata > Amphibia > Anura > Ranidae > Lithobates > Lithobates clamitans. Next base: position 1,027,998 of record JBBGZY010000143.1, read on the forward strand.
GGATTTGTGTACACACGATCGGAAATTCCGACAACGGATTTTGTTGTCGGAAAATTTTATAGCCAGCTCTCAAACTTTGTGTGTCAGAAAATCCAATGGAAAATGTGTGATGGAGCCTACACATGGTCGGAATTTCCAACAACAAGGTCCTATCACACATTTTCCGTCGGAAAGTCCAACCGTGTGTACGGGGCATTAGACATACCATACCTGCAAAGCAAATACAAAAAAAAATAGTAAAAAATAAAGCATTTTTTAACGCAATCTGTGCCTAAAATATATATATGCCGAAGCATGGGGGCATCCGCCCCAAAAGTTAGGAGCAAATCGCTCCTCCACCCCTGCTGCCCCCATGCTTTGACATATATGCTCTTTTTTTTAACTGTGGTGGTAAAATCACCTCCTACAGCACTGGAGTCACGGCTTTATGTATCGTGGGAGCAAACGCTGTTTCTGTCAAGATAAATAAATCTGCACTGCAGCTGAATGGTGCACCGGAAAACAAAAAAAGGTTAACAATAAAACACAGTAAACAGTAAAGTATAAAAACATAGCAAACATGATAAAACATAGTAACAATAAAACATTGCAGAATAGAATACAGTAAAAAGACCAGAACAATAGAGAGAATAGAGAGAGAGAGAACAATAAAATTAGTTTTGTTTTTTTTTTACTTAATATATTTTTTGTGTGTTTTTGTTTTACATTTTTATTTGTAACTGTAACTGTAACGGTTCGGTTCCAGGTTTGGGCGATGCGATGGCATCGTGGGAGACCCTGTGAAAGTGTGTCCTATTCTGTGTAGTGCTGTACCCTACGCTAAAACTCCACTTGTGTATAGTAGCGTTCAAAACATTCACCAATGCAAAGACCAGGATTGTCAGGACAGGACGGACAATAATAGCGGGTGTCACGCCTATATCCGTGCTTGCTGCAGACACATCCTCTTTGGGTGGCTCGTTGGCTAGGGGTACTAGGGAGGACATACAGAAAATGCCTCTCATGCAGCCGGTTTACTGCATTTGGATTGGGAAGGTGAGGTGAAGCACCGTCTGGAAACAGAAGGGCTCTGACAATCTCTTCCTGGAATTTAAGGCAGGATCCAGTCCGTCCTGAAGCTCTGTATAGCACATGAGCGTTCAGCAAAGCCAATAGAAATAAATAAACAGACACTTTTTTGTACCAGTGTTTAGCCTTTTGGGCAACTAGGTACAGCACGAACAACTGGTCACTGAGGTCCACCCCTCCCATATTTTGGTTATATTCATGGACACAGAGGGGTTTCTCCACAACACTAGTCGCCATAGGAATTTGGACCGTCGTGTCTGCGTGAAGGGAGGACAGAACGAAAACATTCTTATTATCCCTCCACTTCACAGCGAGCAAATTATTACACTTCAAGCAGGCTCTCTCCCCCAGCCAAAGACAGGAATCTACAAGCCTCTGGGGTAAGCCCCGGCAATTAGATCACGCTGTGCCACATGCACCAATCTGATGATCAAACAAGTGACTAAAAAGTGGCACACTCGTGTAATAATTGTCCACATACAAATGGTACCCCTTTCCGAATAAGGGTGACAATCTTGTCAGTGCTTCCTATGTAATCTGGGCAGTTTGGTGGCTCTACGTGACTATCTCTTCCCTCGTAAACCTTAAAACTATATGTATACCCTGTGGCCCTGTCACAGAGCTTATACATCTTGACCCCATATCTGGCACGCTTGCTGGGAAGATACTGTTTGAAAGACAAGAGACCAGAAATTTTAATCAGGGACTCATCAACGCAGACAACTTGATAGGGAGTAAACAAAGCTGCAAAATGTTGGTTGAAGTGGTTTACGAGGGGCTGAATTTTGTAGAGCCGATTGTATCCAGGATCTCCACGAGGACGACAGAGTTCATTGTTGTTGAAGTGCATGAACTGCAAGATCTGCTCATATCGTGCCCTGGCCATGGAAGCAGAGAACACGGACATATGGTGAATTGGGTCAGTGGACCAATATGACCGCAACACACTCTTTTTAGTTACACCCATGAGGAGGGATAGGCTCAGAAAGGTCTTAAATTCGGAAACCATAACTGGTTTCCAATCTCTGGCAAGGGAGGACAACTGGGGATTAGCTGCGATTAATTGACCAGCATACAATTTACTTTGGTCCACAATAGATCTATAGAGATCTTCCGTGAAAAACAGTGAATAAAAATCAAGTGACGTGAAATCCACCTGAATTCCGGGTTGGCCAGTGAATGGGGGAAGTCGGGTGCTGCAGAAGTGGTAGGCTCCCAATTAGGATTGGCAAATTCTGCAGGAAGGACATGATGGGCACGCCTGGCCTGTCTTCATCTTCTTGGTGTCAGCAGGACACTACTTGTGCTTGCCACTTCGCCAGCTTAAACTGTACTTATGGGACTCGCCACATCACCACGTGATACTGCAGTGCTGGATGTATGACCAGGGTGTACTAGGCTGCTGGTGCTTGCCTGTTCACCAGAAGGATGAGCGGCACTAGTACTTCTCTGCTCCAAACAAGAGCCCTGCCGTTCTTGCACCTCAACAACAGCAGAAGAAGATCGGGGTTTGGTACGCCTGACCTTGGCAGGGACCACAACTCTGTTGTCAGAGCTATCTGTCATGGAGCCGCTGTGGTTTACAGGATCATATTCTGAGCCTGAATCTGACAGATGAGTGACTTCCTCTTCACAATTTGTCATGCTCAGAAATGTGTAGGCCTCTTCACTAGTGTACCTTCGATTTGCCATTTTGGGCTCTAAATTTACTGGTACACTAGTGAAACTCACAGGAAAAAAAAGCTCCTAGGCTGTCAGCAACTGTATCAAACGCTACCAAAAAAACTGTTATGCCCCGTACACACGGTTGGATTTTCCGACGGAAAATGTGTGATAGGACCTTGTCTGAAATTCCGACCGTGTGTGGGCTCCATCACACATTTTCCATCGGAATTTCTGATACACAAAGTTTGAGAGCAGGCTATAAAATTTTCCGACAACAAAATCCGTTGTCGGAAATTCTGATCGTGTGTACACAAATCTGACGCACAAAGTGCCACGCATGCTCAGAATAAATAAAGAGAAAACTATAAAAGCTATTGGCCACTGCCCCGTTTATAGTGCCGACGTACGTGTTTTACGTCACCGCATTCAGAACGATTGGATTTTTTTAAGTTTGAGCCAACATCCGTCGGAAAAAATCCTAGGATTTTGTTTTCGGAATGTCCGAACAAAGTCCGACCGTGTGTACGGGGCATTAGTGATCGCAGGGATCAGGCCTGACTATATGAACGCTGCAGTTATGTGTTTAGTGTTTTGTAAGTGACAGTGATTGATCGATACTGCATTTGGGTGGGCTGGGCTGGGCTGGGTGGAAGGGCAAAACGCAGGTGCTAGCGGGTATCTGGGCTGATCCTATACCACCGCAATGTTTTTGACCCTAATGCCAGACCTTCCTGCTATTGAGCTCCCCATAGACAGGGTCCACCGTCTCCCAAAGCCCTCATTCATACCAGAACATGCCCCTAGGGATGTTTTATTCCGTATGCATTTTTATCAAATGAAAGAACGTCTGATGCAAATAACACGTAAAGGGGAACACCGCACTACTGATTACTCTAACCTGCAATTTTGTGTGGATTTATTGCAATTTACTCTACAACTTTGCAAAAATTTAAACAACATCACAAAAGCATTGTGAAATCACAATGTCAGCTAAAGGTGGGGATATCCAACTAAATTGTTAATCACCAAAGATGGATCAACTCATGTGATCACCTCCCCGACCAAAGGTTTCCGGCTTCTCCAAAAATGGAAGATCATACCGAGCGAACCTCCCACATCTCCAAATGCAGGTAGCCCCAGCAGAATTTCTCCAGAGTGGCAGCAATCTTCTGACTCTTAAAGCCATAGAGATGTTCTGCACCTGGGTTCTGAATACCCTCCTTTTAAGTTCATTTTATTTCCTTTTTTTTTACCTCTTACCCTTTCAGAAACTATACTTGTTACTATGCTCGGGACTCTATTTTTTAAGAACGTCCAGAAACGCAAGTGACTCAGGATGCCTCCTGGACTATTAATGCCTTGGAACAACGGATACTCATCTTCCACCGGTCAACTGCCAAGTGGCCCACATGTAAGTACACTCATCACTTGACACTCAATGTACCACCCAACATGTGCTATGCTGTTAATATACTATTAATAAATGCACATGGACTTATATTATGCATCCAACAGACACACTATCATCACAAGGCTCCGCCTAAATGCACTCATAAATCCTTCTAACATTGCTTCTCTTCCAACATGAACAGACCCCTTTGGTCGCTATATTATCATAGTTTGTGATATCAACAATATCTGCTATACCTTAGTGAACGTTTATGTCCCCAACAAACATCAAATTAGATTTCCCAATGGGATCTTGAAAAAAGTGAAACGGATACAGCAAGGATCCCTTATAGTGTGTGGGGACTTATATTGTACCAGATCCATGAATGGTCTCCACCACACCACCCTCTAAAAGAACACCATCTTTGACATCCTTTCTGTGGTCACACGACCTGTACGATGACTGGCGTTGTACGCATGCAAGCAAAAGGGACTATTCATTCTACTCTCATAGACACTGTACATATACAAGGATTAATCTGTTTTTGATGGACAAGTGGTTGCTACAGAAGGAGACTCAAACCAAAATTAAGAATATAACATGGTCGGACCATGCTTCCGTCTTTCTCACACTAAGGGATTTATATCCCAATACCAGTGCCTATGTGTGGCACTCTAACTCCCAAGTAATTCAAAACCCAACCACTAAAAAAACATTAGAGGGCCACTTGACCGATTATTTTCAGATCAATTCCTCCTCTACTGACAATGCATTTGTACTATGGAATGCCCACAAGGCATACATCAGGGGTATATTTATCCAACTAGGTGCTAGAATCAAAAAGCAGAGGCAGCAGCGACTCACTACCTTACTCTCAGAAATTGACACCCTAGAAGCTCAAAATAATAAGAACCCTACCCCTCCCACCAGCGCAAAACCTACCACCTTGAGACATGACCTTAGACTAGCTTTACTTCAAACCTTTGAACAAAAGGTCTATTCTACCAGCAATAAAGCAGGGAAATGACTCACTCTCAAATTGCAAGGACAACATTTTAAGACTAAAATAGAGCATCTTATTCACCCTAAAACTAAATAAAAGGTGTTTGAGGCCCAAAGTATTGCTGATGCCTATAGCAACTATTATGGATCTCTTTATAATTTAAAGCAAGACGATCTAATAGCACAACCCTCTCAAACAGACATAGAAAATTTTTTGACAGATATCAAACTACCCCAACTTTCCCGTTTACAAATCCAGGAGTTAAACTCCCCCTTCTCCCTGACTGAATTGTTAAAGGTTATAAACACACTCCCGAGCAAAAAAAATCTCCAGGACTGGACGGACTTACAGGGGAATATTACAAGAACTTTAAACAATCCTAGGGCCGTACCTCCTCAGGGTATACGATGCCGCGGCTGCCACTGCTTCCTTTCCACCTGAGATGTTGGAAGCGCTGATAGTAATGTTGCCTAAACCAGGTAAGACACTGGATACACCCCAAAATTTTAGGCCTATATCCTTATTGAACAATGACCTAAAGATTTATGCCAAAATGGTAGCATTAAGATTGGTGGACATTTTGCCCACCCTAATTGACCCAGATCAATCGGGATTTACAAAGGGCAGGCAAACGTCGGGGGTCACCAGACGTCTAATAAATATAATCCACCTTGCCACGAAAAAGTGGACGCCTCCTCTGCTTCTATCTTTGGACACAGAGAAGGCATTTGACAGAGTGCACTGGCTGTGCCTGATTAACGCTTTGGAGAAATTCGGCTTTACAGGCCATTTGCTTTTTGCAATTCTTGCCCTATATACTTCCCCATCGGCTCGTGTATATATGTCGGTATGTTGTCCAAACCCTTTGGGATTACAAATGGCACCCGACAGGGATGTCCGCTATCTCCCCTTATTTTTAATCTTCTAATGTAACCATTAGCCACCAGTATTAGACAAAAACCTGAAATACAGGGCTTTGCGATCAATAACCGTAAACATGTCGTAAGCCTTTTCACTGACGATTCATGATTCTAATGCTTACAAATCCGGAGTCTTCCCTGGATCATGCATCCCATCTACTTCAAAGATATGGTATGGTGTCGTACTATAAAGTGAATGATACCAAATCTTATATTTTAGATCTTGGTGTATCCCCACAAGAGAAACTGAACCTGCAAGCCAAATTCCCTTATGTATGGAATGACTATAAAATAACCTAGGGATAAGTCTCACTTCCCAACCTGAACAGCTATTCAAAGCTAATTACTTCCTGCTTGAAAGAAAATTAAAAGAAGGAATACAAACCTTAAGCAAACATGTATTATCATAGTCAGGGAGGCTGGCAGCTTTCAAAATGCAACTTTTACCCCAATTACTGTACATATACCAAACAGTCCCTATACCTACCCCCCCCCCCCCAAAAAAAAATGTACACGCCTTACAGACTATACTATCTAGATTTCTATGGGAAGGTAAAAAGGCTAGAAATGCTTTTTCCAAGCTTAGCAGAACAGAAAGAGCAGGAGGGGTTGGCTTACCAGTCCTCTCTGACTATCACTTAGCTGCAATACTGGCACAGATCAGAGGATGGTTCCCCAACCAATCCACACCACTATGGGGGTTTATTGAACAAGCTCAAATTCCAGGAGGTAGCTTACATGACTACATCCTAGCTTACTCTCATCTTACATTCAAACCCACAGACTTCCCTCTCCCAGTCTTAGCAACTTTGAACTCTTGGAAAACTTTGACATCATCCAAATCTCTATCAACCCCAACTATCCCCCTAGCGATACCCATAACCACAATAGCATTGATAATCCCTGAATTGAACTTTAACAGATGGAAAACTCGGGGAATAAAATGGGTTTCGGACCTATATGCGGGCACAGTTATGAAGTAATTCGCAACTTTACAACTAGAGTACAGCCTACCGGCATCTGAACAATTTAATTATGTCTGTGTAGCATCCTACCTTAAATGCAATAATACTATCAAATACAACCTATTTTGGCAGATCCACACATATCTGGAGAAAGTCGCAGAGGTGGCATTTCATTATTCTACAACTTCCTCAATGACAAGTCTATACTTGTGAAAACAAACTCTATGCTAGCCTGGCAAAGGGACTTTAATGCCTCCTTCATGGAAGAACAATGGCACAAAGCCCTACAACATACTCACTCAGCTACTAAATGCACCAATCTTTGGGAACTCTCCCACAAGGTCACACAAAGATGGTACCTGACGACATATAGGATCACCAAATTTGATCCACAACCCCTTTGTGTTGGAGGAATTGCACACAGCCAGGCACCATCTTTCATATACTATGGACATGTGGGAGACTGGCTAAATTTTGGTCCAGTATATTCTCAATCCTATGCCAAGTGACAGGCCTGCCCATACAATATTCCCCTTCTCTAGCCCTCCTAAATATAGGCATTGAAGATATACCACCACTCCATAGGAAATTCACCACCCATCTATTTCTAGCAGTTAAATTAGTGATACTCAGATTATGGAGATCCCAAAACCCCCCAGAGGTAGCAGAGGTCATGCACACATTATCAATTCACTACAACTATGAAAGTATGCTAGCGACAATAGAGGGAAAATACGCAAATTTCCTCTCCCACTGGCAATTATGGAAAGAATGGTATAACGTTCACAAGGCACGACATGGCTAAAATAAACCTCATAAGCAACTGACCTGAGCTCATTAACATAAATCTTGATCACCTCCAGCAGAGTCCTGAGCAATGGTCCAAGTTCCTTTATTTTTCTTTCTTAGTTTCTAAGTTTATTCCTTACTTATTTTATTTTGAGTTAGAGCTACAAGCTCTCCTTGAATGTTTGCTAATATAACAAGAACATGTTGAAGCTAGTCTACAACAGGAGAATATGATTGATTATATATCTCATCTGTAATAGATATAACAATGAAAAGGGGCTGTAGGTGCTGTCCTTCCATCAGAGCAAAATAAGTTCCCAATGGGGTCCCTGGGGGAGTGTGACAGCACCTCTTGCACTACAAATATCATTTGTTATGTATACCAATGTTAACATAGATTTAAGAGTTTATTATCTTTGGTCATTTATGTCCACATCTGTAATGTTTAGTAATATATGGTAAATTTTGTTCACCTTTTGTACAATGACAAAACTGAATAAAAATTATTGATTAAAAAAAAAATAATTGGTTCCAGTAGGAGGTGATGGATGGACAGAACCACAATATATGTATTAGGGAACCGATACAGCCACATTGGCACCAGCATGTGGCACATGTGCTAGGATATATTTTCGAAAGTTTATATGGTGTTAAGTACCACCTATGAAGTGTTTTGTGATATAGTTACCAATGACCGGTGCAGAGAGTCGCTTTATATGTCTCTTTAATAGCTTTCTACCAGCTTGCTTTGGGAAATGTAAGCCCCGTTTCACTTTCCTATTTACACATTGCAGTGGATTTTTGAAAATTGTGATCCTCTAGAGATGCCATAAAATAGAGAAAAACCTTTTACGTGTCGGGTTTCCCTTTTAAAAAGTGTGACTATTGTTTGGTGTAAGGTTAATTCCGTTGGAATTTTAGTTCTCTTAAGTAGATGGTGTAGTTTTATGTATCGGTAGTATTCAGTGGAAGGAAGGTTGTATTTTCGTTGGAGTGTAGCAAATGGTGGATAGAGTATGCCCACTTTTACCCGTGTAGATATGTTTTAGTGTGGAATGTAGATCTGCAGGCAGTGGATTGGTAAGGGGAGATTGCAAACCATATTGCCCGAACAGAGAGGTTTATTTCAGGCCTGAATAGCCTGGATTGTGGCTTGTATAGATGGGAACAAGGAGTCTGGGGGTTTATACCCAGCTAATGTGGCCATTCGGATGTCTCTAGTACTTGGCGTCGACAGGGACTTGGCTTCTAGGATGGACCAGGTTTTGTTAGTATCATTTTTCCACCTGTATTTAAATTGGTCTAACAAGGAGGCTATATAGGATTGATAAAATGTGGGCATGGATAGACCACCTGCCCTTGTGTGTTTTCTCAGAATGGAAAGGGCAGCTCTTGGTTTAGTGCCTTTCCAAATAAACTTTGAAAGTTTAGTAAAATATGAAGGGGTATGGAGGTGGGTATAGTGCAGAAGGGTTAAAGTAGTTCAGGGAAAATTATCATTTTAAAGGCTGCTAATATGCCTATTTCTGATAATTGTGTGACTGTTAGTTTAGATCTGGGCAGGTTGTTCAAAAAGGGTTGGTAGTTTAGGCAAATAGCTTAAATGTTATCGATAGGAATCAGGATACCTAGAAATGTAATATGTGAAGTTACCCATTTTTAAGGTACAATTATGTGAATAAGGTGTTGGAGAGGCTGGGATATATTTAGGCCTAGAATTTGTGATTTAGTGTCGTTAACTTTATAGTACGATATTGCTCCAAACTGCGTCCATAATGTTTGGGTCTGTAAAGATAAGAATTACCTTGTCTGCGAACAAGCCTATTCGATTATCAATATGAATTATTTGGATTCCTGTGATATTCAGAGAGGCTCTGACCGAGTGTGCTAGGGGCTCTATGACTAAGGCGAATATGAGAGGCAACAGTAGGCAACCCTGCCTAGTTAGTTAGCTATATTGAATGCCGACAATAATGCACCGGACGAGTAAACTTTAATCGAGGTGTGCATGTAAAGCGCCATGATAGCTGAGAGTATAGGACCACAAAATCTGAACTTTTGCAGTACCGCCCTAAGGTACCCCTAGTGCACTTGGTCAAACACCTTTTCTGCATCTAATGTCAAATAAAGCGCCAGCTTTTTTTTAGTTCAATGTGTTCAAATATATGGATCTTACGCCTAGTAGCATCTGGTAGGAAGAAAAGAACAGCTGCACACCACAGGAACGTTCCACCGATTTTATTCCAAGAAATAGCAATAAACAGCCAACAAAGACAAAGTGTCCAAACCCAGTAGAGTCTGGTGCTTGATGTCCTTTAACAAAGCCAACCTGATCTGGATGGATCGGAGAAGGTAATAAGTCCAGTAGTCAGAGTGCTAGTGCTTTTGCCCTTTCCATTCTGAGGAATTGGTTAAATTGGTCTTCGGTGGGTTGTGGGGTGCTTGAGTCGTATTGGAGGTTTTATAAATTGGAGTAAAAATCTTTAGAGACCTCAACTATACGGGAGGGGTCATACACTTTTGCGTTGTCACTGAGGTTTTTAAGGAAAGGTATTCTGCTACTCTCCGTTTGATGCATCTAGTTAGGTTTGAGCAAGTTTTGTTGCACAAGGTGTATCTGTTGTTTAATATGTTTTTCATGGTTATAAAGTAATAAGTCTCTTAGAGCATTATGAAGTAGCCTACCAGTAGCCTAGCAGAATTGGCGGAGGATGGGTCCTTGTTTTTAACCTCTTCATTTTTACATATAGAATTGGGTCAAATTGTTGGGATCTATGCTTCTTTTCGCAAGCGCCCAACTTTATTAATATGTCTCTGAGATACACCTTATGGGCTGTCCAGAGTGAGAATTTGGTAACATCATTAGTGTTGTTAAGTTCAAAATAGGATTGTAATGTTTTTTCAATCACTTGACTATGGTCAGGGTTAGAGAGGAGATATTTGTTAAGCCTCCATAGAGGGGCGGTTTTGGGTGGTCCTAGGCTGTTGACGTGCATAGTGATAGGGGCATGGTGTGACCAAGTGATATATCTATAGATGAAGAGGCAACAATTGGGAGTGTCCATTGTTCAACAATAAACATGTCAATTCTTGAATAAGCGGAGAAGTGGAGAAGAAGGAATAGTCCTTCTCTCCAGCATGGTGACATCTCCAAATGTCGAACAGACCATGTTTAAAGAAAAATGCAGTTAAACAGTTTGAGGGTTTCCTGGATTTAGCTGTGGTATCAATGGATGGATCTGCAACAGCATTGAAATCTCCTCCTATTATCAAATGTCCTTGATGGCATTTAGTAATTCGTTTCAAGAGTTTATTTAAAAACATGGTCTGTTTTACGTTGGGTGTATATACATTAACTAGAGTGTAGATTACATCATTAATATCACAGATCAGAACAATGATTCTGCCTTTGTCATCAATTAGGGATGATTTAAGTTGGAAATTGATAGACTCCTTAATGGCAATCAGTAGGCCTGCCTTCTTCTTTTCAGCATTAGCTGTAAAGATTTGTGAGAAGTGTTTCAGTAAGAGTTTCGGAGGGGAACATTGAGATAATGGGTCTCTTGTATAAATACAATATCTCCTTAGAGGGATAAAATTTCTTTCTGTAAGGCCCTCCATTTGTGTGGACTATTAGGGCCTTTCAAGTAGAGCGATACAATTTTAGGACCCATAGTCACAATGGATATAGTGTATGGTAGCTTGGCTTGATGGATACAAGACAGTAAAAGATGTCGTTGGATTCCTGACTGAGAAAGAGGCTGTCAGAAGGGTAGGTGAATAATTTCCAAAGTCATGGTGAGTATCTTGTTTCAGTGTGGCAAGCAGCACAATTACATGAGGAGCATGCAGCGTTATGGTAAAGAAAAAATATATCCAAAATTTCCCGATAGGGAAAGGCAAACTAAAAAACAACTTGGAGCAAAAACCGAGCTCCATGGGCGATAAGGGACTCTTATTGCAAAGTGGGGGAAAGATCAAAAGGGTAACACAGAGAAACCCAAAAATGTCGACATATGGGTCAACATGGTTCGACAGTGAGTTAGATCCAGGCATAAGCGGCTCTTCACGCTGAAAATGGAGAGATCATAGTGAGATGGTACATAAGGGCTTCTACCTGTTATAGGACCATTCCATGGGGATTTTAGAAGGTGGTGTCTTGCTTGGGTTTGGAGCATCTGGGGAAGAATGTTCCATTCTTTTAGAAATTGAATTTCCTTGTCAAGTGAGTGCACCACATGCTTCTTGCCTTGTGCATTATGATCACTTTAGTAGGATGGCCCCATTGTAACGTGATCTTGTGGTTGTATGGGGCATTAGTTAAGGTGAGAAATTATTGTCGCCTGCTGTTAAGTGTGGAAGCAGAGAGGTTAGCGTACAGTGCTACCCTATTAACCTTTTCAGATAGCGTTGGATTAGCATGTGTTGCTGCCATTGCTTTTTCTTTGACAGTATAGAAATGTATGGGAGCCAGGACTTGGCATGGTATCAGGGAGGTATGATGGCTTAGGGATTCTGTGAGCTCTGTCTATGAGGAGTTCCATACCCGAGGTCAATGGCAATAATTCAGACAATAGTTGGTGGAGGAAGTCATGAAGTAAGGATTGTGTAATCGTTTCAGGTATCCCACAAAACTTAATGATGTTGTGGCGGGAGTGATCCTCAAGATCCACTAATTTGGCCAAGATTCTCCTGATTTCTTCCTCACGGTCATTATAAGCATCAATAACATCATTATGAGCATGGCAGATATCCCCAATCTTGTCCTCAGCGTGGGATACTCTAAGGGATAAGTCCTGGACTGCAGTTGTCACATTAGAGAGCATGGCTGACATATCCATATGTAGAGATTCCTTAAGAAACAGGAGCATGTCTTTAAGGTCTGCAATAGTGGCAGTTTGGGAAGAGGAGGGATATTCCTCCAGTGGGCATTCATTGTAATGAGGTGTGGGGTCTGGCTGGGAGCCGTTCTCCTCTTTCTTCACCTTCCTGCCTGGACTTTTTAAGCTTAGTAGGGCTGCGAGTGGTGGGAGGGTCAGGAGGGGAAGACTCACTGTTTGGTCCTGGGGGATCGCACTGACATTCTGTGGAACTGCCGCCGTTTGTCCTCTCTCTGCTTCCCCTGTTGTTGCTGTGCTCGTGTGATGAGAAGCTGTCACCGCCATGTTGGTGTGGTCTGTCTCCCGCGTAGACGTCCATCAGCTTCTGCGGTCCAGATCGGTTGTTTCTCCTCTTGGACATAGTGGGCAGATGCCTAGGCAGCGTGTGGTGATGGTGGGGTGAGAAGGAAGTCTCTCCCGTCACTGTGTGTGGTCACTGTCAGAGCCACGGAGCTGGAGCTCTCTCACTCAGCATCTATGCTGTCCCGCGGCTGGCCACGCCCTTCAATTTACTAATTAGGGGACTTCTGAAGGCAGTTGATGCTACTGGATTTTAGTTAAGGGTAAAGGGGGCTGAATACTAATGCATGCCACACTTTTCAGATACTTATTTGTAAAACATTTTGAAAAACATTTATAGCTTTCCTTCCACTTCACAATTATGTGTCACTTTGTGTTGATCTATCACATGAAAATTCCAATAAAATACATTTACTTTTTTGGTTGTAACATGACAAAATATAAAAAATTCAAGAGGTATGAATACTTTTTCAAGGCACTGTATAGGCAGTGGCTGGGCGGGAGGTGGTTAATACCCATATGTCCTCACAGATCTGCACCTCCTGCTCAGGCACACATTGATGTGATCATGTGACAGCTGTGCCCACTGGACACAGCGAATCACCAATCTGAGTACCGAGCAGTGGTTCTCCATCCTAGTACAATGTGATCGCTGTGACCAATCACAGTAATCACATGTCCAGTAGTAAAGATGGCTGCCATTTATGCAGCTATCCAGAACTTCTTTGAGCTCTGTGATTGGTTACAGTGATAACATGGTACAGGGCCAAGCACCTTCTCCCTGTACCATGTAATAGCTGTAGCCAATCACAGCTTATCAAAGTGTACTCAATGGTTGCAGGAATGCAGCTGAGAACTGTGAGAAATGATTGCTTATACAGCGGAAAAATTTAGTTTTTAGGGGACTCCTACCCCGGTTCATCTCTCTTCCAGCAAAATTACAAGACAAATTACAGAAAATTCTCAACTATACTATATTTTTCAAATGCTCCCTATACCTCTTATGGCATCGTAGCTTAAGGGGTAACTCCACTTTCATGGGAATTTTTAGAAAATAAAAAAATATAATAGCGCATATATAATTACAGTATAAGCCATATTGTTATTTGAACTAAATGTTATTAAAAAATAATAGTTATTAAAAATTACCTTTTGTGATTGGCTCACTGAATTTTCCAGAAGTCTGCACTAAGATACAAGTCCGATTTGCAACAAAAATTTCAAGTTCATCAGCTGATCAAAAATTAATGAAAAAGTCACTCCCATTCAGAATCAGTTCTGCACAAGACATGATCTAACAAAGAGCTATTCATTCACAGGAGAAACAGGTAGGAATCTACGCAATGTACATTGATCACCCAGAGAGGATTGTTTTTTCTCAACAAAAGTAGAGTTACTCTTTAGGAAGTACAGCTAGCAATAAACCACTATATTTGGGGAAGGAAAAGAGCTAGATTTAAGTGCTATATCCTCTTCAGATCAAAGTGGTGGGAATGGGAGTTCCCAATACAGTTACACAGGTAATCTGGTTGAAAAAAGATACAAAGCCATCCAGTTCAACCCACAAAAAGCAAACAAACAAACAAACAAACAAAAAAGCACACACAAATCAAAAACCTCCATATACCCAATCCTATACTCACAGTTTATCCAGAGGAAGGCAAAAAAAACAATAACACATGAACCAATTTGCTCCAGCAGGGGAAAAAAAATACTTCCTGATCCCATAAGAGGTAACCTGATATTCCCTGGTGCTCGCTAGGGATGAGCTGTCTGTTCGAGTCGAACATAAGTTTGTCTCAAACATCGGCTGTTCGATGAAGATTGAACATTATGGGCCGTTCGTGCCAAATTCGAGTGGCGCGTCACGGCCCATAATGCACTGTTTTATCTCAGTGCTTTGCTGGATGATGATTGGCCAAGCATGCACTATGACCCTCATGCTTTGGCCAATCACAGCGCCATCAGCGAAGAGAGCCATAATTGGCCAAAGACAAAGTGCCTTTGGCCAATTATGGCTCAGCGGGTTAAGTCCACGCCCCACACTATATATGGCCACCTGCACGTCGGTCGTGTGTAGTGTGTTAGTGGCGTCGTTAAGAGAGAGACAGAGAGAGACAGAGAGAGGCAGAGAGAGTCACCTCATGGTAAAGAACTCTCTGAGGATCTGAAAAAAAGAATTATTGCTCTACATAAAGATGGCCTATGCTATAAGAAGATTGCAAATACCCTGAAACTGAGCTGCAGCATGGTGGCCAAGACAATACAGTGGTTTAATAGGTTCCACTCTGAACAGGCCTTGCCCTGGTCGACCAAAGAAGTTGAGTGCACATGTTCAGCATCATATCCAGAGGTTCACTTTGGGAAATAGAGGTATGAGTGCTGCCAGCATTGCTGCAGAGGTTGAAGGGGTGTGGGGTCAGCCTGCCAGTGCTCAGACCATACGCCGCACGCTGCATTAAATTGGTCTGCATGGCTGTCATCCCAGACGGGAGCCTCTTCTAAAGATGATGCACAAGAAAGCCTACAAACAGTTTGCTAAAGACAAGCAGACTAAGGACATTGATTACTGGAACCATGTCCTGTGGTCTAATGAGACCAAGATAAGTGTATTTGGTTCAGATGGTGTCAAGTGTGTGTGGCAGCAACCAGGTGAGGAGTACAAAGACAAGTGTGTCTTGCCTACAGTCAAGCATGGTGGTGGGAGTGTCATGGTCTGGGGCTGCATGAGCACTGCCAGCACTGGGGAGCTACAGTTCATTGAGGGAATCATGAATGCCAACATGTAATGTGACATACTGAAGCAGAGCATTATCCCCTCTCTTCAGAGACTGGGCCGCAGGGAAGTATTCCACCATAATAACGACCACAAACACACCTCCAAGATGACCACTGTCTTGCTAAAGAAGCTGAGGGTAAAGGTGATGGACTGGCCAAGCATGTCTCCAGACCTAAACTCAATTGAGCATCTGTGGGGCATCCTCAAACGGAAGGTGGAGGAACACAAAGTCTCTAACATCCACCAGCTCGGTAATGTCGTCATGGAGAAGTGGAAGAGGACTCCAGTGGCAACCTGTGAAGCTCTGGCCAGCTCCATGCCCAAGAGGGTTAAGGCAGTGATTGAAAATAATGGTGGCCACACAAAATGTTGACACTTTGGGCCCAGTTTGGACATGTTCACTTAGGGGTGTACTAACTTTTGTTGCCAGCGGTTTAGACATTAATGGCTGTGTGTTGAGTTATTTTGAGGAGACAGCAAATTTACACTGTTATACAAGCTGTACACTCACTACTTTACATTGTAGCAAAGTGTCATTTCTTCAGTGTTGTCAGATGAAAAGATATAATAAAATATTTACAAAAATGTTAGGGGTGTACTCACTTTTGTGAGATACTGTATATATATATACAGGGCTTTTTTTCAGCGGGAATGCGGGGGAACGCAGTTCCGGCACCTCCAGCACTAGATGTATGTAATAGCATAAGGTGTGGGGTGTGCTGGAGGGTCTATTGATATTGGCTGCTGGGGGATCTATTGTCACTGGTGGGGATCTGTTTTGTGTGAGGGTCTATTGTTGCTGATGGGGAATCTATTGTTGCTGGGGGGTCTTATGTTGCTGTAAGGGATCTACTGTTGAGGGAGAGGTCTATTTTTACTGGCTGCTGGAAGATCCATTGATGCTGGCTGCTGGGAGATCTGTTATTGCTGCTGGGGGGTGTCTAATGTTGCTTGGGTGGATATTTTGTTACTGGGTGTGATATTTTGTTGTGGGTGGTTCATTGTTGCTGGGGGAGTCTATTGTTGTGTGGGGATCTATTGCTGGGATTCTATTGTTGCTGGCTGAAGGGGATCTATTTTACTGCTTTTCTTTTTATCATTAACATGTTCCATACAAATGATTTAGCACCACAAAATGATACTTGGTTCTGTATTCTCTAAAAGGAGCAGTACTGGTAGGTGGGTAGGGGGTGGAATCAAGAGACGGTGGTCAGAGGTGGGTAGGGGGCAGAGACAAGGGGTGACTCAGACGGGGGGGAGTTCCTGCACCTATTCTTTGAGAAAAAAAGCCCTATATATATACACAGGCTTGTATACATATATATATATATATATATATATATATATATATATATATATATATATAGTCTAGCCAAGCCTATACCTGACTGTAGGCCATTCCTGATTCCTGGAGTGCATGCTCAAAGACACTTTCAGGCAGGAAGGCAGGTGACTCAGTGAGCTGCAGTTCATAAAATATATATCCACTGCATTGTAGTCCAGCCAAGCCTATACCTGACTGTAGGCCATTCCTGGAGTACGTGTTCAATGACACTTTCAGGCAGGTAACTCAGTGAGCTGCAGTTCAAAAAGTATATATCCATTGCATTGTAGTCCAGCCAAGCCTATACCTGACTGTAGGCCATTCCTGGAGTACCTGTTCAATGACACTTTCAGGCAGGTAACTCAGTGAGCTGCAGTTCAAAAAGTATATATCCACTGCATTGTAGTCCAGCCAAGCCTATACCTGATTGTAGGCCATTCCTGGAGTACGTGTTCAACGACACTTTCAAGCAGGTGACTCAGTGAGCTGCAGTTCATTTAATATATATATATATATATATATATATATATATATATATATATATACTGTATATACATATAGTCTAGCCAAGCCTATACCTGACTGTAGGCCATTCCTGGAGTGCGTGTTCAAAGACACTTTCAGGCAGGCGGGCGACTCAGTGAGCTGCAGTTCATAAAATATATATCCACTCCATTGTAGTCCAGCCAAGCCTATACCTGACTGTAGGCCATTCCTGGAGTACGTGTTCAACGACACTTTCAGGCAGGTGACTCAGTGAGCTGCAGTTCATTTAATATATATACCGTATTTATCGGCGTATAACACGCGCTTTTTTCCCCTTAAAATCAGGGGAAAATCATGGGTGCATGTTATACGCCGATCCCCACTCTCTGTGCCAAAAAACAGCGAGCAACGCGAAAAAAAACGAGCGCCGACGGAAAAAACGAGTCCTGCCGAAAAAGACCGAGCCGAGTGCTCGGCTCCACTCACAGTCACGCCGTCCCGCTGCCCCGCCTCCCTGCGGAGGATGAGAAGCGAGTGCTTCCGAAAAAGACCGAGCCAAGTATACTGTGTACTCGGCTCGGCTCCGCTCGCAGTCCCGCCCAGCTCCTTTGATGGACATAACACTCCGTCCAATGGCAGGACTGGGTGGGACTGCGAGCGGAGCTGAGCCGAGTACACAGTATACTCAGCTCGGTCTTTTTCAGAAGCGCTCGCTTCTCATTCTCAGCAGGGAGGTGGGGCGGCGTGACGAGCCGAGTACACAGGCTCTGTCAGCGGCAGATTTAAATGGCGCAAACGGCACACGGCATTGGGCAAGGCTGCACTAGGCAAGGCTGCATTGGGCAAGGCTGCATTGGGCAAGGCTGCACTGGGCAAGACTGCACTGGGCAAGACTGCACTGGGCAAGACTGCACTGGGCAAGGCTGCACTGGGAAAGGCTGCATATGACTAAGGGCAAGGCTGCTTATGACAATGGGCAAGGCTGAAAATGGCACTTAGCAAGGCTGCAAACGGCACTGGGCAAGCTGCAAATGGACACTGACCATTCTGCAATGATGGACAAGGCTACAGATGGACACTGACAAGGCTGCATTGATGGGCATTTAAATGTAAGTTTTTTTCCTTAAACTTCCCTCCTAAAAGTTTTTTTCCTTAAAATCCTAATCTTGGGGTGCGTGTTATACGCCGGCGCGTGTTATACGCCGATAAATACGGTATATACTGTATACACAGGCTTGTATATATATATATATATATATATATATATATATATATATATATATATATATATAGTCTAGCCAAGCCTATACCTGACTGTAGGCCATTCCTGGAGTGCGTGTTCAAAGATACTTTCAGGCAGGCAGGCGACTCAGTGAGCTGCAGTTCATAAAATATCTATCCACTCCATTGTAGTCCAGCCAAGCCTATACCTGACTGTAGGCAATTCCTGGAGTACGAGTTCAACGACAATTTCAGGCAGGTGACTCAGTGAGCTGCAGTTCATTTAATATATATACCGTATTTATCGGCGTATAACACGCGCTTTTTTCCCCTTAAAATCATGGGAAAATCATGGGTGCGTGTTATACGCCGATCCCCACTCTCTGTGCCAAAAAACAGCGAGCACCGCAAAAAAAACCGAGGGCTGACGGAAAAAACGAGCGCCGACGAAAAAGACCGAGCCGAGTGCTCGGCTCCACTCACAGTCACGCCGTCCCACCGCCCCGCCTCCCTGCTGAGGATGAGAAGCGAGCGCTTCCGAAAAAGACTGAGCCGAGTATACTGTGTAATCGGCTCGGCTCGGCTCGCAGTCCCGCCCGGCTCCTTTGATGGACGTAACACTCTGTCCAATGGCAGGACAGGGCGGGACTGCGAGCGGAGCTGACCTGAGTACACAGTATACTCAGCTCGGTCTTTTTCAGAAGCGCTCGCTTCTCATTCTCAGCAGGGAGGTGGGGCAGCGTGACGAGCCGAGTACACAGGCTCTGTCAGCGGCAGATTTAAATGGCACAAACGGCACACGGCATTGGGCAAGGCTGCACTGGGCAAGGCTGCACTGGGCAAGACTGCACTGGGCAAGGCTGCACTGGGCAAGGCTGCATATGACTAAGGGCAAGGCTGCTTATGACAATGGGCAAGGCTGAAAATGGCACTTAGCAAGGCTGCAAACGGCACTGGGCAAGCTGCAAATGGACACTGATCATTCTGCAATGATGGACAAGGCTACAGATGGACACTGACAAGGCTGCATTGATGGGCATTTAAATGTAAGTTTTTTTTCCTTAAACTTCCCTCCTAAAAGTTTTTTCCTTAAAATGCCCTCCTAAGCTTGGGGTGCGTGTTATACTCCAGCGCGTGTTATACGCCGATAAATACGGTATATACTGTATATACAGGCTTGTATATATCTATATATATATATATATATATATATATATATATATATATATATATAGTCTAGCCAAGCCTATATCTGACTGTAGGACATTCCTGGTGTACTGTTTTTAGTAAACTTCAGGTGCTCTTCCATTGGCTTAATGTCATCAGTCACTCCTTCCCTAGCCTCACCATCATGCCCTGAGGAGTCCCCTGAACTGTTCAACCACAATGTAGGGTACATGCTGCAGCAGGATGCACAGAATTTTTATGGCTCTGATGATGGTACCCAGGATGAGGATGAAGGCAGTAACGTGAGCCCAGAGAGAGGGTGTGCCCAAGAAGGACAAGAAACTGGCAGGCATGTTCCCTCAGCTGCAGTATACTGCCAGGTTTGCTCCAGTGGCGAGGAGGGAGGGGATGATGATGTCACTGACTCTACATGGGTGCCAGATAGTAGAGGGGAGGAGGAGGAGGAGGCACATCTACAAAAAGGCAGGATGCCCTCCAGGGGCCAGCTTAAGGGCAGGCAACCGTCTGCATCACAACGCAGAGCTCTGCATGTGCAGGGCACTGCTCATGTGCGTTTTTCCAAAAGTTCTTTGGTGAGGGCCTTTTTTGAGATGTGTGCAGCAGATCGCACCGTTGCTGTTTGCAACCCATATCTGAAGTGTATCAAGCGTGGCCAAAACAGAAGCTGCTTGGGCACCACATGCTTGCCCAGACATATGTTGAGCTCCCATGCAGTCCGTTGGCAAGAGTACCTAAAAGACTCACACCAAAGAACAAGGTGGACCTCTCCTTGCTCCTCATCAGCTGGGATCTCCAACCCCACTATAACTTCAGTCCTCTCAGAGACCTGCACTGAGAGGAATGAAGGTGTAGAGTTAGGTGTCCCAAACACTTCTGGGCAATCTGCTAGCGGTACACCAACATCCGATTGTAGCAGGCAAATTTCCCTACACCAGTCGCTAAACTGGCGAAAGAAATTCGGTTCCAGCCATCCACATGCTCAGCAGCTGAATGCTAGTTTGGCTAAATTGCTAGCACTCCAACTGCTGCCTTTTCAGCTGGTAGACTCTGCCCCCTTTCCAGAATTTGTGGAATGTGCTGTACCTCAGTGGCAGTGGCCTTCCAGACATACTGTACAATTAGATTAGCAAAACAACGCCTGAATCAGGTTGTCCCTAGTGACCCAGAGGACTCCGGACTGAATGCCTCAGCAAACCTAAGCTGCATGGCCTCCCTGATCCTGCAAAGCCTGCAAAAGGACCCTCAGATTTGTGGTATCAAGGAGAGGGATCGGTACTGGCTGGCAACCCTTCTTGATCCACGTTACAAGGGTAAGGTAGTGGAACTTATCCAGCTGTCGCAGAGGGAGCAGAGGATGAAACATCTTTGGGAGGCCTTGCAGAAAGGTTTGTGCAATGCATTTCCAGAGCCTGGGAGGTTACAATTTCCTGGTACTCATGGACACGTGTTGCTGAGCCTTCAGTCAGTCACAGAAGGAGCGGTGGAGAAGGTAGCCGTCTGACCGATGCGTTCAGACAATTTTTTAGTCCGCAGCCCCAAGGTCTGATCGGTTCCAGCAACCTTCGCCAGCATCTGTTGTACATGGTGCAGGAATACCTAGGGGCAAGATCAGACTTGGAGACCTTTCCAACCAAAAATCCAATGGGTTACTGGGTCTTGAGGATGGATCACTGGCCAGAGCTTGCACAGTATGCAATTGAGCTACTGGCCTGTCCTGCATCCAGCGTTCTTTCAGAATGCACATTCAGTGCTGCTGGAGGCTTTGTAATCGATCACAGAGTGCGCCTGTCCACCGACTCGGTTGATCGGCTCACCTTCATAACAATGAATCAGTCTTCGATCACTAGCTACCAAGCACCTGATGCTGATGTAACTGATTATTTATTTTTTTATTTTAAATTGTATTTTCATTGGAATATCAAAGAATAAGTACAAAATTGTAACAAAATGTACATTACACTATCAATATAAGTACATTATAAACAATCATAGTAAAAAGGAAAAACAAAATGGGAAGTAACAAATATAAATGATAAAAAAGTGTTCACAGAAACAAGGCTCATATGTGTATTGGATCAATTCCCTGTAATGTACGCAATAAGCGTAGTATGGAGAGGAGCCTAGACCTTGTCATCAGTTCAGGCCATATACACAGGTAGTGTAAAATTAAATTAGGTCAAGATTTGGGCGTGTTTGGTAGCATGGGGGTCCCGAATTCCGAAAGGTCCCATGGTTCCCATATTTTATTAAATTGGGGAATGCAGTCATGTACCGAGGCCATCAAAAACTCCATTGCCTGGATCTCAGCCACTAAATGTAGAAATCTGGACCATGGAGGAGGTGTATTGGATAACCAGAACAATGGGATAAGCCTCCTGGCAGCTAGTAATATATAGGATATCAGTTTGTTCATCTTTTTAGATACCCCTAAAGGAGGAAGACCCAAAAGGTAGTTCAAAGGATCCAACGGAAGGGACACCCCAGTCACCTTTTGTATAAGGAAATGTACATCATTCCAAAAGGGTTGAATCTAGGAGCATTGCCAGAAGATATGAAACAGTGAGCCCATATCAGTTCCACATCGCCAGCAATGCTGCGAAACTGATGGATAATACTTGTGAATTATTGTGTTTTTTATTTTATTTTTTTGTTTTATCTACTTATGATAATCATGTAGTAATATCAATTTAAATATCTAATGTAAGCGCATCTAATGGAAAACATAACGGAGCTTGCTATGCAGTGAGCTCCGCCACTCCATATACATTTTTAAAAAATCCTGTGAAGTGTTTTTAGTTGTGAAGCAGGTACAGCTACTGGGAAGGTTTCAAAATAATAAAGTAGCCTGGGTAGGATAGACATTTTTAAAACATTAATTCTGCCTAAGAGAAACAGGGGGTATTTAGTCCAGTTTGACAAAGACTTATTAATATCCAATATCAGAGGAGGGAAGTTAGTGTTATAAAGGGAGGAATAGGAAGGGGTAAGTAGGATACCCAAGTATTTGAGAGAGGTATTACACCATTTATAAGGATATGATTCTTTGAGTTGGGATAATAATGGCATTGGAATGTGTATAGAAAGGGCTTCAGTTTTAGAAGTGTTGACTTTATATCTGGAAATAGCACTAAAAGAGGTCAGTAATTTATGTAGTGAGGGAAGAGATATCAGCAGGTTAGTGATAGTGAGCAAAATGTCGTCAGCAAATAACGATAATTTATATTCCCCCTGTCTCATCACCACCCCACGTATATCTGGATGAACACGGATAGACTCGGCTAGGGGTTCAAGGCACAGGATAAAAAGCAGTGGCGAGAGAGGACAACCCTGCCGAGTTCCATTTGTCATGGGGAAGCCAGGAGACAGGAAGGACGACATTTGCACCTGCGTTGAAACAGTTAAATATAAGGCCTCTAAAGCTTTTAAAAAAGGACCATCAAAACCATATATTTTTAAGGTGGCAAACATGTAGGACCAACTTAGCCTGTCAAAAGCTTTCTGCGCATCTAGACTCAGAATAAATGCCGAACGTGAGGTTCTATCCAAGAGGACTATTAGGTCTATTGTATGCCGGGTATTGTCTCCCGCATGTCTACCACAGAGGAAACCCACTTGATCCCTGTGTATCAGTTTGGGAATGAGCGCGGAAAGCCGAGAAGCAAGAATTTTAGTAAATATCTTGTAGTCTGAATTTAGGAGGGCTATGGGTCTGTAGTTATCTGGGACAGAGGAATCCTTTCCAGGCTTAGGGATAACCAAAATAAAGGAATGGGAGAACTGAGGATGTGGATGAGTACCCTTGAGAAGGGAATCATATAAAGCTAGCATATGCGGAGATAGAATGTCAAAAAAAGATTTGTAGTAGGAGTAGGGCAAGCCGTCTGGGCCGGGGGATTTGTGTAATGAGAGATTTTTAATTATAGCAAAGAGTTCTTCAGCAGATACTGCTATGTTTAAACTCTCTAGATCCGTTGTAGATAGTTTCGGTAGCTTTATATTGGAAAAAAAGGACTCAAAATTTCCTTGTGTAAATTCAAAATGATTCTCCAGAGTCAGGCAATTATACAGTTTGTTGTAAAAGTTACCAAACATTTTGGACATCTCACAAGGGCAGTGTGTTCTAGTTCCGTCTGTCTGTAAAAGAAATTCAGGCAAGGAATTGAACGGACGAGGGCATAACTTATTAACTAACATCCTGTGGGGTTTGTTGGAGAATTCATAAAACTTTTGCTTTGTCCACAGCATGGACCTAGCTGTTTTGTCAAGTTTTGTTGATTTAATTTGTTCTCTAAGATGAATGACTTTACGTAGTTTCAACACTGTGGGACCACCCAAAAGCCTCCTCTCAGCAGACACTAGAGCGGACATCAAGGACTGTAATAGGTTATTTCTATCTCTCTTCAGTTGAGAGCCCTCAGCTATACACGCACCACGGAAAAAAACAGCCTTGTGTGCCTCCCACAGTGTAGAAATCTGAGACAATGATCCAGAATTGAGTAAAAAATACTCTTTCAAGCTATTTGCTAGGATAGAGCGAGATACGTCAGACTGCAGAAGGTGGTGATTAAAGCACCAATGACAGGATTTGGTATAGGTCTGGGATAGCATAAGATCTAACATAATGGGCGCATGGTCCGACCATGTAATGGGGGAAATATCTGATTCGACTACATAAGGGATGAGTGGAGCTGAGATAAAAAAATGATCAAGGCGGGAGTACATTTTATGAGCTGGTGACTAAAATGTAAATTGTTTAGCAGAGGGATGTTTTATCCTCCATGAGTCGAAGAGTCTGTGTGACCTAATACATTTACTGGAGGCACTGGCTTGGGACAATACTCTTTTAGATGGGGTAGTACTAAAAAGTGTTTGTCTGTCTTTAGTGGGTGACATGACCAGATTGAAATCCCCACCAACTATCATAAAAGGTCATGAGCGATATTGGGATAGTATCAAAAAGTTTGTTGAGGAAATCAATCTGGCCCGTGTTTGGGGCATACAAATTAACCAGTGTAAAAGAGGTAGACATATATTCACATTCTAGAATAATAAATCTCCTATGAGGGTCTACATGAGACCTCCGAACCTTGACAGGGCATGTTTTTCTGATCAAGATTGCCACTCCTGCCTTGCCCGTGGAGTCAGAGGCAAGATAGGAAGTGGGAAAAAACCTGGAGACATATTTTAATGATCCGCTTGCCTGAAAGTGGGTCTCTTAGATCATCACCACGTCTGCGCCCGAGGCCTTGAAATCTTTCAGGGCCATCCAGCGCTTACTAATGGAACCCAGGCCTTTTACATTGTAGGACATAATTTTCAGAGCCATGGTTGAGGTCTATCTAGGAAGGCTAATGTGAAAACGTCTAATACTATAAGCATGAAAGTACTAGGAAAATAGAGGTATATATACTGCAGTTTACGGGTAGTAATAGCAAACATTTTCCTCTAACTGTTGAAATACAACCCCCAAGGTGAAACTCCTGTAAAGTGAGGTGATAACGACCATGGAGTCTCAAACTGTGAAACACATCCTTAGACATGGATAAGAAAAGTAAAAAAGAAAAACAAAAAAGATAAATCAAAAGAAAAAAGAGTTCAAAACTCTGAGAAAAAACTGTCTCTCTGGAAGCCCTGGGCATAGACCAGGGCCTGGTAGGGACGTGAACAGACTTCCATCTGGCAACTCTGCTTGAGGAGATGAGAGGGGTCCACTGCTCACCTTGTGCACTTGATAGCAGAAAGAAAAAAAAAGGACAAAAGATCATTAGGGAAAAGCAAGGTTAACAAATAAAACAGGTATGTTTGTCACTTAAAATTTTTAAAACCTCTAGTAATTGCATCTCATGGGATGAGAAAGGTTCTACCCCGAAAAAAGGAGCAGGGCAGATTCAAAAACTGAAAGGACCAAAACAGCAACATCGTTTCGTCTAAAAATTTTGAGGAAACGGAAATGCAAAAAGTAGTGCAGAATAGAACCAAAATAGGGCGTTCAGAGGAATGTTCAAGGAGGTTGCTTAGAAGATCGCAGGCGTTGAGAAGTGGAAAGGTGCTTCTTAGATTTACCCCGGACAGGGGTCCAGATGCGAGTAGGTGTAGTTGGAGGTAAACGGGCTTGCATTGTAGGAGGGATCATGTCCTCTTCCGGGAGAGGGGGGAGACTCAGGTTTTTCAAGAAGGCCTCGGCTTATTGTAATTCACGTAGAGAGTATTGGGCTCCCTCTTTGGATACAGCTAGATGGAAAGGAAATCCCCAGTAATATGGAATCTTGTGTTGTTGCAGATGTGAAGTAAGGGGGCGTAAGTTTTAGCGAGAGTGATGGGAGAAAGGTCGCTAAAGGTCTGCAGTTTCGCGCCCTTGTAATAATTTGGGATTTTTTGCGAGTCACCAAAGTTAGTGCCTCCTTACTTTCAAAGTAGTGAAACCATACCACAACATCCCTGGGTCTAGCTCCAGTCGGAGGTTTTGGGCCCAGGGATCTATGGGCCCTGTCCAAGCGCCAATCTATGTCCACAACTGAGGGAGCCAGATTGTTAAAGAGGCCCAGAAGGTAGGATCGGAGCTCAGAATCACACACTGTTTCCGGAATCCCTCTGAATCGTAGGTTTTGTCTTCTTTCTCTGTTCTCCAAATCCTCCTGCTGTAGTTGGAGTTGAGATACGGAGAGGCATAAGGTATGGTTTTCCTCCTCAATCGCTTGTACATAGTTTATCATTTCGTCAAATTTGCTCTCCAGAGTGTCTGTGCGATCTCCAATTTGGGCTATTTCCCCCCTCAATTCAGCAGCTAGTTTGCTTACCTCAGCCGAAACATTGGACGTAATCTGTTGAAGTAAGAGCTGCAGCTTGGAGTTCAGAATGTCAGGGGTGAGACTCATATTTGAGGGTGAAAGAGTGGGTGCATGGTTCTGCAAGTTAGTCAGAGAGGAACTTGTAGCATCTTCCGAATCTAGGGAGGGATCCAGCAGGGTGTCAGAGGAATAACAGAAACTTTGTTTGCCAGTACCGGCATTTCCCTGTACGCCTGCGTGGCAGAATGGCTAATAGGCGTATGCGGGTACGCGATTCAGCAGACCGCGTCACGGCGTAACGGCACACATAGACGTGCAAGTCAGCGGACGGCGAAACGGCGAAATGGCGTAAGCACGTATGCACGTACGCATCTTAGCCGCACACGTGGGTTCCCCTATTAGCCCTATAAAAGGCAGCCCAGCTCTCTGGCTTATTGCTGGTTTGTCATTTCAGCTTCTGTGTTCCTGTTCCTTGTTCTGCTATTGACTCCTGCCTGTTGTGACCCGGATTTCCTTGACCATCCTTGAACTTCTCCTGCACCTTGACCTTGGCTTGCTTAACAGATTCCTCTTCAGTCTGCTCCAGTGTTTGACCCCCGGCTTCTCTTTAAAGACTTTGCTGCTGCCTGCTCCAGTGTTTGACCCCCGGCCCGTCTTGGACTCTCCTATTGATTGATTCCTGTGTATGACCTTGGCTTGTTTAAACGGACTTCCTTCCTACCGGCTTGCTGTGTTTGACCCCCTGGCTTCTCTACATACTTTGTTCCAGTTATCTACTTCAGGACCAAGGTGTTGGAGCCCCAGTCTGATTCCTCTGCTGATCACCGTCCGGGTGTACCCTGCACGGACTACTACCAGACAGAAGTTCAACACGCAGGCTCCTACTAGTGCCTGGCGACCCGTGCCTCTCTGTGCCCGATACCCTCTGTGCCACCTCCAGGGGTATAGCGCACTCAGCTGCAAGGGGAGCCGCTCTCAGCATCTCGGCCCTGGTGAGTACCCTGACACAGGGCAAAAGGATTTGCAGAAGGATTACAGGAGGTAGGTTGTGGTCTGGTAACATAACGCTCCATGTTTGGTTCTTCTCGTGGCACAATCAGTGGTTTGTAGTATCATTGCTGTTGGCCAACTTTGCCCATGAGGTATGCAGAGGATTTAGTGATCAAACATGTAGGCTTATGTCCAACACTATAGATAGCCAAAGCTGCTGCACGGAGGTCTTGGTGAGCAGACAGGGACCCTGGATTTATTTAAGCAGCATTTTTCTCAAAGAAAATAGTGAGCATCATTTGGATCCTCAGATCTTCCTGTTTACAGCTCCACTGCCCCCCACTATCAATCGGAGAGGAGGGAGACAGACTCTGCAGCTCCCAACATCTTGTGAGTGTCTGTTCAGCCGAAGGGGCGGAGGGGATGGCTTTGGGTGTATATTAGAGTCCCAAGATGGCCGCCGACCTCCTGGAGTAGGCCGAAGCCAGGGACTAGCCTAGGAGATGGCCGCCGGAAGAGTGAACAGGATCGCTCCCGGTCGCCAGAACGTCTGCGGGGAAGTAGAGAGAGAGGGTCGGGCAGTCTGACGTCCCCTGGGGACCCGGCTGTGGGTGGTGATGTAGATTTCCTTACTCACTGTGTTCCCAAGGAGAGCTCGAAATCCAGCCTGCAGGCCACGCCAGGCTGGAAGGCCGTAGGAAGTTTAGACCGGCCGTCGGATGGATTCCCGCGGCTTCTCTGAGTTGGTAGGCCGGTCCACGTATTCCCCAGGGTCAGAGCAGCTGTCCAAAATATGTGGGCTGACCGTTCACCCTCCGATTCGTGAGCTCAGATGTTAAGAGCTGCCGGTCCGCCTGTAGTCCCTAAGATGGCGGTGGAAGATCCTGATGGCAGAGGGAAAACCTCAAAGTAGAATAAGTTCTGGCCAGTGTAGGATACAAATAAGCACCTGGAGCAAAGCAGCCAGGGTCTGGGATCAAAACTATGTAGCTTGTGATTGTAGCAGCGTTGGAAGAGGCAATGGATGGCTCTAGATTGGTGTGGGTTAGGAGGAGCTCAGCTCGCACACGTCTCTCCAGCTGCATGTCCGGACACGCCCCCTTGATTAATATTTTATAAATGTGAGATCCCTTCAAGACTGCCTATGCTGATGCTGAGTGACTATCCTGTTATGCTGAGTGACTATTCTATTCCTCCTCAATGTTCATGTTGATAGCTTCTAAGAGCATTTTTGGTTCTGGGCACCACCATCAGTGGCTAAGGCCCAATTTTTCTGCCCCTGTTCAACAGGGGCATGTAATTAAAATTTTTGCTGTAATATTTTGCAGCAGGGCTTGTTCCTGCGCTCAACAAGAGTATCTGTGAGGGGTGGCAGTGTTGTGGCACCACCACCACTGCCTAAGGCCCAATTTTTCTGCCCCTGTTTAACAGGGGCGTGTAATTACAATTTTTGATCAAATATTTAACAACAGGGTTCGTTCCTGCGCTCAACAAAAGTATCTGTGAGGGGTTGCAGTGTTGTGGCACCACCACCACTTCCTAAGGCCCAATTTTTATGCCCCTGTTTAACAGGGGCGTGTAATTACAATTTTTGATCTAATATTTCACAACAGGGCCTGTTCCTGGGCTCAACAAAAGTATCTGTGAGGCTTTACAGTGTTGTGCACCACCACCGCCTAAGGCCCAATTTTTCTGCCCCTGTTTAACAGGGGCATGTAATTACAATTCTTGATATAATATTTCACAGCAGGGCCCTTTCCAGCACCCACCAAGAGTAACTGTGAGGGCTTACAGTGTTCTGGTACCACCAACATCAAAGGCCCAATTTTGCACAGAGTGTATAGGGCAGACCGTATAGTATATACAGGCGGTCCCCTATTTTCAAAAATCCGACTTACAAACCATTCCTACTTACAAATGGAGGGAGACAACAGGAAGTGAGAGGAATCTACCCCTAGGAAGGGAAATTCTCTCCTGTAAGAGTTAATATGGGAAATAGGTGTTTCCTCCACTGATTTATCACCAATCCTCGTTTCCCTTAAAAACCCCACATTTTCAAAATCTAATTGTCATTGGAACAGAAAGTGAGGTGAAATCTTCTGAACAGGGGCACAGACAGCAAAACAAATGTTACAGGGGTGATGATAATCCTTTCCTATGTTTTCCAAAAAGCTTTAAAATAGATTTTTTTGGCTGGAGCTACACTTACAAAATATACCTGTTCCAAATTACAAACAGATTCTACATAAGAACAAACCTACAGTCCCTGTCTTGTTTGCGCCTTTTTTAATTTGGGTGCGGGGTTCCCCTTAATATCCATACAAGACCCAAAGGGCCTGGTAATGGGCTGGGGGGGTACCCATGCCATTTGTCTTACTGATTTTCATCCCTATTTCTGGGACCCGACATTACATTAAAGCCTCAAGCAGTTTTAAATTACTTTTATTCCTTTAGAAATGTCATTTTGTGCAGGGACTGTTCTAAGCACGGGAAACACGTGCCACTTTACAGGCATACTATTGACACCCCCCAGGTACGATATTTAAAGGAATATTTCACTTTTATTTTTTCACTTTAAGCATCATTAAAATCACTGCTCCTTAAAAAATGTCCATTTTCTTTTCCATTGGCAGCGCCCGGGTCCCCAAACCCTTTTTAGGACAATAACTTGCATATTAGCCTTTAAAATTCGCACTTTTGATTTCTCACATTCACGTCCCATAGACTTTAATGATGTTCGAATGTTCGTGCGAACTTTCGGCCCGTTCGCATGTTATGGATACAAACCAAACCGTTCGGCCCATCCCTAGTGCTTGCTTTGGAAACTGCAGCTTGGCATTGCATGCTATTATTAAGCTTATGATCTACCAGAACACCCAGATCCTTCTCCACCATTGATTCCCCCATTTGGACTCCCCCTAGTATGTATAATGCATGCATATTTTTAGCCCCCAAGTGCATCATTTTACATTTATTAATCTTAAACCTCATTTGCCACATAGCCATTTGCCCCATTAAACAGTGCAGTGAGGTCGGCTTGTAAATTGGAGACATCCTGTACGTATGCTATTTCACTGCATAGCTTGGCGTTATCTGCAAAGACTGAAATAGTACTTAATCACATAATCTATATCATATATAAATATATAAAAATGTAAGGGTCCCAACACTGAACCTTGGGGTATATCACTAACATTAGACTATTCAGAGTATAAATCATTAAACACTACTCTCTGAATACGGTCTTTTAGCCTGTTTTATCCATTTATAAATTGATTTTGTAGACTTTACCCTACACATTGTGTGTGGGGATCTAAAAGAAATGCTTTTGCAAAATACAACTATACTATATCCACAGCCACGCCTTTGTCTAAGGTTATTTACCTCCTCATAAAAAAAAATCAAGTTTGTTTGACAACTTCTGTCTTTCATGAATCCATGCTATCTATTGCTTAAAATATTTTTTTCTAGTAAAACTCATCTACAGTATGTGGTCTTTTATGTTAAATGCTCCAGTATCTTCCCAACCTTAGAAGTTAAGCTAACAGGTCTGCAAGACACATATAAATCCACCAAAGTAACTGATACGTAAACATTCTATATACCAAACCAATTACTGTGAAACTGATAAATATACCATGTGACCTTTAAACATATTAATTATTTAAATAACAAAGAGCACAAGAGCAACAAAAATTCTTTAACAGCAATCCTTAAAACTCAAAGTGAATATCCACACAAATCAAATATTTTCATTCTGTGACACAAATTATTTTTATAAAGTGACTTCAATAAAGTTCTTCAGTGTCCAGGGTGCCAATCCTCTTTGTGCAATGCTCACTCACCTTAATGTTTGAGCTAATCAAATAGGTCACTTGTGCTTTATCTGATAGTTCCAGTGGGTTCACCTCCAACTGTTAGCAGCTACTTCCCGTGCGGGGGTCCCTTTAGATACCAATCCTCGCTGCCTTCAGTATAGATGTAGCTCAAAAGAAGGGAAGATATCTCATAATGCAAACTTGTTTTTGCCAGATAAAAAGGTTTTATTACTCACTAATATACACTCACAATGGATTAAACACATAGAGCAGTATTCCCAACGCAAATATAGAGAGTCTCACCACACTTCTGGTTTTTGCATCAAGAGCTGCTAGGAGACAGCTGAGTGTATTGCAGTTTAGTTGTGATGTTCAAATGCTGATTTTGATTACTGAGAAAGTTAGTTTAGTGAATCAAATGTCTGTCAATATTGCTTTTATTTGAGAGTTTTTCCTTAAAACATCTATTCAACAGAATCCATAGACAGTACTGCATTTTTCAATAATATTTGGAATGAGCATATCAGATAATGCTGACATATCAAAGTTGCAAAATGTGGCCTTCTTTGTTGGAGGTCACCATCAAGTTTTTATTGTGAAAGCTCTTCAATTGCAGATGAATACTCAGCCCTCCTTTCACTGTATATACTCTGCGTGTATGGTATGTAAAAACATCTCTAGATGAGCATCCCTCGTATTAAGGAATTTTTGGTCAAATAATGGTTTCTTGTTTAAAATGTAAAGTCTATATGTACTGTATATTTCATAGAGTCCTGGTTACGAATGACCAAGACAAGTCTTGCTGTTAATGCTTGTTTCATTTTCTCTGTAAAAAGTGCATTACCTGTAGACTTTATTACCTAACTTTACAAGACATCTAAGATGTGCTTAGCAAGTAACCTAATGAAGCACACCCCTTCTGTTGCAAGGATGCTGCTTTGCTGCATCAAATGAGCACCTTTTAATACTACAATAAATGTTAAATATTTCACTTTCAATGCAGGGAATCCAGTTTTATAATGAAAAAACAAAGTTTATAAGTACTTTAAACAAAGAGCGTTAAGGTTTGAAATGTTACAATTCAAGATAAAAACAAGAATTAATGTTTGAAATTAGAGGAGCACAATTAAACTGATAGGGGTCCTAAGGTATAAAGATAATTACATTTTTCTAATCTTACTAAACAAGACAAATTACCTGCAGGCCCTCTTATAAAAGATGAAATCTTCATAATAAGTGAATTAATCAAGCAGCAGCTTGCTACTGCACATGCATTTATAACAGAAATGATTCAAAGACTTATTTTATGGAGAAATTAATGGAAACAGGCTTTTCATTCTTTTGCATCAATTGAAAACCTCAGCAACCAGCTGCCCACTTGTCAAGAAAACAGAAAGAAACTGGAAACAAAGATAAATAAAAACACCTTTTTCATGGCACTTTTGAAGAGAAAAAGCAGCTCCCATTTACAGCAGCCATCTGTTTGTTATTTAATATGGTTGAATTACATGCTGTAATGAGTTTGCTTCTGCATCACTCATTGCAATGAAACACAAGTTCACTCTCATAATGTGCTGCAGTTTTTAAAAGCTAATCATTTAATTGGACACAATAGTCAGTGACAAATGGAGATGTAAAAACTCAGCCAGCTGTAGAGTGAATATGTAATCATTGTGAAATCATATTATTTTACACGCTTGAAGACTCCTTAATATAGTATCTGATGTTTATTAACATTGTGCACTTTAAACAAGCTTTGTAACACAATAGCACATAGCATATTAATTTGCATACATTGTCAATAAAAAGGACATGCCTTTTCCTTAACACTCTATATTAAAAAGTCAACTGAGTCTCTAATAAAGTTAACATTGTATGTTTTATATAAATCATAAAGGTAAATAATTGCTCTATAATGTTGCAATTTGAAAATGTGATTATTGTTTTTCTGTTAAAGAGTACGCTGGAACTTCTTGTTTCAATGATCTACTGTTGCCTTTATCACTATCACGTTTACCACAATCCAAAATTATTATCTAAACTAGCCTTTCACAACCCTTTTACCCTGGAGGAACCCTATGAAATGATCTTCAGCTCCCAGGGAACCCCAGCAAAAAATAATAAATATACAAGTTCATTAACATTACTGTGATGTAAATTGTAGATATAGGAGTAAAAGAACTCATAAAGTATTTGGCATACCTAGTGTATCTGGCACCCAGTGAGTGCATAATCTTACAACATCTTCTGCTTTATATGACAACACTATTTTCAATAATAATTATTAGATAATCATGGCCAAAAAGAAACACAGGCCGTGAAACGTGTTCCCTTAGGCTTGTGGTCACAGGAGAATTACCCTCTTACACTAGTTGTCAGCGTAGTGCCCCTCACATTGGTAACAGTGGCGGCTGGTGCTCAAAATTTTTGTGGGGGTGCAAACAAACTGAAAAATACTGAACCCCCCCATCAATTGAAGCCTCACTGTGCCCATCAAATGCAGCCATTGTGCCCATCAATTGCAGCCATTGTGCCCATCAAACGCAGCCACTGTGCCCATCATATGCAGCCATTGTTTCCATCATATGCAGCCATGTGTGCCCATCATATGCAGCCACTGTGCCCATCATATGCAGCCACTTGTGCCCATCATATGCAGCCACTTGTTCCCATCATATGCAGTCACTTGTGCCCATCAAACGCAGCCACTTGTGCCCATAAAACGCATACACTTGTGCCCATCATATGCAGCCACTGTGCCCATCGCAGCCCCTTGTGCCCATCATACGCAGCCACTGATGCCCATCATACGCAGCACTTGTTTCCATCAAATGCAGCCACTTGTGCCCATCATATGCAGCCACTTGTGCCCATCAAATTAAGCCACTTGTGCCTTTCAAATGCAGCCACTTGTGCCCATCAAACGCATCCACTTGTGCCCATCAAATGCAGCCACTTGTGCCCACCACCCCCCTACTTGTGGGACTCACAGCTCTGGCAGCACCCCCAACCCCCCATGCGTGTGTCGCTCGCGGCTCCCCCGCGCACGTGTCTCTGACATTGTGACACTTACTGTGACCTCTGCTCCAGCGTGTGTCTCTGAGTCCTCTGGCTTGTCGCTTTGGCCAATCAGGAAACAGGTCTGATGCCCTGCCTTCTGATTGGCAGTAATGAAGGGTCGTGTGAAAATAGTGAAAATTAATTTGCTATCGTCACACAATTGGGTGGGATCAGGGCGCACTCTCTGTGTCCCTATTCCATCCTATTTTAAAGCCTATTAGAGCCCCTGGCTCTAATCAGGTGCTTCAAAAAGTACCACCTCCTTCCACCCCCACCATAGGAATCCATGTGTCCGGCGTCCTGAAAGGGGCCAGGCGCATGGATGGGGGGTGCCCGTGTGCCCAAAGTGAACGGGCAGCCACTGATTGGTAATCAGTTGTAAATTTCCCCCTTACATTAATGGTCAGCGTAGGCTGGAGATCATTCCAACACTACTGAAGGAGCCCGCAACAACCTCTTGAGAAAACTGAGGATTCCACAGAACCCTGGCTGAGAAAGGCTAATCTAAACCATCCGGCTATAAAAAAATTGCTGCATATTACTGTGCTAAAAAATCCATACCTGTCAGATGTGGGTACAAACAGATGAATCGATTGTACCTTGGACTGTGCCACCTTATTACAGATTATCTGCTCTTTACATTGCATGTTCCCTGACTATGCCCTTTCATCTCTTGTTTTGTCCATTTTGTACATCTTATAATTTGATAATTAAACCTCAATCAATGTGCATTCTGAATATGGTCCACTCTTCGTCTATGGAATGTACTCATCTAATGGATGTAATTTGTGAATTCCAACCTGACAGGTATGATCTGTATAAGATATTTTGCTTTTTTAAAGAATAAACATGCCCTGTACACAGAAGACATCTGTAATACAATAGTTCATGGGTTAATGAAACATATTACTTTTGGACAAAATACAGGAATAATGTTTCAGTCTGGCAAGATGCAAACTTTTAGTAGGCTCCCTGTTGATTCCCATTTTGCATATCAGAGATATTCAAATTTCTATGAACCATAGCTGTGCACCCTTATGAAATGTGATGTTACATATGTACATTTAAGCCAGAAAGTCTGCATGCTATAGTTTTCCGAAAGATGAACAGTTTTCCCAAAGATGAACCAGCTTTGTACTTATGTTTAGGCACACTTTTCCATGTGACTGTGTATAGGCTATATATGTATATTCCCCTAAGGCAACTCTTGGGGGCATAATTATGAAGCAGTAAATGTGACTTTCACCTAGCATTCACTGGTCAATCAATCATCGCCATTTAAAACACTATTACCTGTTAAATTCCCATGCATTAAATGCTTGTTGAATGTCAGATTTACTGCTTTATAAATATGCCCCTTAATGTTGAAAAGCATTGTCCATAACTTGTAAGAATGTAATCAATTCCCCCATATTCATGAAAAAATGCATTTTTTTCATTTTTTTACATTAAGACCCATAGTCTATTGAAATCACGACTAGTGTTGAGCAAGCAGTTTGGCCCGAGCATAAGTTTGGCCCGAACATCGGCTGTATGCGTGTCCTGCAAACACCCAAACTTACGGGGCGCTCGGCGGGATATTCTCCTGCCAAGCGCCCCATAATGCACTGCATAAAGCATTCTAGGCCTCTTATTGGATGAAGCAATGCATGTGACCACTGGTCAGGTGCATGGCTTTGCCCAATCAGGGGACAGAGCACTGTCAAGCCCTGATTAGAAAAAGTAATGATGACTTTGCCCAATCATGGCTCAGTGCTCATAATCCCACCCCTCACTATAAAAGGTTCCTTCTCACAGGAAGATTTTGAAGTGTGTTGTTGGAGAAAGATAGAGCAGGGCTCAGTGATAGCTAGTTAGTGTGTTATTGTGACTCTGAGTGTAGCGTGTCAGTGTAGTGTTAATGTAGTGTGAGTATAGTGTGAGTATAGTGTGTCAGTGTAGTGTGAGTATAGTGTGTCAGTGTAGTGTGAACATAGTGTAGTGTGAGTATAGTGTGTCAGTGTAGTGTGAGTGTAGTGTAGTGTCAGTGTAGTGTATTAGTGTAGTGTGAGTGTAGTACGGTGTTTAACAGCATTACATTACTTTTAGTGCTGTATATACATTTATTTATTTTTTGGTTGCTGCGTCTTTTTTTTTGTCCCCTGCCTGCCTCCTTTTTTTAAAGTGTCAGCCACAGTTTTTCTTACTGCAAAGCTGATGTTCCCCCTTTTTTATTTTATTTTATTTTTTATAGTTTTTTAATTTCTGTCAGCGGCAGTCCTCAATTTAAAGTGCACCAAACACAGTCAATAAAGTGCATTCAATTACCCACTTCCTAGTAAGTATTAAATTTGGGTAATAAGCCCCCCATCATGTCTGGGAGGCCAACAAGGAGAGCCTGATGTTCCCATGAAACTATGAGGGGGCCAGCAATGTCTGTGTCTACAAGCAAAGGTGGACGTAGTCTGTACTCAGGCAGGGCACCTTTGTCTCTGTTTAGTGATGTTGCCCGTGCTATCCAGCCACAGCACCCAAGCTGAAACTCATTTGCAGTCCACGGCAGCTGCCAGAGTGTCCTATTTTGCCTCCTTGTCCCCATTACTCATGCCATAGCACCACCATCATGCACGGAGGAGACAGTTGAATTATTTGAACACAGCATCAGCCACTTGCTTCTTGCAGATGCACAGGAATTATTTGATTCTGATTTTGGTTCTGAGGTTGAGGAAGGGAATAACATGAGTCTACAGATAAACAACAAATTGGCAGTCATGTTCCCCTAGCCACAGCGTATTTTCAAGTTGGCTCTAGTGATGATGAGGATAGAGGGGGGATGATGATAAGGTCACTGACATAACTTGGGTGCCGGATAGAGCAGAAGAGGAAAGTGAGGGGGAGGCACAACCCCAACGAGGCAGGATGTCCTCCAGAGGCAGCCATAATGTAGCAGTAGAGGGCGGTCACCCTATTCCATCAGCTCTTATCTCTCAGTAGGGATGAGCCGAACTGGTTCACAGCAGAAAATGCGAACAGGCAAAAAATATGTGCGAACACGTGAACACCGTTAAAGTCTAAGGGACACGAATGTGGAAAATCAAAAGTGTTAATTTTAAAGGCTGATATGCAAGTATTGCCATAAAAAGTGTTTGGGGACACCGAAAAAAAAACAATGACGACCAAAAAAAACAAGACGAAAAAATGGAAAAACTCCACCTCCATGGGAGGAGTCCCTGCAACTGCAGCCTTTTCACGATGACAGCTGTTATATAGCTGGGGGCGGGGCCACTCAGTGATGTAACTGGATAACTCCACCCCTTCTGATGTCATGTGACATCACATGATGTCAGATCAGGTGGGATCACCTGTTTACATCACTGGGTGGCCCCGCCCTCAGCTATATAACAGCTGTCAACATGAAAAGGCTGCAGTCGGCAGGATGCCCCCCCATGGAGGCAGAGTTTTTCCATTTTTTTTTCTTTCTCTGGACCGTCAGAGCCATGATTGAAGAAAGATAGACATTGCAGGACACTTTTTTAAATAAAGGAATTGTCCAAAACTGTCTCCTGTCATTTTTACTTTTTGACATTTTTTGGTGAATGGGTAGGGGTGCAATGTACCCGATACCCATTCACATATTAAGGGGGCTTCCAGATAAAGATAAGCCCCCCAGCCACAGTCCCCCACAACCACCGGGTAAGGTGTTTTGGGGGGACCCCAAAGCACCCTCCCCATGTTGAGGGCATGTGGCTTGGTGTGGTTCAGGAGGGGGGCACTCTCTCATCCCCCCTTTTCCTGTGGCCTGTCAGGTTGCATGCTCAGATCAGGGTCTGTTATGGATTTTGGGGGGACCCCCACACCATTTTTTTTAAATTTTGGCGTGGGGTTCCCCTTAATATCCTTTGCAGATCTGAAGGGCCTGGTAATGGACTGGGGGGGAACTCATGCTGTTCTTTACAATGATTTTGTATTGTCGGGATCCGACAATACATTATAGCCGCAAGCAGTTTTAAATTACATTTTATCCTTTAGAAATTTCATTTTGCTGCTCTCATTCATTACACTATGTACGGCCGCTATGTAAGCAGCCTTACATAGTGTGGGGCGTGGACTTAGGCCCCTGAGCCATGATTGGCCAAAGGCACCCTGCCTTTGGCCAATCATGGCTCTCATAGCAGAGCGCACTGTGATTGGCCAAAGTATGCAGGTCAGGTGTATGCTTTGGCCAATCAGCAGACGATCTTGCAGTGCATTATAGGGCATTCCGTGGACGCTCAAATTTCCCGTGAATGCCCCATAATGTTGCAGCCTACACACTGTTTCAATTTGAAATCTCTGACACAAGCAGATCAAACATGGAAAAAACACCAGCCATTTGGGTACCACATGCTTGCAAAGGCATTTAACCCCCCCACCACTCAGCCCATTGGCAAGAGCCCCTGAAAGCCAAACAAAAGGCACACTTCTTCTCCTCACTCCTCATCTTTCATCTCTACCCCCGCTATATCTCATGATGATGACCTTTCAACAGCCTCCACTGACAGGAATGAGGGTATAGCAAAGGTTGTCACTGGTCTTTGCAACAAGTCTGCCAGCAGCACACCACCAACTGTAGAGTATAGCAGGTAATGTTAGCTGCCCCAGCTGCTGCAGCGAAAAAAAAATACAGTCAATGCCACCCACATGCCTAGCCCCTAAATTCCAGCTTGTCCGAATTGCTGGCTTTACAACTCCTGCCTTTCCATCTGGGGGATTCCCCTCTCTTCTGTGAATTTGCAGAATGTACTGTACCACAATCGCAGGTTCCCAGTCGCTATTTTTTTGTACGTAAGGCATCGCTAGGCAAGGCAGTCAGCAGCAAGGTCCACATTAGTGCTGTAATGTGGTCCAGCAAGCAAGGTCAGGGATGATATTTTTAGTTCACAGCACACTGAGTGACTCTGCTAACAACTAGGAAGGATGCAGGACAGGGCTCAGTGCTGGAGCTTGTTTTGCTGCCACGTCTCCATACAGCTCGTGGTGATGATGTAGGATCTGTCAGCTTCACCCCCTCCTCCTCCTTAATACCCTCTTCTGCTGAATTGTCCTATGAACCACCAGTACCCCCTAAGCGTTCAAGGTGATATTTAATGAGTCAGGCTAAAAGATGCCATTCAGTGCTTCAGCTTTACTGTCTAGGGGACAGGAGCCACACCAGAGCAGAGATTATTTTACCTCTGCAGGGGCAGACCCAGAGATGGTTAATGCCATGGCAGCTTGAGCCAGGAATGGTGGTGTGAGATAATGGCACTAACCTTCTGTCCGCCCGTCGACAGGGAAATTTGACACATGTGCCATGCCTGGCACATGTGCTCATTTTGGTGATGCACTTATTCTTAAACAGGTACCCAGAGTTGCAATATCTTCTAAGGCAGGCCAGAAGAGTCTGTAGCTATTTCAGGCAGTCATAAACAGCCAGTGTTTGGTTGGCTGAAATTTAGCGGGAATTTCTCCTGCCCATAAACTGCCTGATTTGTGACATGCCCACCAGGTGGAAGTCAACTTTAGCAATGCTGCAGCAGTTGCACATGCAGCAGAGTATGGCACAAGGACAGGCTCTGGGGAGCTCAGCTTTTTTTCAATACACCAATGGCTGCTGATAAAGGATGCATGCACTGTACTGTCATCATTTGAGGAGGTGACAAGGACAGTGAGCCATGACAATGCAGGTATTAGTGAGACTATCCCTTTTGTGTTCCTGCTGGAGCATACTGTAGGTGGCATTATGGATAGAGCACTCAAGGCAGAGCAGTGGGAGGAAGAGGAGGACTTCCGTTCCTATCATAGCCCACTTTATGCAGACACAATTCTTGCCATACCACAGAACACACAAGAGGAGAGGGCGGGGGAGGATTCTGGCAGTTTTGGAGGCATTGAAGCAGAGGATTACATACGCCAATATTTAAGACATGGTTTTGAGTCCCCAGAAACCTTGAGAGTAGTAAGTGGCTGGGAGGAGGCAGTTCCAGATACTGTAATCCTCAGTGAATGAAAGGAATCTGCTTCTCATGCCTCCGCAAACTTGCTGTGCATGGGCTCCCTTATTCTTCAAAGCCTGTGAAAGGACCCAAGAATTTGTGCCATCAAGGAGAAGGATCATTATTGGTTGACAACCCTCCTTGACCACTGTTACAAGGGGAAAGTCTCACAAATTCATCCTGCCCTCGCAGAAGGGAGCAGGGGAGGAAATATCTTGAGGGCACCTTAAAGAGAAGTTTATGTAATGCCTTTCCAGACTCTGGTAAGTTACAGTCCCATGGAAAAGGTATTTTTGAGGCTTTTGTTGGTCAAAAGGGGGGTGGTAGAGAAGGGGGGCTGCCTAAGTGATGCATTTAAACATATTTAAACATATTTTTTTTAGTCCTCGGTGCCCAGGGCTGTAAGCTTCAACATCCCATCGAGAGTGTCTGCATCTAGGGGTGAAAACAGACTTATAGAGCTTTCCAGTAGACAATCCACTGGGTTACTGGGTCATGAGAATAGATCACTGGCCAGAACTTGCCCAGTATGCAATTGAACTGCTGGGCTGCCCTGCATCCAATGTGCTTTCTGAACTGACTTTCAGTGCTGCTGGAGGTTTTGTGACAAATATTGGAGTACGTCTGTCTACAGACTCCGTTAACTGGCTGACATTTTTCAAAATGAATCAGTCCTGGATCAGTAGCAGCTATCAAGCTCCTGATGCTGATGATTTTTACAGAAAGGCCAATTCTTGCTTTCATCAAGAGTACCTCTAAAGGACTACAGAGTGAACGCACCACCCACACCCAAAGCCCTAATTTTTCACACCTGTTTGACAGGTGCTTATAATTAGAAAATTTTACAGCAAGGCCAATTTTTGCTTTCATCAAGAGTATCTTTATAGGGTTACGGTGTAAAGGCACCACCAACACCCAAAGTCCAATTTTTCTGCACCTTTACTTCTATCCAAAGCCTGTGAAAGAGGCACAAGACTTTATTTTAAAAAAATCATAAATCTTGGCATTAATGTGTACTATAATTTGGCTTCTTCACATAAGGCTTGATCACTGTGGTGGAGTGGCGTTGGGAGGGGGCGGGGCTGACCAGGGCTATAGCCCCGAATGGGCCTCCAAAAAGCCCTGGGTCTTGTATTGCTCATTCAAAATTATTAGACCCGAGTCCCAAAGCCTGGGGTTGGCCTGAAACTCGGGGCCTGAAAGGGCCAGGCTGCCCTGGGGCTGCTTTGCAGGGCTGATCCTGGGGGTGCACGGGCTGTCTCTGCAGGGAATGGGGGGCGAGCGCACCCAGATTAAACAGAGCAGGGGTCGCCCGCTTATCCAGCCCCGCAAAGTCCCGCCTCCTGAACTGGCTCCTATGATGGACATCACACTGGTCCAATGCTGGAACGTGTGACACCCATCATAGGAGCCAATCCAGGAGGCAGGGCTTTGTGTGAATGCGAGTGCTGGGTAAGCGGGAGTTCCCTGCTCTGTGTAAACTGGTGGCTCTCCGCTCCCCATGGCTGTACTGGCAAGGCTGTTATGATGGACACTGGCAAGGCTGCGCTGATGGGCACAGGTAAGGCTAAACTGATGGGCACTGATCAGGTTGCATTGGTGGGCACTGATCAGGCTGAATTGATGGGCACTGGTGAGGCTGCATTGATGGGCACAAGTAAGGCTGCACTGATGGGCACTGATCAGGCTGCATTGATGGGCACTGATGAGGCTGCAATCATGGGCACAGGTAAGGCTAAGCTGATGGGCACTGATCAGGCTGCATTGATGGGCACAAGTAAGGCTGAGCTGATGGGCACTGATCAGGCTGCATTGATGAGCAGTGATGAGGCTGCATTGATGGGCATTGGTGAGGCTGAGCTGATGGGCACTGATGCAGCTGCATTGATGGGCACTGGTGAGGCTGCATTGATGGGCATCGGTGAGGCTAAGCTGATTGGCACTGATGAGGCTGCATTGATGAGCATTGGTGAGGCTGAGCTGATGGGCACTGATGCGGCTGCATTGGTGGGCACTGGTAAGGCTGTAGTGATGGAAGTGATGGACATTGGTGAGGCTGAGCTGATGGGCACTGATGAGCCTGCATTGATGGGCATTTGTGAGGCTGAGCTGATGGCACTGGTGAGGCTGTATTTATGGGCACTGGTGAGGCTACATTAATGGGCACTGATGAACCTGCATTGATGGGCACTGGTGAGGCTGCATTGATGGGCAGCATTGATGGGTATTGGTGAGGTTGCATTGATGGGCACTGATGAACCCAGCAACCCACTAGTGAGCCTACCCCCCATGATG
Source organism: Lithobates clamitans (assembly GCA_037952925.1). Classification (NCBI taxonomy): domain Eukaryota; kingdom Metazoa; phylum Chordata; class Amphibia; order Anura; family Ranidae; genus Lithobates; species Lithobates clamitans. Next base: position 1,070,920 of record JBBGZY010000143.1, read on the forward strand.
CCGGGCTTAGGCTGGATTTACTTTAAAATGTGGGAGGGGTTATTAAATTTACCTTTGGGCTGAAGCGGCTGGTCTTTTTCCCACCTAGCAACACCCCTGTTGTGGTGCAAAACTTTGTTATTTCCCTCCTAATTCTGCCCATGAGACACCAAAATGTATCCAAAAAATCTCTAATCTTGTTCTGAGTGCACTAAAATGTGGCCTCATCATACAGACTGGCTTCCCAAGCCGTTGTTTACAAAATAAAGAAAGCTTGCAGGGAAAATTTAAATGTAATTTTTTTCTTTATATATGTCAGTTTTGCTGCAGCAGGTTCTATACACCGTACAGATGTGCCACTTTACAGGCAGCCTAAGGGGACCCCCCATGCACTATATTTAAATGAATTTTTCATTTTGATGGTTCCACATCACTGCTCCTTTAAAAACAATCTTTTTAAAAAATTGTTTCTGCATTTATACATAGGCAGTACCAGGCCCCATACCCTTTTTATGACCAATAACATGCATATAAGCCTTCAAAATGGGGACTTTTGATTTTTCAAGTTCAGTTCCCATAGACTTTAATCACTTCAGCCCCAGAAGGTTTTAGCCCCTTCCTGACCAGAGCACTTTTTACAATTTGGCACTGTATCGCTTTAACTGGTAATTGTGCGGTCATGCAATGCTGTACCCAAACAAATTTTGTGTCCTTTTCCCACAAATAGAGGTTTCTTTTGGTGCTTTTTGATCACTTCTGTGGTTTTTATTTGTGTGCTATACACAAAAAAGTGCGACAAATTTGAAAAAAAACCAATATTTTTTTACTTTTTGCTATAATAAATATCCCCAAAAATGTTTTTAAAAAACACATTTCTTCATCATTTTAGGCCGATATATTTTCCTACATATTTTTGGTAAAAACAATCGCAATAAGCGTATATTGATTGGTTTGCGCAAAAGTTATACATGTCTACAAATTATGGGAAAGATTTATGGTATTTTTATGGCATTTTTATTATTTTTATTTATTTTTACTAGTAATGGCGGTGATCTGCGATTTTTAGCGGCATTGCAACATTGCTGCGGACAGATTGGATACTTTTAAAAACATTTTTGGGACCATTGAGAATTATACAGCGATCAGTGCTATAAAAATACACTGATTACTGTGTAAATGACACTGATAGGGAAGGGATTAACACTAGGGGGCGATCAAGGGGTTCAATGTGTGTTCCCTCAGCGTGTTCTAACTGTATAGGGATGGGATTGAGTAGAAGAGGTGACATTTTGCTGTTCCTACTTACTAGGAACAAAAACATGTCTTCTCTCCTCTGACAGCACAGGGATTTGTGTGTGTACACACACAAATCCCCATGCTGGCACACGTGCACGTGATCGCGCATGGCCAGCGGCAAACGCGACCGCAGGCCATGCGCATCGGGTCCCATGCTGTGCAGCGCGCACGCCCTCTGGAGGCTCTTACAGGGACCCCATAAGGGGTTTTGTGCTGCAGTGCCATTGTGCCGCAGTATATGTAACGGGGACCGGTTAATAGGGATTGCTGTTTGGATCTGCACTTTTTCCATGTTCAGGAGTTTTGATGCAAACCAAACCAGGGTGTGGTCGGCCCAACTCTAATCCTGACCAGCACCTTGTGGGTACAATACTGGATGACATGAGGATGATAATTCCAGGTTGTGAGGCAACAAAACACAAAAAAAATGCCAAGGGGGGTGAATACTTTTGCAAGGCACTGTACGCCTCGGGTCTCACTGCTGAAAAATTGCATCATCCTTCAAGCAGTAGGTACTATCTACCACCCATCCCCATACCTCAAATCCTACCACAATGACTATTACTACTCTTTCCTTAAATGCCAAGGGCTTTTATCATTCAGCCAAATGTGCCACACTATGAAAGACAGCTTTGGACCACAAATGTGATGTCCTGTGCATACAATTTTGCACAGGATGCACAACCTGTATGTCATAACAAAACATTCCCTTACATTTTCAAAGCCTGCTGTCTGCAGAAAAAATGCGGAGTACTCATTGCCATCAAAGACTCAATATCTTTCCACCTCCAGCAAAGCATCTGCAACATGAATGGTTGCTACATTATTTTTCTATGCACCATAAACAACACTCATTATATAATATATTGAATATTTATGCCCCAAACCAGCGGCAAATAAACTTTCTCAATGCCATTCTTAAAAAGGCCAAACGAATACAGAAGGGGCATTTATTATGTGTGGTGATTTCAATATGGTCCCAGACAATCACCTGGATTCTACTTCGGGCCCCAAATGCTTCAAATCCACCTTGAACAAACTGATACAAAGCAACAACCTTTATGACGTATGGAGATGTTATCACTCAAGTGAGAGGGACTACACCTACATATCTCCTCACCAAAACACATAATCTCGCATTGTACTCTTTCTGACAGACAAATGGTTGCTCCAGTGTATTCAGTCTTCATGCATTAACACTTCGATCTGGTCGGACTAAAAGGCCTATAAGCATAACCTTATCTGACAAAATATCCCATCACCACATCTATCTGTGGTGGGCAAATGCTTTCGTAATACAAAATCCCTCCTATGCAAACAACCTTACAAACCAGCTGCAAGATTTTTTCTCTACTAACTCAGGCTCAGTGTCCGATCAGTCGATACTAGGGAATGCATTTATCAGAGTTTTGTTTATCCAAATGGGGGCTAGGGCAAAGAGAAAGAGGATGCAGCAAATAGAAGCCTTAGTAAAGGCCAATAATGATGTTGAAACCCAAAACAAATTACAACCTTCCCCAATCCTCAAAAACAAGCTTTTTACATTAGGCCAGGATCTTAGGGTGCTCCATTTGGAGTCATATGAGAAAAAAAAGCAGGAAAAGCAATGGCTCTCCGCATTAAAGGCAGACATCTCAAATCTAAGATAGCCTTCCTATTTCACCCACACACTAATGCCCCGTACACACGGTCGGACATTGATCGGAAATTCCGACAACAAAATCCTAGGATTTTTTCTGACGGATGTTGGCTCAAACTTGTTTTGCGTACACATGGTCGTACAAAGTTGTCGGAATTTCCGATCGGCAAGAACGCGGTGACGTAAATCACGCACGACGAGACTAGAAAAGGCCAGTTCAGAACCAAGTGTGTCACCCTTTGGGCTCCTTTTGCTAATCTCATGTTAGTAAAAGTTTGGTGAGAGACGATTCGCACTTTTTCAGACTCATGGTTTTCAGATCGTTTTCTGCTGTTCAGTTTGTGCTTGTGGGTTTGTATCTGCTCTTCAGTGTGTACAAGCAAGCTACGCGTGACTTTGTCATTGTGTTCTTGTTCGTTCGTTACTGTTTTTCAGGTCGTTTTTCACAGGCCTTGCAGTTCTTCAGTGCATTCTGTTACTCTGTTCTGAGCAGCCGACCGTTTTCTAGCCATGTTGCGTATACGTACTCCTCGTAGAGTTCGTGCTGTGCGGGGGCTTGGTGTTGGGGTCCTGACCTTGACACAAGTCCAGTCCATTAACAGGGTGGGGAGGAGTTCATGGACCAAGAATTGGTTGCTTCAGCGTGACCAGTTCTGTCATATGCCTTTGCTCTGTGAGATCCGTGAGAATAATCCTGATGATTTCAGGAACTTTCTCCGGATGACGGACCCTGTATTTCACCATTTGTTGGCTTTGCTGACCCCCTATATCAGCAGGCAGGATACCTGCATGAGGCAAGCCATCACTCCGGAGCAGAGGCTCGTCGCCACCCTGCGGTACTTGGCGACGGGGAGAAGCCTGAAGGACTTGAAGTTCTCGACAGGCATCTCCCCCCAGGCTCTGGGGATCATTATCCAGAGACCTGTTCTACCATCATCCAGGTCCTGCAGAAGGATTATATTAAGGTAAGATTTTTATCCTTTAATATAACATTTTATTGTATATAATGTTTGCTAATATATTGTATTTCTTTCCTCATTTCCTAATTACCATGATTGTAATATGCTGTGAATGGCCCCTTTGTCCTCATTCTTGGTGGATTTTTATGTAATTATTTTTTTTCTCCTTCATACATATTTGCCTTCACTTACCTCCCCAGCATGGTCTCCTGGTCCTATATTCGCCTCATGTAGTCATTTAACAATGTATTTTATCAGCTCCATAGTAGTGCTTTACCCCAAACACCCCCTAAAATGTTTTAAAATGTGATTTGTGCTTTAAATTCAGGCAGAGTGCCAGAGGCTTTTTCTTTTGAGGGGTCCCCAAATCATTTTGAACCCTCCCCCCAACTGCTAAGTCAGCTGATAACAATTTTCTATCTATCCTCAATCATCTATCTGCTGACTTTGTCAAACCCATACACACTATACCCATCTCTTTTGTGCTCAGATGTATGGATGAATTCCCCAAAGCATGTAGAGCAAGGGACTGAATACTTTCAAACGGTACTGTTTAAAGTTTTTGTATACTATTATTATCTTGCTAGGTAATAGCAGAATGTCCAAATGTGCTCAAATGTGTACAGTGTGTATTTATATCTTTGTATTATGACACTTCTTACCTGTCCAGTGGGCTGCCAATAGTGTAACTAAGGAGGGGCTGTTCAAAGTAATACCCATTATTTAGGCATTCATCTCTTAATGAAGTGGAGAGGGTTACCTGTCCAAGAGCCCCCCCCTATAATGTTAGAAATGGCCCATGAGAGGGGGGGAGGGGGAATATGATAGGTGTACCTTATACTTTGGTGTTTAAAAATTCCCATAAATAAATGTTATCTTGATGTTGGCCAAGAATGTTTGTGTCTAATCTGCTTTCCATGTTTATGTGCAAACAGACTAATTTTTTTTGTTTTCCTCAACAGTTTCCTTCCAACCCACAGGAATGGCAGACTGTGGCCTCCCACTTTGCCCAGCAGTGGGACTTTCCTAACTGCGGAGGGTAATTGATGGGAAACACGTCCACATCATCCCACCACCCAACTCGGGGTCATACTATTATAATTACAAGGGGTTCAACAGTATTGTGATGTTGGCGGTGTTGTCGGCTACTTATGAGTTCCTGTATGTGGACGTGGGGAGGAATGGCCGGATGTCCGATGGTGGAGTCATCGCCCAGACCGAGTTCTACAGGCGTCTCCAGAATGGCAGCTTGGACTTGCCACCTCCAGTAGACAATGTGGAAGGACTCCCATTCGTCTTCATTGCGGATGAAGCCTTTGCACTGGGGGACCATCTTATGCGGCCATTCCCTATGAGGACCCTCACCCTGGACCAGAAGGTTTTTAATTACCGGCTGGTCAGAGCCAGAAGAGTGATGGAAAACACGTTTGGAATCATGGCCATCCGGTTCTGCCTATTTCTTACCCCCATACACATGGCGGAGTACAAACTGAATCATATTATCCTGGTGTGCTGTGTTCTACACAACTTTTTACAGCAAAATTCTGCCAACTATGCTGGCTCAGTTGGGCCTGAGGCCGGAATTCATAATGAACCAACCCTGATGGCGCTTGAAAGTGGCCGTCTTGGCTTGCCCTCCCTGAGTGCCCGTGATGTCTGGCTAAGATAACTTGATTTCTTTGCGGGTAGGGGGGCTATCAATATGCCAGACAATGTGTGAAACCTTTATCAAATAAAAAAAAAACATTAAGCAAATCTTTGGTGACATTTACTGCTTGTGTTTGTTTTAGCTGACCCTGACAGAAATGTGTTGAGTCCTGAAAATAGCGTGATTGTGTAACCTTATACAAAGCATTGTTGGGTGTTATTTACTAAAGGCAAAGACACTTTGCACTACAAGTGCACTTGAAACTGCACTTGGAGTGCAAAGTGGATTTGCCCTTAGGAAATAACCCCCATTGTCACAGAAAACACCAATTAGAGCACAACAAAAGTGTTGTAGCGTTGAGACAATAATCCACACATTCTTGATTAACAATCTTTTAATAATACCTGTACAATCACATGTGCATTTAGAAAAGGTTTTTAAAACAAACCAACATGTTTGTTGTATAACAATTTTTGGGGTCACATTAGAAAAAGTAGAAATGTCCATTTAAGATAAAACAGGCATGTTTAAAACCAACAAGAAAGACACAAATCTTGAACTTACAAAGTTCCCATTTGGTAGAACTTGAAGGCAATATCAGACGTGAGTATTTAGGAACTGTGTTTGATATTGCGTTCCGATGGGGTGAAGCCAAATTTTGAAGATGCACACAAATAGCCGAATGATAACATGTGCTAGCTGCCATAATGGGGGATCAAGGGACGTGTTTTGGGGGAGCCACCCCTTCCTCACAGCTACTTTATTATTGAGGAAGGGGTTGCACCCCCAAAACGCGTCCATTGATCTCCCATGATGGCAGATAGCACATGTTGATACACTGTGTGCATCCTCAAAATTTGGCTTTTCTCCAATTAGACAAAAAATTCTAAAATTGTAGCACACCACAAAAGAAAGGGCTTTGGAGGGGTTTTAAACTGTCCCCAAAACATCAATGATGTTCTTATTTTTTTGAAGAACACCAATGATGCTTTTCTTGATGTTTTCCAAGTCCCTATTGCACACCATGATCTCCCCAATCAGGATCTGTGCACTTTCCAAGGTGAAATGCCCTGGATCCACAACATGACAATCACCTAAAAAGATAGAAACCAAAAAAAAACATGTATTATAAATATGCCGGCATCCATCTCTTACCTGAGCCTGTGGTCGCAGACACTTACCTGTTGTGGTGACTATTTCCACCACGTCTTCCTCATCCTGCTATTATTGTCCTTGGGGGATTTCCCCTTCTTTCAGAGGTGGGGGGTCTCAGGTCTCCTCGGATGAGGGCTGTCCTCCGAGTCTTTTCTCCCCTATGTGAAAAAAAATGGTATACTTAGCACACAGATATTTGATGGCGGAACTATAAATATGAAACATTGCTTGGAAGTGGGGTACAATTGTCTGTTTGGGCAGAGTTCCAAGTTGTAGAATGTTTAGTGTCCTTTGTCAAGCTACAATACTTTACCTGTTTTGTCCAAGCTTCAGAGACCCTCATATAGTATACACTGGAGCACCTGTGTGGGCCCCCTAATAAAAAGGGTGTTCTTGTGTCCCACACTAGTGCTCCAGAGTCCAACTGTGAAAACTGCTGCTGAGTGTCCTCTCCTTACACTGAATCTAGTTTGCATTTCATTCTAGTAACAAACCCTTCTACACAACCAAATTATTTTCATACAAGTAGGCCCTAAAAAATGTGGTCAAATGCATATGGCCAAAACAATGGTGTTTTATAGGCCGAAAGAAAAATGTTTGATACGAACGAATAATGTGCCCATGAACATGAAAGTTGACCTTTTAAACTGGATAACAGTTAAGAAAAGCACATGGAGCAGCACGAACATAAGAAACATAAAGAATAGGAACACAGGACAACTACTTACTTTTTTGCAGCACTCTCCGGATCTTTCTGTACTGCTCGTGTTTTTTTAATTTGAGGTCCAACCACCGCTTCCTGAGATGATCTTTCGATCGTTGTACCCCAAAATTCCGGTGCAGACTCTTGACCACTTTCGCCATGATCTTGGCCTTTCTGACATTGGGGTTGGGGTAAGGTCCATACTTCCCATCATAGTCAGCCCTCTTCAGGATGTCGACCATCTCCAACATCTCCCCAATGGACATATTTGAGGCCTTAAATCTTCTCTTTCTGGATCCAGACGTTTCCGGCTCCGGGCTTTCCTCCCCCTCCTCCTCGTTGCTATAATTAGCATGCACCTGCTGTGTCTCCTCCATGTGCTCTTCCTCCACTGTGCTGAACAAAAAGGGGCAGGGAATAGACTAGAAAGAACTTCAGGGGCGGGCGGAGTTACACGCATGTGCAGTGTGTATAAAGCGTAACACGCGTGCGTAGTACGTAAGATCTGTAAGCGGAGGAAGGAGTATTGGAGGTGCCGATCGTGATAACGAAAGTAAGATCTAAACTTGGACCTATACTGCTTCTAGATTAAGGCCTATATTGTAACAAGATTAGGAGAGTTTTGCCTGACATTAGGGTTTGTCTTGTGTTGTGTTTTGCAGATAAAATGGATGGCTTCAATGACCACAACTTCCTCCCCCTGTTCATAGACAAGTACAGGGAGCTGCCCTGTCTGTGGCAGGTGAGACATCCACATTACAACAATAAACAAAAGAGGCAGGCAGCGCAGGAGAAACTGCTGGAGTTGGTGAAGCCGGTGGTCCCCACAGCAACCATCCCCTATTTAAAAACCAAAATTGGTGGCTTGAGGAGTACTTATCTTAGGGAGCACAAGAAGGTCACGGATTCCCAGAGATCAGGAGCTGGAGCAGATGACATTCATGTCCCCAGACTGTGGTACTATGAGAGACTGCAATTTCTGTCAGACCACACTGCAGTAAGGGAATCCCTCTCAACCCTTCCTTCCACTCTTCCTTTCACCCCAGCTGAAGCTTCCGATGTCCAACCTGGGACTTCCAGCCAGGAAGAAGTGGAGGAGCCCAGATGGAGTCAGGTATAGAATTCTTCTACAGATTTCTGGTCAATAAAGAAATGATCTTTACTAGATGTTATTATTGATCACTAATTGCTGATTTAATAAGGTGTTTTACATATCAATAGACAGTAGTGGGCACAAAAAATTGGGACAAGAAAGAAAAATGCTGGGCTCAGAATGATAGTCTGTTATATTTGTTAACATTAAATTTTCAACAGTCATGAGATGAAAATTGTGTGTGATTGATGAATCAAAAACTCAAACTATGTCCCTTTTTCATACACAGGAAGACCTCAGCCAGGAGGAGGCTCTGGAATGTGGCACACAGGAGGAGGCTGTGGAATGTGGCAGCCAGGAGGAGGCTGGAGTTAGTGGCAGCCAGGAGGAGGCGGGGCTAAGTGGCAGCCAGGAGAAGCCTGGGACCAGTCAGAGCCTGACCGAATCGCAGGTCCCTCCCCTCCGCCTTCCATACAAAAGACGAGGAAGGGGAGTCACGTTCAGGATTCAGCTCTCAGGTTCATTCAGGAGACTTCTGCATCCCTCAGAGCCTTACCCACTCCTGAAGAGGCTATTGCCTGCATGGCTAAGACCAAACTGAAGGGCATGCAGGAGGGTCAACGCCTCATGTGTGAGAAACTTATTTTCAAAGTCCTAACTAAGGGGGTGAGTGGCGAAACCACACCCAATACCAAGGTGATTGAGTTGGACCATCCTCCTCCTCCTTCTGCCACAACTCTACCACCAGAGCCACAGCTTTGAAGGAAGCGTGGAAGGAAGACCAGAGAGTGATGGCCCTGGGTTCAGTCTGGTCTGACAAAAGATGCAGTCTCTTGTATGACCACAGCCTGGGAACACAGATGTCATCTGCTGCTTTCCGGATCTCTGGGACTTCTTGACCAGACTGTACTTCCTTAGATATGGACTCCTCAGGCCACCAATTTTGCTTGAAAATAATTGATGTGTGCCCTGGGGGTCCAAGGCTTCACCAATTTCTGCTGTTTCTCCAGCATTGCCTCAATCTTTGTTTGGTTCTGAGCTCTTAATAAGGAAATTTTGTTTAAATTATACTCGCCTTGTGAAGGAATGTGATGTAGATAATAATAATAGTAATCTGAAAATGTCTATTTTCTTATGAGCATACATATTTTTCTCCTTACTCACTATATAAGTATACAGGTTTGCTCTGTTTCTATATTTTCTCAAGATGGCGGGTACCCCCTGCATCCCACACATCAGAAGAACGCGGAACTGAAGATAAAACCAAAGACAGTCAGACCTCGTTATGAAAATTCTCCATCTTCTTTTTCTATCCTAACCAATGAGATGTACCTATTAGACTAACATAGCAATGACGTATTTGTGTGTATAAAACATTAACACCGCCTTGAATAAATTAGAAGTGTAACAAGTAATGGTGCTGAGCGTGTCTCAGAGTGTTTACTTTTATATGCATGCATATCAACACTTTCAAATTAGAGACAGCAGCAGATAACCTTGGGCTCGATTGGAGCTCTTAATCATTTCCTTAACAGATGGTGCCAAAACCCGGGACCTCAGGCTACAGTCGAAGCCATACCGCGACAAGCATTCGGGCGTTAACTGATTGATGAGACAGGGGGTTTGCGCAGCCCTAACAGTACGGTAAGTTTGATTTATATTCTTACCACTGTACGACTCTCTTATCTTTTGGTTGACGGCTGGATTCTGTCGGTATGCTGAGACTGTCTTAGAGGCAGGTATTTCCTCGCCTGAGGTTGTTTTAACGAACCTGTCAATGGGTTTCTGCTGACTGTATTTGTTCACTGTCTGCCATTCTTTGGGCTACGAAACTCAGCAGTCTAAAAGTGCTACATGTGTGTTCTCAAGTATCTCCAGACGAGCTGTCGGCCTCTGGAGTGAGATGGGTTATTGTGGCAGTCGGTTATAGGACGGGTTACTCAAGGATTTGTCGGATCCTTAAAAGGAAATCTCAGCTGCTGGCGTTGCAGTCTGAAAGCATTACAGATGTGTCACCCCCAGATGTGCTGTCGGCCTCTAGGAGGTAACTGTAATGACGGCCTTTAACTGGGTGATGTCTGCCCCTGGGGTTATCTTAGCCTGCTGAAATTTTGCAGTTCGAAGAGTGGCAGGTGTAATGTCCTGTCGTGAGTGTATTTGTGATTTACTGTTTGCTACGTTGCTCCCTATTACCCCTGACGTGTTTGTTCTTGTTCTGAGATTAACCGTACATTAGTCTTATGTGCCCACACCGAAGGAATTTGTTGATAAGAACACTGAGAAAAAATATTAACCCCTTGGTTGAGAGAGAGAGAAAAGAAAGTGATATTGTAAAGAAGGAGAGAAGAAGATGTTGAAATAATTAACAAAGTTGAAAGAAGTGGCGAAAGTTATGTTGCTGAAGAAACAGGGAGATAAATCCTGTGTGATAAAGAAAATTGGATAAAGGAAGTTAAGAAAGATGGCGATTGTATTATGTATGTGTATCACAGAGCTGATGATATGTTGGAACTTGAAACAAAGGAGGGGAGGGACAGCACTGCCCTCCATCTAACAGCCACTCCTTTCTCACCACCCAAGCACAACCCACTGTGACAACTCAGCCCGGCGGCCATCTTAGTGCACCCATGCCTTCACTTTCTACCCAGTCCAGTGCACTTCCTGCCGGCGGCCATCTTGGTACACCCAGTAAGCTTAAACAGCCTGTACCCAGCCCTCCCTGTTTTAAACCAAGATGGTTCATACCACCCACCTGTCTTCCCCAATACGGGAGCATCACATTCCCAGGCCGGATATGTTAATGATGAAGAAGCATCTGAGTGGGAAGCCCAACAGCAGGCAGCAAGGCCACCCACTGATTTAACCCCCAATCCGGCTCCAGACTCTCAGTTCCGAGAGGATCTCAAACACATGCTGGCAACCATAAGGAACAGTGCCCCTTGCCAGCCCCTGCCCCAACAACAGTCTCGGTTACCAGAAGGGGCACCAGTGATGTATGTCGCTTTTACTCTATCACAAGCAGCGGCCTTAGTGACAAGTCTGCCTGACCCAGAGAAGCAGCCAATTCCCCTCTACCACAGGATAGTGCAGATACAAGAAACTTACTCAGCTACCTGGAAAGACTTGATCAGCCTATGCCAAATCAAAGCAGGATATGTCTTTTGGCCAGTCATGCAGATGGCCTTCAATGATGCCTGCCTGACAAGTGCCACTTCCTACACCTCAGGAGTGGAGTTCTGTGCACAACTCCACGACTGGGCAAAGGAGAAGTTGACGGATCAGACCACCACGATCCAAGATATTACCCAGGATAAAGGGGAGTCTGTGAAGAAGTATCATGCTAGACTCATAAAGGCACACACACACATGTTATCAACTGCTTTTGTTTCAGGGCTCAGAGAGGATATCAGAAAAGGCCTGATGGTGGCCCGCCCTGAATACCATTCAATGAAAATGTCTGATTTATTGTTGGTGACCAGAGGTATAGAAAATCAAAAAGGTAAAAAACCAATGCCCCTCATGGTAATCCATGACGAAGATCCCGCCTACACTCGTCCACCACCACTGCCCAATACCAGGGTAAGGATCACCTGTTACAACTGTGGGAAATGGGGTCACATAAGGAAAGAATGCAGAGCCCCAAAATATCCCAAACGAGACAGGGAACCCTATGCAGGGCAACGGGGACATGAACCACCACCACGCCCCAACTCTCACTAGGAAATGGGCAAACCCGTGTCACCCCTTATGGCAGTGTCCTCAAGTGGAACTGGGGGACCCTTAGCAAAGGTCACGTTACCCATACAAGAAAAACCTACCACTTTCCTCATTGACAGGGGTGCAGCCAAAAGTGTGTTGAGGGCGGTGAACCTGCCTAATAATTCTTTCCTTTCCACTATTGATGTTTCCTGCGTAGGAATGGATGGGGTGCCCCGCTCCAGTCCACTTCCTGATTTGCTTGCCAGATTTGTGGTGTCCTCTACATGTCCCTTGAATCTACTAGGAGCTGATGTGTTGTCCAGACTACAGGCCTCAATCAGGACACGCCTGAAGGGGGGATGAAGTTACATACTCCCCTATCTTTAGAAGACTCATCTGCTTTGTGTTCTCTGCCTCTCCTGATGACACTTACTGAAGCAAAAACTTCAAGTTCAATACTGCAGGAAGTACTTGACAGAATCCCTGCGTGCCTATGGTCCACAGGACCGGAAGACAACGGTCACTTAAAGGTGCCACCAGTTTCAGTCAAGTTAAAAGAGGGGGGTTCATTGCCCCGGAAACCACAATAACCCCAAGAAGAGAATCCTAAAAAGAGAACCAGGTACCTACTGTGGATGCCTTTGACTGCAAAATACCTCACAGAGGTGGACCTTACAAACGTTTTCTTTAGTGTCCACCCTCACCCCTCCTGCTGGTACCTTTTCGCATTCATCCACGGAAAGAAACGGCAACATACCTAAACAGTTGTGCCACAAGGGGCACAGAACTTTCCAAGCCAGTTTGCAAAAGCTATGGCTATCATCCTTGACACATGACAAGAGGAACACCCGGAAATGATTCTCTTCCAACATGTTGATGACCTTCTCCTTTGTGCAGCTGACTTACCCCCTGTTGAAGTCACCTCAGAAAGCCTGTTGTGCTATCTTGCCAACCAGGGCTGCAGAGCCATAAAGCCCAAAATGCAGTGGTGCTCAACACCTGTCATTTTCCTTGGACTAATTTCCTAGTGCAGAGCATGGATTCCAGAAGCCTTCCTACTGATGCTCTGCAATCAGACCCTTCCAGATGTCTCCTGAAGAAATATCTAAGTTTGAGGCCCTCAAGTGTGCCATCTCAGGCGCTAGGGCTCCCAGCCTACGGCAAAACGCTCAAGCTCTTTGTATCCGAACGTCTGGGACATGCTGCAGGTGTACTCACCCAATCACACGGCATCAGCCTACGCTCCGTAGGATATTATTCCTGTAGCGAGAGGAGGCCTATTGTGTCTGCGAGCTGGATTTGCTACACAAGCCTTGCTTGACAAAACTTCGAACTTGGTCCTCGGACACTGCCTCGTTCTGCTTGCTCCCCATGACGTTGTTGCCATATTCAACCAAGGTCCAGCCGAAACACTTGTCCACTACCAGACACTTGAGACTCCTGTGTTCCCTCCTACTGGACAGCATTACTCTATTAGGTTGTCAAACACTGAACCCTACCACCCTTCTTCCACTTCTCGAGGGGGGAAAGGAGGAGGAGGAGTAGAGTCTTGACTTGTCACCCCATGACCACACAGGACACGCGGTCACCACTGAAAACACTGTTCTACAAGCTGAAGCCTTACCACCGGTGATGTCTGCACAGGAGGCAGAGCTGTAAGCACTTACTACAGCATGTAAATTGGCAGAGGGAAAAAGAGCCAACATTCATATGGACTCAAGATATGCTTTAAGCATTGCCCATGATTATGGTGTTATCTAGGACAGAGGATTCCTGATGGCTGCAGGAACACCTGTGAAAACTTGATTGATGCCTTGCTTCTCTCAACCCAAGTGACTATTATGAGTAAAAGCACACGACAAAATGAACTCAAAGGAAGCTCGAGGCAATCATCTAGCCAATTCAGCTGCCAACCAGACAGCTGGTGGTCCATGGGAAGTGGACAGCAGGGTGGTAGAAGAAGACCACCCCGTGCTTACCTTACAGACTTTCCCAGTGGACAGAGTTTATCTAAAAGAACTACAGAAAACAACAAGTCCTGATAAGAAGGAAAGCTGGAAACAGAGAGGAGCAACTCTCAGAAATGGACTATTCGAGTGCAACAAGAAGCCTTGTCTACTCAGGAGGATGTACCCAGCTGTGGTGCAATGGGCACATGGAGCTGCCCACTTGACAAAGACTTTTATGAACTCTCTTATCAACAAGTGTTGCACCAAGAGTTACTCCACTGACCGACAACTTCTGCAGATCATGCATTATCTGCACCAAATGCAACCCAGGATGCACAGAAGAAGCACCTGGCAAAAGCCCTATACCCCATTCCAGAGGATGCAAATTGATCATTCTCAAGTGCCAAGAAGTGGCAGATTCGAAAACGCCCTAGTGGAAGTGGTCACGACTGCCAGGACCACAGCTAAGAAACTACTAAGTGAGATAGTATGTAGATTTGGGGTCCCAGAGGTGATATTGAGAGATCAGGGCCCAGCCTTAACAGCAACCCTTACAAAAGAGATTTGGGCAGCACTGGGGGTTCAGTTGGCATTACACATCCCATACCACCCTCAAAGTAGCGGGAAGGTAGAAAGGATGAATGGGACACTAAAAACAGGATGTTAAAGATGGCCCAATAGACTAACATGAGTTGGCCCATTGCCCTGTTCAGTGTCAGACACACCCCCAGGGGAAACATGCCCTATCCCCTTATGAAATTTTGTTTGGTTCAGCTCCCAGACTTGGTTGTTACTTTCCACAACAGTTACAGTTACAGTCTGATGTGTTGACTAATTATGTAACCACATTATCACGAGAATTAACCTGAATGCATGTCCAGGTGTTTTCTTCCATTCCAGATCCTGAATTAGATACAGGAACACACCAACTACTGTCTGGAGATCCTTGAGCCAAGTTATGATGGTCCATTCCAAGTTTTGCTGACCACAGCCACCTCAGTCAAGTTGGCCAGGAAGAACACCTGAATGCACGCTTATCACTGCAGGAGAGAGTGTTTTCGGGTGCTGCATATCCTTTTTCTGTTTGATCTAGGGGGGAGGGGCCCAGGAGGTGGCCATCACAAAAATGATAACATAATTACGTTTTAGTGTAACTCTTCAGGTACACATGTGACCACCTTTACCTTAGATTACTGTGACATAGTACCTTGTCCGTTTGACCCTTCATGGTGATGCCATTGGTACAGTGATATCCCTGACGGTAAGGACATATATGTATGCCACACAGACAGTTACTGGGGACAGAGTTGTGGTTTCTGTGGGGGCCAGTGGGTTGGAACACAGGGCCAGACGTCATAGGGGTTACAAGGGGGGTCCCTGATGAGTTTAAAGCCAGGGATCAGGTAAAAGCTGGTTTTGAGTCTTTGATCCCCATAACAACTGTCAGCAAGAATGTAGATTGGATTAACTACATGTCATGGTTATGCAATAGAGTTTGTCGATCAGCATACCTGTCTCCATGTGTTCATCTCTAGAGACCAGCTGACCCTCACCAGACTGCTTTTGTAACCTCTCCTATAAGCATGGCCCCACCCCAGGCCCTATCAGGGAACCCTATATTAACCTGTGCACTGCAAGCCAGCAGTGCTGATCAACCACTGTGTGGTAGCCTCTGTGTGTACTTGCTGTGTTTCTTACATCTGATTCCTGTTACCGACTTTGGCCTGTTCCCGACCATCCCTGTTTGCCTGTGACCCTGATGTTCCAGCCAGCTGCCTCCTTCCTCTTCTCCTGTAGTCTACCGTGAGCGTGAGCTGTGAGACCCTGGGGGCCGCGACCTGGAGCCAGACTGCAGCGCAGTCCATCCTCACCACTAGAGGCTCTGGTGAACACCTGCTGGCTCTTAGACTCCGCGCCCTGGGGAATCTATGCTCTAGCTCCCAGTGGGATCTGTGTCAGTGATCCAGTAGACCTGCTTCCTGAACCTCCCAGGGTACAATCCGCAGCAGTCAGCCGTAGGGTCTACTACCTTGCGGTGCACTCCTGATCCCAACGGTGTGCATCTGTCACCCAGCCTCTAGGTGACCGGACACTACACATATTATAACCAACGGAGATTTGTAAATTACTCTAAAGATGCCCTCCAGCGAATTGCTGACCAGTTAGCCCCCACTTCCTACATGACATTCCAGGACCGGATGGCCTTAGACATGGTGCTAGTTGGGAAAGGAGGTGTTTTGTAAAATCATAGGAAAAAACGGGAACCTGTTGTACATACATTCCTGATAATATTGGCCCAAATGGTAAGGTTACTCTAGCTATAAAGAAATTAGAAGATCTGTCACTGGAGTTGAAGAAGAACTCAGGTATCACAGACCCATGGGACCAATATTTTAGCTGGATGAGTGGGTGGCAGAAGGTGCTCGCCCAGATAGGGGTAACGGTATTAATAATCCTGGTTCTTTTAACCCTGATTGTATGCTGCATTCTACCTTTCGTAAAAAGTTAATGAGCAAGGCTGTAGACAATAGCACACCTACATTTCTCCACCAAGAAGAAGAGGACCCCCTTATGATGGAAGATGACAAACCCTTCACTCCTCTACAGTCACTGCCTGTCCATAATCTCACAATCCTATAGGTTTTTAGGGATAGATAGCGCCTGACTGCACCTCTCCAGCTGTATCGAGGAGGGAAGTGAACAGTTGCTGCCCAATTCTATATACAGCCTAAAAGAGTTGCTGAGGAGAAGGGCCAGGCCAAAGTGGGACCTTTAGTATTAGGGACAGAAAAGAGAAAATAGTCATTTTAGGGGGGATTGTGAAGGAATGTGATGTAGATAATAATAATAGTAATCTGAAAATGTCTATTTTCTTATGAGCATACATATTTTTCTCCTTACTCATTATATAAGTATACAGGTTTGCTCTGTTTCTATATTTTCTCAAGATGGCGGGTACCCCCTGCATCCCACACATCAGAAGAACGCGGAACTGAAGATAAAACCAAAGACAGTCAGACCTCGTTATGAAAATTCTCCATCTTCTTTTTCTATCCTAACCAATGAGATGTACCTATTAGACTAACATAGCAATGACGTATTTGTGTGTATAAAACATTAACACCGCCTTGAATAAATTAGAAGTGTAACAAGTAATGGTGCTGAGCGTGTCTCAGAGTGTTTACTTTTATATGCATGCATATCAACACTTTCAAATTAGAGACAGCAGCAGATAACCTTGGGCTTGATTGGAGCTCTTAATCATTTCCTTAACAGCCTATGTGTGTTTTCCTTAAAAAAAAACAGTTTGTTGGTGAGGAGGTAGGTACATTTCAAAAATACAATGTGAAATTAACAAGAGACACCAACACCAAACAACCTCCTTGAGATTAAATAATACAAGATACTAATGGTGTTGTGATAACTTGACACACAAAACACGCACAAAAATATTCTAGAATAAAAAGCAAAAAAAAGTAAAAAAAAAAACAGCCTTGAAAAAATTTTTTACAATTAAAAACAAACAAAAAATAAATTGGTTAGATGTGACAAATCAAAATATATTGAGGGAATCCCGATAAATAGTAAAGAAATAAGTTTGTGAGAAGTCTGTGTGAATATAAGCAGCAAAACTACTTCATTCTTCTCACATTATAAAGAAGAAGAGAGTGCGCTGTATTAAACCATTTTTTACATTGCAGCGTGACGAAAGTGCTGTATCCATTGCGAACGCTAATTTTACCAGACCGAGCTGTTCCGTCTCGGAATTTCTTCTGAGCATGCGTGGTACTTTGTGCGTCGGAACTGGCCACACACGGTCGGAATTGACGTGGTCGGAATTGACGCGATCGGATTTTGTTGTCAGAAAATTTTATAGCCTGCTCTCAAACTTTGTGTGTCGGAAAATCCGATGGAAAATGTCCGATGGAGCCCACACACGGTCGGAATGTCCAACAACGCACTCCGATCAGACATTTTCCATCGGAAAATCCGACCGTGTGTACGGGGCATAAGAAAAAAGCTTTTAAACCCCCAGTCTATTGCAGATGTGTTTAGCCTATATTATAGCAATCTCTAACATTAAAGACAATGTCACAACATACCAACCTACAATAGCTGAAATTTATGAATTCCTCTCTCACGTCAATCTTCCCACCCTGACACCCCAATGATTAACTAGTCTAAATACTCCCTTTATGGCTGCGGAAATCACTAAAGTGATTAAGAACTTGCCAAAAACAAATCCCCAGGCCCTCTTGGCCTAACTGGCAAATATTACAAACAGTTCTAAAACATACTAACACCTCACTTTTCACTATCCTCTCTCTATATTAATGCTGCCTCCTCTCGATCTTTCCCAGGAAATGTTTTCTGCACTGGTTGTAACATTTCCTAAACCAGGTAAAGACCCTACCTCCCCACAAAAATTTTACCCAATTTGCTTACTCAACAATGACAGAAAAATCTTTAAATAAAAACAGTCAACAGGCAATATATACACATATATGGAACAGTCCTAATATAAGGTGATATAAAGTGATTGTGATCAGTAATGAAAAATCTGTCTTCCAATGTGCTCAGACTGGGTGTCCCACATAGATGTACACTCACCCCTAGGAGTTGACCAACTATCTCTAGTAAGCGTGTGGGGATACCCCTGTAGAGATCCGTGGCTGGCGTCTCATGTAGTGTGAAATCTTATGCAGGTAGAAAAAATAAAAAAAGAATCCTCATTGCGTAATATCGTTCCAAAGGTTTATTTTATAAAAAACAATATTAAAATTCTACTCATATGAAATGGTGCCTAATTATCCTGGCACACGGCGTGTATAGCAGGTGATTTTTTGGGGGGAAAATCGGCCCACACTGTTACTGCTATCAGTAGTTCTGCTTGATTACTGTTGTTTGCTTGGGCAGAAGTGTGTCACGGTGACATGGTAATGCCTCAACGTGTTTCAGCCAATCAGCGGGCCATCATCAGGAAGCTCTAATTCCACTATTTTGGATAAGGGCATTTATTCCCTTACTACGAATCTCGTGATTTGGATATATTAATCACAAAATTGTGCCTTGGGGTGCTTACAATCTAATCAATGGACAGATATAAGTATATATATATATCAACAATACTTAGATTTATAGTGTATAATGAACAATAAAAAAAAATATATAATAATATTTATAAATAATGTGTTTAAAGGGAATAGTGAATTTCATGATGTAAGGACCTCTAGTGGTGATAAATGAAATCATTTTTATTAAGTGCAATTAAATGCAATTAAATTAAGATGGCCATCTAGTGGCCAAGAATAATATAGATAGTGGTTTATAGATTTAACTTAATACTAATGGTGAATTATACATTAAATTACTACATATTATTGGTTGTAATCAGTAAATACGAATATTAGTAAACATATTAAGGTGAAATTAATTAGTGCAATATATTCAATAAACTGATTTTAATATAAAAGTTAATAAATTATATAATAAATGTATGATAACTTTATTACCACTTGCTTACCAGGCACTAACATCCTCTTCCTGCCAAAGCCATTTTTCAGCTTTCAGCACTGTCGCACTTTGAATGACAATTGCGCGGTCATGCTACACTGTAGCCAGACACATTTTTTATCATTTTCTTCACACAAATAGAGCTTTCTTTTGGTGGTGTTTAATCACTGCTGGGTTTTTTATTTTTTACAAAAAAAAAAAAAGACCAAAAATTTGGGGAAAAAAAAGGTTTTTTACTTTTTTTCTGTCAGTAAATTTTGTAACTAAGCAATTTTTCGCCTTCACTGATGTGCATTGATGATGCAGCACCGATGGGCACTGATAGGCTGAACTGGTGGGCATTGATGAGGTGGCACTTATGGGCACTGACGAGCTGGCACTATTGAGGAGGCACTAATATGCTCAGACTGCACTTATGGGCACTGATATGTGGCACTGATGAGCACTGACAGGTGGCACTGATGGGCACTGTTAGGTGGCACTGATGGGCACTAATAGGCAGCACTGGTGGGCACTGATAGGCGGTAGTGGCGGGCACTGATAGGTGGCACTGGTGGGCACGGATAGGTGGCATGGATAGGTGGTACAGATGGGCACTGATGGGCATTAATGGGTGGCACTGATGGGTGGCACTGATGGGCATTGATGGACAGCAGTGATGGGCATTGATGGGTAGCACTGATAGGTGGCACTGATTGCCAGCACTGACTAGCATGGCTAATGGGCATTGATTTATGGCACTTGTGGGCAGTGGTGGGCACTGATTGCTGCCACTGATGAGAACTGTATGTTTGCATTGGTGGGCACTGTATTGTTACACTTTATTTCTTTATTTAATCAGGGCACGGATACCCTTTTAGCCACAAAAGTGAAAAAAGAAGTCTATGATGTCACATTCATCACAGGCTTTAACAAACAGTTTAAACATTTGGAACAAAGTATAAAAAAGTACTGGCCAATCTTACAAAAAGACCCTATTTTAAATAACATTCTACCGAGTAGGCCTAAGTTAATTTACCACAGAGCTCCTGGATTAAGAGCAAAGCTAGTGAAAAATATACCAGACCCCCAAAAAAACAACCAATCACTATGTTCAATTTGGAAGGTTTTTTAGATGTGGTCCCTGTAGGAGCACCAAAGCAGCACCCATGAAATGGACATCTTTTTATGCCACATCAAACCAAAAAACAGTATCCCATTAGGAAATTTAACACATGTGGCACCAAGCACATCATTTATGTCCTGAAATGTACCTGCATGTACCAATATGTGGGCAGGCCCTCCAGGACATTAACCAAGTGTGTGAGTGAACACATAAACATCCATAATGGATTTCCCAAACACAGTCTGTCCAACCATTTCAGGCTGGCACACAACAAAGATCCAGCTGCATTATCCTTACATGCCATTGATACTATTAATAAACACTGGTGAGGTGCCAATATGATTAGCTTATAGAAAGTGGGCCATATACACAGAGTGGCCCGCCCAGCCCCTATCCTGTTGGCTGGTGTTTAATAGCTGTTCTGTCCCGCCCACCCCTGACATCAACGACAAATTTTGACAGCTGATCTTTGCATGCAGTTACATTACATGACAGTGTCACGCACTGAGTGGCTCTTACAAGCCTCCCCGACTGCTCAGTGTGAAACTCCACCTCTCCTCTATCAGTGGCAATCGTGCCACTTGTCAGTGCCAATCAGTGTCAACAATACCACTTATCAGTGCCAATCAGTGCCACCTGTCAGTGTCAATCAGTGCCAACCAATGCCACCTGTCAGTGCCAATCATTACCAACCAATGCCACCTATCAGTGCCAATAAGTGCCCATCATTGCTGCCTATCATTGCCACCTGTCAGTGACAACCAATGCCACCAAACAGTGCCCATCAGTGCTGCCTATCAGTGCCTCCTATTAGTGCCCATCTGTGCTGTCAATCAGTGCCGCCTATCAGTGCCAATCAATGCTTCCAATCAGTGCCAACCAATGCCACTTATCAGTGCAACTGTCAGTGCCAATCAGTGCTGCCCATTAGTGCCAACCAATGCCATCTATCAGTGCCAATTAGTGCCCATCAGTACTGCCTATCAGTGCAAATCAGTGCTTCCAATCTATGTCACCTATCAGTGCCAATCAGTGCCCATCAGCCCTGCCTATCAATTCCCATCAGTGCTGCCTATCAGTGCCACCTATCCGTGCCAACCAATGATACCAATCAGTGCACATCAGTTCTGCCTAGCAGTGCCTCCTTTCAGTGCCCATCTGCACTGGCAACCAATTCCACCTATCAGTGCCAATCAGTGCTGCCTATCAGTGCCAATCAGTGCTTCCAATCAGTGTCACCTATCAGTGCCAATCAGTGCTCTTCAGTGTGTATCCAGCTTAAGACTGGGATGCCATGAAAAGTTCATGTGCGTGTAAAGGCAGGCGTCCCAATACTTTTGGTAATTTAGTGTAAAATATATATGCATGCATGTGTGCTTGAGCTTTGGGGTGCACACCCTAATGCACATCAGTTCTGCCTAGCAGTGCCTCCTTTCAGTGCCCATCTGCACTGGCAACCAATTCCACCTATCAGTGCCAATCAGTGCTGCCTATCAGTGCCAATCAGTGCTTCCAATCAGTGTCACCTATCAGTGCCAATCAGTGCTCTTCAGTGTGTATCCAGCTTAAGACTGGGATGCCATGAAAAGTTCATGTGCGTGTAAATGCAGGCGTCCCAATACTTTTGGTAATTTAGTGTAAAATATATATGCATGCATGTGTGCTTGAGCTTTGGGGTGCACACCCTAATGCAATAGGCTGTGCATGCCTATGAGAGCCGCTGATAGCAGTAACACCACCATTATGGGCTGATTTTCCCCCAAAAAATCACCTGCTACACATGCCAGGTGCCAGGATAATTAGGCACCATCACATGTGAGTGGAGTTTTAACCACATCAATACTGGGCACTTTCGCCCCCTTCCTTCCCAGGCCAATTTTCAGCTTTCAGCACTCTCGCATTTTCAATGACATGCGCGGTCATGCTACACTATACCCAAATTAAATTTTTGTAATTTTGTTCGCACAAATAGGGCTTTCTTTTGGAGGTATTTATTCAGAACTCCGTTTTTTATTCTTTGCAATATAAGCGAAAAAAGAGCGGAAAATTGGAAAAAAAACAATATTTTCTTTATTCTATTTTAAAAGAAATCCAATAAAATCTAATTTTGTCATAAATTTAAGCCAAAATGTATTCTGCTACATGTCTTTGGTAAAAAAATCTGTTAAGTGTATAATAATTGGTTGATTACGATTGGGTGATCACGGACAGATGTACGCAAATGATCATGTACAGATGTGCGCAGATGATCACGGACATATGTGTGCAGATAATCATTTGGGACATGTGATTTTACTGGGACATATAGGGGGGACAGGTGTTTTTACTATGTTGGGACATGTGTATGTATTTTTGGGACATGTATTTTGGGGACATGTGTTTTTGGGACATGTGTTTTGGGATATTATGTTTTACACTGTGTGTTACTATGCTGGTGATCAGTGTGTAAAAAGCTGTAAAAAACAGCTCATACACACTGATCACCAGCCAGCTGCAGTGATCCGCTCTCCTCTCCTCACCAACAACTAATGTGTGAGGAGAGGGGAGCCGATCGCCTAGCAACCAGCTCTCTGTGTACATCACATGACGGCTGTGATTGGACACGGCCGTCATGTGATAATGAGGGTCAATCACAGAGCCCTCCTGCAGATCTGAGATGCGCCGCGTCCTGGTGACACAAGCGCATCAGGATCGTGCCACTGCGCGGGCCCGAATGCGTGCAATCCCCCTCCTTCTGAGGGACGTTCCTGAAGGTCCACTCAGAAGGAGAGAGCGCCCACCCGGCCGTACATATGCAGTGGCCGGGTGGGAAGTGGTTAATATTGTTTTTTTATAAAATAAACATTTAGAACGATATTGCGAAATGAGGATTCTTTTTTTATTTTTATCTACCTGCATGAGATATCACACTACATGAGACGACAGCCACGGATCTCTACAGGGGTATCGCCCACGCTTGAGCGACCATACTAGAGATATTTGATCAACTCCTAGGGGTGAGTGTACATCTATGTGGGACACCCAGTCTGAGCACATTGAAACACGGATTTGTCATTACTGAGCGCAAGCACTTTATATCCCCTTATATTGGGACTGTTCCATATATGTGTATATATTGCCTTAAACCGAGCGCAGTGGACTGTTTTTATTTATTGTTCATTGCCTCTGGCAATTTTTTACTGCAGCTGGTCTAATTTTATGCTTTTTTATATTCTATCAATTCTATTGGCGCTTAATTTTTATTATTAGACATAAAAATCTTTGCCAAACTTCTATCAAATTGATTAATAAATATATTGCCAGATCTACAGTATCTTACAAAAGTGAGTACACCCCTCACATTTTTGTAAACATTTTGTTATATCTTTTCATGTGACAACACTGAAGAAATGATACTTTGCTACAATGTAAAGTAGTGAGTGTACAGCTTGTATAACAGTGTACATTTGCTGTCCCCTCAAAATAACTCAACACACAGCCATTAATGTCTAAACCGCTGGCAACAAAAGTGAGGTGTGTTAAATTTGGTGTTATCGCTCTCACTCTCTCATACCGGTCACTGGAAGTTTAACTTGACACCTCATGGCAAATAACTCTCGGAGGATCTGAAAAAAAGAATTGTTTCTCTACATAAAGATGGCCTAGGCGATAAGAAGATTGCCAATACTCTGAAACTCAGCTGCAGCACGGTGGCCAAGACCATACAGCGGTTTAACAGGACAGGTTCCACTCAGAACAGGCCTCGCCATAGTTGACCAAAGAAATTGAGTGCACATGCTCAGGGTCATATCCAGAGGTTGTCTTTTTTTTTTTTTTTTTAAAGGTTTTTTATTTGCCAAAATAATCATACATCTTATTCGCAATAGGTAATATACAAGGATATACATGTTACATTCCAGAGTGCATTCAGAAACAAATCCTGCATACAAATAAAGAAATATTTTATATATTACGTTGCGTTTGTCATGACTCGTTAAATCATTGGCTGTTTTCTTGAAACTCAGGACCAACTTATTTTAGCCCAAATGGTTGTATAGAACAAAGGCTATAGGATATACAAATAAAGCAACTAGAGGGAACTATCCCACATAAAAATAAAGTAAAATAAAATAACCGAAAAACAAAGAACGAGAGAAAAAAAAACTTTTTTTTTTTATCTTCTTTTTTTCCCTTTTGTGCTGTGTGCTGCTGTGATTCAACTCCCCACTAGATCTATTAATTACTATTCAATGGTTCACTAGTATCCTACAGAATTACTGGGTGTATTGTAGCGTGTTTTCAGAGTTAATCCATCTCCCCCATACTTTATTAAATTTTTTTCTTGATCCTCTAGACTCATATGTCATTTTATACATGGTGATGTTGGCGTTAACCAAACCTTTCCAGGCATTCAAAGTAAGATAGTCTCTCCTGATCCAATGTAGTACAATTAGTTTCCTTACATAGTAAAACAATAGTCTTAGTAGTGTTCTCGTATTATTACTCATAACTTCATCTTCTATGATCCCTAAAAGACCCAGCAGAGGGCTGCATATGTTCGGTATATCTAAAGTATCAGCAATAAATTGAGTCACCTGAGACCATAATGGCCTAACTCTGCCACATTCCCATACCATATGTATAAAAGAGCCCTCTTCTTTTAAGCATTTATGAAAAATAGGGTCTTCTTTCTTTCCCATTTTATAGAGTCTTAAAGGGGTATAGTACATCTGATGTAAGTACCTTAGCTGTATTAATTTGTCCCTAGCAGAGATAACTGTGGGCAAGTATGACGCTAGAACATTTTCCCATTGGCCGTCTGTAATTTCTGGTATGATCTCTACCCATTTTTCTTTAAGTTTACTTTCTCTAGGATTCTCTTTTTCCTGAAGTGTATGATAGTATGTAGAAATTCGTTTAGTATGATCTGGAGTAGCCAGTAGTCTTTCTATCATAGTGTTTTCCAATGTCAACGGTCCAGCCCCAAATTGAACATACGCAGCGTGTCTCAGTCTAGTAAATTGGTATTCCCAGGTCTCTGGGACATTCAGTTCTCTTCGCAATAGCGAGAAGGTTTTTATTTCCCCATTGATATACAGTTGGTGTAAGTATGTGAGCCCAAATTTAGACCATCTAAATCCGTCTTCTAAATTAAAGAATTCTTTCAGGTTGGGATTGAACCACAGTGGCGCATTAGGGGATAAATGTAGGGAGTTATCTGTTATATGTTTCATGCAAATCTCCAATACCTTTTTTGCAGATTTTAGAATCTCCTTGCCCCCTATGGTGGGGACTTCTCCCCTGTAAAAGAAGTTCAGTAAGGTTTCATATGATGTCACCGTTGCTGCTTCAACTGCAACCACAGCGTTATTTAGTTGTGGGAACATTCTCCAATGGATGAATACTAATTGGGATGCTAAATAATATAGTCTCAGGTCAGGTATCGCCAGACCACCTCTGTGAACAGGTAACTGCAACACCTCAAGAGAGACTCTTGCTGCTTTATTGCCCCATAAAAAAGATGTTAATAGGGAGTTTATGTGTTTGAAAATTCTTTTTGGGATATAAATTGGGGCGTTAGAGAGGATGTACAAGAATTTCGGAAGGAAGATCATTTTAAATAAGCTAGCCCTGCCATAGAGTGTAAGTGGAAGGTCCTTCCATTTCTGTATTCTGTCACTAAATGCTCTGATGATAGGCCATAGGTTGTCCTCGATGAATGAATCTACAGGTAATTTGATCACTACTCCCAGGTATTTAAATTTCTCCACAATAGCCAGGGGGCACTGGGCTGGGAGTATTAAGTCTGGCTGTGAGTCTATCGGGAAGAGGACTGATTTGGTCCAGTTGATCCTGAAGCCAGAGAAATTCTCGAATTCCCGGACAAACGAGACCGCTGTGGTCAACGACTGCTCTGGATCTCTCAAGTATAGGAGCATGTCGTCAGCATATAATGACACACGCTCCTCCAGTTCTCCCACCCTGAGCCCCTGTAACTTGACATTAGATCTAAGTGTAACCGCCAATGGCTCTATGGCCAAAGCAAACAGAAGAGGAGACAGGGGGCAACCCTGTCTTGTTCCCCTATAGATCTTGAAAGGTGCAGAAATAGAGCCATTCACTCTAATGCTCGCTCTGGGGTCATTATACAAAAGTTTAATCCATGAAATGAATTTTGATCCGAACCCCATCTTGCCTAAAAGCGAAAATAGATAGTTCCACTCTACAGAGTCGAACTCCTTTTTGGTGTCTAAAAATGCCACAACTCTCTTTCCTTTATTATCATGAGGCGTCTGGAGGTTAACATATAGTCTACGTAGATTCATTTGGGTGGAACGTCCGGGTATAAATCCAGTTTGATCTGAGTTAATTAGTTTGAGGATCACCGACTGCAACCTACCAGCCAAGATCTTGGCCAGTATCTTGACGTCGGTATTTATCAAAGAAATTGGCCTGTATGACTCACACTCCTGTAGATCTTTTCCTGGCTTAAGTAACACTATAATTAATGCTTCCCTCATAGACTCTGGTAACATGCCTTCTTTCTCTGCAGTTATAAAGACTTTTTGTAGTATTGGTACTATCTGTTCTTTATGCAACTGATACCACTCAGCTGGAAATCCATCCAAGCCAGGAGATTTACCCGGCCTGAAGGATGAGATTGCAGCACCAATCTCCTCCGTGGATATCTGCTGATCCAGAAGTTCTCTATCTTCCTGTGGTAGAGAGGGCAGTGTTAAATTGGCAATATACCTTTCCAGTTCCTGGTCAGTGTGCTGGGTTTGCGTCTGGTAAAGATTCTCGTAGAAGTCTAGAAAAGCGTTTAGAATCCCTTGGGCCTCCTCAACTACCTCACCATTTAGTTTCTTTATCTTACCTATTGAGACCGGTGCATAAAGTGGGCTTGCCAAAAAGGACAATAGGCGTCCACTCTTATCGCCGAACTCAAAAAAAGATCTTGCCTGCCGTATTCGTGTTTTTTCAGTGTGTTCAGTTAATAGTAAGCTATATTGTCGTGTTTTTTCTTGCCAAAGTCTATATCTACCTGGAGATGAGTCAAGGATATATTCTTTTTCAGCCTCCAAGGCACCAATCTCTGCATCTTTCATATCTGAGTTATGTGCCTTGGTGAAACTTCTTGTTTCCGATGTAAATACCCCTCTCATAGTTGCTTTAAAGGCATCCCATTGAATAGCTAATGTGGTTTCCTTCCCATTCTCCTTCCAATAGTGCCCAATATTCTCTTTGCATTTTATGGTGACATAATCCTCTTGGAGCCATTTTGTATTCATCCGCCATTTTCTCCTTCCCCGTGGAGCTCTCAAATCTAGAATGACCCCCAAAGGGGAATGATCTGATATAGCTCTAGGGAGATATCTGATGGCAGTTATGTAAGGAAGGCCATCTACAGATGACAGTGCCAAATCTATTCTGGAGAGTGTCTTATGGGTCTCAGAGTGACATGAGAACTCCCTAACTCCAGGGTTCCTTTCTCTCCAAACGTCAGTGAGTGCGTAACTCTCCAACCAGGAGGATAAATTATGTCTGGACCCGGAAACATTCCCATGTCTGTCCAGAGCCCCATCCGACACTGCATTGAAATCTCCTAAGAGTAATAATGGGCCTTGAGCAATTAGTATAGCTTCTTTAATTATTTTGTCTAATATCGGCAAGGAGAATGGTGGCGGAACGTACACACATACCAATGTCAGAAATACATTATACATTCGGCATACCAGGATAGCATATCTACCGTTCGGATCTAGTTTGACTTGCAAAATTTGCGCAGCCGCATTTTTGGTAACTAAAATAGCTACACCCCTAGAGTATGTTGAGTATTCAGCATGCAAAACTCTCATCACGTTCGGTTTTTTTAGTGCCATAACCTTAGATCCCTGCAAGTGTGTCTCCTGCAACATTATGATATGAGGTTTGTATCGTTTTGTGAAATCAAAGATGAGAGATCTCTTAATCTTGGAATTCATACCATGCACATTCCATGACAGCAACTTTATCTTACCCTCCATACGTATGTATAAGTGAACAATTGCAGGGTAACAACGAATAATTGTTAGCCAGTCTCATTCCTATTGAGTAGATCCCCTGTGAGGAGAGAATAAAACACATCAGCAGCACACAGCACGAACCAAGATTAACCAGTAACATAAGCCCCTTCCCCCCTCCCTGCACACACACCCAACCTGTTGTGTGCCTGTCTCCCATAACAAAAAGGCAGAAGAATTAAAGTGACCGCAGGGGGTCACAGTTCTCTAAGAAGAACAGAGTCACCTTATATTCGAACAACAGAAATAAGATTTTTTATCTTTCCCCTTCTCCTCTCCTTTACCTCCCCTTCTCCTCCTCTCCCAAGAGAGAAAAAGAGAAAACCAAAACAAAATTCTTTTTTCCCTTCTTTTCCTCTCCTCCCTGGGGGGGAGGGAAACAAGAGAAAAACAACATCCAAAAAACAGAGAAAAAAAAGGAAAAAAAAAAAAGTGGGGAAAGACCTGATACAGTTCAACCAGGGGGGTATCTCCGTATCCGATATCAGTGGAAGGTGGTATAATTGAGTAGAGGAAAGGAGAGAAAAAAACTTTCCTATCAAAAAAAAACCTCTATCAATAAAAAGTATAACTGCTCAAAATAGGAGCCAAAACCTCTGTGTTCTCCACCTTCCTCTTCTTCTCCCTCCAATGTTCTTGTTCCTTCTCACTCTGATATCAAGAACAGTTTACTTAAGTGATGTTATAAATTGTATGCTGCATCTGTCGGGACTTTATGCCGTTTTATTGTAGTGTCAAAGATTATCTTGATCACGGATATTTCTTCACCCTAGCATAGGTAGTCCTAGAGTAGTCATCATGTGTATTCCAAAACATCTTCTTACTCAGTTACCGGTGTTTAGTTGGGCTGCGGCGTCCTCTGGAATCCAGCCATCTTGAGGCCTCCGTGGGGTTAGTAAAGAACGAGGCCTTCCCCCCATCTACTACTCTTAGCTTCGCCGGGTATAACATGCTGTAGGGAAGTTGTAGGTCTCGGAGTCTCTTCTTTACATGAATGAAGCTAGCTCTCTGTTTTTGCGTGGCCGCAGAAAAGTCAGGATAAATGGATATACGATTTCCATTGTATTGCAATTCACCTCCAGTGCGTGCAGCTCTGAGTATGCTTTCTCTATCTCTGAAGTGTAATATGCGTGCAATCATAGGGCGCGGATGTGCTCCAGGGGGAGGAGGTTTGGAAGGTATCCTGTGTGCCCGTTCTATAGCAAACAATCTGGAAAATGTAGTGTCAGC
Source organism: Lithobates clamitans (assembly GCA_037952925.1). Lineage (NCBI taxonomy): Eukaryota > Metazoa > Chordata > Amphibia > Anura > Ranidae > Lithobates > Lithobates clamitans. The sequence continues at coordinate 1,100,931 of JBBGZY010000143.1, forward strand.
CATATTATCTTTAAGCCAAAGTTCCAGAAAGTCTTCTGGCTGTGTTCCCTCAGCTTTTTCAGGAAATCCTACAAAACGGACATTGTTCCTTCTCTGTCTGTCTTCCATGTCTCCCAGCTTATCAGTGTGCGCGTTTATTTCTTTATGTAGATATTGTACTTTCCCCTCCATAGGCCGCACCACATCCTCCATGTCACTGATTCTTTGCTCAGCTTCAGAGGCCCTCCCTCTAATGGTCTGCACATCCTGCTTCAGGAAGGACATTTCTGCTCTCATCCCATCAATATGCTCAGTTAAAGTAGTTTGGCATGTGTAAATGGCCTCCATAATTTGCTTTAAAGAGGGTTCTTCCGCATTAACTGTTGGTTCTGTGGCTATATCATCACAGGGGAGTCTATCCAGGGAGAAACCTTGTTTTCTGCCTGGAGATCTGCGTGGAAGCGGGCTTACCTTCCCAGGCTGTGATGATGTCTTTTCAGCTCCGCTCCGCTTTGTGCTGCTGGGGCCTTGTTCCATCGCCTCGTGTGCGGCGCCATCTTGGCTTCCCCAGGCATAGCGTGACAGACGTTCCGCAGCCGGTTCCATGGAAGCCGGCCCGTATTTAACCATACCCAAGTGTTCCTTAGGGTCCGGTGAGCAAGGGGGTGCCGGTATCGTGCAGGATCCGTGTCTCTGACACTCAGGATTAAGGCAGAATGTTGTGTCCCGGCCGGAGCTCCTGTGAAGAGCTGTTCACATGTCCACTGCTAGCTCCGCCCCCCCCAGAGGTTGTCTTTGGGAAATAGACGTATGAGTGCTGCCAGCATTGCTGAAGAGGTTGAAGGGGTGGGGGGTCTGCCTGTCATTGTTTAGACCATAATTGGTCTGCATGGCTGTAATCCCAGAAGGAAGCCTCGTCTAAAAATTATGCACAAGAAAGCCCGCAAACAGTTTGTTGAAGACAAGCAGACTAAGGACATGGATTACTGGAATCACATCCTGTGATCTGATGAGACCAAGATAAACTTATTTGGTTCAGATGGTGTCATGCCTTTGTGGTGGCAACCAGGTGAGGAGTACAAAGACAAGTGTCTCTTGCCTACATTTAAGCATGGTGGTGGGGGTGTCATGGTCTCGGGATGCACGAGTGCTGCTTGCACTGGGGAACTACAGTTCATTGAGGGAACCATGAATGCCAACATGTACTGTGACATACTGATGCAGAGCATGATCCCCTCCCTCCAGAGACTGGGCTGCAGGACAGTATTCCAACATGATAATGACCCCAGGCACATTTCCAAGATGACCACTGCCTTGCTAAAGAAGCTGAGGGTAAAGGTGGTGGACTGGCCAAGCATGTCTCCAGACCGAAACCCTATTGAGTATCTGTGGGGCATCCTGTGTTGTGGAAAATTTTAAAAATGTATGTTGTCAAATGTCCCCCAGTGTCGGTTTTGTGAGCGTATTCGCACATACAGACGTTGGTGGAAGACCATTGGCTGCGAAAACCTTCCTGTGGACATGGCAGATCTTTTGCTCTTTTAGGGATGTTAGTTTATGCCTCATCAAGAGATTGGCCAACTTATGGCGACTGCATTAATGACTCGGAGCATACATGTCTGCGTATATGGGAACTATAGCATAACTATATGAAAATTATGGCTCACTGAGCCATGGTTTTGTATGGTTCACATCACTGGTAACAGTGGGAGTGGGCACACGGTCGTGTTCAAAGCCATGTGCTTGCCGCATGGTTTTGAACACCACCGTCTGCACACGTCACTACTGTATTTCTATTTCAATGGATACATGTTTTTGATTGGTTCTGTATTTAACCCTGTTGGAAGGGCTTCTGTATTTTCACATCCTGTTACATCCTTATATGGTCATTTCCTCTGTAGTGTTCATTTCCTGTGATGTCACTTGCAATGTAAGAAGTGATTGGCTGTTGGAACCATCACTTCCTGTTTGTGAAAGCTTTGATGTAATAAAAGCAGTCTTAGAGCGGAGAAAGGCAGTTATGCTGAGCTGAGAATGTAAGAAGGAGCTGATGTCTGTTTACTGGGGAATGGGGAACCAGAGGGGAGACATACGATCAAAAGGTAAGATGCATTTATATCATTAGACAAAATTGTTATTATTATTAGAAACAGGAGATTTGGCTGTGTGCTCTGCTTACAGCCAAATTTCGCTGACACCTGAAATGGAAGGTGGAGGAGCGCAAGGTCTCTAACATCCACCAACTCTGTGAAGTCATCATTGAGGAGTAGAAGAGGACTCCAGTGGCAACCTGTGAAGCTCTGATGAACTCAATGCTCAAGGGGGTTAAGGCATTCAGTCCACCTCCTCATATAAGGATATTATAGTACAGATCTCATAAATTTATTACTTTTATATCGTCACAAAATTTCGATCACTCAACATTTTGCACATGTATGCCAACACCCCACCTTATCCTCTTTCTTCTCATTTTACCCTCTATCCTATTTACTATCCCCTTTCCTTTTTCATTTCCTCTCCTATTATCAAGTTTTCTGCATCTCAAGCTTTCTGTTAGCTTCATTATATCTCTCTTATCTAACTGATGCAAGGTTTTTCATCTTGTTCTTACACTTTGATTTCTATGTTTACTCTGAAGGAAGGTTTTCCTTTTTCTACTCAATTACTACATTGATTCTCATCCTCCTTTCTGAATATACAGAACTGTTTAATGTATCTCAAGCTTCCTGACACTCATTGTATATATCCGAGCATTGAAATTGACTTTGCTTCTCATAATATTTGTACCCAGTTTGTGACATAACTGTTTATTTTTGTAATTATTTTCTTTAATAAAAATTTATTAAACAAAAAAAAGGGGGTTAAGGCAGTGCTGGAAAATAATGGTGGCCACACAAAATATTGACACTTTGAGCCCAATTTGGACATTTTCACTTAGGGGTGTACCCGCTTTTGTTGCCAGTAGTTTAGACATTAATGGCTGTGTGTTGAGTTATTTTGAGGGGACAGCAAACGTACACTGTTATACAAGCTGTGCACTCACTACTTTACATTGTAGCACAGTGTCATTTCTTCATTGTTGTCACATGAAAAGATATAATAAAATGTTTACAAAAACATGAGGGGTGTACTCACTTTTGTGAGATACTGTAATTCATAAGGATCAACAGGCTTCTGAAGCCACAAGAAGACTAATTAAAAAAACCCACCACAGCAAATTTACACATACTCCTTCTATTCTTCTTTCATTAAACGTCGAAAAGGAATTTAACAGAGTACACTGGCAATACTTCCGTCAAGTCCTTTGCAAATTTGGATTTTAGGGTCCACAGGAGCATACACCTGACCTATTGTCCACAACAATCCATATTACCAGCGGCACTAGGCAGGGTTGCCCCCTTTCCCCTCTGATTTTTAATTTGATGATGGTGCCCCTAGCAGAACATATCAGACAAAATGCTCTGATTTCCAGGTTTACCATCGGATCTCACGAACATAAGATCAACTTATTTGCTGATGATGTAATCCTCATGCCCATTAATCCATTAATCTCCCTAAAAATTCTACATTGATTTGGTAAGGTCTCCTATTATAAAGCTAATAAAAACAAAATCTTCTATCTAAGATATCGGCCTAGACAGTTCCACTAGAAACATTATACAACAAACTTTCCCTTACACATGGGTAGACACAAGTATACCATACAGGGGTATACAAATAATGAAAACCACCAAAACAGACTGCAAAGAGTGGACGGAGGGGGTAGCAGGTGGGTCCCTCCCCCCCCCCTCTGTCAGTCCCCACTTGTTCTTCCACTTACCCCTCCCTGTTCCCCCTCCTATTTTTTCTGTTCTCTTTCTTCTTTGTTCTCTGAACCCTTTATGATCGAGGATCTGGAGGTTGGAGCTGACTGCTTGGGCCGGTCCTGACCTCCAGGTTGCTGTTCCAAGAAGTCAAAATTGGGTAATACAAGGCTGCTACGAATGGGCCCCCCCAGGTGGTTTGGATGGTCTCCAAGAGTGTTAGTAGTCTAATTTGGGCTGTGACACTTATTTAACGAGAGAAGCCACTACACTCTCCGACCTTGCATATTGTTTGTAATGTTATAGTGTTCTTTATAGCTCTAGCTTGTCTTTTAGACAAATTTGATGTCTGCAACCTATGAGCCACTGTTGGGCTTATCATGTATGGATCCTGTATCCCAGTTTGATGTGTTTAGCTTAATATTTCATGGAAAACTCTAATAAAATCTTTTTGGGAAAAAAAAAAGGAAACTACCAAAACCCTTTTCCATATAAACTACCTCCCATTCCGCACCTAGCTACAGACAGATCTTCAAAAACTAGCACAACATGAATTCTCCTGGAACCCACAGTTTTTTAGTGTGTCGCTTAGGCTCAATCACAATGGGGAGTAGTATGGGTGATGCTGCAACCACTGCAGTGCAAGCAAGGGATGGAGCTTGTCCCAGCTCCTATAGTCACTGGAAGGAAGAGAGGAAAGATCCCTGGTACCACACATCCACAGAGTCCTATGGTGGTATGAGAGAGACAACCTCAGCCTGGGCTCCCACCAAGCTATGCCCCCAATGCATTTCTTCCCCATGACTAAGCTCCCGGGGCAGAGTGAAGCACGTTAGGGGCATGGCCTGGCGGGAGCCCAGGCTGAGGTTGTCTGTCTCATACCACCATAGGACTCCGTGGATGTGTGGCACCAGGGATCTTTCCTCTCTTTCTTCCAATGAATTATTCTGGGCAGGTAGATTGGCTACATTCAAAAAGGAGGAACCTACCTCAACTTTTAAACTTATTTAGGACATTACCCATACTAATCCAGGCCTCCTGCTTTAAATCACTACAGTCAATGCTATCAAGATTATATGTAAAACCAAAAAAAACTAGGTGTGCCCATTCCAAACTGTTAAAACATAGATTAGTAGGAGAAACTGAGTACGTGAACTTTGGCAACTATTATTGGTCCACCATCCTCACAGAACTCAACTTCCACCCAACACCGTTTAGGGAATAAAAGAATCCACCTATACTTTGCGACAACCACTTAAAGCATGGCTCTTTGGTTTCCACTTTGGAGCCAAGGTCCCTTCCTATTTTCACCCAACAATGGCAGCTTCAGCGAAAGCATGGAAAAACTAATTTCCGTATCTCAGTCTTATCCAGACAATGAAGCTCTTAAAATCCATCTGTCAACATTACACAACCACATTGGGGGCCTGCCCCTTACACATTGGACACACAAAGGCATCCACCGACTAAACAATCTGTTCACAACCTCTGCCCCCATAACTTTCATCTGTCTCCAAAAAGAATACCAATTGGAGATTAGAAATCCATATACATACCTCCACATATTTCATTGTATAGCATCTCTCCCCAATTGGCCTTGCAAAATACCTTGTCCCACTTGGTCCCATCTCAATGATCCCAGAACAAAATCAAAAGGTATTTTGCTTTTTTACATGCTACTCCAACAAAAGTATAACTTTGTCAAAGCAGAACACCCTAAACTATGGGAATCTGATCTTGGGACCACGTATACTGATGACTAATGGTTAGGGAAAATAAAATGACTTACAAGGTTACTCGCTGTTCTACACTATGAGAACTATCTCAGAAAATCACCCTGCGATGGTACTTGACTCCAGATAAACTTTTGCACTTTAAAGTCCAGCAGTCTAACCTCTGTTGTAGACAATGTGTGAGTAAGGGGCACCTTCTACATAATCTATGGGGTTGAACAAAACTTACGACCTTCTGGGCATCTATTTTTTGCCTTATCTCCACCATTACCCAAACCTCCATCCCCCCATCCCCAGGCCTAGCTCTATTAAACATGGACATGGAAAATCTACTATCGCATTGCAGACACACAATCACTCGCATCCCAGCAGCAAGGCTATGTATCACAAGGAAATAGAAATCCACTACACCTCCCACTCTCTTGGATGCTTTGGATCTAACACAACTGCATTGCAGCAATGAACATGGCATGGCCACTAGTATGGGAAAGCTTGCACAGAAACTTACACTGTGGCAGCCCTGGTGTTTTTTTGGAAAACCCACAACCCTTAAAAGAAAAGTATAGCCAAAGCAGTACTTCTCCTGTGGATCACAGGAGTCCAGTTTGTTCTGCACTCCTGTGACCCATTTCCAGCAGACAGCGAGCTGAACTGTTGTCTGCTGATGTCACAGAGCCGGTCCAGGCTTAGGCAAGATCGCAACACTGGGGTCGGGATTCACCAACATGCCTGGACTGTTACCCGGCTCAGGCTCTCAGCGAGCCGGGTAACTGGCAATGAGCCTTTCACATTGCTATGGAACAATTTTGGCCCACTCTTCTTCGCAGAAGAGTCCACAGAATATTTGCCTAAAAGTCTTGGGGATAATCAAGATGTTTTTGGTAAATGTGAGATGAGCCTTTGTGTTCTTTTTGGTCAGCAGTGGCTTTGGCCTTGGAAGTCTCCCATGGATGCCATGTTTGCCCAGTCTCTTTATTATTGTTGAATAATGAACACTGACCTTACCTGAGGCAAGTGAGACCTGCAGTTCTTTAAATGTTGTTCTGGGTTCTTTTATGACCTTCTGGATGAGTCGTTGTCATGCTCTTTAGTATTTTTTGTAAGCTGGCCACTTCTGGAAAGGTTCACCACTGTTCTAAGTTATCTCTATTTGTGGAGAATGGCTCTCCCTGTGGTTCACTGGAGTTCCAAAGCCTTAGAAATGGTTTTGAAACCTTTCCTAGACTGAAAAATGTACATTACTTTGTTTCTTATCTGTTCTTTAATTTTTTTTAGATTGTGGCATGATCTGTGGCTTTTTGTGATCTGTTAGCGTGCTTCACTTTGTCAGACAGCTTCTATTTATGTGATTTCTTGATTCAGCAGGTCTAGCAGTAATCAGGCCTGGGTGCGGCAAGTAAAATTTAACTCAGCTTTCCAAAAAATAGTGGTTATTCACAGTTCATTCATGATTCAGCATGGGAGGGGGCAATTAATTTTTCACATAGGGCCAGACTGGTTTGAACAGCTTTTTTCCCTTAATTCATGAAATAATAATTAAAAAACTGCATCTTGGATTTACTTGGGTTATCTTTGTGTAAAACTAAAATTAGTTTGATGATCTGAATTATTTAAGTGTGAGAAATATGCAAAAAACAGATGTGGACAGATTCTTCCACCTGAGCTGTGGATCTCTGCAGCTCCTGCACAGTTACTATGTGCCTCTTTGCTGCTTGTCTGATTGATGCTCTCCTTGCCCAGCCTGTCAATTTAGGTGGACAGCCATGTGTTAATCTACTTAGCTGATAGAAATGTCAAAACTATAAAAAAAATGAAAAGGGGAACAACAGTGCATCATTCAGAAAAACTGCTGCTTACAATTTCAAAAAGGGGGACAGGCAAGGGACAAAAAAACAACCAACACGTAGCAACCAAAAAAAAAGTGGGTATACAGCACTGTATACAACACTAAATGTTATGTAATGTGGTGTAAAACACTGCACTACACAGACACACTTCACTGACACACTACAATATACTGCAGTAAAACTACACTGATGCATACAATATACCTCAGTAAAACTGCACTGATGCACTTAAATAAACTGCAGTAAAACTGAACTGACGCACTTCACTATACTGAAGTAAAACTGCACTGACGAACGTCAATATACTTCAGTAAAACTGCACTGACACACTAAAACAGCCCTTAAAATTTCCACTCGCCTACTCGAATTTTGTGAGTTGAAAATGCAGGCTGATGAGTGAGGGGCTGCCTCGGACGTGGGGGAGCATACATTCTCACCTCCTGGTCCGGGCACTTTGATAGACAGAACGCCGGTCCGATGTGTGACGTATATCAAAGTACCCAGGCTAGGACGCGTGGCTGTATGTGACAGTGAGTGTGGGGAACCCTCAGCAATTTAAATTGTTACAGCGATGTTTCCTGCTCTCTGATGATCCGGCCGGCAATCCTCTTCCCCTCCTCTCTCTTCCCCTGCACAGGTGAAGCTGCATTGTTGGGAACAGGTGCGGCTGCATTGATGGGCATAGGTGAGACTGCATTTTTGGGCACAGGTGCAGCTGCATTGTTGGGAACAGGTGCGGCTGCCTTGTTGGACACAGGTGAGGCTGCATTGCTGGATACAGTTTAATTAACTGTAACTTACAGTGTAAGTGTAATTTCATAAGATAATTTATGAGGGAGTGTTTAGGGGTGTAATTAGGGGCAGGGCAACTGGTGGCGAGTAACCCTTAAGGGCTGGCTAGTAGCTCAGGACTTGACATTTTGAGCCCTGCACTACAATATACTGCAGTAAAACTGAACTGACTCACTTCAATATTCTGCAGTAAAACTGCACGGATGCACTACAATACACTGCAGTAAAACTGCACTGACACACTACAGTATACTGCACTAAATTCAGCCCTGACACACCACACTGACACACTTCAATATACTGCAGTAAAACTGCCATGACACATTACACTGACACTACAGTAAAACTGCATGGTCACACTACACTGGCACTGCACTATCACTATATTCATACTACACTGACTCTCAACACTCGCAATAGAATCACAATAGCACACTATAGCACATTACCTTGCTAGTATCAATGAACAGAGCCCTGTTCTATCTATCTCCCCACCAATATCACACTGTAATTGGTTCCTCTGGGAAGGAAAAAAAAAGTATATATGCAGGTAATGCATTATGGTATGTGGCTTTAGAACCACTTTAAGAACTAAATTTACATATTCCTTACCATGTATGCAGTGTATATGAAAACATATGTCAGATGCTTTGTTCACTTTAAATAGCATACAAAGATGCAGTAGTAATTTAAAATATTGTAGACAGCTAACTAGCTGGTAACTGTACATGACTGGATCAATAGAGCAATTGAAACAATTGTGTGGACTATTTTGGACACTATGTAACACGTGCAATGCTTGAGAAAAGTATATGCTAATAGTGCTCAACCCCTTGAGGCCCGCCATCTCTACATAAATATCCTACCATTAAGTTGGGATGCCTGACTTTTACACCTGACTCTGACAACCTATGCTGACAGATGACTCTGATTCTTGGCTCTGCTAACAAACTCTGACAAAACCTACTGAGACTTATCAATCTGACACCTGACCCTGAAGCCTAACTGACTTCTGGCATGTTTGATTAATTATTGATGGGATTGACCATAGTTTGCTGGATTCCTGACAGCATATTAAAGCCGCAGCATGAATGAATCCCATAGTTTGCGTTTTTAACAGCTTAGAAACTGGTTGCTGTTTGTTTTCAAACTGAAGGCTGGCAGGTTGCCAAGATATGTTCTCATATAAAAAAATGATAATTTCTATGCCTTTGAAAGTACATTTCTCCACAATGCACTGTATATACAGTAGCTAAAGAGGTAAATAAAGGTTTGTTTTAAAGTACGTTCTGAATATGTACATATTTTAGTATGTACTGCCTGGACAGATTCAAGTATAACTAAAGGCATTATTTTTCCTTTTTATATAGAGTGGAGAGGAGAACAGAAAAAACAGGGATATCATCACTTTAGATTTATTCTCACTTTCTGTTTTGGCTATGGGACAGGAAGTTAATGGAAATCTCTCCAATGGGACACAGATGACATAAATAAACCTTACAAGGGTTATAGCTCTCTTTTGCTATCTAAAATGACTGCGGATGCGTTCATGCGCTCCTCCTGCTGATTCGTGTGGTAATTGAACACAGCTTGCGTTTAGTAGCGGATTTCAGCCAATGATTTTGGCTGAAGTCAGATGATCGGCTGTGTCCTATCACACACAGAGTTCTGTGTGTATAAACGTCAGAACTCTGTGTACATTTTTCAGCCAGATATCAAAGATAGAAAGAGTAAAAGCAGCACATATTACACACATCACACATTGTTAGGCACACAGGTAACCCCTTGATTTTTTTTTCATAGTACCCCCTTCCCATCCAGTGTCTTTAGTACAGTGTCAGTCTACAGTATTAGCACTAATCACTGTATTAGTGTCATTATTGATGTCAGTGTCAGTTAGTCAGTTAGTGTATCTCTCAGCCACCATTAGCTAGCACCAGATGGTCGGCCACACTATCACAGCCCCACTATAATTCGCTGATCACCGTCATTACCAGTATAGTGTCATAGCTGCATAAATTCCAGTATATATACACAATAGTTTGTAGACGCTATAACTTTCACACCAACCAATTAATTGTTATTGTTTTGTTTTTTTTTCTATCCAAAGATATGTAGCAGGATACATTTTTACCTACGTTTAAGAAATTTGATTTTTATAATTTTTTATTTGACATGAAAGAGAACTAGGGGGTTGAGGGGATTTTTGCGGTACCAACAAAAGTATAAGAAGAAAATAATGACTTAAAAATATACACAGTAATCTTTATTATTACACGATTAAAAGATACAAAATAATTGTTCACAGTAATAGCAATAGTGGTCATATTGATTGGTAGGTTCAAGAAAAAATTAATATATTGCACACTAGCCCAACATGTTTCGCTGATTGCTTCTTCAGGGGATGTGCAAATCAGAACAAGATTGACGTAAAGAACCTACAGAAATTGCCACCAAAAACAAATGAAGGCCGGGTTCAGTCACCCAGAAACCCCCAGGTACAAGGGAGATGGTCAAATTTGTAGTCATAGAGGACAGAAGGGCGAGATTAAGGTAATGTATTTATCAGCACATAGGAACGAAAGCGACATTAGAGCAACTTTAAACTACCTGCACGGCGTTAAATGCAGGGAGTGGTGCAGTGTCACAAGCACCACTCGATGGAGTCTAGCCCTCCGGCTCTTCCCGAAAAGATGGGGAAAGGTGATATTATTTTAATTGTGATCCCAGAATAATGGGCAATGGATGATGTTGCAAGTTGTGTAATGTAAAGTCTCTTTCCTGTAAAGTTGGTCCCAATAACCCTGCGTTTTTGTTTTTATCCCTCTCTTCCCTGCCCAGGGAGCTTCTGTCAAAGGAAAGGGGATGCAGTCTTGTTCATAGTTTATGTATTCTGAATCTGCACCAGTTGATTATAATAAAAGGCAGAATCTGGGAATCCTACACTGCCTCTGATCTTGGGTCTAATCAAGATATCCCTACCAATGCAAACGGCTTTCCTTTCCTTGCCAGATGAATCTGATACAATTAGCCATAACTGAGCAAGAAAGAATGCAGAATGTGAAGGGAAAACCTTTGTAGCAAATACAGATGATGCATCATCACATTCATTTTTAACACATTGCATCACCCAAACCAAATAAATACCAGATGTTTCCATTTGCCAAGAGCTGCCCCTAAGGAGCAGAAATAGTGAGAAACTTTAGTTTAAATCTTCAGTTAGTTTAAATATTACGCGTCCAATACATGGACACTGAAAAATAATACTGTTATATATTAATGTAAAAGCAATTATGCTAATTTATTTTGTTTTCCCTTTCTTGGCACATTTGTAATGTTTTTTAACTACCTTCCATCCTTTGCTCATGAAGAAGTGGATTACAGTCCAAGAAACAAATCGAGCTAAGCCATAGAACAAGTTTATGTTTGTATTGATTAACTTGTAAAGGTTGTGATGACCATTTGTTAGAAAATTGATATGTAATGTATAAACAACTATGGCAATTGGAGGTAGCCCTGATATGTTTTTATTGATTAATAATAATGGGGAAGAAAATTGGGGGAATTAGTGGGACTTTATATGAGGTATAGGGGTGCCGTTCAGGTCCCCCCCTCCATCCCGGTTAAATGAAGAAAAAAATATATAGAGAGGTAGCGGGACTTTTTATATAGACACTCGGGAGCGGGAATAAAAATAAATAGCTTTTATTGGAATCAAATGGTTATAAAGTTTCTGTATTCGAATAATTCCATGCATGATGCTATATATAAAATCATTCGTACAACTATTACAATTCATTGAAACCAAAAGAGATATAAATACATACATGTTCCAACAAGGAATCAATACATAATACATAATGTAAAAACATTTAGAGCAAGGTTACATCATTAAATGGAAAAATTGAAGAACAAAGAGAAAAAAAAGGTTTCAAATCATAGGGGGCAAAAAACGAGTTATTATGGAACGGCCTGGTAAGATGCATCAAAATGTACACTAGGTTGTTTGTTGGCTCTACGCGTTTCAAGGTATTTGACCTATCATCAGGAGCAAGGAACCATAGTGATAATCTAAAAATTTGAAGGAAAAATATTTAATTAAAAGTATAAGGGAAAGAAGAAAAAAAAGAAAAAAGAAGAAGAGAAGGAAAAGGGGGAAAAAAAGGGAGAAGAAAAGCTCAGAACAGGCAGGAGGGGTCCTCCCTAATGGACCCGAACTGTCTGTACACTTACATGTGTGGTCCACACAGTGGCGGTGCGGCCACGGAACGCACAGGCCAAACCAACCATGCCATGCACGGGAGCTGAGGGGACATGTCGCAGCGGGCAAAACACAGGAACGGACGACGTCCCGCAGGAGTGTCATTGTAGATAGTGGTGAAACGAGGGACCAAATCTGTAAGGGAAGGATAATTATGTGGCTGTGAAGTGAATGTGGGGCAAGTGTGAGGGAAATGGGTGGAGAGAGAGAGATGTAGAGCAAGGGAAGGAGTGGAAGGGGTTGAAAAGGGATTAGTGTGAATGGAAAAAGGTGTGAGGACATGAGAAGGGTGGATAGAATAGGAGAGAGAAAAGGGAAAAAAGAGGGGGTAGAATAAGCGGGGTGGTGCAAAAGGGGCAAAGAGTGAGGAACTGAATAGAGGAGGAAGGGCGAGAGAAAGAAAGGGCAGGAGTGAAAAAGAGGAAGGGGAAATTTACAAGGCCAGGAAAGTGATGAGGGGAAAGTGGAATACGGTTTGAAAGTCAAGAATGATGAGAGAAAAAATGTGTACCTGATAGACAGTGTGTCCAGCCGAGGATGCATTAATGCATGGGTGATAAGTGAAAACAAAGTGTGTGTCAAACGAAGTGCAGAATCCATGCAGGGATGGGGTCCATAACTGTCAAGCCTCCGCAACCATGTCCCCAACGTCAGACGCCGGCCCACAGATGGGGAGGGAAGGGAAGAACGCCGACAGCCCAGGACCCAAGCGACTAATGGTCCCAACGGCGGCGGCGGCGACCAAACCACCCCCCAATGGGCCAGGGGATAGTGATCACTCGGACGGCACGCCGCGCTATATGGCGCCAGCGTGTCCGGCCGGGATGTGTGACGTCGACGCGCAGTGAGCACAGCCCCGCCCACCCTCCGTCACAACAGGGTGGAGGGGGGGTCCGCAGTGCGCGTCGCAGCTCCCGAGCAAGACAGAGAGGCAGGCCCGGCGAACCAACAGACGCACGCACCACTGCGTGCATGTAAGAAAAAAACAAGGTAAAAGTAAATACTGAAAATTGGAAATAAGGTTAAAAATAGAAAACGAAAAAGAAAAATAAAGAAGAACAAAACTAAAATTGTCAAAGCAAATAAAGATTGGTATGGGATTGAAAAATGATGTAAATGATTTTAGAAGCAATGAGGCCTCTGGCAGATGGGAGTGGGAGTCAGAGTAATATTTCAATGTAGATTAATGGTTAACGCCGCCAGGTGCCTATCATCCCTAATTGGTTAATAATAATGGGGAAGAAAATTGGGGGAATTAGTGGGACTTTATATGAGGTATAGGGGTGCCGTTCAGGTCCCCCCCTCCATTCCGGTTAAATGAAGAAAAAAATATATAGAGAGGTAGCGGGACTTTTTATATAGACACTCGGGAGCGGGAATAAAAATAAATAGCTTTTATTGGAATCAAATGGTTATAAAGTTTCTGTATTCGAATAATTCCATGCATGATGCTATATATAAAATCATTCGTACAACTATTACAATTCATTGAAACCAAAAGAGATATAAATACATACATGTTCCAACAAGGAATCAATACATAATACATAATGTAAAAACATTTAGAGCAAGGTTACATCATTAAATGGAAAAATTGAAGAACAAAGAGAAAAAAAAGGTTTCAAATCATAGGGGGCAAAAAACGAGTTATTATGGAACGGCCTGGTAAGATGCATCAAAATGTACACTAGGTTGTTTGTTGGCTCTACGCGTTTCAAGGTATTTGACCTATCATCAGGAGCAAGGAACCATAGTGATAATCTAAAAATTTGAAGGAAAAATATTTAATTAAAAGTATAAGGGAAAGAAGAAAAAAAAGAAAAAAGAAGAAGAGAAGGAAAAGGGGGAAAAAAAGGGAGAAGAAAAGCTCAGAACAGGCAGGAGGGGTCCTCCCTAATGGACCCGAACTGTCTGTACACTTACATGTGTGGTCCACACAGTGGCGGTGCGGCCACGGAACGCACAGGCCAAACCAACCATGCCATGCACGGGAGCTGAGGGGACATGTCGCAGCGGGCAAAACACAGGAACGGACGACGTCCCGCAGGAGTGTCATTGTAGATAGTGGTGAAACGAGGGACCAAATCTGTAACCCCTTCCACTCCTTCCCTTGCTCTACATCTCTCTCTCTCCACCCATTTCCCTCACACTTGCCCCACATTCACTTCACAGCCACATAATTATCTTTCCCTTACAGATTTGGTCCCTCGTTTCACCACTATCTACAATGACACTCCTGCGGGACGTCGTCCGTTCCTGTGTTTTGCCCGCTGCGACATGTCCCCTCAGCTCCCGTGCATGGCATGGTTGGTTTGGCCTGTGCGTTCCGTGGCCGCACCGCCACTGTGTGGACCACACATGTAAGTGTACAGACAGTTCGGGTCCATTAGGGAGGACCCCTCCTGCCTGTTCTGAGCTTTTCTTCTCCCTTTTTTTCCCCCTTTTCCTTCTCTTCAGAAGAACCAGAAGATGGAGGAAGAAACCGAAGGATGATAGAAGAAAGAAGATAGAAGAAAGAAGATGGAAAAAAGAAGACTTTAAATAAAGGAATTGTCAAAAACTGGCTCTTGTCATTTTTAACATTTATGACAGTTTTTTTGTGAAATGGTAGGGGTACTTTTGTACCCCCTTACCATTTCACCCAGGTGGGAGGGCCGGGATCTGGGGGTCCCCTTGTTAAAGGGGGCTTCCAGATTCTGATAAGCCCCCCGTCCACAGACCCTCACAACCACCGGGCAAGGGTTGTGGGGATGAGGCCCTTGTCCCCATCAACATGGGGACAAGGTGCATTGGGGGCTACCCCAAAGCACCCTCCCAATGTTGAGGGCATGTGGCCTGGTACGGTTCAGGAGGGGGGGTGCCCTCTCATCCCCCCTCTTTTCCTGTGGCCTGCCAGGTTGCGTGCTTAGATAAGGGTCTGGTATGGATTTTTGGGGGGAACCCACACCATTTAAAAAAAAATTTGGCGCGGGGTTCCCCTTACAAACCATAACAGACCTGAAGGGCCTGGTATGGAATTTAGGGGGACCCGCCACACCTTTTTTTTTTAAATTTTGGTTTGGGGTTCCCGTGTGGGGAATTCCCATGCCGTTTTTTATCAATTAGCTTTGATGTGTCTTGTTAGACTGACAATTCATTAATAGCCGCGAGTTTTAAATTACTTTTTTTCCTTTGAAATGTCATTTTGCTGTCAGACTGTTCTAAACACGGGAAACATGCGCCCCTTTACAGGCATACTATAGACACCCCCGAGGTACAAAATTTAAAAGAATATTACACTTTTATTGTTTCACTTTAAGCATTATTAAAATCACTGCTCCCGAAAAAACGGCCGATTTTAAAACTTTATTTGCATTGATCCATGTCCCCTGGGGCAGGACCCAGGCCCCCAAACACTTTTTATGACAATACCATGCATATAAGCCTTTAAAATGAGCACTTTTGATTTCTCCCATAGACTTTTAAGGGGTGTTCCGCGGCTTTCGAATTTGCTGCGAACACCCCAAATTGTTCGCTGTCAGACGAACTGGCGAATAGCCGATGTTCGAGTTGAACATGAGTTTGACTCGAACTCGAAGCTCATCCCTAGTGCGGATGGTCATTTAGCTGAGACTCACCGGAGGATGGTGATGGATTACCGCTCGTGCTGGCTGTGGGTAGAGATGAGCTGCTCCCGGTCCCGGAGCCATCTTGGATCACTCGGTCTGAGGCTGGAGGGAAGAAATCTGTGAGTTTCCTCGGTCCCTCTCTCTCCTTGCATTTGTGCATGGTGGTCACTGTGCGCCCCTCAGTCTCTGCTCTCAGTGTGGGCTATTTGTGCCTCTGTGTGCTCGCTGTGGGCTGCGATATGTTAGCCGCTATGGCAGAGCTCCTCACACGCGCTCTGGCCCCTTCATCGGAGGAGACTTAACCAGACCAAGACGCAGTAGCATTTTCCCCACCAGGAACATTAAAGATATACCAGCTAAAAGGCGTGATTAGTGGGGTCGCTTCCTAAGGGGAGCGGGCAATTCACCTGGTGGTGGAGGTAGTGGTCTTTATCACTGAAGTTTACAGTGAGGAGGCACTTAACGAAGCACAAAGTTTAAAGGAGGATTCCAATTTATTATTATATTATTATGTGGGACAATTACATCTAATTATTCATTACTTATCACTGATGACTTTTTTGTTTGTTTACAAATGCATTATTTATGTTATATATGACATATCTATTGTCATATTATTCATTTGTTTTACACTGGTGGAATGAGTGCACCATTCCCCTAAATTATTATTAAGGAAAAAAGAGGATCCTGGACGGCCGCACACCATAGAAGGCATCTTTATTGATATGAAAAATAACTAACGCGTTTCACGCCCTGTTGTGGCGCTTATTTAATAAGCACCACAATAGGGCATAAAACGCGTTAGCTATTTTTTCTGCTTTTCCCTGTACATGAAGTGACTGCATTTGGATTTAACTTTTTCATGTCAATAAAGATGCATTCTATGGTGTCCTCTTCTTTCCTCAAGTTTGTGCAGAGCCAGCACCTGTGAGTTCTATTAGGGTTGGTGTTTTGTTACAGATTTGGGAGATTGGAGCGGCAATCTTTTGCCCTAAATTATTATATCCAAAATAAAGTCTCTGTGATAAACAAATATATTCATATTTTCACTGTATGTCTTATATCTTCCAACAGCTTCCTGGCAAGCAAACCTGCCCACCACCTGTGAAGATTAGTACCACTTTTTTAACTCTTTTATATGTGTTCATTTCTCACATGTATACATTCAAGTGTCAGTCACAATCCTTATTTTTTGCACCCAAGTCTTGAAGCATCTGTGTGGTACTAAAGGGTAAATGGGTTAGTATGTGCATTATGAGAGACTGTGCTCACAGTCCTCTAACACTGGGCATACAAGTAACATCTTTCCTTCCTCCGAATGCTGAGTGTGAGGGTATACCTTCCTATAGTCATATTATAAGTTCTACTGTTGTAAAAAGAAAGAAAGCACTGAGGAACCCAATTATATGATCAGAAAATCAGACTGAAACAGAGAATCCATTGCAATAACATTATATTTCTAAAGGACTTTTGTAGTAATGACATATTATTATCACATTTCTTTCAAAGGGTTATCCTTGGTGTGGTGGACTGGTGTTGTTTGAGCAGATGAGTTTCATGCCCCGTACACACGGTCGGATTTTCCGATGGAAAATGTCCGATCGGAGCGTGTTGTCGGAAATTCCGACCGTGTGTGGGCGCCATCGGACATTTTCCATCGGATTTTCCGACACACAAAGTTGGAGAGCAGGAGATAAAATTTTCCGACAACAAAATCCGATTGCGTCAATTCCGACCGTGTGTGGCCTGTTCCGACGCACAAAGTGCCAAGCATGCTCAGAAGAAATTCCGAGACGGGACAGCTCGTTCTGGTAAACTTAGCGTTCGCAATGGATACAACACTTTCGTCACGCTGCAATGTTCAAAATGGTTTAATACAGCAAACTCTCTTCTTCTTTATAATGTGACAAGAATTAAGTAGTTTTGCTGCTCATATTCACACACACTTCTCACAAAGTTTTATTTGTGTTTTTTTTAGTGGGATTCCCTGAATATATTGTTATTAGTTATCACATCTGACTTTTTTTTTTTTTTTTTTTTTGTATTTTCAGCCTTTTTTTTTTCTTTAATGTTTGGATTTTTTTTTCTTTTTAGGTGATCATGATTTGAGGGAGAGAGAACGCTTTACTTCTGAAAGTGCCCAGATCCTGATCGGGGAGATCATGGGGTGTAATCTCGAATTGCACAACATACAGCAACAAATCAGTGATGTTATTAAAAAAATAATAACATCATTGATGTTTTGGGGCGATTTTAAAAGGCCACAAAATTACCTTTTTGGATTGTGGTCCAATCTTTAAAATATTTTTGCAATGTTTTGAAAAGCCAAATTTGGAGGATGCACACAGTGTGCCAACATGTGCTATCTGACATCACGGGAGATCAATGGATGCGTTTTGGGGGTGCAACCCCTTCCTCAATTAAAAAGTTGCGTCAAGGAAGGGCTTGCTCCCCCAAAACACGTCCCTTGATCCCCCCTGATGGCAGATAGCATATGTTGACATTCTGAACTTGGTGTGCATCTTCCAAATTTGGCTTTTCCAGGGGTGATTTCCCCCCATCTGAACGCTATATCAAACACAGTTCCTAAATACTCATGTCTGATATAGCCTTCAGGTTTTACCATATGCGAACTTTGTAAGTTCAATTTTTTGGGCTTTCTTGTTGGTTTTACACAGGCCTGTTTTATCAGAAAAGGACATTTCAATTTTTGATAATGCTACAGCAAAAATTGTTATACAACAAACATGTTGGTTCGTTTTAAAAACCTTTGGTAAATGCACATGTGATTGTGCAGCTATAAAAAAGTTGGTTACTCAAGAATGTGTGGATTATTGTGTCAACGCTACAACACTTTTGGGGTGATGTAATTGCTGTTTTATGCAAACATGGGGGTTATTTCCTAAGGGCAAATACACTTTGCACTACAAGTGCAGTTTCAGTGCACTTGTAGTGAACTGTGTTTTTGCATTTAGGAAGTACCAGCCAACAGTGTTTTTTATAAGGTTACCCAATCACGACATTTTCTGCACTCAACACATTTCTGTCAGGGTCAGCTAAAACAAACACAAGCAGTAAATGTCCACAAAGAATTTCTTTTGGTTGTTTTTTATTTGAAAAAGGTTTCACAGATTGTCTGGCATATTGATAGCCCCCCTACCCGAAAAGAACTCCAGGTATCGGAACCGGTCATCACGGGCATTTAGGGAGGGCAAGCCAGGACGGCCACTTTCAAGCGCCGTCAGTGTTGATGGATTTGGGATTCCGGCCTCAGGCCCAACTGAGCCAGCATAGTTGGCTGAATGTTTTCTTAAAAAATTATGGAGAACACAGCAGGCAAGTATTATATGGTTCAGTTTATACTCCGCCATATGGATGGGTGTCAGAAATAATCGGAACTGGCTGGCCAGGACTCCAAATGTGTTCTCCACCACTCTTCGGGCTCTGGCCAGCCGGTAATTAAAAACCCTCTGTTCCGGGGCGAGGGTCCTCATCGGGAATGGCCGCATCAGGTGGTCCCCCAGCGCAAACGCTTCATCAGCAACTAACACAAATGGGAGACCTTCAACATTGTCCTCTGGAGGTGGCAAGTCTAAGCTGCCATTCTGGAGACGCCTGTAGAACTCCGTCTGGGCGATGACTCCACCATCGGACATCCGGACATTCTTCCCCACGTCCACATACAGGAACTCGTAATTAGCCGACACCACTGCCAACATCACTATACTATTAAACCCCTTGTAATTATAATAGTACGACCCCGGGTTGGGTGGTGGGATGATGTGGACGTGTTTCCCATCAATTTCCCCTCCGCAGTTAGGAAAGTCCCACCGCTGGGCAAAGTGGGAGGCCACAGTCTGCCATTCCTGTGGCGTTGAAGGAAACTGTTGAGGAAAAAACAATAAACATTACTATTTTTTCACAGAAACATGGCAAGCAGATTAGACACAAACATTATGGGGCAACCTCCAGATAGCATGTATTAAGGGGAATTTAACAACAACAAAGTATAAGGTACACCTATCATATTCCCCCCCCTCTCATGGGCCATTTCTAACATTATAGGGGGGGGAACTCTTGGACAGGTAACCCTCTTCACTTCATTGAGAGATGAATGCCTAAATAATGGGTATTACTTGGAACAGCCCCTCCTTAGTTACACTATTGGCAGACCACTGGACAGGTAAGAAGTGTCTGAATACAAAGATATAAATACAGACTGTACACATTTGAGCACATTTGAACATTCTGCTATTACCTATCAAGATAATAATAGGATACAAAAACTTTAAACAGTACCATTGGAAAGTATACAGGCAGGCCTTTGCACTACATGCTTTGGGTAATTCATCCATAAATCTGACCAGTAAAGAGGTGGGTATAGTGTGTATGGGTTTGGCAAAGTCAGCAGATAGATGATTGAGGATAGAGAATTGTGATCAGCTGACTTAGCAGTTGGGGGGAGGGAGGGTTCAAAATGATTTGGGGACCCCTCAAAAGAAAAAGCCTCTGGCACTCTGCCTGAATTTAAATCAAAAATAACATTTGGAAACATTTTAGGGGGTGTTTGGGGTAAAGCACTACTATGGAGCTGATAAAATACATTGTTAAGTGACTACATGAGGTGAATATAGGGCAGGAGACATCATGCTGGAGAGGTTATTGAAGGGCAAATATGTATGAAGGACATAAAATAAAAATTACATAAAAATCCAGCATGCATGAGAACAAAGGGGACATTCACAGCATATTACAAGCATGGTAATTAGGGAATGAGGAAAGAAATACAAGATATTAGCAAACATTCAATACAATAAAATGGGATATAAAAGGATAAAAATCTTACCTTCATATACTCCTTCTGCAGGACCTGTATGATGGCAGAACAGGTCTCTGGGATAATGATACCCAGAGCCTGGGGGGGAGATGCCTGTCGAGAACTTCAAGTCCTGCAGACTTCTCCCTGTGGCCAAATACCGCAGGGTAGCGACCAACCTCTGCTCCGGAGTGATGGCTTGCCTCATCCAGGTATCCTGCCTGCTGATATAGGGGGTCAGCGAAGCCAACAGACGGTGAAACACGGGGTCCGTCTTCCTGAGAAAATTCCTGAAATCATTAGGATTATTCTCACGGATCTCACGGAGCAAAGGCATATGACAGAACTGGTCACGCTGAAGCAACCAATTCTTGGTCCATGAACTCCTCCTCACCCTGTTCATGGACTGGACTTGTGTCAAGGTCAGGACCCCAACACCAAGCCCCCACACAGCACAAACCCTACGAGGAGTACGTATACGCAACATGGCTAGAAAACGGTCGGCTGCTCAGAACAGAGTAACAGAATGCACTGAAGAACAGCAAGGCCTGTGAAAAACGACCTGAAAAACAGTAACGAACGAACAAGAACACAATGACAAAGTCACGCGTAGCTTGCTTGTACACACTGAAGAGCAGATACAAACCCACAAGCACAAACTGAACGGCAGAAAACGATCTGAAAGCCACGAGTCTGAAAAAGCATGAATCGTCTCTCACCAAACTTTTACTAACACGAGATTAGCAAAAGGAGCCCAAAGGGTGCCGCACTTGGTTCTGAACCGGCCTTTTCTAGTCTCATCGTACGTGGTGTACGTGACCGCGTGGTTGTCGATCGGAAATTCCGACAACTTTGTGCGACCGTGTGTAGGCAAAACAAGTTTGAGCCAACATCCGTCGGAAAAAATCCTAGGATTTTGTTGTCGGAATGTCCGAACAAAGTCTGACCGTGTGTACGCCCTATCACTGTTTAAAGAAAATGTGAATTTCACAGTTTAAACAAAATGTAAAAATTAAAAGAAGGTATGTAAAAATCCAAACAAAACTGGAAAAAGATATACAGTGGTTTCGGTCTGGTATATCATCCAATGTGTGTACATATTTTCCTGAACTTGGTGGAATGATTTATTTGAGTATGCAAATGGGTAGATAATTAAGTAAAATATATTCTGATTTGTTCCTTCTCTCCAATGGACAAGTCTTTATAAGTCTTTTTACATAAGATTCACAAGCTTTAACCCAAGACTTATGCCGTGTACACACAAGCATACTTTCGATGGACTGAACTTCGAAGGACTTTTTGACGGACTTTCGACGGAGTTCCGACGGAGTTCCGATGGAGTTTCGACGCAACGGACTTGCCTACACACAATCACACCAAAGTCCGACTGATTCGAACGTGATGACATACGACCGGACTAGAATGAGAAAGTTCATAGCCAGTAGCCAATAACTGCTCTTGCGTCGTTGTTCATCCATCGGACTAGCATACAGACAAACAGATTTTTAGACCGGACTCGTGTCCGTTGGAAAGATTTAAAAAAGGTTCTATATCTAAAGTCCGTCTGATTTTTCGACAGCAAAGGTCCGATTTTTCGACAGCAAAAGCCCACACACAATTGAATTGTCCAGCGGATTCGTTCCATCGGACCTTTGCTGTCGAAAAGTCCAGTCGTGTGTGCTTTAAACTTACTTACAAAACCTAGATATGTATTTTTTTTTTAATGTAATCTATATCTTAAAGAAAGTTTTTCATACAAAAGAAAAGTGAAGCGACTCCCAACGCACATCAAAAGAGAACAAAAACAATAATAGTAATTACATAAAGTTTCAGCCTTCAACCTCAGCAATGAGGCAATGCCAGTCATGATATAATGTCAAAGTGCAATCATGGGTTCTCCAAGTACAGTAACTGTAACAGCAGATTAGGGTACCCTGGAGTGCAAAAGCTTGTACCATAATTATAAGAGAGGCAGTCTGCTGGAAGAGAGCCTACACAAGCAAATGAACCACTATCCAGAGAGGGTCATGTCAGCAGCATTAAGATATACAACACCAAAACTATAGGTCCCAAGGTTAAATATAGTGCTGAGGCAAGGTGAACAGAAAAAAACATGGTAATATATTACATGAACAGGAGGATGCGTATGTAGAGTATTCCAGGACTGTAATTACCCACACCGACCTTTACCTCTGAAGAAAGGGGGGAGGGTATTATCTCACAGGCTGCAACAAAAAAAAAGGGAAAAAAAAGGGAAAAAAAAGGGGAGAAGGAAAAAATACTGGAACAAGAATTAGGCAATGGCTTCATAAATTAAATAAGTACTTTCAGGGAGGGCTCTGCTAACTACAACAAGGCAACATCCACACTAGATGGGTGTTAGGAACCATGAATCAGACTGAGACAGAAGTACAGTTAAATCACACTTGTTTAATAATAATAAAAAAAGGTAAACAGAGTAAACATAGTCAAAACATAGCCAAAGTTCAGGAACCGGAACGGATAGTCAGACAAGCCAAAACGTCAGGGAGCCAGAGATGAGCGTAGTAGAAGAGCAAGCAGGATCTGGAGCCAGAAGAAATGTCAGCCAAGCAAGTCTTTAACAGGAACACAGGAGAGCGACTCTAGAGATGTGACCAAGGTGAAGGCAGAGATCATCTGGACTGGATGGCTTAAGTAGGCAGAACTGATGAGCAGGATATCATCAACAGGTGAGTCACTGTGGAGAGATAGGAGCTGGCAATTAGCTGACAGCTGAGCGGCCAGCTTTGAGAAGGAAGGGCTGAGCCCAGCCCTGACAATACCCCCTCCTCAATGACCCCTCCCCCTCAGAGGACCACCAGGCTTGAGGGGAAAACGTCTATGGAAATTACAGAGGAGGATAGGGGCATGTACATCCGAGGATGAGACCCAAGAGCGTTCCTGCGGACCGTACCCTTTCCAATGCACCAGGTACTGTATGCGCCTACAGAACCTACGGGAGTCAACAATGGAATGTACTTCATACTCCTCATGGTTCTCAACCTCTACAGGGTAAGGACGAGGCACCGAGGTGGTAAAGCGGTTGCAGACCAAAGGTTTTAATAAGGAGACATGAAATACATTTGAGACACGCATATTAGAAGGAAGGTCTAATCATTAGCATGTCACAAAGCCTCCTGGACTTGTGCCCAAGTGGAACAAAGACCATGGAGATGCTCCTCTAACTCAGGAATACTCTGCAGAACAAATGAGTCAGGCAACATGGAAGGTTGGAAACCATAGTTCCCCATAAATGGGGACAATTGAGAAGCAGAATTCAAGACACTATTGTGAGCAAACTTCGTCCACGGTAAGAGGTCTGACCAGTTATGATAGTCAGAAATATAGCAACGTAGGAATTGCTTCAAGGACTGATTGGTTCATTCTGCAGCCCCATTACACTGCAGGTGATACAGCACAAAAGGCTTGCTAAAACAGGAACACAAACTGACTACCCCTGTCTGAGACAATCACCTTGGTTAGCCCATGTAAGTGAAAGATCTCTCGACCAAAAATGGAAGCCAGTTCCTTTAGTGGGAAACTTATTAAGTGGAATACAATGGGACATTTTACGAACCGGTCAACCACCATAAGGATTACTGTGTTTCCTGTGTTGGGTAACTCCACAATGAAATCCATAGACAGGTGGATCCAGGGCCTCTCTCCACTGGGTATGGGTTGTGGGAGGCCCACTGGAAGGTGTTGTGGAGTCTTATTCTGAGCACACACAGAACAGGCAGCTACAAAGGCGGTTACATCAGCACATAGACTAGGCCACCAGAATTGTTGGAAAATGTCCCAAAAGAGTTGATTCTTCCCAGGGTGGCCAGCAGCCTTGGGGGAATGGAAATTCTGGAGCATGGCAATACGGAGACTTTCTGGGACAAAGCAGCAGTCACAAGGTTTCTCAGGAGGAGCATGGACCTGAGCGGCAAGAATTTTGTCACGAAAAGGAGATGTGAGACTGGTGCGAACCATAGCCAGAATACGATCAGGTGGAATCACAGGAGCTGGAACCGACTCCATCTTGGAAGTGGAGGAAAATTATTGTGACAAAGCGTCAGCCCTTACATTCTTAGTACTGGGTAAGAATAAGATAATGTCATTGAAACTAGACAAGAAAAGAGCCCATCGCACCCTTCTGGGAGAAAAAGGTATTTAGCCTCAGACAAGAATGTGAGATTTTTATGGTCAGTAAGAATGAGAACCGGCACAGTGGTACCTTCAAGGAGATGTCCATTCTTTCAGGGCTAAAATGATTGCTAACAGCTCTCTGTCACCAATCTCATAATTGCACTCCGCAGGTGACAATTTCTTGGAAAAGTAGCCACAAGGATGCATAGCGCTCTCAGAGGTAGGACGTTGAGACAGGATGGCACCAACTTTCAGTCTCAGAAGCATCACCCTCAAGGATAAAAGGTAACATAGGATCAGGATGTACCAACACAGGAGCAGAAACAAAGGCAGCCTTGAGACTCTCAAAGGCCTTAATGGACTCCGGAGACCAACTCTGTGGGTTACAGTCCTTTCTGGTCATATCAGTCAGGGGTTTGATCAGAGATGAGAAGTTATGAATAAACTTCTGATAATAGTTGGCAAAGCCAATAAAATGCTGCAGAGGACGTAAACCCACGGGTTGGGGCCACTGTAGGACTGCTGAAAATTTCTCTGGGTCCATCGAAAAAACAGCAGTGGAAATGACATAACCCAGGAATGTAACCTGTTCATGATGGAATTCGCATTTCTCCAATTTACAATAGAGATTGTTCTCTATTAGTTTCTGAAGCACATGACAGACATCTGTGTGGTGGCTCTCAAGGGACTTGGAAAATATGAAGCTATCGTTGAGATAAACCACCACACATAACTGCAACAAATCTCGGAGGACATTGTTAATAAATTCCTGGAAAAGTGCCGGGGCGTTACAAAGGCCAAAAGGCATTATGAGGTACTCATAAAGGCCTGTTCTGGTATTAAAAACAGTTTTCCACTCATCGCCCTCCTTAATCCTCACAAGATTGTATGCCCCTCTCAAATCAAGCTTTGTGAAAACTGTTGCTCCCTTGAAGCGGTCAAATAACTCCGTAATCAACAGAATCGGATAGGCATTTTAATTGTGAAACGATTGAGACCCCTATAATCAACACAAGGTCTCACTTCACCACTCTTCTTCTTCACAAAGAAGAAACTAGCACCAGCAGGAGATGAAGATTTGCAGATGAAACCTCGAGAAAGTGCGTTTGCAACATACTCCTCCATGGCCTTATCCTCCAAGACCGACAAAGGGTAAACCCGGCCATGAGGGGGTATGGCACCATGTTGAAGGTCAATAGAGCAATCATAGGACCGGTGTGGAGGCAAACTACCGGCTTGACCTTTGTCAAAGACATTGCTAAAATCGATGTACTCCTCCGGGAGGGAGGAGAGTGAAGAGGTGCACGGGACCTTGGCTACCTTCTGGAAGAATGTCTCATTACATTGTGGTGACTAGGAGAGAACCTCAGCATGGAGCCAATCAAAAGAGGGGCTGTGCCTCTGTAACCAAGGATAACCAATAACCAGCTGAAACTTAGATGAGGAAATAACTTGGAGCCTCAATGGTGAGTGGAGAGTCACGCAGCTGCAGTGGAATCGAGTGCTTCAATACAAAGGCAGCATGAATGAACAGGCCTGCAGCCCCAGAGTCATTTAGAGACTTTATCTCGACAGGCGACTCAGCCCAAGAAAGGGTAACTGAAACCAGGGGCTTATCCTTCTAGATAACTGGGGATAAAGCAACACCACCTAAGGTCTGTCTGTGACAGGACCTCAAGGTTCGGGAGTTCCCTGGATGAGTAGGACAAGACTTTAAAAAGTGGCCTGCCTGGCCACAATAAAGGCACAGTCTCTCCCTCTTACTAAGGGTTCTCTCATCCACAGAGAGAAGTTTGAAGCCAAAGTGCATTGGTTCATCTTCACTGACTGACTCGGTACCAGGAGGCATGGGAGGTGAGGGAAGCAAAGGTGGGACTGCAAAGTTCGGAGACAAATGTACAGGAGGCTTCCCCAAGAGCTCCTTAAAAGGGAGTCTTTATCTGAGTCTGGAGTCAATGAGGATGGCAAACGTAATCAACTTCTCCAGCTCAGTGGGTATATCTCGGGCTGCTATCTCATCCTGACACAGGAAGGAGTTGACCAGCTGACCTCATTAGCACACACCCTGCATCATCCACATTTGGTGGATGATGCAGGGTGTGTGCTAATGAGGTCAGCTGGTCAACTGCTTCCTGTGTCATGACCTATAGTCTGTGAGGATGTAAGACAGAAGCAATAGAAGAATTATGGATGGAGGACAATAAAGGTGAGCCACTTAAAGAGATTACCGAGAAATACTTAAAAGCAGGATCCTTTTTCACACCACAAGGAGAGACCAGGTTCAATGCATTGCTGTCTCATGAAAGGTTGTGTTCATCGGAATAGCAGTTTATCCAGGTCTTCCCGGAGATATAAAAGCTATTTTTTGGCCCATTTGTGGTAAGTGCATTACCAATGGGGATCACTTCTGAGCACAAGGTTTCTTTTACGGTGATAGTGTTTATGTTTTGAGGCTTCCCTGCGATTCTGAGAAGTCACAGAGCACCACATTTACCCTGCGGACTTCTGTTGGGACTTTGTCACATATGAATTTAAATTTATGTGCGGTCTACATCTAATTGCACTAATACACTTAGATATTTGTTATTTAGTGCTGTTAATGTTGCAATAATTTTATTTTATTTTTATTGCTGCATCTTTATCAATTATATCTCAACCTGGTTGAGAAACCCTCTGGACTAGATCACCCCCAAAGCGCTGGGGAAGCGGAGAGAAACCAAACATACCTCTCATAGAGGTAATACTCGAGGCAGGTGCCTGCACAGAGACTGGAGCAGCAGCAGGGACGGCCTGCAACACAGGTTGTACCAGAGCAGCCACAGCGGGAGATTCCAGGTGAGCCGTGTGACTCAAGAGCATTTGTAAAGCCATGCAAACTGATCCATGCAGTGATCCTGCTTATCCAATCTGGAAAAAATATTACATTGGAGCAGAAGGAATGTCAGCCAAGCAAGTCTTTAACAGGAACACAGGAGAGTGTTTTTAGAGATGTGACCAAGGCTAAGGCAGAGATCATCTGAACTGGATGGCTTAGGTAGGCAGGACTGACAAGCAGGATATCATTAATAGGTGAGTCACTGTGGAGAGATGGAGCTGACAATTAGCCGACAGCTGAGCGGCCATCTTTGAGAAGGAAGGGCTGAGCCCAGCCCTGATAACGGGACCTGATCAGGGTCAGACATGTGATCTCACCAAGCCCCTAGATACTCTCGTCTGCCAATACACATTGCCACCCACTCCTCTGCTTCCATGTTCTCATTCACTTTCTTAATCTAATTCTTTCTCTTAGGAGCATGAGCCCATTTCCAGCAGATAGGAATTAATCACTTACCTGTATTTAAGAGGTGTGGCAGGGCACATCGCTTTTAATGAGTATGCAGAAGGGTGGGAACATGGAGCAGGAAGTGGACCGGAGACAACAAAATATCAACATCAAGATCATCTTTTATCTGAGCCTTAATATCAGTCCAAAAAGGGCGAAATGCAGGACACTCCCATCACAGGTGTAAGAACGTGCCACAAACCTCTAGCTGTTTCATACTGTAATGCTAAGGACCATTTATCCTTTAACTCTTGTCACTTTGGAGCCTGTCAGTCTATAACCATGGTATTTATATTTTTTATCAGTACACAGTCCTAAGCAGAATATAAATTATTTATAGATATTTAGCAATTTCAGCTTTCCTGTTTACAATTAGACCAGCATCAGTCTGTTTATTTGATAGTGGGTATGCTCAAATTCAGCTACCAACCCATGGCAGGTGCAATTTTTTTTAGGCTTCTGTACAAATTAACATATAAAAAAAGAAGAAAAATAGCAATTCCGCACAAAAAAATACCATTCTAGAGCATATGACAAGAAGGATATACCTCCTTGCCCTTTATATTAATAATAGTCCTTTGAAATTTGACTTTGTGGCAAAGACTTTGAAAGTAGTGGGAAAGAAGTCCCAAAACTGAGTAATAGTAAAGTTGTTAAATTTTGTCTTGTAAACTGGCAAAAAGTTTACTGGTTTGTTTATTAAAAAAATAAATAAATAAAAAAACTATTTTTTCTATTACATTTAGTTACTTCTGTGCTCCCTGTCTTTAAAATAAGGCATTTTAAAGAAATGTATTTTCAATTATTGTTCCTTCAAGTTTAAACATTGTTTTGACTGATGACAGGTCTAGGTGAAAGAGAAAGTATACAAAAGACTGCTTCCAATATTCTAAAATATTTTTTAAATGATATTTATAATTGGAGGAAATGTTTTATTTGAACATATTATTTATTTAGTTATTCATTTTAGTTTCACTTACGACATGGCCCTTAAAAGATCAAAAATTAATGAATCAGAAAAGATCTTCAAAAGTACACTTGTATCTATACACTGTAAGTACAAAGATTAGAATTAGTTAGCTTAGGAAAGAGGTGACGATGTGCTGGCGTCAGCAATTTTCCCTGCACATTAATGGATATTTTTTTGCAAAGTGAATTTTTACTTTGCTTCACCCCACTCACTAAGATAAGTGAAAACAAGTATTTAAATGTAATTGCTCTTAGCATTTAATGATCAGAGATGACTGTCAAAACCAATCAAAAAGAGTTATCCCCCGTACACATGGTCGGACCTTGTTCAGACATTCCGACAACAAATTCCATGGATTTTTTCCGACGGATGTTGGCTCAAACTTGTCTTGCATACACAGGGTCACACAAAGTTGTCGGAAAATCCGATCGTTCTGAACGCGATGACGTAAAACACGTACATCGGGACTATAAACGGGGCAGTGGCCAATAGCTTTCATCTCTTTATTTATTCTGAGCACGGATTTTGTTGTCGGAAAATTTTATGTCCTGCTCTCAAACTTTGTGTGTCGGAAAATCAGATGGAAAATGTGTGATGGATCCTACACATGGTCGGAATTTCCGACAACAAGGTCCTATCACACATTTTCCATCGGAAAATCCGACCGTGTGTACGGGGCATTACACATTACCTAATGCTGTATTCCAAACTAAGCTTATTGAAGAAATTTTTATTTCATTTACACGGAAATGTAGTATATGATATATAATAAGTAAGCAGTTGCAGCTAAAATTATTATAGACTAAAAGATACACTGTTTTTAGTATGGCATCTAAGATAACTAAAAAACAAAGTGACACAGCTGAATTCAACAAAGAAGGAACTAGTTTTGTCAAATGTACAGCTTACTGAAAATGGATATACTGTACCTCTGGGCATGAAAACAGGCTTTTGGTTTATCTCCACTTGCCAGTTTCATTACAACCATGTTATTTCTATGTTATGTACCAGATGTTAAAATATTAAAATGCATGTAATTTATGAAATCCTATATCTGATCTTGAAAACCATTCATATTTCAATTTTATTTTCTAGGAAATGAACAATCTGTCCTTAATTTACCAACTAATATCTATAGCTATCATGGGCTGTACACAAAATGCATTTAAGTATGATTTCTTAACTCCAACTGCAAAGTGAATGCACATAATTTAAATCTTATTTATTTGTTAACCTGCTGGAAGACTTGAATCATGAAGAAAAATTAGGTGAGCATCTCCCTGGAGTACAACAACCGTGGATGTTGGGTTTCATTTCAGGCATAAACAGATGGCTCAACAACAGATAAAAATTTTAAATAAATAGCAATGCACATGGGGATATTATTTTTTAAGAATGCAAATTTAATCATATTAACTGTTAGTGAGGTTATAGCTACATGGATTATGATTAATGTAAAATGCTATTTAAAACAGAGTAATATAGATGAGTGCTATAAATCATATTACTGGTTACAGTAACAATAAAGTTGTACTTATGAACATTATTTTTGTTAAAGTATGGCATATACAGTAAATCCGTGTTTCTGCTTATATAACTGCATTACATAAATTAAAATGAGTTTTATGAGAAAATAGAAGCAATGGGTATTGTAGTGCACCACTTTACCTACTATGCTGTACAGAACACTTTCATAAATAGCAAAGCAGTTGCATATTGTACTGTTGTTTTCTGTGGGGGACTGGAATTATTTTGTGCCAAGCAGATAATTCCAACATTTAAGGGGTTAATTATCAATCAGGTTAAAGTTATCAGTTAAGGTAAATAGTTAAGGTTAGATTTTAGGGCTATAAGTGTTAACAATTATGCTTTAATGTTCATTGTTAGGGGTTCATTTGAACCTTCATATAAAGGGGTTAAAGCTATGACAAGGTTAATAATTAAGCTATTGTGCAGTAGAGGAAAAGTTGAAAAGTTATTAGGTAGGTGGTTTGGGCACCCTTGCATTCAATTTGAGACCAGTAGTGTTTGGAACTCATCGGATAAGTCCGGCATTTTAGGAATATGTTAGGGAATACGATAAGGAGAATCTGTAACTTATGCAGAGTACACACGAGCGGACTTTTGGGTAACAGAAGTCCGACGGCCATTCCGACGGACTTTCGTCGGACTTTTGATGGACTTCCAATGGACTTTAGAATGACTTGCACACACACGGTCACATAAAAGTCCGACCGGCTAGTACGCGGTGACGTACACCAGGTCCGATGAGACTATAAAACGGAAGTTCAATAGCTCGTGCGCTACCCGTTGGGCCCCTTCTGCTAACCTCGTGTTTATCTCATGCTAGTAAAAGTTTGGTGAGAGATGATTCGTGCTTGTGAGACTCGTATTTTTCAGATCGTTTAACTGTTGTTCAGTTTGTGCTTGTGAGGTTTGTATGTGGATGAAAATGATGGTAACACTGGGCTAACCCAATGTGAAAGAAATCAAAGCTGCTACACACAAATGTGACCAATATTCAAAGTGAACCAAAGTAAAAAAATGTAGCGCTAAAAAACAAACAAAAAGAAAATGTGAACATATGAATAAAATTCAGTGACCAGTGGATAGTGCCCACTGGAACATAAAAAGAACAAAACACCCAGATTAAATGTGAACAAAGTTCAATAACTCATGAATGTTATCTACTAAAACATGAGTATGGATGGTAAAGTCCCGTAGTGCAATAAATGTGAAATCCAATATGAGTGAGGAGAAATCTTGAGATGGAAATCGATGAAATACTCTTACCAGAACAGGTGGGTTTGAATGTCAGCGACACTGAATCAGAACAGGCTTAGAGAACAAAAGGGCTGTCCTGGAGGGAGATGGAAGTCCCAAGGGACGTCTCCCTTTTGCTCGACCAGCTGCAACAATGACCGTCAATCCAAGGGGACTCCAGATGAATATTGCAGCAAAGCCTCATTGCAGGGGCCCCTGAGGATGATGCAGCATCTGTTTTTGTGTCAGAGATCTGTGATGATGGGGAGACCCTCCAGCTGTAACCCAATCAGCCTGGAATGCAGTCCTAGTTATCTGGTTCCCAGCAATGGATCCTCTCACACAGCATGCTGCTGTGTCTCTCTCTCTGATGAGCTTTTCAGTGCGTGTAGTCAGTTCACATTGATTTATCAGTGTGTTATTACCCGCTCATTGCTGATTTTCAGCTCGCTCTTCACAGGCCTTGCTGTTCTTCAATGTGTTCTGTTAAGTTTGTTCTGACCAGCCGACCATTTTGAAGCCATGTTGCGTGTACGTACTTCTCGTAGAGCTTGTGCATTGTATGTGCTTTGTGCTGTAATTTATTCTTCAGTTCAAGCCCAGTCCATGAACAGGGCGAGGAGGAGTTCATGGATGAAGAATTGGTTGCTCCAGCGTGACCAATTCTGTCACATGCCTTTGCTCTGGGAGATCTGTGAGAATAACCCTGAGGATTTCAGGAATTTTCTCCGGATGATGGACCCCGTTTTTGACCGTTTGTTGGCTTTGCTGACCCCTTATATCAGCAGTAGGGATGAACTTCGCGTTCGAGTCAAACCCATGTTCGACTCGAACATTGCCTGTTCGGTCGTTCGCCGAATTGCGAACGATATGGACCGTTCGTGCCAAATTCGTGTGGTGCGTCACGGCCCATAATTCACTGCGGCATCACAGTGCATTACTGGCTGATGATTGGCCAAGCATGCACTATGACCCGCATGCTTGGCCAATCACAGCGCCGTCGGTAGAGAAAGCTGTAATTGGCCAAAGCCAGGGTGGCTTTGGCCAATTATGGCTCAGGGGGTTTAGAACACGCCCCACACTATATAAGGCCACCTGCATGGCAGCCCTGTGTAGTGTGTTCCGGCATGCTTAGATAGAGACAGAGAGAGACAGTGTCATTTCATTTGAGTTAGCTAGATTAGGCAGGACAGTCAGTGAGTTAGCTGCACTTATAGTGTATTGTGTATATATATGCATCCCAGGTGTTGCAGGTGTCTTCCTACTGACAGGCAGACTTGTCTTGTTACAGTATTTACAGCTACCTGAAGAAAATTGCTGGTGTTCTTTTGATCCTATTAGTACCACAGTCAGGCAGCTAGACTATTTACAGTTAGTGTAGTGCGTCCTCCTCACAGTGTTCAGTTAAAGCTACAAGTTAGTTTAGTGTGACCTCTGCACAGTGTTCAGCTAAAACTACAAGTTAGTGTAGTGCACAGTGTTCAGCTAAAGCTACAAGTTAGGGTAGTGCCTCCTCCTCACAGTGTTTAGCTAAAGCTACAAGTTAGTTTAGTGCGACCTCTGCACAGTGTTCAGCTAAAGCTACAAGTTAGTGTAGTGCGTCCTCCTCACAGAGTTCAGCTAAAACTACAAGTTAGTGTAGTGCGTCCTCCTCACAGAGTTCAGCTAAAACTACAAGTTAGTGTAGTGAGACCTCTGTACAGTGTTCAGCTAAAGCTACAGGTTAGTGTAGTGTGTCCTGCTCACAGTGTTCAGCTAAAACTACAAGTTAGTGTAGTGAGACCTCTGCACAGTGTTCAGCTAAAACTACAAGTTAGTGTAGTGAGACCTCTGCACAGTGTTCAGCTAAAGCTACAAGTTATGCCCCGTACACACGGTCGGACTTTGTTCGGACATTCCGACAACAAAATCCTAGGATTTTTTCCGTCAGATGTTGGCTCAAACTTGTCTTGCATACACACGGTCACACAAAGTTGTCGGAAAATCCGATCGTTCTAAACGCGGTGACGTAAAACACGTACGTCGGGACTATAAACGGGGCAGTGGCCAATAGCTTTCATCTCTTTATTTATTCTGAGCATGCGTGGCACTTTGTCCGTCGGATTTGTGTACACACGATCGGAATTTCCGACAACGGATTTTGTTGTCGGAAAATTTTATCTCCTGCTGTCCAACTTTGTGTGTCGGAAAATCCGATGGAAAATGTCAGATGGAGCCCACACACGGTTGGAATTTCCGACAACACGCTCCGATCGGACATTTTCCATCGGAAAATCCGACCGTGTGTACGGGGCACTAGTGTAGTGAGACCTCTGCACAGTGTTCAGCTAAAGCTACAAGTTAGTGTAGTGCATCCTGCTCACAGTGTTCAGCTAAAACTACAAGTTAGTGTAGTGAGACCTCTGCACAGTGTTCAGCCAAAGCTACAAGTTAGTGTAGTGCGTCCTGCTCACAGTGTTCAGCTAAAACTACAAGTTAGTGTAGTGTGACCTCTGCAAGGTGTTTAGCTAAAACTACAAGTTAGTGTAGTGAGACCTCTGCACAGTGTTCAGCTAAAGCTACAAGTTAGTGTAGTGCGTCCTCCTCACAATGTTCAGCTAAACCTACAAGTTATTTTTTGCGAGCTCTGCACAGTGTTTAGCTAAAGCTACCTGTAGAAGGTTGGTGGTGTTTTCCTGATCCTATCACTATTGCAGGCAGCTAAATAAGCTACAAGTTAGTGTAGTGCGAGCTCTGCACAGTGTTCACCTAAAGCTACCTGTAGAAGGTTGGTGGTGTTTTCCTGATCCTATCACTACCGCAGGCAGCTAAATAAGCTACAAGTTATTTTTTGGCGAGCTCTGCACAGTGTTTACCTAAAGCTACCTGTAGAAGGTTGGTGGTGTTCTCATACTACAGGCAGGCAGTTGATTTTGCTAGCTGCAGTATCAATACACATATATATATATATCCCAGCTTAGTGCAGCTACAGGCCATTAGTATGTCTGGAAGGCCAACAAGGAGAGGCAGACAGTCACAAGCCAATAAAAGAGGGCAAGCAGGCTCTGTGTCTAGAGGCAACAGTGCTGGTCGTGGAGACGGTGCATCCTCATCAGCACGTGGCCGTGAGACACGCTCGGCCTTTTTTTCGTCAGCTGGCCGTGTTGAGCCGCAACATGCGGAAGACTTGGTCGAGTGGATGACCAAGCCGTCCTCATCCTCCTCATTCTCTCTCACCAATGCTCAGGGTACTTTGTCTGGCAAAGCAGCGGCCTCTTCCCTCGGCTCAATGTCATCAGTGACTCCTTCCCTAGCCCCACCATGTCCTCCTGAGGAGTCCCTCAAACTGTTTGACCGCAGTGTTGGGTACATGCACCAGGAGGATGCCAGCGTTTGGAAGGCTCTGATGATGATACTGAGCTAGATGAAGGCAGTAACGTGAGCACGGGCAGAGGGGGCGCCCAAGAAGGACAGCAATCTGGCAGTCATGCTCCCCCTGCTGCAGCATACTGCCAGGTTTGCTCCAGTGATGAGGAGGGAGGGGATGATGAGGTCACTGACTCAATGTGGGTGCCTGATAGGAGAGAGGAGGAGGAGGAGAAGGAGGAGGCGGCACATCACCAACGAGGCATCGCCAGGCTCCACCTTCATACTGACGCCACGCCAACTTAAGGCAGGAATGGTGGTTTGCGACAATGGCACCAACCTCCTCTCTGCCCTCCGACAGGGACAAATGACCCATGTGCCCTGTTTGGCTCACGTCCTTAACTTGGTGGTGCAGCGGTTCTTGGGCAGGTACGCGGGCTTACAGGATGTCCTGAGGCAGGCCAGGAAAGTCTGTGTGCATTTCCGTTGGTAATATAAAGCCAGTGCTCGGCTGGCAGACCTCCAAAAGGAGTTTAACCTGCCCAAGAACCGCCTAATCTGTGACATGCCCACCAGGTGGAACTCAACGTTGGCCATGCTGCAGCGGCTGCACACGCAGCAGAGGGCCATCAATGAGTACCTGTGCGACTATGGCACCAGGACAGGGTCAGAGGAGCTTGTTTTTTTTCCCCACGCCAGTGGGCCATAATCAGGGATGCATTCACTGTCCTGTTATCATTTGAGGAGGCCACGAGGATGGTTAGCAGTGACAGTGCATGCATCAGTGACACTGTCCCCCTTGTCCACCTGTTGGAGCACATGCTGCGTGGAATAATGGACAGGGCACTTGAGGCAGAACAGAGGCGGGAAGAGGAGGACTTTCTTAGCTCTCAGGGCCCCTTTTATCCAGACAGTGTTCCTGCGTGCCCGTCGATCACACAGGAAGAGGACGAGGAGGAGGAGGATTGTGTCAGTATGGAGGTGGAGCCTGGCACTCAGCATCAGCAGCAGTCTTTAAGGGATCAGTCCCAAGAAACACATGGACTGTACATGGCTGGGAGGAGGTGGCTGCAGACCATGTCGTCCTTAGTGACCCAGAGGACTCTGGACCGAATGCCTCAGCAAACCTACGCTGCATGGCCTCCCTGATCCTGCAAAGCCTGCGTAAGGATCCTCATATTCGTGGTATCAAGTAGAAGGACCAATACTGGTTGGCAACCCTCCTTGATCCACGTTACTAGGGTAAGGTTGCAGACCTTTTTTTTTTTTTTTTTCTCTTTGCCACATCAGCGAAAGGATGCATCATGGGAGTAGCTTTTTTTTCAAGTTGACGATCAAGAAAAATACCTCCCTTTTTCCGTCACATCATTATGGCTTTAAAGTATTGCATTGATTGGGGGATTACTTAACATACCTAATCAATACTTACAACTCCCCCCGCTATTCCAACATAAGCCATTAATTCCTTACTAACCACCCTCCACCACCCCTCACCGCCCCCCCCCCCCGAGACCATACTCCCTCATGTCTCCTGTTTTTTTTTTTTTTTTTATATATATTATTATGTTCTATTATGTTCTTTAGGGAGCCCTTCACGACAACCATATCTCAGCTGCTTTAATAGAATTTCTGAATCTTTCCCATTCTCCCCACTTGGACCTAAACGCCTCCATTTTCATCCCCTCACTGAACCTTAGATATTCCATGTCCTGTGTCTCATTTATTTTATTGAACCATTCCCTCATGGTTGGCCTTTCTTTTCTATTCCAGTTATTGGGGATTAGGCTCTTAGCTGCGTCAATAAGGTGAGGAAGGAGTGATCTGAGATAGGCCTTAGTATGCATCTCACTCAGGTGGAACAGAAGGACCCTGGGATCCCTTGGCAAATCATATTTAGTAATCTCTTTGATATATTTTCTGATCTCATCCCAGAAAATCACTATCTCAGGACATGACCACCACACATGGGCCATCGTCCCAATTTCGCCACATCCCCTCCAACAAAGCCGAGATTTATCCTTATCAATTTTATGCATCTTATCCGGGGTCATGTACATTCTAGTTAAACACTTGTAATTTAACTCTAGGACTTTATAGTTGACTGACGTGGTCAAAAGACGCTTTACTATCAGGTCCACTTCTGTCTCTGCAAATGTTAAACCTAACTCCTTCTCCCATTTACTTATAAAGGACAGGGTATCTACCCTCTTCAGCTCGACCAATATTTTATATATTCTAGAGAAACCACTTTTTTCGTTCCGTTCTATGCATATTTTTTCCAATGGGAGTAGGCTATTCATTGTTCTAATAGGTTGCGGCAAAGATGCTACGAAGTGTTTTAACTGAGCGTAACGCCATGGGTTAATAATCATCCTATCTCCTCTTTTCTTGAGCTCCTGCAATGAACAGATTTTCCCCCGGTCCATTACATCCCTTAACTGCAAATTCTCGTCTAAAAGCCATTTCCCAAACCACTCTTCCTTTCCTGGTGGGAAGTAATCTACTTCCTTCAATGACATTAGTGGTGAGTTGTATTGCCAGTGTTCCCTTTTGTGGACCCGATCCCATACTCCAAGTGCATGTCTAGTGATTTCGTGCATTTTTGTGTCTTGTTTTCTTAATTTTGGTGCGTACCATATTATTTTGTGAAGTTTTATCTTACTGATATTATTTTCCATTTCTACCCATTGTTTACCTTTGTTTCTAAACCAATCTATTACCCTCCCCAGTGCAATAGCTTCATAATATTTACTGATATCAGGTGCTCCCCATCCCCCTTTGTTTTTAGTGTTTATTAATTGGTCATATTTTATCCGTGGGGTTTTCCCTTTCCATATGAATTTTAGTATCATTGAGTGCAACCTCTTAAGATAACCAGACGGAAGAGCCACTGGGAGCATTTGCAATGTGTATGTAATTTTTGGTAATAAAACCATTTTAAGTGAGCTAATTCTACCCGACCACGACAGTTGCCCCTGCTGTAATCTCTTTAGTCCTACTTTAACCTCATTTAAAAGCGGGATGAAATTGGCCTGGAATAGCTCTTCTACTGATGTTGTAATTTTGATTCCTAGATAGTTTAAGGCTTCCCTCTCCCACCTAAAAGGAAAATATTTTTGATAAGCGAAATCACTTGTCTTATTTGGGTTGATGTCTAGTACTTCTGATTTGGTGGTGTTTACTTTAAAATTGGACAGTTTCCCGTACTCTTCTAATGTAGCTAGGACGTTCGGAAGAGAGATTCTTGGCTTGGTTATATAAAGGAGAATATCGTCCGCAAAAGCAGCGAGCTTATACTCCGTTCCCCCTATATTGACCCCACCAATGTCCGGGTTCTGTCTTATCCTGGCAAGGAGGGGCTCCAAAACCATCAGGAAGAGCATTGGGGAGATTGGACACCCCTGTCTTGTGCCATTGTACATACTAAAAGGCTCGGACAAGATCCCGTTTATTTTTACTCTCGCTGATGGTTTTGTATAAAGCGCCTTTATCCAGCTACAGATCCTCTCCCCATAACCTACTTGTTTGAGTGTTTCCATCATGAAGTCCCAGTCTACTCTATCAAATGCTTTTTCAGCATCTATAGATAGCAATAGACCTGGGACTCCACTCTTTTTAATTTCCTGGGTTATCAGTAGCGTCTTGATACTATTGTCCCTTCCTTGCCTACCTGGTATGAATCCCACCTGATCAGGATGGATAATATTTTTAATTATTTGCTTTACTCTACCCCCGATAACTTTTGCAAAGATTTTTGTGTCGTTGTTTAAAAGGGATATAGGCCTGAAACTAGAGCATAATGTGTTGTCCTTACCCTCCTTATGAATGAGCACTATAGTGGCTGCCAATGCATCTCTACTCATTTCCCCTCTCGTTCCTATCTCATTTATATAAGTACATAATTTTGGTACTAACTGCTCCTGATATTTCTTATAATATAATACCGTCAGTCCGTCCGGACCGGGGCTCTTTCCTGTCTGGGTCTCCTTAATAGCTTTCCTTACCTCAGCCTCTGTAATAGGGGCATCTAGCACGAGACTCTCCTCTTTTGTTATCTTAATCATCCCAGTATCTTTTAGGTAGTTATTTATTTTTTCTCGCTTTTGCTCTCTCGTTTTATCGTTGTCCTTTATATTTATTGAGTAGAGTTCCCCATAGAATTCCTGGAAGGTTTTTGCTATATCCTTATCATTATAATTATATTCTCCTGATTTCGTCTTTATCTTGTCGATGTAGTTTTTGTTTTTCTTTCTACACAATGCCCTAGCCAGCACCCGGCCTGGTTTATTCCCAGATACATATCTTTCTTTTTTGACTAGATTGTATTTCTTACGGTTTTCTGCCTCTATCTGCTGTCTCAAGGCCTCCCTAGCCCCATATAATTTTCCCAAGGTCCCTCCTTCCCCCGTATCCTTATGCTGCCTTTCTAGTTTTTTGACTTCTTCCTGGAGAGTGCTCAGGATTTTTTTCTGCCTTCTCTCTTTCTCCACTCCCGCCTTTATTATTATCCCCCTAATATATGCCTTGTGGGCCTCCCAAACCATTGCTTCTGTTAATTCTTCGGAGGAATTGGTTCTAAAATAAAATTCCAGTTCTTCATTTATTAATTTGTCTATTTCCTTATCGTGAAGGAGATCTTCATTTAGTCTCCAATTATGGAACGGGGGAAATTGCTTGTTTTGCTTTATCCGTAATGTCACCGGGGCGTGGTCCGAGAATGTTATGGAGCCAATATTTGTACTTTCGACTTCCTCTAAACCCCTGTGGTCTATAAAAACATAGTCAAGTCTTGAGTACGTCGCGTGCACGGGGGAGTAGTATGTAAAATCCAATATTTTTTGATGTTGCATCCTCCAAACATCAAACAGGTTGCAGACCTTATCTTGCCATCGCAGAGGGAGCAGAGGATGAAGCATCTTCGGGAGGCCTTGCAGAAAGGTCTGTGCAATGCGTTCCCAGAGACTGGGAGGTTACAAACTCCTGTTTCTGGACAATGTGTTGCTGAGGCTTCGGTCAGTCAAAGAAGGAGCGGTGGAGAAGGTGGCCATCTGACCGATGCGTTCAGACAATTTTTTGGTCCGCAGCCCCAAGGTATGATCGGTTCCAGCAACCATCGCCAGCGTCTGTTTTACATGGTGCAGGAATACCTAGGGGCAAGATCTTGGACACCTTTCCCACCAAAAATCCTCTGGGTTACTGGGTCTTGAGGATTGATCACTGGCCAGAGCTTGCACAGTATGCAATTGAGCTACTGGCCTGTCCTGCATCCAGCATTCTTTCAGAACGCAGATTCA
Source organism: Lithobates clamitans (assembly GCA_037952925.1). Lineage (NCBI taxonomy): Eukaryota > Metazoa > Chordata > Amphibia > Anura > Ranidae > Lithobates > Lithobates clamitans. Next base: position 1,141,619 of record JBBGZY010000143.1, read on the forward strand.
GTGCTGCTGGAGGTTTTGTAACAGATCACAGGGTGCGTCTGTCCACCGACTCGGTTGATAGACTGACCTTCATAAAAATGAATCAGTCTTGGATCACCACCAGCTACCAAGCACCTGATGCTGATGTAACCAAACAATTTTTTAAAAATCTCAGATCCCTTCAAAGACTGCCTATGCTGATGCTGAGTGACTATCCTGAGTAATTATCCTCTTCCTCCTCAATGATCACGCTGATAGCTTGTAAGGAAATTTTTGGTTCTGGGCGCCACCACCAGTGCCTAAGGCCCAATTTTTCAGCCCCCGTTTAACAGGGGCGTGTAATTACAATTTTTGATGCAATACTTTGCAGCAGGGCTCGTTTCTGTGTTCCAACTAGGGTATCTGTGAGGGGTTGCAGTGTTGTGGCACCAGCGCCAGTGTCTAAGGCCCAATTTTTCAGCCCCTGTTTAACAGGGGCATGTAATTACAATTTTTGATGCAATACTTCGCAGCAGGGCTCGTTTCTGCGTTCCAACTAGAGTATCTGTGAGGGGTTGCAGTGTTGTGGCACCAGCACCAGTGCCTAAGGCCCAATTTTTCAGCCCCGTTCAACAGGGGCATGTAATTACAATTCTTGATCTAATATTTCACAGCAGGGCCCTGTGAGGGCTTACAAAACAACACCTAAGGCCCAAATTTCTGCTGAGTATATAGGGCAGGCCCCTACTTTCAAACATCCAACTTACAAACGACTCCTACTTGCAAACAGAAGGAGACAACAGGAAGTGAGATGAAATCTACCCCTAGGAAGGGAAATTCTCTCCTGTAAGAGTTAATATGGGAAAAACATTTCTCCTTTCCACTGATGCTTTATCACCAATCCTTGTTTCACTAAAAACCCCACATTTTCTAAAAACATTTGTCATTGGGACAAAAAATGAGGTGAAATCTTCTGAAGAGGAGCACAGACAGCAAAACAAATGTCACAGGGGTGATAACCCTTCCCTATGTTTTCCAAAAAGCTTAAAATAGATTTTTTGGCTGGAGCTAAACACGTTAAAAATGTACCAGTTCTAAATTACAAACAGATTCTACTTAACAACAAACCTACAGTCCCTGTCTTGTTTGCACCACCTGTATACTGCTGTTCAGAGTATATAGGGCCTGGTGGCCCCACGCCTTTCTTTTTTTTTAATTTAGGTGCGGGGTTCCCCTTAATATCCATACAAGACCCAAAGGGTCTGGTAATGGACTGGGGGGTACCCATGCTTTTTGTCTCACTGATTTTCATCCATATTGCCAGGACCCGACATTACATTAAAGCCGCAAGCAGTTTTAAATGACTTTTTTACCTTTAAAAATGACATTTTGTGCAGGGACTTTTCTAAGCACAGGAAACACGCGCCACTTTACAGGCATACTATAGACACCCCCCAGGTACGATATTTAAAGGAATATTTCACTTTTTTTTTCACTTTAAGCATCATTAAAATCAATGCTCCCGAAAAAACGGCTGTTTTTAAAAGTTTTTTTTGCATTGATACATGTCCCCTGGGGCAGGACCCGGGTCCCCAAACCCTTTTTAGGACAATACCCTGCACATTAGCCTTTAAAATGAGCACTTTTGATTCCGAATGAGTCCCATAGACATCAATGGGGTTCTAATGTTCGTGCAAATTTTCAGTCCGTTCGCAGGTTCTGGTGCGAACCGAACCGGGGGCTGTTCGGTTCACCCCTAATCAGCAGGCAAGACACCTGCATGAGGCAAGCCATCACTGCGGCATTATCCCAGAGACCTGTTCTGCTATCATCCAGGTCCTGCAGAAGGACTATATTAAGGTAAGAATTTTTATTCTTTAACATCACATTTTATTGTATTTAATGCTTGCTAATGTAATGTATTTCTTTACTCAAACATTAATTACCATGATTGCAATATAGTGTGAATGTCCCCTTTGTCCTCATGCATGCTGTAATATTTTAATGATCTTTTTTGTACTGCATGCATATTAGCATTCACTAACCTCCCCAGCATGCTATGCTGGGCCCATATCCACCTAGTGTAGTCACTTAACAATGTATTTTGTCAGCTCCATTGTATTGCTTTACCCTAAAATGTCAGTAAATGGTCTGTGTCCTTAAATTGATTTAGAATCCCCTCCCCTCAAATGTTAGTAAATGGTCTGTGTGTCCTTAAATTGATTTAGAAACCCCTCCCCCCATCAAATGTCAGCAAATGGTCTGTGTGTCCTTAAATTGATTTACAATCCCCCCCCCTAAAATTTTGCAATGTGCCATCAGAGGGGGTGATGAATCTGATAAGTGGGCCTTATATTTTAGTCTTTAAATAATACTTATTACAATTAATGATATACTGATGCTGGGCAAGAATGTTTTTAGTGTAATGTGCTTGCAATGTTATGTGCAAAAGTACTTATATTTTTTTTTCTTGCTTGACTCCCCAGTTTCCTTCAATGCCACAGTAATGACAGACTGTGGCATCCCATTTTGCCACCCGTTGAGACTCTCCCAACTGTGGAGTGGCTATAGATGGGAAACACATCCACATCATGCCACCACCCCATTCAGGGTCATACTATTTTATCTATAAGGGGTTTCATAGTATTGTCTTAATGGCGGTGGTGTCGGCACAATATAAATTTCTGTATGTGGACGTGGGGAAGAATGGCCGAATAACGGATAGAGGAGTCTTCGCACAGACGGAGTTCTACCAGCGTCTCCAGAGTGGTGGCCTGGGATTGCCACCTGATGAAGATAATGTAGAAGGACTCCCCTTTGTCTTCATTGCAGATGAAGCCTTCAGCTATCCACATGGCGGAATACAAACTAAATCACCTTGTCCTAGCGTGCTGAATCCTGCACAATTATTTAAACAAACATTCCAGCAATTATATTGCATCACTTGGGCCTGAGGCCGGACTTATAGAGAATCCTCTGAGGGGCCTGGATACTGGCCGTACTGGCTTGGCCCCCCAAAGCGCCCGTCAAGTTCGGGCTCAATATGTTGATTATTTTATGGCTAGGGGGGGGCATTGCAATGCCAGACCATTTCTAATTTTTTGGAATAAAAAATAATGATCAGATAAAATCTTGAATTGTATTTATTGCTTGCCTTTCTTTTTGGCTGTCTTCTAGGTTATCCTAGTGCACTTGTAGTGCCAAGTGTATTTTGCTTTAGTAAATAAGCCCCATTGTCACAGTAAACACAAAATAACTTCAAAAACTGATATTGAGCATTGAAAGAAGAAGCAACACATCTTGTTGTTTAATAACAGATGTTTTAATCTGTGCACATTCACATGTGCGTTTGTAAAAATGTTATGATTTAAAATAGATATAATATTTTGTTCAAACAATCAAATTTTTTTTATTCACAAAAATAATTATTTTTTTTAGAAAATGTTTTTAACAACCAGGCCTCTTTTTTTGTTTATATTTTTTAAACAACCAGGCCTCTATTTTTTTATTTATTTTTTTTAAACAATCAGGCCTCTACTTTTTTTTTTAAACAACCAGGCCTCTATATTTTTTTTTAAACAACCAGGCCTCTATTTTTTTTTAAACAACCAGGCTTCTATTTTTTTTTTTTTAAACAACCAGGCCTCTATTTTTTTTTTAACAACCAGGCCTCTATTTTTATTTTTTTTAACAACCAGGCCTCTAGTTTTTTTAACAAACAGGTCTCTATTTTTTTTTAAACAACCAGGCCTCTATATATTTTTAAGTTTGGTTTTTGCAAAATTTTTTTTATAATCAGGTATAAAATCTTTAAAAGTCAAAGCCCAGAATGGGGTCAGCAAAACGGGAAATGAAGAACATGATCAATGTTTTTTGTGAAAAAGTTATTTAGATTCTCCCCAAAACATTGATCATGTTCTTCATTTCCTGCTGCATATTGTCAAGCTGATTACACATTAGGTCAAGGCTAGTGCGCATGGCTTCAATATCCTCATTCCAGGCCATGATCTGCCCAATTAACCATTGGGCATTGTCAGTGAAAAGCGGTTCCCCTTCCACATCACATAAAATGAATGAAAAAAAATGTAAGCCAATAGCTTTCGTCTTTTAATTTATTCTGAGCATGCATGGCACTTTGTGCGTTGGATTTGTGTACACACGATCAGAATTTAAACGATCGGATTTTGTTGGTCGGAAAACTTTATATCCTGCTCTCAAACTTTGTGTGTCGGAAATTCCGACAGAAAAAGTCTGATGGAGCCCACACACGATCGGAATTTCTGACAACACAATCCGATCGCACTTTTTCTGTCGGAAAATGCCGTGTGTACAGGGCATAATCCCCTTATGGAAGCTGCCATTTGTGGATAGACATTTTATGGTTACACAACCTATCACATTGCTATAATCTTTTTATATGGACTATAAACTGAAGGACTTGAATGAATAAATTGTTGTGGAACGAATCATCCTTTCATTATTTCTTATGGGGAAATTTGCTTTAAAATACAAGTAGTACAAGGTTTTACTGTACTTACTTCCCCTTTTTCTTTTTTCTGTTTATTCATCTGTAAAAGAAGACAATTCTTTGTAAGCTATGGGTTACCAGAGTTGTAGCTTACCAATATTTTGGAGTCTGTATGCGACAGCACTTATTAGACCAGTGCCAGAGTACCAAGTTTTCCCTTCAACTCCCAGCACTGAATAGAATAGCGGGGGAACTTATTAAAAGTAAATGCTAGAGAGGAACGAATAGTCAAAGCATAGGTTTTATTTAAAGAAGAATTACAGGCATGGCAAATGTATACATAGTTACATTGGTCCAATCTAAATATTAATATACCATAGCTGGCCAATACCCCTGGAAGCTGGAAATCATTGAAGTAGACACCAATATATCAGAGATCTCCCCTTCCAGGTCCCATGCTGAGCGGCAGGTCTGATGCTTTGTGAACACAGGAGTTGACCACTCAGTATGGGGGCTATTCAGATATATCTTTGCATTTTTTGAATGAATGCAAAGCATTCTCTCACTGGGTGAGGTGGGGAGGCATGGTAGTGATATCACACTGCCCACCTCATCCAAAGAAGTAGGTGCTGATTCTGGATGATGCATTAACAAAGAGGGACTAATATTCTGGGGAGAAAGGAAGATATTATCAGAAGGAATACAGTGATCTATTGGATGCTGGTTCAAAATTACATTTCAGAACTAAAATATACAATCCTTTTTAAAATTTTCAAAATGATTTTTTTAATTATTTACCTAAAATTGTATTACATATTTTACAAAATAAATATTTTTTTATGGGTACGTTAGCATGTCCTTAATTGCATGCATTTTTTAGATTTTGGGCAATCACTTTTTTTAACTTTATGATTGTATTCTTCAAGGCTGCATATTTATATACAGGATGTATATTTTTTTAGTAAGCTAAACTATATACCCCCTTCTTCTCAGTGCTGCATACATTGTATTATAATGGATCTTCAGTTTTTATTTCTTTTTGTTCAAACCACTAGGAGTTCTTCACAATTTAATGTAGCCGCAGAAGTTGTCTCCAAGTAATGTAAGAATGCAAAATGTTTCAATCTCTTTGCATATTTGCTAACAATCACAGAGACACATGTAGGACACTTTCCTATGATGGCATAAAAGGCACTGCACATTGTGCAGAGCTAATTCCAGTGGGACATTGTGTAAAATAGAGGAACTGGCCTGTAGAAAGACTAATACATGACAACTATACTTCTCATTACTTGCGGTACTGATATTTTGGGGTTTTACTATTGTTATTAGAGATGAACTCCCTGTTCGGTTCGCCCCAGAACTTTCACACATTGCAAAAGTTCAAAGCTGAACAATGAACCCTATTAAAGTCTATAGGACCCGAAAGATCAAAAGTGCCAATTTTTAAGGTTTATATGCAAGTTATTGGGTATACAAAGGGTATGGGGGTCTGGGTACTGCCCTGGGGGATATGTATCAATGCAAAAAAAGTTTTTAAAAAAGATAATTTTTAAATGAGCATTGATTTAATAATGCTTAAAGTGAAACAATAAAAATAAAAAAAATCCTTTAAATATAGTGCCTTTGGGGGGCGCATGCGCGAGGCTTTACATGGCGGACGTCTCCCTGTGAAGCTCCGCACTCCCCGCCGCACACTCGGGACCTTAAAGCACCTTTAACGCAGCGATCCGGCTCCCGTTTTCCAGAGAATACCTCCCCCGGACATCAGTGCTTCCTCCGGTATGGTACTCACGGGTCATCGCGGCAAAACAAAGCCGAAACCCATAAAAGAAGCGCTGGCCCGCGCTTCTTCCAAGATGGCGGCGAAGGCCCGAGCCCTGGCTGATCAAGCTGCGTCCTCTCCTGCACACTCAGAGGTGCTGGAGAGCGAAGATGAGACAGAAATACAATCTCATTCAGGCGGCTCTCCCTCCCTACCGCAAGCAGGTATGTCACAGACTGCTTTTATAAGGCTGATGGAAACCATGCTCCATAAGGCATTAAAAACAACCTCTGATCAAATCACTAACAATTTGACACGTGAGATCCGTGAAATAGGCCAACGCACTGCAGACCTTGAGACCAGGGTCGACGACATAGAACTCACACTGCAAGAACAGGCCCAAGAACATATTGCCCTCCGTGAGGAAAACGCTATGCTGTTATCGCGTCTGGAAGACGCTGAGAACCGTTCTCGCAGGTCCAATTTGCGACTCAGGGGTATACCAGAGGCGATTGATGATTTACAATCATTTACCACTGCTTTATTTCAAGAGCTTGAACCCTCTATACCCATCGAACGCCTGGAGTTTGATAGAATTCACAGGGCACTAACCCGCCGACAAGCAGACGGGCCACCACGAGACATCATAGTCAAACTACACTTTTTCCGCACGAAGGAACAAATACTAGCAGCAGCACGGAATAAAAACTCCCTTCAGTTCCAGAATCACGACTACCAACTGTTCACGGACTTAGCGCCCCTCACCATCGCTAAACGGCGTGCTATGAAACCACAGCTGCAAGTATTACAACAGCACCATCTCAAGTACACATGGAGATTCCCATTTGCCTTGCAGTTCTCCTATCAAGGACAACAGCATACCTGCACCACCCCTGAGTCGCTGCAACGCTTACTAGAATCTCTGCACCTATCGCCCCAGACGCGTCAGCCTGAAACATCTCTACCTCGCACACCAGCCAGATCAATCTCCCAACCATACAACATGACCCCGAAGAGAAACAACCCCGATCCACAGTCCATCCGGAAAGGAACCCCAGCACGATCATCTGGAAACTACCATCCCAGCCCAAAATCTCAAGCCCTCCGCTGAAAGCATGACAGACTTATATTCTTTTTTCCCCCTTTTTTTTTGTTTCCTTCCCCCCTTGTTTTTTCCAGCATACAGTTCCTCGGTTGCATCTTCCATGACTCTCCTCACACAGATCGCTTCAGTGACCAGGAGCTGCTGGACGACATCGGTTGGTTTAGGAACTAATACAGCTTCTTGCAAGCCTCCTCTACAGAGCTTCTAGGCCTTTTAAGGCCTACTCAGGTTCAGTTTAACATCCAAACTGTATTTCTACCTGCCTGTATAATGTATAATGTATACACACATTGTATTTTGGCTCATACGCTTAAACTGGTATACACAAAGTGTGCCAGGTTAACCCTAGTATTCAGCCATTCCCACTACTATATCATCACAGTATAGCAACCATAATCTTACGAGATTTTACCCTGAATACAAGTCATGTTAGGGGTAGAAAAAATAGAGGAAAAATTGACTGATTATGTTGTATGTCCCAATTCCCTCCCTCCTCTTATTTCCTCCCCCCCCCCCCCCTTTTTTTTTTTTTTTTTTTTTCTCCCCCTTCCCCCTCCCCCCTCCCTCCACTCCCAATCCCCCCCCCTCCCTTATGTTCTGTGTTAGGTTTATGTCTTATTATATGTTACAACATTGTGGGCTTTAACTTTAAATTGTTTTGATTAATCCCGACTGCGGCGGGGAGCTGTCATTGTGCTCCCTCTCTATGGTGCGCCCTCTCTCTGATTGGTTAACTGATCGTAGGGATGGTGCATTTACTGGTCGGGCGCCACTGACTGTTTGCCTCCCTGATAGGGGGCGATCTCAGTGGCGTGCCCTACACCTTATTCCTTCTCCTTTCTTTATTCCCTCTCTTTTTCTTCTCTCAAACTCTCTCCCTCTACTTTTCCCCATTTTTTTTGCTGGTCGGCTCGCGCGGGCTTGGTATCCCTGGCTAATAACTCTCCACATACCTAAACATGGCACCACTTAATGTACTCACTCTAAACGTTAAAGGGCTTAATTCTCCACATAAACGGGTCAAAGCCTTTCAAACGTTCGCATCCCTAAAAGCCAACATAGTGGCTCTTCAGGAAACCCATTATTCAAAGCGCCACACCCCCAACTTCTTTAGCTCTAAATATCCGCAAGTCTTTACCGCCTCAGCAGACACAAAACACCGAGGGGTCCTTCTAGCTTTCCATCACACCACACCATTCACCCCCTTAACCGAAATAAAAGACCCAGAAGGTCGTTACCTACTCCTTGTAGGTCTGTTGCAGGATGTTACAACAACTTTTGTGTCTTATTACGCCCCTAATTCAAACCCAAATCCCTTTTTCTCACATCTACTACAAATAGTGAAAACCCACTGTAAGGGAACCCTATTCCTTTGTGGTGACTCCAACTCTGTTTTACAACCACATACAGATAAATCCCCCTATGCCCCCGAACACCACACCCCCTCTATCCAATTCCGTAAACAAATACTTAAGGCCTCCCTTTTAGACACATGGAGAGAATCCAATCCCACTAAGAAAAATTTCACATTCTATTCACACCCCCATAAATCTTTTTCTAGAATCGACCACATTTTTATTCCCATAGCATCCGCCCCACTCCTTCTCCATTCACATATTCACCCAATCACATGGACAGACCACTGTGCTGTTATCACCACAGTATCTTCTTTAATACCACAGGCCCCTCAAAAGTGGTGGTCCATGAACGACTCCCTCCTAACTAACCAATCATACTGCCTAGATATCCAGATAGCTCTCAAAGATTACTTAACTCATAATGCCACTCCCGATATCTCCCCTATACTACTCTGGGAAGCCCATAAGCCAGTCATACGAGGCACATGCATTTCAGTGGCGTCACACCTCAATAGGGATAAAAATCTCCGAATACACCAACTTGAATCAGAATACCAGAACCACTTCTTACAATTTCAAACTAACCCAATTGAAGCCCATAAAATAACTCTAGAAAAGACAAAACTCGAACTAGACCTACTTTTGGCTGAAGCGGCTGATAAGACTATCCGCAGGTCTAGTCACACGATCTACACTAAAGCAAACAAACCTGACACATATCTGGCCTTACGCCTTCGTAGACCAGACCGTGCTCGTGTCCCTATCAGACTTAGACTATCTAAAGATAATGTGACTAGCAATCCGGTTAAAATTCTCGCTGAATTCCGTAAACAACTAGCAAACTTGTATGAGTCTAAAACGGCATTTTCGCCGAATCAGGCGGACAGGCTCTTTAACAATCTTCCTATTCCTACATTATCTAATACTAGTCGTGATCTGATGGAGAGCACGATCACCACGGAGGAAGTCTTATCAGCCATCAAGTCACTTAAGCCCCATAAACGCCCAGGCCCGGACGGTCTGCCGAGCCTTTATTATAAAAAATTTGCCAGTGAATTAGCCCCCCTCCTTACCAACTCCTTTAACGCTATACTCAAACAACACTCCTTCGGCAGAGACACATTGACGGCACTCATATCGATGATCCCGAAACCAAATACGGACAACACCTCATGGTCTAACTACAGACCAATTTCACTCTTAAATGTCGATATCAAGATTCTAGCCAAAATTTTAGCCCTACGTCTCAACCCTATAATTGGAGGATTGATCCATAAGGACCAGGTAGGGTTCATACCTAAACGACAGGCGAGTGACAACATCCGCCGTGTAATTCTCCTCCAACACCTAGCCCGTTCCCGTAAAATCCCAATGCATCTCCTTTCCTTAGACATCCGGAAAGCTTTCGATACTGTCTCCTGGCCTTACTTATTTTATATTCTCCAACGTTGGGGCTTCGGCCCACATTTTCTGGGGTGGGTCAACGCTCTGTACAATCAACCACAAGCATATGTGCATTACTCAGGCTTCCGCTCAGACCCCTTTCCCATTTCACGAGGAACTAGGCAAGGTTGTCCCTTATCCCCCATTTTGTTTGCACTCGCGATCGAACCCTTAGCTGCCCTGATACGGAGTAACCCTGATATTCGGGGCTTGGAGATTGCTTCTACCTCACATAAACTTTGCCTTTTTGCCGATGATGCTCTTATGTTCATCACATCCCCCCATACTACCATCCCGATCCTTTTGCACACTCTAGATAGATTTGCCAGGGTCTCGGGGCTCGAAATCAATCAAACCAAATCGAGGGCTCTCAATGTGTCTTTGCCGCAAGCTGATTTAGAAATGATACGTAAAAATTTTCCTTTTCAATGGTCTACCACTTCTATTCCCTATTTAGGGATTAAGCTGACAAGTGACCCATCCCACTTGTTCCAATACAATTACCTCCCAATGCTTACTCAACTAACTTCCCTTCTTAACCTTTGGTTGCCCTTGTGTATCTCCTGGCTCGGCCGCATTGCGGCTGTTAAGATGTCTTTGCTTCCGAAGTTATTATACCTATACAGAGTCCTCCCTGTCACAGTCCCTTCATATTATCATAGGATCATACAAAGTAAAGTTTTTACATTTATCTGGGGATCTAAAAGACCCAGGGTTGCTAGATCCGTCCTTCTTCGTAACAAGTCTAATGGAGGCCTTGGCATCCCAAACTTTCAACATTATTACCAGGCTGCAAGGCTGGCCCAGACGGCTCTCTACCACTCGAAACTCGAAATACCACTCTGGGTTAGCCTTGAAGCTATTGACTCATTTCCGCTTACTATAACTAATCTGCTATGGCTTTCCCCAGCATCTCGAGGCCCCATATCTAACCCAATCACACAACACACTCTCAGACTTTGGGATAAACTGAAAACACCCTTTCAACTGATTTCCCCGCACTCCCCCCTCTTATCATTTCTAGGTCACCCACAATTCTACCCAGCCTATACTGAACCTTTATCATTTCAGTTCTGGGAGCGTGCGGGCCTGACTCGCATATGTGATATAGTCAATACTGACGCTATTAAATCATTTGCCAGTATCCAAGCACAAGCACAACTCCCCAGTAGAGAATGCTTCCGTTATCTCCAAATTGCGCACTTTACTCAATCAACAATAAAATCTTTCACTGGACTGGATACTATGACAGAGTACGAGGCTATGTGTGACTCGGACCCGCACGCTCCAGGCGCTATCTCCCGTCTCTACGCCCACCTCACTACACCATCCTCGCGTCTACCAGCGTATGCACAGAGATGGTCAACTGATCTAGACATTAATATCGAAGCGGAGGATTGGGCGACTATCTGGACCAACACAAAAAATGCTTCCCAGAACGTGATTGCCTCAGAGGCAAATTACAAGGTGTTGATGCGGTGGTATCTAGTCCCGGCTAGAATTGCTAAATTCTTGCCTGAATTTTCCCCAAATTGTTTCAGGGGATGTAGCGACAGAGGTACTCATCTACACATCTGGTGGACCTGTCCGCTGGCGCAACACTTCTGGGAAACTATATTCCAGATGGCGTCCACCCTTCACCAAGTCACCCTAAAACCCAGCCCAATGATAGCCCTGCTCAATTTAATTCCCCAGGACTACACAAGAGCACAGCTTCGCCTCCTTCTCCAGCTGTTCACCGCAGCTAAGCAAACAATCGCTAAGGCTTGGAAAACACCCACGCTCAGTACAACCGAAACTAAAAATCGGGTCACACAAGCAATGGTTCATAGCAAGATTGAGGCGAAAATTTTAGATAAGGTCCCCCACCATGTCAGAATCTGGCAACCATGGATAGATCACTTCCTACCAGCTGGTATTGATGAACATTTGTTGGGACTCTAAATCTATTTGGTCCTAAACCTGAGACGGTGATGCCACACCTCTGCCCGTGCGACCCGACCGACCCCTACCCCCCCTTGCTCCTCTTTTTTCTATCTATTTTTTCTCTTTCTTCCCCCCCCCCCTTTTTTTTTTTTTTTTTTTTTTCTCTTTTCTTTTTCTCTCTTTTTCTACCATTAATACCTATTGGTATTGTACTCGGTTTTATACAATGGTCCTGGTGGCTCCCACGTCTGTTTTCTAGGGAGTGACTCGGAACCTTTACATTTAATACTTATTTGGGGGACCCGGTTCCCTCTAAAACTTCTAGTTATTCAATCTTATTCGTTTATACTTACGATTAGACTGAGTATTCACTTGTTGGTATAATCCCTTATATGCCATGTTGTTAATGCTATTATCTATGTCAATGAAAAGCACTGTCTTATGCTACCTGGCTATCCTTATTGTAATGTATGGAACAGATGCTTGTTAATTACCAATAAAATATTTGAAAAGAAATATAGTGCCTTTGGGGTCCCCTTATGCCCTGTACACATGGTTGGATTTTCCGACGGAAAATGTGCGATAGGACCTTGTTGTCGGAAATTCCGACCGTGTGTGGGCCCCATCACACATTTTCCATTGGAATTTCCAACACACAAAGTTTGAGAGCATGCTATAAAATTTTCCGACAACAAAATCTGTTGTCAGAAATTCCAATCGTGTGTACACAAATCCGACGCACAAAGTGCCACGCATGCGCAGAATAAATTAAGAGACAAAAGCTATTGGCTACTGCCCCATTTATAGTCCTGAGGTACGCGTTTTACGTCACCGCGTTTAGAACAATCGGATTTTCCGACAACTTTGTGTGACCGTGTGTATGCAAGACAAGTTTGAACCAACATTCATCAGAAAAAATCCATGGATTTTGTTGTCGGAATGTCCGATCAATGTCCGACCGTGTGTACAGGGAATTAGTCTGCCTGTAAATTGGCGTATCTGTACCGTGTATAGAACCTGAGGCAGCAAAAATGACATTTTCCCTGCAAGCTTTCTTTCTTTTGTAAACAACAGTTTGGGGGAGCCAGTCTGTATGATTTGGTCACAATGTAGTGCACTGGGAACAAGATTGGCAATTTTTTGGATAAATTCTCGTGTCTGTTTCTTTGACTTTGTTCAGACTTTGGATAGAAGTAACTATCGTGCAGAAAAATTGGGCTTTGATTGTTGGTGGTGCCTTCACACCGTAACTGTATAGAGGTACTGTTGATGAAAGCAAGAATCAGCCTTGCTATAATAATTTGAAATTATATGCCCCGGCCAACCAGTGGTGGAAAAATTGGGCTTTGTGTGTTGGTGGTGCCTGCACACCGTAACCCTATAGATGTACTCTTGATGAAAGCAAGATTTGGCCTTGCTGTCGAAAATGAAAATATATGCACCTGTCAAACAGTAATGCCCCGTACACACGGTCGGATTTTCCGATGGACAATGTCCGATCGGAGCGTGTTGTCGGAAATTCCGACCGTGTGTGGGCTCCATCGGACATTTTCCATCGGATTTTCCGACACACAAAGTTGGACAGCAGGAGATAAAATTTTCCGACAACAAAATCCGATCGCGTCAATTCCGACCGTGTGTGGCCTGTTCCGACGCACAAAGTGCCACGCATGCTCAGAAGAAATTCCGACACGGGACAGCTCGTTCTGGTAAACTTAGCGTTCGTAATGGATACAGCACTTTCGTCACGCTGCAATGTAAAAAATGGTTTAATACAGCGCACTCTCTTCTTCTTTATAATGTGACAAGAATTAAGTCGTTTTGATGCTCATATTCACACACACTTCTCACAAACTTTTATTTGTGTTTTTTTAGTGGGATTCCCTCAATATATTGTTATTAGTTGTCACATCTGACAGTTTTATATTTTTTAGGTTTTTTTTTTTTGTTTTTAAGCCTTTTTTTTTCTTTAATGTTTGGATTTTTTCCAAGGCTGATCTTTGTTCAATGTTATTTTTATTTTTACTCCAGAATATTTTTGTGTGTGTTTTGTGTGTCAAGTTACCCCAACACCATTGATATCTTTTATTATTTAATCTCCAGGAGATTGTTTGGTGTTGGTGTCCCTTGTTCATTTCACATTGTATATTAGAAATGTACCTGAATCCTCACAAACAAACCATCATTTTTGAAGGAAAACACATAGGAGAGTATAATTCAAAACAAAAATCCTTTATTAAGGGCTCAGAACCAAACAAAGAGGAAGGCAAAACTGGATCAACAGGAGAAATTAGTGAAGCCTGGGACCCCCACGGCAGACATCAATTGTTAAACCTCAAAATTGGTGGCCTGAGGAGTCCATATGTAAGGGAGGGCAGTCTGGTCCGGGATTCACAGAGACTCGGATAGCAGCAGATGACATCAGTGTCCCCAGGCTGTGGTACCACAAGAGGCTGCATCTTTTGGCCGACCAGACTGGATCCAGGGCAATCACTCTCTGGTCTTCCTTTCACACTTCCTTCCGGGCTGTGGCTGTGCAGTTGGAGATGTGGCAGGAGGAGAAGTAGGACCTGGAGGAGGAGTAGGACCTGCAGGAGGAGGAGGAGGACCATCCCAAAGCTGTGTGTGAGGTGTAAGTTGGCCCCTCACACCTTTCGCCAGAGCCTCTGATATGAGGGCCTGACACATGGCTTGTTGGCCCTCCTCCATCCTCTGCATTTTATAGGCAATGAATGCAGCAAGGTTCTCCTGCCTGGTGTGTGGTGCTCCCAGGACCTCTGTAGCCCTCCAAAAAAATCTGATAGCAGCCTCCTCTAGGGTACTCCTCCTACTGCCACTTTCTCTTTTCAGGGGGGGTGGAGGGACCTGCAGATCAGCCACCTCCTGGCTGAGACTTCCCTGTGTATTAAAAAGGGACATGGTTTTAGTTTTTGCATCATCAATCACAATCATAAATTAGTACTCCCAACTAACATCTAGTTAACATCATTGATTGGACAATCAGAAATATTTAGAGGAATGCTATACCTGGCTCAATCTGGGATCCTCCACATATGGCCTGGAAGGCCCAGGTTGGGCGTCAGAAGCCTCAGCCGGGGGGGAAGGAAGCGTGGAAGGAAGACTGGAGAGGGATGGCCTGGGTTCAGTCTGGCCTGCCAGAAAGTGCAGCCTGTCGTAGTACAACATCCTGGGGACATAGATGTCATCTGCTGCTCCGGATCTCTGTGAATCCAGGACTTTATTGCGCTCCCTCAGATATGTGCTCCTCAGGCAACCAATTAATATCTTTAAATAGTTGATGTCTGCCGTGGGGATCACCTGCTTCACAATTTCACACAATTGCTCCAGTGCTGCCTTCCTCTTTGCTTGGTTTTTGAAATGGGGGTGGGTAATCTCCCACAGACAGGGCAGCTCACTTAGCATATCAATGAATAGTGACATGAAGTCAGTATCTCTCATTAAGATATCCATGTTCACTGCAAGACACAACACAAGACAAAGCCTAATGTCACACCAAACTCTCCTAATCTTGTTACAATATAGGCCTCAATCTAGAAGCAGTATAGGCCCAAGTTTGTCTCTTACCTTCGTTCTTACGATCGGCGCGTCCAATGCTCCTTCCTCCGCTCACAGATCGTACGTAATACGCACGCGTGTTACGCTTTATACACACTGCGCATGTGTGTAACTCCGCCCGCCCCTGACGTTCTTTCGATTCTATTCCCCGCCCCTTTTCGTTCGGCGCAGTGGGGGAAGAGCATGATGGCGGAGTTACAACAGGTGCGTGCTAATTCTAACAACGAGGAGGAGGAGGAGGAAAGCCCGGATCCAGGCACGTCCCGATCCAGAAGGATCAGCTCAGGAAGCGGTGGTCGGACCTGAAGTTGAGAGAGCCAGAGCAGTACCGAAAGATCCGGAGAGTGCTGCAAAAAAGTAAGTAGTTGTGCTGTGTTCATATTCTTTCTGTCTTTATTCCGTTCGTTCTGCTCCATATGCTTTTAGTAATTGTAACGTTTAAAAGGGCAACTTTAATGTTCATGGGCCCATTATTCGTTCGTATCAAACATTTTTTCTTTCGGCCTCTAGAACACCATTGTTTAGGCCATATGCATTTTCCCACATATTTTTTGGGCCTACTTGGATGCAAAATATTTGTTTGTGTAGATGGGTTTGTTACTAGAATGAAATGCAAACTAGATTGTGTGTAAGGAGAGGACACTGAGCAGCTGTTTTCACATCTGGACACTGGAGCACTAGTGTGGGACACAAGAACACCATTTTTATTAGGGGGGGCACACTGATGCTCCAGTGTATACTATAGGGGGGTCTCCATCTGTGAAGCTTGTACCAAACAGGTAAAGTATTGCAGCTTGACAAAGGGCAATAAAAAATATACATCTTTGAACTCGGCTAACATAGAAAATTGTACCCCACTTCCAAGCAATGTTTCCTATTTCTAGTTCTGCCATCAAATATCTGTGTGCTAAGTATACCATTTTAGTTTTACATAGGGGAGAAAAGACTCGGAGGTCACTCCTCATCCCAAGAGACAAGAGCCCCCCCCACTGGAAGAAGGGGAAATACCTACCCAAGAAGAAGAGCAGGAGGAAGAAGAAGATGTGGTGGAGATTGGCACCACAACAGGTGAGTGTCTGCAACCACAGGCTCAGGTAAAAGAGATGGATGTTGGCAGATTTTTGAGACCTGTTTCTTTTGTTCTTTATCTCTTTTTAGGTGATCGGGATCCAGAACGTTTCACATCTGAAAGTGCCCAGATACTGATTGGGGAGATCATGGGATGTAATCTCCAATTGCAAAACATCCAGCAACAAATCACTGATGTTATTAAAAAAAATAATAACATCATTGATGTTTTGGGGCGAATTTAAACCCCACAAAATCACCTGTTTTATGTTACTAAAATTTTTACAATGTTTAGAAAAGCCAAATTTGGAGGATGCACACAGTGTGCCAACATGTGCTATCTGCCATCACAGGAGATCAATGGACGCGTTTTGGGGGTGCAACCCCTTCTTCAATTATAAAGTAGCGTTGAGGAAGGGCTTGCTCCCCCAAAACACGTCCCTTGATCCCCCCTGATGGCAGATAGCACATGTGGACATTTGTAAATTGGTGTGCATCTTCCAAATTTGGCTTTTCCAGGGGTGATTTCCCCCCATCTGAACGCTATATCAAACCCAGTTCCTAAATACTGATGTCTGATATAGCCTTCAGGTTTTACCTAATGTGAACTTTGTAAGTTCAAGTTTTTTGGCTTTCTTGTTGGTTTTACACAGGCCTGTTTTATCTGAAATGGATATTTCGATTTTTGATAATGCCCCCCCCCAAAAATTGTTATACAACAAACATGTTGTTTTGTTTTAAAAACCTTTGGTAAATGCACATGTGATTGTGCAGGTATAAAAAAGTGCCTTACTCAAGAATGTGTGGATTATTGTCTCAACGCTACAACACTTTTGGAGTGATGTAATTGCTGTTTTATGCAAAAATGGGGGTTATTTCCTAAGGGCAAATACACTTTGCACTACAAGTGCAGGTTCAGTGCAGTTGCAAGTGCACTTGTAGTGAAATGTGTTTTTGCATTTAGGAAGTACCAGCCAACACTGTTTTTATAAGGTTACCCAATCACGACATTTTCTGCACTCAACACATTTCTGTCAGGGTCAGCTCAAACAAACACAAGCAGTAAATGTCCACCAAGAATTGCTTTTGGTTGTTTTTTATTTGAAAAAGGTGTCACAGATTGTCTGGCATATTGATAGCCCCCCTACCCGCAAAGAACTCCAGGTATCGTAACCGGACATCACGGGCACTCAGGGAGGGCAAGCCAGGACGGCCGCTTTCAAGTGCCGTCATTGTTGATGTATTTGGGATTCCAGCCTCAGGCCCAACTGAGCCAGCATAGTTGGCTGAATGTTTTCGTAGAAAATTATGGAGAACACAGCAGGCAAGTATTATATGGTTCAGTTTATACTCCGCCATATGGATGGGTGTCATAAATAATCGGAACCGGCTGGCCAGGATTCCAAATGTGTTCTCCACCACTCTTCGGGCTCTGGCCAGCCGGTGATTAAAAACCCTCTGTTCCGGGGTGAGGGTCCTCATCGGGAATGGCCGCATCAGGTGGTCCCCCAGCGCAAATGCTTCATCAGCAACAAACACAAATGGGAGACCTTCAACATTGTCCTCTGGAGGTGGCAAGTCCAAGCTGCCATTCTGGAGACACCTGTAGAACTCCGTCTGGGCGATCACTCCACCATCGGACATCCGGCTATTCTTCCCCACGTCCACATACAAGAAGTCGTAATTAGCCGACACCACCGCCAACATCACTATACTATTAAACCCCTTGTAATTATAATAGTACGACCCCGAGTTGGGTGGTGGGACGATGTGGACGTGTTTCCCATCAATTGCCCCTCTGCAGTTAGGAAAGTCCCACCGCTGGGCAATGTGGGAGGCCACAGTCTGCCATTCCTGTGGCGTGGAAGGAAACTGTTGAGGAAAAAACAATAAACATTACTATTTTTTCACAGAAACCTGGCAAGCAGATTAGACACAAACATTATGGGTCAACCTCCAGATAGCATTTATTAAGGGGAATTTAACAACAACAAAGTATAAGGTACACCTATCATATTCCCCCCCCTCTCATGGGCCATTTCTAACATTATAGGGGGGGGGGGAACTCTTGGACAGGTAACCCTCTTCACTTCATTGAGAGATGAATGCCTAAATACAGGGTATTACTTGGAACAGCCCCTCCTTAGTTACACTATTGGCAGCCCACTGGACAGGTAAGAAGTGTCATAATACAAAGATATGGATACACACTGTACACATTTGAGCACATTTGGACATTCTGCTATTACCTATCAAGATCATAATAGGATACAAGAACTTTAAACAGTACCATTGAAAAGTATACAGGCAGGCCCTTGCACTACATGCTTTGGGGAATTCATCCATAAATCTGAGCACTAAAGAGGTGGGTATAGTTTGTATGGGTTTGGCAAAGTCAGCAGATAGATGATTGAGGATAGAGAATTGGGATCAGCTGACTTAGCAGTTGGGGGAGGGAGGGTTACAAAAAATTTGGGGACACCACAAAAAAAAGCCTCTGGCCCTCTGCCTGAATTTAAATCAAAAATAACATTTCAAAACATTTTATGGGGTTTTTGGGGTAAAGCACTACTATGGAGCTGATAAAATACATTGTTAAGTAACTACATGAGGTGAATATAGGGCAGGAGACACCATGCTGGGGAGGTTATTGAAGGGCAAATATGTATGAAGGACCTAAAATAATAATTACATAAAAATCCAGCATGCATGAGGACAAAGGGGACATTCACAGCATAATACAATCATGGTAATTAGGGAATGAGGAAAGAAATACAATATATTATCAAACATTCAATACAATAAAATGTGATATAAAAGGATAAAAATCTTACCTTCATATACTTCTTCTGTAGGACCTGTATGATGGCAGAACAGATCTCTGGGATAATGATCCCCAGAGCCTGGGGGGAGATGCCTGTCGAGAACTTGAGGTCCTGCAGGCTTCTCCCTGTGGCCAAATACCGCAAGGTAGCGACCAACCTCTGCTCCGGAGTGATGGCTTGCCTCATGCAGGTATCCTGCCTGCTGATATAGGGGGTCAGCGAAGCCAACAAACGGTGAAACACGGGGTCCGTCATCCGGAGAAAGTTCCTGAAATCATCAGGATTATTCTCACAGATCTCACGGAGCAAAGGCATGTGACAGAACTGGTCACGCTGAAGCAACCAATTCTTGGTCCATGAACTCCTCCCCACCCTGTTCATGGACTGGACTTGTGTCAAGGTCAGGACCCCAACACCAAGCCCCCGCACAGCACAAACTCTATGAGGAGTACGCATACGAAACATGGCTAGAAAACGGTCGGCTGCTCAGAACGAAGTAACAGAACGCACTGAAGAACAGCAAGGCCTGTGAAGAGCGACCTGAAAAACAGCAACGAGCGGACAAGATCGCACAGAGAACTCCAATACGAACTGACTACACGCACTGAAGAGCAGATACAAACCCACAAGCACAAACTGAACGGCAGAAAACGATCTGAAAGCCACGAGTCTGAAAAAGCGCAAATCGTCTCTCACCAAACTTTTACTAACACGAGATTAGCAAAAGGAGCCCAAAGGGTGCTGCGCTTGGTTCTGAACCGGCCTTTTCTAGTCTCGTCGTACGTGCTTGACGTCACCGCGTTCTTGGCGATCGGAAATTTCGACAACTTTGTGCGACCGTGTGTAGGCAAAACAAGTTTGAGCCAACATCCGTAGGAAAAAATCAGAGGATTTTGTTGTCGGAATGTCCGATCAATGTCCGACCGTGTGTACGGGGCATAAAACTGGTCCTTGTATGTTAATTGTGCCATGCAACCTATACCCATGCAGCTAGGCAGCCTAGACAGTCTTGGGGAAATTCTACATTCCAAAAACACTTAATCTACAACATCGGCATCAGGGGCCTGATAGCTGCTGCTAATCCAGGAATGATTCATTTTGATAAATATCAGCCAGTCAATGGAGTCTGTGGACAGACACGCTCTTTTATCTATCACAAAACCTCCAGCAGCACTGAATGCCTGTTCAGAAAACACGTTGGACGCAGGGCAGCCCTGCAGCTCAATTGCATACTGGGCAAGTTCTGGCCAGTGGTCTATTCTCGTGACCCAATAATCCAGTATATTGTTGACTGGAAAGTTCTCTGTATTGGTTTTTGCCCCTAAATAATCTCCCACCATATCATATGATGCAGACGCTGCCAATGGAATGTGGACGCTGACAGCCCTGGGCGCAGAGGACGAAATTTTTTTCAAAATGCATCACTGAGTCGGCCCCCTTCTCCACCGCTTCTCCTTTGACCAACAGAAGCCTTAAAGCTGGCTTTTCCATGATACTGTAACCTAACAGAGTCTAGAAAGGTGTTACATAAACTCCTTTAAGATGTCCTCAAGATATTTCATCATCTGCTCCCTCTGTGGGGATGGCCTAAGTTCTGAGACTTTCCCCTTGTAAAGGTGATCAAGGAGGGTTGCCAACAAATAATGAGCCTTCTCCTTGATGCCACAAATTCTCAGGTCCTTTCAAAGGCTTTGAAGAATAAGGGAGCCCATTCACCACAAGTTTTCAGAGGCATAATAAGCAGAGTCTTCCTGGTAACTAAGGATTACTGTATCTGGAACTGCTTCCTCCCAGTCACATACTACTCCCAAAGTTCTGGGGTCAGAAAACCATCTCTTAAGGTTTGACACATGTCTTCCACTGATTCAATGCCTTCAAAACTGCCAGAATCCTTCTTCTCCTCCTCCTCCCTCTCCTCTTGTGTGTTCTGTGGCATCACAAGAATGGTGTGTTCATAAAGGGGGGCTTGAGAGGAAAATAATTCATTCTATTCCTCCCGCTGGTCTGCATTGAATGCCCTGTCCATAATGCCATACAGAGTCTGCTCCAGCAGGAACACAAGAGGGATTGTGTCACTGATACATGGATTGTCATGGCTCACTATTCTTGTTACCTGCTCAGATGGTGTCAGTACAGTGCATACATCCTTTATCAACAGCCATTGGCATGGGGAAAAAAGCTAAACCGTCCTGGACCTGCCATTGTGCCATACTCACACAGGTACTCATTGACAGCCCTCTGCTACATGTGCAGTCACTGCAGCATTGCCAAAGTTGAGTTCCACCTAGTGGGTATGTCACAAATCAGGCAGTTTGCGGGCAGGTGGAATAATTGCTGAATTTCAGCAACTGAACACTGGCAGAGTATGACCACCTAAAATGGCTACAGACTCTTCTGGCCTGCTTCAGAAGATCTTGCAACCCTTGGTACCTATTTAAGAACACAGCCAAATTGAGGACAGGCATGGTGCATGTGTCAACTTTCCCTGCCATTATTGCACACCACCATTCCTGGCTCAAGCTGGCATGGCATGAAACAGCTCTGGGCCTGCCCCTGCAGAGCTGAAAGAATCTTTGCTCCAGTGTGGCTCCTGTCCCATAGACAGACCAGCTGAAACACTGCATGACATCTTGTAGCCTGATTCGTTGAATAGCCCCTTGAACGGGGGCTATTGAACGGGGTATTGGTGGTTCATAGGACAATTCAGAAGAGGAGTGCATGGAGAAGGAGGAGAAAGAGTTGGAGCTGACAAATCTCCCATTATCCCCACCAGCTGTATGAAGACGTGGCAGCAAAACAAGCTCCAGCCCTGTCCTGCATCCTTCCTAGTTGCAAGCAGAGTTACTGAGCATGTTGTGAATTAAATACAGCATCCCTGACCATGCTTGCTGGACCACGTGTCAGCAGTAATGTGCAGGGCCAGACTGGCCTACCGGGATACCGGGAAATTTCCCCGGTAGGCTGCCTGTCCTGGAGCTGCTTTGAGCTGTGGATGCAGTGCTCCCCTCCTTCCCTCTCTCCTCCTCTGTATGTCACGTAGCTGGGTCTGTGTTCGGCAGCACTGTAACAAGGTCCCGCCCGCCCTAGAGCGGCTCGTGTGATAGTAGATGGAACACTGATTGAATCAGTATTCTGCCTATCACAAGAGCTGGTCTATGGGGGCGAGACCTTGTTACATCACCACCAAACACAGACCCAGCTCTGTGACACACAGTGGGAGATGCCCACTATGTGTATGTGAACCAGGCAATGGTGAGTATGTGGTAGAAAAAACCCGAAGGTTAACACTGCGCTCAAAATAAATATAATAAAGTGAATCAAGTAAAAAAAGCTGCCAACACCAAAAGTCTTAAATACAAAACTCAAATAAGTTGAAAAAGATGTGGGTGCAGCGCTAATGCTAATTATTTTCCCAATCATATGAAAAAAGGGAAAATTTTATCAAAATTCAGAAATGGTGAAAAACGTCTGAAAATTAAAAACTAAAGTAGAGTTCCAATACAGGAAATTGAAAAACTACAACCAGGTAAGTGAGAAATATAAAAAAATACAATCACCAATATCGTGCACTAATGCCAAATAAAGAATTGTAATGTGCTCAAATCAATATAATATAAATAATAGTAAATGCTGAAAACCTGCAAAAAATACTCATAAGTGCATAAGCAATAACCTAACACCATAATAATAAAAATTCTCAAGAACGTTTGGTGAAAAAGGTCTGAGAGAAAAAGACTAAAGCAGAGTCCCAAGAATGATAATTGAGAAACTGGAGCACAGTCCCAAATTGATATTCATATGGTGAAAAGTTGGTAGGTTTTCATATAGGTGTAGAAACAAGATGTCAATGAAAAACTATGAAGAGAGATCCCTCCTCAAGAAGACTTTATACCCAAAGTGAGTATGTAATCTCCTTACCGACTGAAAAGACCACCAAGGCGATCTCACCAAACCCAGGCAAATTTGGTCTCCCAAAAACCTGTAGAGATGTCTGAAGCTGCTAGAACCGTGTGACTCAAAAACATAAACGAGAAAGGCTCCCATAGTGTCGTATTTAAGTAAATGAATTTAATAGGCTCAAATATATAGCACTTACAGGATAAAAGTCTTAATGCGCAGTGTACCACAGTGGATCAGAATAGTGGCATCTCCTCAAGCTTCCTCTGCTCGCTGCCTGCTGTAACCATCAACCTCCGAAGAGAAAAACGCGAAGACGTCAGTGTTACAGGCCCCACCCTACGCATTTCATCACGATAGGACATCGTCTGGGGATTGGCTGCTGTGATTGTGTAATCACGCACATCATTTAAATAATACCTCGGTGCCACCTTAACTGAGGGCCGTTCAAGCACTAGAGATGGAGACATATGAGCACCGCCATTTTGACTACTGGCAGGCTTAACAAAACAGATAATATATAATGGATACCACCGCCATCTAATGGCGGAACAAGGTATCACTGGAAATAAACTAACACATGGCCACAGCAAAGAACAAGTATTGGAAGCTGAGCTAGACGCCGAACATACAATTATGGCATAGTGGACATATGTGATACAATTAAATTTAAAATGAGACAAATAATATAACATATGCATTGCAAAAGTTACAATATACAATCTAAAATAAATTAGCGCATATGAAAAATATACACAAATCCTAAAAATTAAAAAAGGTTGGTATTGAAAATTAAAAAATTAAAAAAAATATTAAAAATTACAATAAGACTTTAAGCATTATTGAAAAAACAATTTATGTCCCAATCAACATTTAAGCCAAAAGGCACATATGATCTCATGTCAAAAATCCATTTTGTTTCAAACCTGGAAATAGATCTAACATTGTTAGTATCCCTCCAATGGGGACGAATTTTGTCAATGGGTAAAAATAGGGTCGCTTTAAGTTTTTTGTCATGGTGTTTGGCATAATGCCTAGAAAGATTATGTTAAGTAAATCCACGTTTGATGTTTCCTATGTGTTCATCCAGACGTACATGTAAAGCTATTTTAGTGCGCCCAATGTACTGTTTGGAACATGGACACTGGATTAGATATACGACATACTCTGTAGAGCATGTAATGAAAAACTCTATGTTATAAGATCTAATAGTCTGAGTTTAATGGAAAGTTTCACATTTTCGCCCTCTGAAAGAGTTGATTTGACAAATATTACATTTCCTGCAAGGAAAAAAACCCTTCATTGGTTGGAAAAACAAAATCGTTTTAGGAGGGTCTATAGCATTAGGAGCGATACTATGATGCAAAGAGGAAGCTCCTCTATCCGCTTGCCGACCAGCCGCTGCAGTTGTACTGTGGCAACATGGCTTGGCTGCGTGAATCACCATTATGTTACGTCGGTAACATAGACGGCCACTAGGGGGCGCGTGTATGCCACTGGAGGTGTGCGCGTGTATTCCGCGCTTGCTCCCCGAGCCAATGCGAGTGGCCGGTGGTCTCAATCACCCAGAACTGTGTGTGTAAACGCAGTTTCCGGTTCTCTAAGCAGAGAACTGACAGATCGTCGTTCATACAGAGTATGAATATCGATTTGTTAGTTTCCCTGCACAGTCCCCATCCCCCTTCAGTTAGAACACAAACTAGGACACACATTAACCCCTTCACTGCCCCCTAGTTTTAACCCCTTCACTGCCAGTGACATTTTTACAGTAATCAGTTCATTTTTAATCACACTAATCGCTGTATTAATGCCAATGGTCCCAAAAATGTGTCAAAATTGTCCGACGTGTCCGCCATAATGTCACAGTCATGATAAAAATCGCTGATCACCACCATTACTAGTAAAAAAAAACTAATAATAAAAATGAAATAAAACTATCCCCTATTTTGTAGACTTTATAACTTTTGCGTAAACCACTCAATATACGCTTCTTGTGATTTTTTTTTACCAAAAATATGTAGAAGAATACATATCGGCCTAAACTGAGGAAAAAAAAGGTTTTTATATATTTTTTGGGGATATTTACTATAGCAAAAAATAAAAAATAATGCATTTTTTTCAAAATTGTCGCTCTTTTTTTGATTATAGCGCAAAAAATAAAAACCGCAAAGGTGATCAAATACCACCAAAAAAATCTCTATTTGTGGGAAAAAAAGGATGTCAATTTTGTTTGGGAGCCACGTTGCACGACTGCGCAATTAAAGTTAAAGCAATCAGTTAAAGCGACGCAGTGCTGAATCGCAAAAAGTGCTCTGGTCTTTGGCCAGCTAAATGATCCAGGGCTGAAGCGGCTATAGATGATTACCGGTCAGTCAGGGATAACAGGACCTAATATCTTGTCATTTTTAAATATGCTCCAATGTTTATTAAAAATCTTCCTAATGGAAAAGTGTTGGTTAGAATACCTAGTGATTATGGAATAACCAAATTTATTATCTGGCACTAGATTGGTCCTGCTTGGGCCATTCATCATAATGTCTCTATCCATATCACTGACATGTTTAATAGTCTCATCAATATCCTTCTCCAAATAGCCCTTGTCCAAAAATCTAGATTTTAAAACCAAAGCTTGCTGCTGATAGTCAAAAATAGAAGTACAGTTGCACCTAATACGTTGGAATTGGCCTTTACGGACCGCATTTAGCCATGCTGGATGATGACAGCTAGTTAACGGAATGAAGGCATTGAGATTGGTCTCCTTGAAGTAGGTGGTAGTAGTCAAACACCCATCCCTAACAATAATGTCAAGGTCAAGGAAATGGATCTGAGATTCACTCGCCTCGTACTGCAGGGAGACTCCTCTATCAATGGAATTGAGTTTAACAAATAAGGCCTCAAGAGAGGGTAGATCACTCTCCCATAGGAGAAGTACATCATCGTAGGCGTAATTCCCTTGGGGGGTCAGTATCAAATACCTCCCATTCCCAACAAGCCATGAATAGGTTGGCCAAGCTTGGAGCGAACTTGGCACCCATGGCAACGCAACGTATTTGTAGAAAGAAGTTGCCCCAAACCAAAAATAATTGTGACTTGTAGCAAAAACCAGAAGCCCTATAATGAAGTTTTCCTGTATTGATGTTAAAGTATGATCTTCTTCCAAATAAAATTTTAGATCTACAAATTTTAGATCAACAAGCCATGTTGATGTGATATAACATAATTTAGAAAGGCAACATCAGCTGTTGCCAGGATGCAACCATCTCTCCATTCACATTCAGCCAATATTTTAATAACTTGAGTTGTATCCTTCAAGTGAGAGGGAGTTGCTGCAACCAAGGGCTGTAAAAATTCATCCACATATCTGCCGATTCTGGCCGTTACAGAATCTATGCCACTGATGATAGGGCGGCCAGGTGGTTTGGACAAATTCTTGTGCATTTTGGGCAGATAATATATGACTGGTACCCTCGGCGTAGAAGGTACAAGATATGCCTTTTCTTTTTTGTTAACAATACCTAGCTGAAAACCATCATCAATTATAGCTCTCTTTTGTATTTAGCTGTAGGGTTTGAGGCCAGTTTTGTATATGTCATATTATCAGATAATCTTACAGATAATCGCTTTTATTTCAAATAACAACACTGCCGAATTTATCTGCGGGGAGTATAACGATATCATTACATGCACAGATCTGTTTCAAATTCAGTTGAAAGTGATTATTGCTTCTAAGTCTGGGTGTTTTAAGAGCCACCAAGTCTTTAACTACCATCTCTTTAAAGATTTGTACAGACGGGGCCACAAAACCAGGGTGATTAAATAACAAAGCATTGGACAACTTAGTATAACAAATGTGGGCTCTCTCAATTTCACCCCCATTTTTATGGGATGAGGAACCAACTTCTCGGTTATCATTCTGAGAATTATCAGTAGACATCATGTTTGCTGTTGTAACCTGGGGTATACTGGTAGTAACCAGGTGACTTCGATTGCCTATTGGGTTGAGTAAAAAATGTCTTTTAATATTCATCTTACGGATGAATTTGTGGACATCAATAAATGTCTCAAATTTATTGAGTCCACGAGGGGGTGCAAATTTAAGTCCCTGACTGAGAACTCTTTGTTCACCCTGTGAAAGCTGAACTGAGCTCAAATTGAAAACATCACTGATGTTTATTGTTTTCTTTTCTTTGGACCTGATGCTCCTCCCCCTCTGATGCCTCTCTTTCTCCGGGTCCCCGTTTGGATCTGTTGTTGCCCATGGGAAAAAAAAGGCATTGTTCCATTCTCCCAAAATCCAAAGGGGACTCAGGTTGATCTTGTCTTTGTCTTATTGGGTAATCAATAAATTGACTAGGGTGTCTGGTGGTAACAGATTCTGCCTCATAGTTATCATCCTGTTGGTATGAAAGGGGAGTATATCTATTTTGAAGAGAAATTTTGTTACCTCGAGTCTGTCTGTTAGAACCCATCCCTCAGGGGTTTATGTAATCCCTGGGGTCGTCCCTATATTCCCTTTGTCTCTGATAGTTATAATCATTTATGTAGGGTATCCTTTGCGGTTGAAAACCTCCCCTACTGGTATTATTACCAAATGATTTTGTCACAATAGGACATCATCTGGGGATTGGCTGCTGTGATTGTGTCATCATGCACATCATTTTTATAGTACCCTGTGCCACCTTAACTGAGGACCGTTCAAGCACTAGAGATGGAGACATTTGGGTGTGATGACACAATTACAGCAGCCAATCCTGAGGTGACATCCTATCATGATGAAACACGAAGGGTGGGGCCTGTGACACTGACATCAGCACATTTTTCTCTTCAGAAGTTGATGGTTACAGCAGGCAGCGAGCAGAGGAAGCTTGAGGAGATACAGCTATTCTGATCCACTGTTGTACACTGCGCATTAAGACTTTTATCCTGTAAGTGCAATATATTTGAGCCTATTAAATTCATTTACTTAAATACTACACTATGGGAGCCTTTCTCGTTTATGTTTTTGAGTGACATGGATCTAACAGCTTCAGACATCTCTACAGGTTTTTGGGAGACCAAATTCCCTGGGCTTGGTGAGACCGCCTTGGTGGCCTTTTAAGTCTGTAAGGAGATTACATACTCACTTTGGGTGTAAAGCCTGGGAACATAATTTGCATTAGCGCTGCACCCACATCTTTTTCCAATAGTGAGTATGTATTGATGGGCAGTGAGGCTGCATTGATGGGCAGTGAGGCTGCATTCATAGGGGCACAGTGAGGCTGCATTCATGGGCACAATGAGGCTGCATTAATGGGCACAGTGAGGCTGCATTAATGGGCACAGTGAGGCTGCAATGATGGGCACAGTTAGGCTGCATTCATGGGCACAGTGAGACTACATTTATGGGCACAATGAGGCTGCATTCATGGGAACAGTGAGGCTGCATTGAGGGGCACAGTGAGGCTGCATAGAGGGGCACAGAAAGGCTGCATTGATGGGCACAGTGAGGCTGCATTCATGGGGGACAGTGAGGCTGCATTCATGGGCACAGTGATGCTGCATTGATGGGCACAATGAGGCTGCATTGATGGGGGACAGTGAAGCTGCATTCATGGGCACAGTGATGCTGCATTCATGGGCATAGTGAGGCTGCATTGATGGGCACAGTGAGGCTGCAATGATAGGCACAGTCAGGCTGCATTCATCATCACAGTGAGGCTGCATTCATGGGCACTATGAGACTGTATTCATGGGCACAGTGAGGCCGCATTCACGTGCAGAGTGAGGCTACAGTCATGGGCACAGTGAAGCTGCATTCATGTGCACAGTGAGGCTGCAGTGATGGGCACAATGAGGCTGCATTGATGGGAACATTGAGGCTGCATTGATGGGCACAGTGAGGCTGAATTGATGGGCACAAAGAGGCTGCATTCAGGGGCACATTGAGGCTGCATTCACAGGGACAGTGAGGCTGCATTGGCGGGCACAGCGAGGTTGCAATGACGGGCACAGTGAGGCTGCATTCAAGGGCACAGTGAGGCTGCATTCACATGCACAGTGAGGCTGCATTCATGGGCACAATAAAGCTGCATTTGATGAACAGTGAGGCTGCATTTATGGGCACAGTGAAGCTGCATTTATGGACACAATGAGGCTGCATTGGTGGACACATTGAGGCTGCATTCATGGGCACAGTGAAGCTGCATTCAGGGGCACAATGAGGCTGCATTCAGGGGCACAGTGAAGCTGCATTCACAGGGACAGTGAGGCTGCATTGACTGGCACAGTGAGGCTGCATTGATGGGCACAGTGAGGCTGCATTCATAGGCACCACAAAGTTGCATTTGATGAACACAGTGAGGTTGCATTGATGGGCTGAGGCTGCATTGATAGTCAGTGAGGCTGCATTCATGGGTACAATGATGCTGAATTCATGGGTACAGTGAGGTTGCATTGATGGGCAGTGAGGCTGCAATGATGGGCAGTGAGGCTGCATTGATGGGCACAGTGAGGCTGCATTTGATGGGCACATTGAGGCTGCATTGATGGGCAGTGAGGCTGCATTAATGGGAATAGTGAGGCTGCATTCATGGCAGAGTGAGGCTGCATTCATGGGCACTGTAAAGCTGCATTTGATGGGCACAGCGAGGCTGCAATGATGGGCACAGTTAGGCTGCATTGATGGGCACAGTGAGGCTGCATTCATAGGCACCACAAAGCTGCATTTGATGAACACAGTGAGGTTGCATTGATGGGCTGAGGCTGCATTGATAGTCAGTGAGGCTGCATTCATGGGTACAATGATGCTGAATTCATGGGTACAGTGAGGCTGCATTGATGGGCAGTGAGGCTGCAATGATGGGCAGTGAGGCTGCATTGATGGGCAGTGAGGCTGCATTAATGGGAACAGTGAGGCTGCATTCATGGCAGAGTGAGGCTTCATTCATGGGCACTGTAAAGCTGCATTTGATGGGCACAGTGAGGCTGCAATGATGGGCACAGTGAGGCTGCATTGATGGGCACAATGAGGCTCTGTTTGATGGGCACAGTGAGGCTGCATTGATGGGCACTGATGAGGCTGCATTGATCTCTTGTATCATGTCCACAGTCTCTGACCATCTCTTGTACCATGCCTGCAGTCTCTGACCATCTCTTGTACCATGTCTGCAGTCTCTGACCATTTCTTGTATCATGTCTGCATTATTTTAACAACTTTAGTATGATGTGCTCAGTCTCTAACCATCTCCTGTATCATGCCTGCAGCCTCTGACACCTCCTGTATCATGTCCGCAGCCTCTAACCATCTCTTGTATTATGTCCGCAACCTCTAACCATCTCTTGCCTTATATCATATCTGCAGTCTCAGAGGGAGTGTGGAGAGGAGTCAAGAGTTGGAGTGCCACCAGGATGGGGGTCATGGGAGAAGTCAAATGTGTGTGGACTGTGGAGAGGAGACTATAGGATAAAAACAGAGGCTCCAAGCTGAAGCCAACTGACTGAGCCCCTCACAGTGCACCTGAGAGGAGGTCATTGACAGTACCGCCAGGCCAGTCTAGGGGGTGTCACTGATGTAAGGGGGGAGTGAATACAATAATGTAAGGGGGCACTGATATAAAGGTTTCCCACTTATATCAGTAACCCACCCCCCTTACCTTAGGGTATTCTTTCTGCAGAAGGTGGTCTCTGGTCAACAGAGCCCCCCCCACATTCCCAGAGTTCCCGGGGTCCCCCTTGATGATTGACCACCTTTACCACTTTTAACTGGAATTTGCTTTTATATATATATATATATATATATATATATATATATATATATATATATATATATATATATAGCCCTATGTGCTTTCATATATGCCTTCTCTATATATAATACACTCTTCAAATGCGCTTGGTTAAAATGCATGGTTTTCCCTTTCATAAACAAGAAAATAGTAACAAAACAGTTTCCATAAAGGTGATAGTGTAATAGTTTCACACCTCACCTACCCCAGTAGGTGAGTACTAAAACCCTCTAGGTGTGGACACCAATCCTACACAGGAGAAGTTATCACCAAAAATGTAATGGCTTATAAATTATGCAAAAAAAGAGAAAGTCGCCATGGTATGGTGATCATCTGCTTATAACAGTGCCTACAGTGTTATAAGCAGAGGATCACTATACCATCATGATATTCATGTTTGAATGCTTTATACACTAATTTATAAGCCATTACATTTTTGGTGATAACTTGTGTAGGATTGGTGTCCACACCTAGAGTGTTTTAGTACTCACCTACTGGGGTAGGTGAGGTGTGATAACTATTACACTATCACCTTTATGGAAACTGTTTTGTTATAATTTATTCCACAATAACACTGTGTCTTTTAATACTTAGCCACTATAGAGTGATTTGGTGGAGCACTATTTGACATATAGGTAGCGCCACTCGCCCCTTCACATCTTTTTTCTTTCTATATTCTAGAGTCCTCTTATGGGGGGGGGGTTGGGGAGGCTGAAACCTTCACACACATCCTAAGCGCAGACCTTCCTAATTAATTTATTTACAAGAAAATAATAACGTTATGATGTTGGGCTGGTATAATAATGCTATGGGGCTGGTATGAAATTTTTTCCAGGGCTGTTTTATATTCCCAGTCTGGCCTTGGTAATGTGGACATTGCTGCTGACTGCCTTGCCCAACAATGCCACAACATTGCCTTCTACATGATGGTACAGATCTGGAATGTCCTACGTGCAAAGAGATAGCGATTGGGAACCTACCATTGTGGTACAGCACATTCTGCAAACTTATGGAAGGGGGCAGAATCCAGCAGATGGAAAGGCAGGAGTTGTAAAGCCAGTAGCAGCTTGCCCAAAGCAATATACAAAACATTAGTGTAGCGCTGAATAATGTGACCATGTGATTGGAAACAACTAAACATGTGAAAATAAAATGCACATACTGTAGGTAAAAGTACTGGTAATGGAAAGCAACCAATGCTCTTAAAGTATAGTGAATGTAAACACAATCAAACACAAAAAGTGAATGTGTGAAATGTTTGTACATGTAACACAAATTATGCTAGTGAAACACAATATGATGTCATGGATAATATATCAAAGTCCAAATGAGTGCTTAAAAAATGGTAAAAGTTCTTTCTCCCCCATTTCCAGATAGAATTTTGACATATAATCTGGATAAACTGTACTCTTACCAGCTTTGGTGGACACACATGCCATATGGCAGTGAGTCAAACAAGCTCATAATCCTTGGTTTCTGGTAGCACGATGATGCCGCGCTGGATACACTGATCAATCTGCGGCTCCGGATCATATGGCCAAACAGCAACGAACACCAAGCCGGTCCAAAGGATGATGGTATGGGAATGGTCACCAGAGCCCAAATATAAAATGAAAAAGGAAAACGAGCTCCATATGGTGCAGGTCAACCAAATGTGGATTATTGAAGCATAAAAAGTCTTACAACGAAATACAGGATATAGGGTATAAAAGTGGTCACAAAAATGGAATAAAAACATATAAAAGCAATGTGGGAAGCAAAGAGGTGCTGGCCCGATGCGTTTCAACTCAATAGGTCTTCCACTGGGGCAGTAGCAGCTTGGACAAGCTGGAAATTAGACACTGGGCATGTGGGTGGCAGTGACTACTTTTTTTCACTGCATCAGCTGAAGCTGAGAAATTTGCCTGCTATACTCTACAGCTAGTGGTGTGCTGCTGGCAGATGTGCTGCAAGGACTTGTGACACCCTTCACTATACCATCATCCCTGTCAGTGGAGGCTGCTGAGAGGTCATGAGATATAGCGGGGTAGACCTGAAAGGTGAAAAGTGAGGAGGAGAAAAATTGCATCCCTTTTGTGTGGCTTTCAGGTGCTCTTGCCAACGGGGGTTGAGTGGTGGAAGGTTAAATGCCTTGTCAAGCATGTGGTGCCCAAATGGGAACTCCTTGACGATGCAGGGCATTACTTGATTCTGATGTTGGTTCTGACTCTCAGGTTGAGTTGTCTCAAGCAGATCAAGCATGGCAAAAACAGTGTTTTTGCCATGCTTGATCTACTTGAGACAAAGTTAGCAAATTGCAACAGTGCAATTAGCTGCACATGTGCTAAAAAAGGCCCAGACAGCTGAGCTGTGGGAAGTGAGCGGGAGATAACAGCTCCACAATCTGATGGAATAGGGTGGCTGCTCTCTACTTTCCTGATAATGGCTGCCTCTGAGGACCTCCTGCCTAAATGGGGTTGTGCCTGGCCCTCACTTTCCTCCTCTGCTCTATTCAGCATCCAAGTCGTGTCAGTGACATCATCATCATCATTATCCCCACCATTCTCAACATCACTAGAGCCAACTTGGCAATCGACTGCGGCTGGGTAAACAAGACTGCCAATTTGTTGTTTATCAGTGTTCACCCCTCTCTGTAGGCTCATGTTACTACCTTCCTCAACCAGAGAGTCAGAACCAACATCAAAATCAAGTAATGCCTGTGCATCATCAAGGAGTGGCTGACAATGTGTTTAACCACTTCAGCCCCGGAAGGATTTACCCCCTTCCTGACCAACCCCTTTTTTGCGATACAGCACTGCGTCACTTTAACTGACAATTGCGCGGTCATGCGACATTGTACCCAAACAAAATTGACGTCCTTTTTTTCCCACAAAAAAACCCCAATCTTTTGGTGGTATTTGATCACCTCTGCAGTTTTTATTTTTTGCGCTATAAACAAAAAAAGAGTGACAATTTTGAAAAAAAAACAATATTTGTTTCTTATTGATATAATAAATATCCCCCAAAAATATCTAAAAAAAATTCTTCCACAGTTTAGGCCAATATGTATTTTTCTTTATATTTTTGGTAAAAAAAAATCACAATAAGCGTATATTGATTGGTTTGCGCAAAACTTATTGCGTCTACAAAATGGGGATAGATTATGGCATTTTTATAAATTTTTTTATATTAGTAATGGCAGCGATCTGCGATTTTTATCATGACTGTGACATTGTGGCGAACAGCTCGGACACTATTTTGGGACCATTGGCATTTATACAGCGATCAGTGCTATAAAAATTCACTGATTACTGTGTAAAAGTCACTGGCAGGGAAGGGGTTAAACACTAGGGGGCGATCAAGGCGTTAACTGTGTTTCCTCAGCATGTTCTAACTGTAGGGGGTGGGATCACTAGAACATGACAGAGATCACGGCCCCCTATCACTAAAAGCAGTAGATCCCTGTCATGTTGCTAGGCAGAACAGGGAAATGCCTTATTTACATAAGCATCTCCCCATTCTGCCTCTCCGTGCCACGATCGTGAGCCACCGGTGGACAACGTATACTGAGGCAGCAACGTATGGGTACGTTGTTTTGCGCACCCGTGCCACTTTGCCAACGTATGTCGGCGTGAGCCGGTCGGCAAGTGGTTGAATAAGTCAGCTGACTCCTCCATGCATGATGAATAACTAAAAGGTCTTGCAAACTACCAGAATCGGTAAATATAAAAATATGAATTGAAATATATATATGATATTCAGCTGCTGACACTGTTCACAGTACCATAAAATTGTGCTACCTAAATATTACAAATCAAAGTGCCGTGCTAAAATTATGAATCAAAGAACATGTTATATACCAGTGAACATGCATAACTAATATTTCTTATGCCGCGTACACACGGTCAGACTTTTCGGCTACAAAAGTCCGACAGCCCGCCCGACAGACTTTTGAGGGACTTTTGGGGAACTTGCGGAGGACTTTCTAACGAACGGACTTGCCTACATACGATCACACAAAAGTCTGACAGCTTAGTACACGGTGACGTACATCAAGTCCGACGAGACTATAAAACGGAAGTTCAATAGCTCGTACGACACCCTTTGGGCTCCTTCTGCTAATCTCGTGTTTATCTCGTTTTAGTAGAAGTTTGGTGAGAGACGATTCGCGCTTGTGAGACTCGTATTTTTCAGTTCGTTTTAACTGTTGTTCAGTCTGTGCTTGTGAGGTTTGTATCTGCTTTTCAGTGCGTTTGGTCAGTTGGCATTGAGCAATCTTTGTTTTATTGTCCGCTTGTTGCTGATTTTCAGGTCGCTCTTCACAGGCCTTGCTGTTCTTCAGTGCGTTCTGTTAAGTGCGTTCTGACCAGCCGACTGTTTTGAAGCCATGTTAGGTGTACGTACTCGTCGAAGAGCTCGTGTATTGTATGTGCTTGGTGCTGTAGTTCATTCTTCAGCCCAAGACCAGTCCATGAACAGGGCGAGGAGGAGTTCATGGATGAAGAATTGGTTGCTCCAGCGTGACCAATTCTGTCACATGCCATTGCTCCGTGAGAATAATCCTGAGGATTTCAGAAACTTTCTTCGGATGATGGACCCCGTTTTTGACCTTTTGTTGGCTTTGCTCACCCCTTATATCAGCAGGCAGGATACCTGCATGAGGCAAGCCATCACTCCGGAGCAGAGGCTAGTCACCACGTTGCGGTACTTGGCGACAGAGAGAAGCCTGCAGGACCTTAAGTTCTCGACAGGCATCTCCCCCCAGGCTCTATCCCAGATCATTATCCCAGAGACCTGTTCTGCCATCATTCAGGTCCTGCAGAAGGACTATATTAAGGTAAGAATTTTTATCCTTATTAGCATCACATGTTATTTTATTTAATGTTTGATAATGTAATGTATTTCTTAACTCAAACACTACTTACCATCATTGCAATATAGTGTGAATGTCCCCTTTTTGTTCTCATGCATGCTGTAATTTTTTCATGTTCTTTTTTGTCCTACATGTATATTTGCCTTCACTAACCTCCTCAGAATGCAATGCTGGGCACATATCCAGCTAGTCTACTCACTTTGAATGTATTTTGTCAGTTGCATTGTAGTTTTTTTCCCCTAAACTCCATCCAAATAGTGTGTGTGTCATTAACTCGATTTCCAATCCCCCCCTAAACTCCATCCAAATAGTGTGTGTGTCATTAACTCGATTTCCAAACCCCTCCCCCCCTAAACTCCATCCAAATAGTGTGTGTGTCATTAACTTGATTTCCAATCCCCTCCTCCCCCCTAAACTCCATCCAAATAGTGTGTGTGTCATTAACTCGATTTCCAATCCCCCCCCCTAAACTCCATCCAAATAGTGTGTGTGTCATTAACTCGATTTCCAATCCCCTCCCCCCTAAACTCCATCCAAATAGTGTGTGTGTCATTAACTCGATTTCCAATCCCCTCCCCCCTAAACTCCATCCAAATAGTGTGTGTGTCATTAACTCGATTTCCAACCCCCCCCCCCTAATAATTTGCTATAATGTTCTGTGGTGTTGATTTTAAAAAAGCAAATATATGTTGCACTTTGCAAAATGCATTTGCACTCTGCAAGTGCATTTGCTCCAGGGCTTTAGTAAATGAGCAGAAGCTCTGCTGATTTCCATCATCCAATCAGAGAGGCCACCAATTTTTTGAAGAGCCCCCCCCGAAGCTGAAGAGGCCTATGGGTGCTATTTAGCCAGCAGGCTGCTTCAAATGGAGTGGGGCCAATGCCTCATTTGTGAAAAACTGTTTGCTGAAACGATATACAAGGGGCTGAAGGGTGAGCTAACTGCCAACACACAGCCCCCCTCCTCCTCCTCTTTCTCCTCCTGCCACAACTCAACCATCAGAGCCACAGCCTCCTATGAAGGCTGCAGGGAAGGGTGCAGGGAAGGGTGCAGGGCAGCGTGGAGGGAAGGCTGCAGGGAAGATAAGAAAGTGATGACCTGGGTTCAGTCTGGTCTGACAGAAGACGCAGGCTGTTGTAGTACTACAGTCTGGGGACATCTACGTCATCTGCTGCTGCTGTTGATCTCTGGGATTCCTGGACCAGATTGTGCTCCCTCTTATATGGACTCCTCAAGATCCCAATTTTCTTGTCCACAGACTTTTGCCAGCGTTAACTTCCTCTTTATTTTCTTTTTACCATAAATAAATGGATATTTTAGTTTATGAAAAGACTTTATGTGTTTTAATTAACATCATTGATTTAGAGACAATGTCAAATTAACAAGGGACAACAACCTCCTTGAGGTTGCAAAAACACAAAAAAAAAAAAATAATGTTCTAGTGGTAACTTTAAAAAAAAAAAAATAACCAAATAAGGTTCTTTGTGTTAACTTTATATACAAAGAAAAAATCCAAATAAAAAAAAATGCTTCTTTGTGGTAACTTAACCTAATAAAATTAAAAAGAAAAAAAAAAGAAAAATGTATTTGTGTTCAATTTAAGAACTACAAAAATTAAAAAAAAATGGTTCTTTGTGGTAACTTTACAAACCCAAAAAAATAAAATAATGTAGATAAAGATAAAATAATTTCGACAATAATCATAAAAGAATTCTTGATTAAATCTAAAATAAAAGATGACCCACAAAAAAAAAGTGTAAACATTAGTATGGAGATATGGCTTTTAAAAAAAATACTATATCATTCATGAGATCAAAGAGAAAGAATCCAGAAATCAGTTTGGGAGAACTCTGTGTGAATAGGAACAGCAAAACATCCGGGGAAGCCCACACACGATCGGATTGTCTGCCAGATTTGGTCCGTCGACGTCCGTCTGACTTTTGTAGCCGAAAAGTCCGACCGTGTGTATGCGCCATTAGTGTACAAATACACCATCCTGCCCCCTCCCCAACGTGTGTAGACACAGGGAATCACGTATCTTCCTCAGGGGGATTGCTATTGGATGGGTGGTTCGACGATTTAAAATAGTTTATCAGTCGGCGATTTTTGTGTAGCTCAAGTCATCTATTAATGGTCCATTGTGTTATTCCATATACCCTTTACGATGCGCAGCAACTTCTATATAAACAACACTAATCAGTAATGTATATTTCAGGACTGTGTATTCCACGGACCTGCGTCCCCATGGGTTATATTTACATATAAAATGAATTAAATTAAATGAAAACCAATAAGTCCCAATTGATACACTTTACTTATATCAATAGGTTCACATACTTATTAAATCGCTAAATGTAAGTGGTGATGTTAATTGGATATCTTTTAATAAATAATAATCCATAATAACCCAGATTCAAGAATTATACTTTACAAACTTTGCTTTATAGATGACCTATTATTTATATGGAATGGTAATATGAATTATATGGAATTATTATTGCAATCGATGAACAATATTGAGCAGAACATCAGGTTAACTTGGCAAGTTAGTAGTAACCAGGTGCATTTTTTGGACCTGGAGATCATTAGTATGCCCTGTGGCTTAATAACAAAAACATACTTTAAAGAAACAGATAGAAATTCATATATTCCCACCACTAGCTGCCATTTTAAACCCAGGATAACTAACATAACGAGAGGACAATATACAAGGTTAAAGAGGAATTGTACCAAATTAGAAGATTTTTAAATACAATCAAATAAATTGACTAAAATGTTTAGGGATAAAGGCTGTCAAGAGGAATTTTTGGAGAAAGAAATAAATAAGATTAGAGATACAGAAAGAAAGTTATTGTTAGAGGATAGAAAGAAAAGAGAAGTAAATGGGTCCCTGTATTTTTGTAGATTATAATCTGCAAACTAGGGACGTGGAAACAATAATTAATAAGTATTGGTAAGTTTTCAAACAACACTAATGGGGCGTACTGTACACACGGTCAGACTTTTCGACCGGACTGGTCTAACAGACTTTCCAGTGGACTTTCGACGTCTTTTGATGGACTTCTGACTGACTTTCTAATGAACAGACTTGCCTACACATGATCACACCAAAGTCCGATGGATTTGTATGTGATGACGTACACCGGACTAAAATAAGGAAGTTGATAACCAGTAGCCAATAGCTGCCCTAGTGTCGGTTTTTGTCCGTTGGACTAGCATACAGACGAGCGGATTTCTGAGTCCGGAGGAGTTACGACGTAAAGATTTGAAGCCTGTTCCAAATCTAAAGTCCGTCAGATTTGCTACTGGAAAAGTCCGCTGAAGGTCCGGTGAAGCCCACACACGATCGGATTGTCCGCCGGATTTGGTCCGTCGGCGTCCGTCAGACCAGGCCGGTCGAAAAGTCCGACCGTGTGTACGCCCCTTTAGATTTAAGGGAAACCTTATCTGACACGAATAGTATATAAAAGAGTCCCATATTTAAGGGATAAATTAGTCTACAATGTAATAGAACTACCGAAGCCTAAGCCGTTTATGTTCTGGGATATTAAGGATCCCATGGCTTGTGACACCATAGGGGTAGTGTATGCGATAAAATGCCCTTGTGATTTAATTTACATTGGTAGAACTAAAAGAGCCCTTAAAGATAGGATGGAGGAACACGTTAGAAACATAAAAAATTAGTTTGATAAACATTATCTGTTAACACACTTCAGAGTTATACAGTACATATTAAAAACTCAAAAGGGCTGCAGTTTTGGGGAATAGAGGCCCCAAAACATCATTGGAGAGGGAGCAATTTTGTAAGGGAAATTAGTAAAAGAGAATCACGGTGGATACACCAAACGGGTTATTTTGTGCCAGGGGGACTGAACAAGGATTTTTATCTACAGTATCTCACGAAAGTGAGTACACCCCTCACATTTTTGTAAATATTTTATTATATCTTCATCCCTAAGTGAAAATGTCCAAATTGGGCCCAAAGTGTCAATATTTTGTGTGGCCACCATTATTTTCCAGCACTTCCTTAACCCTCTTGGGCATGGAGTTCACCAGAGCTTCACAGGTTGCCACTGGAGTCCCCTTCCATCCTCCATGACGACATCACGGAGCTGGTGGATGTTAGAGACCTTGCGCTCCTCCACCCTCCATTTGAGGATGCCCCACAGATGCTCAATAGGGTTTAGGTATGGAGAAATGGTTGGCCAGTCCATCACCTTTATCCTTAGCTTCTTTAGCAAGGAAGTGGTTGTCTTGGAGGTGTGTTTGGGGTTATTATCATATTGGAATACTGCCCTGTGGCCCAGTCTCCGAAGGGAGGGGATCATGCTCTCCTTCAGTATGTCACAGTACATGTTGACATTCATGGTTCTCTCAGTGAACTGTAGCTCCCCAGTGCCAGCAACACTCATGCAGCCCCAGGCCATGACACTCCCACCACCATGATTGACTGTAGGAAGGACACACTTGTCTTTGTACTCCTCACCTGGTTGCTGCCACACACACTTGACACCATCTGAACCAAATAAGTTTATCTTGGTCTCATCAGACTGCAGGACATGGTTCCAATAATCCATGTCCTTAGTCTGCTTGTCTTAAGCAAACTGTTTGTGGGCTTTCTGGTGTATCATTTTTAGAAGAGGCTTCCTTCTGAGATGACAGCCATGCGGACCAATTTGATGCAGTGTGTGGCATATGGTCTGAGCACTGACAGGCTGACCCCCCACCCCTTCAACCTCTACAGCAATGCTGGCAGCACTTATACATCTATTTCCCAAAGACAACCTCTGGATATGAAGATAAACATGTCCACTCAACTTCTTTGATCGACCATAGTGAGGCTTGTTCTGAGTGGAACCTGTCCTGTTAAACTGCTGTATGGTCTTGGCCACCATGTTGCAGCTCAGTTTCAGGGTCTTGGAAATCTTCTTATAGCCTAGGCCATTTTTATGTAGAGCAACAATGATTTTTTTCAGATCCTCAGAGAGTTTTTGGCACAAGGTGCCATGTTGAACTTCTAGTGATCAGTATGAGAGAGTGGGAGCGATAACACCAAATTCAACACACCTGCTCCCTAGTCACACCTGAGACCTTGTAACACTAATGAGTCACATGACACCAGGGAGGGAAAATGGCTAATTGGGGCCAATTTGGACATTTTTACTTAGGGGTGTACTCACTTTTGTTTAGACATTAATGGCTGTGTGTTGAGTTATTTTTAGGAGACAGCAATTTTACACTGTTATAAAAGCAGTACACTGACGACTTTACATTGTAGCAAAGCGTCATTTCTTCAGTGTTGTCACATGAAAAGATATAATAAAATATTTACAAAAATGTGAGGGGTGTACTCACTTTTGTGAGATACTGTATGTTGCTTCCTTAGGGATCATTAATAATCCTTCTATTCTTTGCATTATGTACAACATTTAGTTAGGAAGGTATTATACTATCTCCGGTTAGGACTTTACATTGTTTAGTATTATTATTGATTATTTTTGAGGAATAGATTAGTTTAAAATGAGTATAGATTGTATGTTAAGTAATCTACACGTTCCATTGACGTTCCATTGATAATATAGGGTTCATTGATAACATGGGGGCATGCAGTTTAGGGTGCAATACACATCCATCTCGTCCACTAAGCAGTGGATTTTTTTTGGATGTATATTTTACAAAATAGAGTATATCCTACAAGTTGGATAAGCAGCAAGGATGGAAGTGTTATCATAATGGGGAATTTTAATTATCCAAACATAGACTGGGCAGAGGGAACCAAGCATTCGTCTAAGACTCGCCAGTTCCTAAATATCTTGCAGGACAATTTCATGGTTCAGATGGTAGACGCACCAACTGGAAAAAAAGCGTTACTGG
The DNA here is from genome assembly GCA_037952925.1 of Lithobates clamitans. Taxonomy (NCBI): domain Eukaryota; kingdom Metazoa; phylum Chordata; class Amphibia; order Anura; family Ranidae; genus Lithobates; species Lithobates clamitans. The sequence goes on from JBBGZY010000143.1 coordinate 1,183,498, forward strand.
ATCTACTGATTACCAACAATACAGACCTGATCACAGATGTGGAAATACGGGGCAAGTTAGGAAACAGTGATCACAGATCAATTGCCTTCAGTATAAATCACACAAATAGGAAACATAAGGGGAATACAAAGACACTGAATTTCAAAAGAGCCAACTTCCCTAAACTACGAACCTTGCTAGAAGGCATGAATTGGGATAAAATCTTAGGAACAAAGAACACAGAGGAGAGATGGGTTTGCTTTAAGAGCATATTAAATAAGGGTATTACCCAATGCATCCCATTGGGTGATAAATTTAAAAGAGCGAACAAAAGTCCTGGATGGCTTAACTCCAATGTAAAAATGCATATAAAAGCAAAGGAGAAGGCCTTCAAAAAATACAAGGTTGAGGGATCATCACCAGCATTCAGACTTTATAAAGAGTGCAACAAGAAAAGTAAGGGTGCAATTAAGGCGTCTAAGATAGAACACGAGAGACACATAGCAGAGGAGAGCAAAAAAATTCCAAGAAATTCTTTACAGGTAAGTATGTAAACAGTAAAAAAGGGAGGACAGACCATATTGGCCCCATAAAGAATGAGGAAGGACATCTGGTTACAAAGGATGGGGAGATGGCAAAGGTATTGAATTTATTCTTCTCCTCAGTCTTCACAAGAGAATCAGGGGGGGGGGGGTTTCAGTAACCAAAACTGCAGTGTTTATCCTTATGGCAAATCACAGGAAGCACCTCCATGGTTAACAGAGAACATAATTAAAATTAGACTTGGGAACTTAACATTAATAAATCACCAGGATCAGATCGCTTGCATCCGAGGGTACTTAGGGAACTCAGTTAAGTAATTGCCAGACCATTGTGTTTGGTGCACTTTAACTTGAGGACTGCCGCTTACAGAAATGTCAAAACTTTAAAAAAAAATTTAAAAAGAGGGGGGAACAACAGTGCCATAGTCAGACAAACTGCGGCTCACAATTTCAAAAAGGGGGTAGGCACGGGACAAAAAATAAATAAAATAAAAAACAAGCAGCAACCAAAAAAAAGGAGGGTATCTAGCATTGTATACAGCACTAAATGTTATGTATTGTGGTTTAAAACACTGCACTACACAGACACACTCCACTGACACACTACAATATACTGCGGTAAAACTGCACAGACGCACTTCAATATACTGCAGTAAAACTGCACAGATGCACTTCAATATACTGCAGTAAAACTGCACTGATGCACTTCAATATACTGCAGTAAAACTGCCCTAATACACTACACTGACACACTTCAATATACTGCAGAAAACTGCATGGATGCACTACACTGACACTACAGTAAAACTGCCCTGACACACTACACTAAAACACTTTAATATACTGCAGTAAAACTGCACTGGCGCACTTTAATATACTGATGTAAAACTGCACTGATGCACTACAATTTACTGCAGTAAAACTGCACTGACACACTACAATATACTGCAGTAAAACTACACTGACACACTTTAATATACTGCAGTAAAACTGCACTGAAACACTTCAATATACTGCAGTAAAACTGCCCTAACATACTACACTGACACACTTCAATATACTGCAGTAAAACCGCATGGACGCACTCCACTGACACTACAGTAAAACTGCCCTGACACACTACACTGACACACTTCAATATACTGCAGTAAAACTGCATAGATGCACTACACTGACACTACAGTAAAACTGCCCTGACACACTACACTAAAACACTTTAATATACTGCAGTAAAACTGCACTGACACACTTCAATATACTGCAGTAAATCTGCACTGACACACTTCAATATACTGCAGTAAAACTGCACTGATGCACTACAATATACTGCAGTAAAATTGCACTGATGCAGTACAATATACTGCAGTAAAACTGCCCTGACACACTACACTTACAAACTTTAATATACTGCAGTAAAGCTGCATAGACGCATGTCAATATACTGTAGTAAAACTGCACTGATGCACTACAATATACTGCAGTAAAACTGCACTGACACAGTACAATATACTGCAGTAAAACTGCCCTGACACTCTACACTGAAACACTTCAATATACTACAGTAAAACTGTACTGATACACTTCAATATACTGCAGTAAAACTGCACTGACGCACTACAATATACTGCAGTAAAACTGCACTGATGCACTTAAATATACTGCAGTAAAACTGCACTAATTCATTACAATATACTACTCCAAAACTGCACTGACGCACTAAAATATACTGCAGTAAAACTGCACTGACGCACTTCAATATACTGCAGTAAAACTGCCCTGACACACTGCACTGACACACTTTAATATACTGAAGTAAAACTGCCCTGACACACTGCACTGACACACTTCAATATACTGCAGTAAAACTGCAGGGACGCACTACAATGACACTGTACTATACTATATTCACACTACACTGACACTCCACTCCAATATCACATTGCAAATGGCTCCTTTGGAAAGGAACTTTTTATAGTGTGGGGTGGGTCATCATGATTTTCTCCAGTCATGGCCCTTACAGTGCTCTGTGCCCTAATTGGGCAAAGCCTTCATTGCTTCAGCCAATCAGGGCTTAGAGTGCACTGTGCAGCAGGCAGTGCATTGTAGGACATTCGGCAGTCTGAACAAATGGTGAAATGTCCTGAAAATGTAGGTGTTCGCCTAACGGGCAAACAAGCAATGTTCAGACATTTTTTTTTGCTTGGTCCGAACCATTCGCCCAACACTAATAGTTATCACAAATTTTCCACGGCTGACTACTTTGCAAACAACAAAATAAATGTACAGCTGAGTTTATAGAGTAATAGAAGACTGTCACTAATCTGACATAGCAGCCCAATGTAGGAATTCTAGAATCATGACAGTGGTTCCAATTGTGCCTGTAGAGTCTGAAGATCTGCCAGCTAGATAATGGTGAGTAGGGATGAGCCGAACACCCCCCGGTTCGGTTCGCACCAGAACCCGCGAACGGACCGCAAGTTCGCACGAACGTTAGAACCCCATTGACGTCTATGGGACTCGAACGTTCGAAATCAAAAGTGCTCATTTTAAAGGCTAATTTGCATGGTATTGTCCTAAAAAGGGTTTGGGGACCCGGGTCCTACCCCAGGGGACATGTATCAATGCAAAAAAAACTTTTAAAAACGGCCGTTTTTTCGGGAGCAGTGATTTTAATGATGCTTAAAGTAAAAAAAAAAAAGTGAAATATTCCTTTAAATATCGTACCTGGGGGGTGTCTATAGTATGCCTGTAAAGTGACGCGTGTTTCCCATGTTTAGAACAGTCCCTGCACCAAATGTCATTTTTAAAGGAAAAAATCTCATTTAAAACTGCTTGCGGGTTTAATGTCATGTCGGGTCATGGCAATATGGATGAAAATCAGTGAGACAAACGGCATGGGTACCCCCCAGTCCATTACCAGGCCCTTTGGGTCTTGTATGGATATTAAGGGGAACCCCGCACCCAAATTAAAATAAGGAAAGGTCCCTATATACTCTGAACAGCAGTATACAGGCGGTGCAAACAAGACAGGGACTGTAGGTTTGTTGTTAAGTAGAATCTGTTTGTAATTTTGAACATTTTTAATGTGTTTAGCTCCAGCCAAAAAATCTTTTCTAAGCTTTTTGGAAAACATAGGGAAGGGTTATCACCCCTGTGACATTTGTTTTGCGTCTTTCCTCCTCTTCAGAAGATTTCACCTCACTTTTTTGTCCCAATGAAAAATGTTTTTTGAAAATTTGTGTTTTTTTGTGGAACAAGGATTGGAAAGCATCAGTGGAAAGGAAAAATTGTTTTCCCATATTAACTCTTACAGGAGAGAATTTCCCTTCCTTAGGGGTAGATTTCATCTCACTTCCTGTTGTCTCCTTCCGTTTGCAAGTAGGAGTCGTTTGTAAGTTAGATGTTTGAAAGTAGGGTCCTGCCCTATATACTCAGCAGAAATTTGGGCCTTAGGTGTTGCTGTGGCCAAAACACTGTAAGCCCTCACAGGGCCCTGCTGTGAAATATTAGATCAAGAATTGTAATTACATGCCCCTGTTGAACAGGAGCTGAAAAATTAGGCCTTAGGCACTGGTGCTGGTGCCACAACACTGCAACCCCTCACAGACACTCTAGTTGGAACGCAGGAACGAGCCCTGCTGCAAAGTATTGCATCAAAAATTGTAATTACACGCCCCTGTTAGACAGGGGCAGAAAAATTGGGTCTTAGGCACTGGTGCTGGTGCCACAACACTGCAACCCCTCACAGACACTCTAGTTGAAACGCAGGAACAAGCCCTGCTGCAAAGTATTGCATCAAAAATTGTAATTACACGCCCCTGTTAGACAGGGGCTGAAAAATTGGGTCTTAGGCACTGGTGCTGGTGCCACAACACTGCAACCCCTCACAGACACTCTAGTTGGAATGCAGGAACGAGCCCTGCTGCAAAGTATTACATCAAAAATTGTAATTACACGCCCCTGTTAAACAGGGGCTGAAAAATTGTGCCTTAGGCACTGGTGGTGGCGCCCAGAACCAAAAATGTTCTTACAAGCTATCAGCGTGATGATTGAGGAGGAAGAGGATAATTACTCAGGGATAGTCACTCAGCATCAGCATAGGCAGTCTTTGAAGGGATCTGAGATTTCAAAAAAAATTATTCGGTTACATCTGCATCAGGTGCTTGGTAGCTGGTGGTGATCCAAGACTGATTCATTTTTATGAAGGTCAGCCGATCGACCGAGTCGGTGGACAGACGCACCCTGTGATCGGTTACCACGCCTCCAGCAGCACTGAATGTGCGTTCCGAAAGAACGCTGGATGCAGGACAGGCCAGTAGCTCAATTGCATACTGTGCAAGCTCTGGCCAGTGATCCATCCTCAAGACCCAGTAACCCAGAGGATTTTCGGTGGGAAAGGTGTCCAAGTCTGATCTTGCCCCTAGGTATTCCTGCACCATGTAAAACAGACGCTGGCGATGGTTGCTGGAACCGATCATACCTTGGGGCTGCGGACCAAAAAATTGTCTGAACGCATCGGTCAGACGGCCACCTTCTCCACCGCTCCTTCTTTGACTGACCGAAGCCTCAGCAACACGTTGTCCAGAAACAGGAGTTTGTAACCTCCCAGTCTCTGGGAACGCGTTGCACAGACCTTTCTGCAAGGCCTCCCGAAGATGTTTCATCCTCTGCTCCCTCTGCGATGGCAAGATAAGGTCCGCAACCTTACCCTTGTAACGTGGATCAAGGAGGGTTGCCAGCCAGTATTGGTCCTTCTCCTTGATACCACGAATACGAGGATCCTTACGCAGGCTTTGCAGGATCAGGGAGGCCATGCAGCGTAGGTTTGCTGAGGCATTCGGTCCGGAGTCCTCTGGGTCACTAAGGACAACAACGTCCGCAGCCACCTCCTCCCAGCCACGTACAAGTCCATGTGTTCCTTGGGACTGATCCCTTAAAGACTGCTGATGCTGAGTGCCAGGCTCCACCTCCATACTGACACAATCTTCCTCCTCCTCCTCCTCCTCCTCCTCGTCCTCTTCCTGTGTGATCGGCGGGCACGCAGGAACACTGTCTGGATAAAGGGGGCCTTGAGAGCTAAGGAAGTCCTCCTCTTCCTGCCTCTGTTCTGCCTCAAGTGCCCTGTCCATTATTCCACGCAGCGTGTGCTCCAACAGGTGGACAAGGGGGACAGTGTCACTGATGCATGCACTGTCAGTGCTCACCATCCTCGTGGCCTCCTCGAATGGTGACAGGACAGTGCATGCATCCCTGATCATGGCCCACTGGCGTGGGGAAAAAAAAACCAAGGTCCCCTGACCCTGTCCTGGTGCCATAGTCGCACAGGTACTCATTGATGGCCCTCTGCTGCGTGTGCAGCCGCTGCAGCATGGCCAACGTCGAGTTCCACCTGGTGGGCATGTCACAGATTAGGCGGTTCTTGGGCAGGTTAAACTCCTTTTGGAGGTCCGTCAGCCGAGCACTGGCATTATATGACCGGCGGAAATGCACACAGACTTTCCTGGCCTGCCTCAGGACATCCTGTAAGCCCGGGTACCTGCCCAAGAACCGCTGCACCACCAAGTTAAGGACGTGAGCCAAACAGGGCACATGGGTCAGTTGTCCCTGTCGGAGGGCAGAGAGGAGGTTGGTGCCATTGTCGCAAACCACCATTCCTGCCTTAAGTTGGCGTGGCGTCAACCACCTCTGAACCTGCCCCTGCAGAGCTGACAGAACCTCTGCCCCAGTGTGGCTCCTGTCCCCCAAGCACACCAGCTCAAGCACCGCATGGCATCTTTTGGCCTGCGTACTTGCGTAGCCCCTTGAACGCCTACGGAGCACCGCTGGTTCCGAGGAAGAGGCCATGGAGGAAGAAGAAGAGGAGGGGGTGGAGGAGAGAGGTGTGTCACAATCAGCATTTTGGAGGCGTGGTGGCGGAACAACCTCCAACACTACTGCACCTTGTCCTGCATCCTTCCCAGCTGCCAGCAGAGTCACCCAATGCGCCGTGAAACTTAAGTAACGTCCCTGTCCATGCCTGCTGGACCATGAGTCAGCGGTAATATGCACCTTACCGCTGACCGCCCTGTCCAGCGAGGCATGGACATTGCCTTCCACATGCCGGTAGAGAGCCGGAATCGCCTTCCGTGAGAAAAAGTGGCGTTTGGGTACCTGCCACTGAGGAACCGCACATTCCACAAACTCACGGAAGGGGGCAGAGTCTACCAACTGAAAAGGCAGCAGTTGAAGTGCTAGCAATTTTGCCAAGCTAGCATTCAACCGCTGGGCATGTGGATGGCTGGGAGCAAACTTCTTTCGGCGGTGCAGCAGCTGGGGCAGGGAAATTTGCCTGGTACAATCTGACGTCGGTGTACCAAAAGCAGATTGCCCATAAGTACTTGGCTGTGACACACCTAATTCTACACCTTCATTCCTCTCACTGCAGGTCGCAGAGAGGACTGAAGGTCTAGTGGGGTTGGAAATCTCAGCTGATGAGGAGCAAGGAGAGATCGTCTTTGTTCTTTGGTGTGGGTCTTTTAGATACGCTTGCCAACGAACTGCATGGCAGGTCAACATATGTCTGGTCAAGCATGTGGTACCCAAGCGGGAGATGTTTTGGCCACGCGAGATACGCTTGAGACATATATTGCAAATAGCAGCGGTGCGATCTGATGCACTCGTCTCAAAAAAGGCCCACACCAAAGAACTTTTTGAATAACGCGCAGAGACTGCAGCGCCCTGCACATGTGGAGCTTTGGGGTGTGATGCAGTCAATGTGCTGCCCTTAGGCTGGCCCCTGGAGGGCATCCTGCCTAGTTGGTGATGTGCCACCTCCTCCTCCTCCTCCTCCTCCTCCTCCTCCTCTCTCCTATCAGGCACCCACGTTGAGTCAGTGACCTCATCATCCCCTCCCTCCTCATCACTGGAGCAAACCTGGCAGTATGCTGCAGCAGGGGGAGCATGACTGCCAGATTGCTGTCCTTCTTGGGCACCCCCTCTGTCCGTGCTCATGTTACTGCCTTCATTGAGCTCAGTATCATCATCAGAGCCTTCCAAACGCTGGGCATCCTCCTGGAGCATGTACCCAACACTGTGGTCAAACAGTTCGAGGGAATCCTCAGGAGGACATGGTGGGGCTAGGGAAGGAGTCACTGATGACATTGAGCTGAGGGAAGAGGCCGCTGCTTTGCCAGACAAAGCACCCTGGGCATGGGTGAGAGAGGATGAGGAGGATGAGGACGGCTTGGTCATCCACTCGACCAAGTCTTCCGCATGTTGCGGCTCAACACGGCCAGCTGCCGAAAAAAAGGCCAAGCGTGTCCCATGGCCACGTGCTGATGAGGATGCACCGTCTCCACGACCAGCACTAGACACAGAGCCTGCTTGCCCTCTCTTATTGGCTTGTGACTGTCTGCCTCTCCTTCTTGGCCTTCCAGACATACTAATGGCCTGTAGCTGCACTAAGCTGGGATAGAACACCTGTAATTTTCTTCAGGTAGCTTTATATACTGTAACCAGACAAGCCTGCCTGTCAGTAGGAAGATAACAGGAACGGATCTAGCTGAACACTGTGAGCAGGACGTACTGCACTAAATGTATATAGCAGGAACGGATCTAGCTGAACACTGTGAGCAGGACGCACTGCACTGAATGTAAATAGCAGGAACGGATCTAGCTGAACACTGTGAGCAGGACGCACTGCACTGAATGTAAACAGCAGGAACGGATGTAGCTAAACACTGTGAGCAGGACGCACTGCACTGAATGTAAATAGCAGGAACGGATCTAGCTGAACACTGTGAGCAGGACGCACTGCACTGAATGTAAATAGCAGGAACGGATCTAGCTGAACACTGTGAGCAGCACGCACTGCACTGAATGTAAATAGCAGGAACGGATCTAGCTGAACACTGTGAGCAGGACGCACTGCACTGAATGTAAATAGCAGGAACGGATCTAGCTGAACACTGTGAGCAGGACGCACTGCACTGAATGTAAACAGCAGGAACGGATGTAGCTAAACACTGTGAGCAGGACGCACTGCACTGAATGTAAATAGCAGGAACGGATCTAGCTGAACACTGTGAGCAGGACGCACTGCACTGAATGTAAATAGCAGGAACGGATCTAGCTGAACACTGTGAGCAGCACGCACTGCACTGAATGTAAATAGCAGGAACGGATCTAGCTGAACACTGTGAGCAGGACGCACTGCACTGAATGTAAATAGCAGGAACGGATCTAGCTGAACACTGTGAGCAGGACGCACTGCACTGAATGTAAACAGCAGGAACGGATGTAGCTAAACACTGTGAGCAGGACGCACTGCACTGAATGTAAATAGCAGGAACGGATCTAGCTGAACACTGTGAGCAGGACGCACTGCACTGAATGTAAATAGCAGGAACGGATCTAGCTGAACACTGTGAGCAGCACGCACTGCACTGAATGTAAATAGCAGGAACGGATCTAGCTGAACACTGTGAGCAGGATGCACTGCACTGAATGTAAATAGCAGGAACGGATCTAGCTGAACACTGTGAGCAGGACGCACTGCACTGAATGTAAACAGCAGGAACGGATGTAGCTAAACACTGTGAGCAGGACGCACTGCACTGAATGTAAATAGCAGGAACGGATCTAGCTGAACACTGTGAGCAGGACGCACTGCACTGAATGTAAATAGCAGGAACGGATCTAGCTGAACACTGTGAGCAGCACGCACTGCACTGAATGTAAATAGCAGGAACGGATCTAGCTGAACACTGTGAGCAGGACGCACTGCACTGAATGTAAATAGCAGGAACGGATCTAGCTGAACACTGTGAGCAGGACGCACTGCACTGAATGTAAATAGCAGGAACGGATCTAGCTGAACACTGTGAGCAGGACGCACTGCACTGAATGTAAATAACAGGAACGGATCTAGCTGAACACTGTGAGCAGGACACACTGTACTAAATGTAAATAGTCTAGCTGCCTGACCGTGGTACTAATAGGATCAAAAAGAACACCTGTAATTTTCTTCAGGTAGCTTTATATACTGTAACCAGACAAGCCTGCCTGTCAGTAGGAAGATAACAGGAACGGATCTAGCTGAACACTGTGAGCAGGACGTACTGCACTAAATGTATATAGCAGGAACGGATCTAGCTGAACACTGTGAGCAGGACGCACTGCACTGAATGTAAATAGCAGCAACGGATCTAGCTGAACACTGTGAGCAGGACGCACTGCACTGAATGTAAATAGCAGGAACGGATCTAGCTGAACACTGTGAGCAGGACGCACTGCACTGAATGTAAATAACAGGAACGGATCTAGCTGAACACTGTGAGCAGGACACACTGTACTAAATGTAAATAGTCTAGCTGCCTGACCGTGGTACTAATAGGATCAAAAAGAACACCTGTAATTTTCTTCAGGTAGCTTTATATACTGTAACCAGACAAGCCTGCCTGTCAGTAGGAAGATAACAGGAACGGATCTAGCTGAACACTGTGAGCAGGACGTACTGCACTAAATGTATATAGCAGGAACGGATCTAGCTGAACACTGTGAGCAGGACGCACTGCACTGAATGTAAATAGCAGGAACGGATCTAGCTGAACACTGTGAGCAGGACGCACTGCACTGAATGTAAATAGCAGGAACGGATCTAGCTGAACACTGTGAGCAGGACGCACTGCACTGAATGTAAACAGCAGGAACGGATGTAGCTAAACACTGTGAGCAGGACGCACTGCACTGAATGTAAATAGCAGGAACGGATCTAGCTGAACACTGTGAGCAGGACGCACTGCACTGAATGTAAATAGCAGGAACGGATCTAGCTGAACACTGTGAGCAGCACGCACTGCACTGAATGTAAATAGCAGGAACGGATCTAGCTGAACACTGTGAGCAGGATGCACTGCACTGAATGTAAATAGCAGGAACGGATCTAGCTGAACACTGTGAGCAGGACGCACTGCACTGAATGTAAACAGCAGGAACGGATGTAGCTAAACACTGTGAGCAGGACGCACTGCACTGAATGTAAATAGCAGGAACGGATCTAGCTGAACACTGTGAGCAGGACGCACTGCACTGAATGTAAATAGCAGGAACGGATCTAGCTGAACACTGTGAGCAGCACGCACTGCACTGAATGTAAATAGCAGGAACGGATCTAGCTGAACACTGTGAGCAGGACGCACTGCACTGAATGTAAATAGCAGGAACGGATCTAGCTGAACACTGTGAGCAGGACGCACTGCACTGAATGTAAATAGCAGGAACGGATCTAGCTGAACACTGTGAGCAGGACGCACTGCACTGAATGTAAATAACAGGAACGGATCTAGCTGAACACTGTGAGCAGGACACACTGTACTAAATGTAAATAGTCTAGCTGCCTGACCGTGGTACTAATAGGATCAAAAAGAACACCTGTAATTTTCTTCAGGTAGCTTTATATACTGTAACCAGACAAGCCTGCCTGTCAGTAGGAAGATAACAGGAACGGATCTAGCTGAACACTGTGAGCAGGACGTACTGCACTAAATGTATATAGCAGGAACGGATCTAGCTGAACACTGTGAGCAGGACGCACTGCACTGAATGTAAATAGCAGCAACGGATCTAGCTGAACACTGTGAGCAGGACGCACTGCACTGAATGTAAATAGCAGGAACGGATCTAGCTGAACACTGTGAGCAGGACGCACTGCACTGAATGTAAATAACAGGAACGGATCTAGCTGAACACTGTGAGCAGGACACACTGTACTAAATGTAAATAGTCTAGCTGCCTGACCGTGGTACTAATAGGATCAAAAAGAACACCTGTAATTTTCTTCAGGTAGCTTTATATACTGTAACCAGACAAGCCTGCCTGTCAGTAGGAAGATAACAGGAACGGATCTAGCTGAACACTGTGAGCAGGACGTACTGCACTAAATGTATATAGCAGGAACGGATCTAGCTGAACACTGTGAGCAGGACGCACTGCACTGAATGTAAATAGCAGGAACGGATCTAGCTGAACACTGTGAGCAGGACGCACTGCACTGAATGTAAATAGCAGGAACGGATCTAGCTGAACACTGTGAGCAGGACGCACTGCACTGAATGTAAACAGCAGGAACGGATGTAGCTAAACACTGTGAGCAGGACGCACTGCACTGAATGTAAATAGCAGGAACGGATCTAGCTGAACACTGTGAGCAGGACGCACTGCACTGAATGTAAATAGCAGGAACGGATCTAGCTGAACACTGTGAGCAGCACGCACTGCACTGAATGTAAATAGCAGGAACGGATCTAGCTGAACACTGTGAGCAGGACGCACTGCACTGAATGTAAATAGCAGGAACGGATCTAGCTGAACACTGTGAGCAGGACGCACTGCACTAAATGTAAATACCAGGAACGGATCTAGCTGAACACTGTGAGCAGGACGCACTGCACTGAATGTAAATAGCAGGAACGGATCTAGCTGAACACTGTGAGCAGGACGCACTGCACTGAATGTAAATAGCAGGAACGGATCTAGCTGAACACTGTGAGCAGCACGCACTGCACTGAATGTAAATAGCAGGAACGGATCTAGCTGAACACTGTGAGCAGGAAGCACTGTACTGAATGTAAATAGCAGGAACGGATCTAGCTGAACACTGTGAGCAGGACACACTGCACTGAATGTAAATAGTCTAGATAGAAGATAACAGGAACGGATCTAGCTAAACTGAATACAGTGTATATATATATATGCAACACCTGGGATGCATATATATACACAATACACTGTAAGTGCAGCTAACTGACTGACTGTTCTGCCTAATCTATCTAACTCAAATCAAATGACACTGTCTCTCTCTCTCTCTATCGCTCAGCACACCGGAACACACACTACACAGGGCCGCCGTGCAGGCGGCCTTATATAGTGTGGGGTGTGTACTAAATCCCCTGAGCCATAATTGGCCAAAGCCACCCTGGCTTTGGCCAATTACAGCTCTCTCTACTGACGGCGCTGTGATTGGCCAAGCATGCGGGTCATAGTGCATGCTTGGCCAATCATCAGCCAGCAATGCACTGCGATGCCGCAGTGAATTATGGGCCGTGACGCGCCACACGAATTTGGCGCGAACGGCCCATATCGACTCGACTCGAACACGAAGCTCATCCCTAATGGTGAGCTGCATTTTTAAACTCCCTATTTTTGAAGCCCAAAATTGCAAGTGTAAAATTATACTTTACCGCATTCACTAAGTTCTGGGAAAAAGGTAGTGTATTTGCCTTTAAATCAACCTCATAGAGTCTTTTTATTAATTACTATCTAATCTTATTATCCTATTTTTAAACTTGACAATCCTAAAAGGATACAGGTATATTTCCTTAATAGGAGTGAAAAAACCCACAACAACATATCCTCAAATGCACACACAAACACAAAAGTAGAGGTAAAACATAAATCAATGCATCCTTCAGTGGTGGCTGGTGAAGTTTTTGGATGGGGGGCGCCAGACCCTGCCCATAATTTTTGACCCCTCCCACTTCTCATAAACCACACCCCTTATATAATCCACCCACTCCGTCCCCTGTATTCCACTTGCTTCCACCCATAGTGTCAGGAGTATACAGCTCATATCACAGGGCAGAGTGAAAAGCTCTGTATATCATCAGGTACAGATTTTCTTTAAGGACACTGCTGCGATGTGGGAACCCTGCGAATCTACTGCGGGTTCCCGCATCACATGTCTCCTGGCGGCAGTTCACACTGCCCTATGCGAACTGCTGGGAGTGTCAGTTAAAAGTTAATGACACCCCCAAATCAGTTTGCATATCGCAGTGCGATCTGCAAAGTCGAACAGGAATCGGATCGCATGGTGTGAACACCCATGCGATCCGATTCTGCTGTGGACCAAGAAAAGGGTCCTGTGCAATTTTGGCCCAAATGCGATGCAAATTCAGCCATACTATCATGTGATTTGCACTACAGTTCGGTGCGAATCACATCCGATCTCGGACATCGCAGCAGTGGGAACCGGCCCTAACACTTGACAACATTTTTTTTTTGGTCTCTTTTCATGAGTATTTAAAACCATTTTTTTTGCTATAAAATTACTTAGAACCCCCAAACATTATACATTTTTTTTCTAACACCCTAGAGAATAAAATGGCGGTCGTTACAATGCTTTCTGTATTACTGTATTTGCGCAGCGGTCTTACAAATGCACTTTTTTAAAAAAAAAATACACTATTTTGAATTAAAAAATAAGACAACAGTAAAGTTAGCCCATTTTTTTTTTTTTTATTGTGAAAGGTAATGTTATGCCGAGTAAATTGATACCCAACATGTCACGCTTCAAAATTGCACCCGCTTGTGGAATGGCGACAAACTTTTATCATTAAAAATCTCCATAGGCGACATTTAAAAAATTCAACCGGTTGCATGTTTTGCATTACAGAGGAGGTCTAGGGCTAGAATTATTGCTCTCGCTCTACCGATCACTGCAATAACTCACGTGTGATTTGAATACCGTTTTCCTATGCAGGCGCTACTCACGTATGCGCTCGCTTCTGCACGCTAGCTCGGCGGAACGGGGCGCATTTAAAAAAAATTTTCTTCTTATTTATTTTACTTTTTTTTTTTTTTTACACTGTTTAAAAAAAAAAGTGTCACTTTTATTCCTATTACAAGGAATATAAACATCCCTTGTAATAGAAAAAAGCATGACAGGTCCTCTTAAATATGAGATCTGGGGTCAAAAAGTCCTCACATCTCATATTTGGACTTAAAAAATAAATAAATAAATAAATACATTTTTGTCATTTTGAAAAATGACATAAAACAAATGTGCCTTTAAGAAGTATGGGCAGAAATAAAGTTTTGACTTCGCTCAATAGTATGTAAACTCTTGGAGGGGATGATAAGGGACTATATACAAGATTTTAGTAATAAGAACGATATCATTAGCAGTAATCAGCATGGATTCATGAATAATCGTTCTTGCCAAACCAATCTATTAACCTTCTATGAGGAGGTGAGTTGTCATCTAGATAAAGGAAGGCCCGTAGACATGGTGTATCTGGATTTTGCAAAAGCATTTGATACAGTTCCCCATAAACGTTTACTGTACAAAATAAGGTCCGTTGGCATGGACCATAGGGTGATTACATATATTGAAACCTGGCTACAAGGGCGCGTTCAGAGGGTGGTGATAAATGGGGAATACTCAGAATGGTCAGGGGTGGGTTGTGGGGTTCCCCAGGGTTCTGTGCTGGGACCAATCCTATTTAATTTGTTTATAAACGATCTGGAGGGTGGGATAAACAGTTCAATCTCTGTATTTGCAGACGATACTAAGCTAAGCAGGGCAATAACTTCTCCGCAGGATGTGGAAACCTTGCAAAAAGACCTGAACAAATGAATGGGTGAGCGACTACATGGCAAATGAGGTTCAATGTAGAAAAATGTAAAATAATGCATTTGGGTGGCAAAAATATGAATGCAATCTATACACTGGGGGGAGAACCTCTGGGGGAATCTAGGATGGAAAAGGACCTGGGGGTCCTAGTAGATGATAGGCTCAGCAATGGCATGCAATGCCAAGCTGCTGCTAATAAAGCAAACAGAATATTCGCATGCATTAAAAGGGGGATCAACTCCAGAGATAGAACGATAATTCTCCCGCTCTACAAGACTCTGGTCCGGCCGCACCTGGAGTATGCTGTCCAGTTCTGGGCACCAGTCCTCAGGAAGGATGTACTGGAAATGGAGCGAGTTCAAAGAAGGGTAACAAAGCTAATAAAGGGTCTGGAGGATCTTAGTTATGAGGAAAGGTTGCGAGCGCTGAACTTATTCTCTCTGGACAAGAGACGCTTGAGAGGGGATATGATTTCAATTTACAAATACTGTACTGGTGACCCCACAATAGGGATAAAACTTTTTCGTAGAAGAGAGTTTAATAAGACTCGGTGCCACTCATTACAATTAGAAGAAAAGAGGTTTAACCTTAAACTACGTAGAGGGTTCTTTACTGTAAGAGCGGCAAGGATGTGGAATTCCCTTCCACAGGCGGTGGTCTCAGCGGGGAGCATTGATAGCTTCAAGAAACTATTAGATAATCACCTGAATGACCGCAACATACAGGGATATGTAATGTAATACTGACACATAATCACACACATAGGTTGGACTTGATGGAAGTGTGTCTTTTTTCAACCTCACCTACTATGTAACTATGTAACTATGTAGCTTCCGTCCAGCTATGGTATGGAGACGGGTGGGGGCCATCTTCTCCCTCACTCATCTCCATACCTAGCAAGGAGACATGTGCGATCGCCTCCGCCGCTGCCGACAGCTCTGGTAAGCGGCGGGAGGGGGGCCCTCTCCCGCCACTGATAAAAGTGATCTTGCGGCGAATCCGCCGCAGAGATTACTTTTATCTTGTAGCCGACCAGCGGCTGAACACGGGGATACCGGGGTTAAGGCAGCTAGCTGCTGCCATAACAACGATACCCGTCCCCAAACCAGGGATACATCGGCGTGTGGCGGTCAAAAAAAAAACTGTGAAAAGTTGAAGTTTTAAAAATTACTGTAATATAAGATATGTAAGATATGATATGTAAATGTGATGACGTAGATTATTATATCCCAGAATCACTATTCTTCAATCAGATATTTTTGAAATCAGTTGCAATGTTATAGCAAGAATTTACATTGGATTTAATTGACAGAAATGTGTGTGAAACAAAAGGGGATGCATCAAAGCCTCTCATTCAGTAACACTAACATGGGGTTTAATACTTTATCCATATTGTGTCAGTCTGTTCCATTTTAAGACATTTCAAATGTTTTAAAATGGAAGAGACTGACACAATATGGAATAAAATAATAAACCCCATGTTAGTGTTACTGAACATGCTTTGGTCAGGTGCTTCCACTTTCGTTTCACACACATTTTCTGTCAATTAAATGCTTTGCTAAAATAATTTGTGCAGGAAGTCACTAAGACGTTTCTGGTCAGGGGGGCACAGGGAGATGATTTATCACAGTTTTCATTAATATCCATATCGGAACGGAATTTTGGAACAGTTATTTAGAGAATGCAGGCGCGCTCTCTCTCACCTTACTGCAGTGCAGCTCCGCTCGGGCCGAAGAACGGAGTTGGCGACGTGACAACGTCACTTCCGGCTTTCGTCAGTTTCAGAAAACCCGGTAGTGACCTCGAGATTTTCAACAACAATGCTCCCGTCCATAGAATCACAGTGATTTTATGGGCGGAAGCTACTCAGCATTCTTTATTGCGCCCCAAGGCGGGTAAATGCCCGCAAATGAAGCGCCATATCTGCAATCTCGTGATTGCATTGACGTGGCACTTCCCATAGTGCACTGCGTCCAGCGCCACAGTGCACTATGTTAAAGGTTAAAGGATTTTTTTTTTTTTTCTTAAAGGGCCAGTTTAATTTTTTTTTTTTTTTGACTACAGGAGGGGGGGGGGCGCCACTGGAATTCTTTTTCTTGTTTTTCAATGAGCATTTCTCAGCAATGCAAATTAAGCTAATATCTAGTCATAGGAGCTAAGTGATTTTCTTGATATTGTCTCTTGAGATTCAGTAACCAGATTTCTATAGGTTTCTATGTTTTTAAAAGATACCCACCCTGCCCAGACAGATTAAGTTTTGAAATCATGTAGTTTAACAGTTCTAATTTCTTCCATCAAGCATATTTTGTAAACCCTCAGTAGACATTCGCCCACTGAAGGGGATTATTATGATTTTCAGTGATTGGAAATTAAACTTTTTGCTGCTGCAGGTGGGGTAGCATTGTTTTCTTCATAATTTCAGATTTAAAAAAAATGTTTTAAGCAATAAGGAGACTCAAATTTTAACATAAGGCAAATTGAGAAAAAACATTTTTTCTTTATCGAACATCATGGGACACAGAGCCTAAGTAATAACTTAATGGGTTATAGGCTACCTTCAGGTGATGGACACTGGTGTACCCAATACAGGAAGTTCACTCCCCTATATAACCCCTCCTCCTTGCAGGAGCACCACAGTTTTTTCGCCAGTGTCTAAGGTGTTGGTCACGAGTGAAGATATGCTCTTAGAAGCTCCAGGAGGGATCCATGCTGGATTTAAATAACCTCCACAACTGGGTCCATCCAAGCCACTGAGGCCACAGGATGGTACCTGGGCCTCGCATAGAAGAACAAGGTTTTGCCTGTAACGCCTCTCTTTGAGGGCTGGACCCCAGGAACCAGGACTCTTTTTGGTCTTGCTACATTACCTAAAGTTGCTCCTGAGGGGTGCTATACAGGTCCAAAGGAGTGGAACCCCTATTATAGGGACCCGGTCTTTGAAGGTTTACTAACGCAGCCCGCCATATTGGGTGAAGTTTGGATCTGTCTGTTACAGCAGTATCCTGCAGCGAGGATAAGGGAAGAAGCCTAGGAACTGTAAAAAGTCCACCTATGCCTTTTTCTTCCATATAAAAAATATGGAAAGGGACGTGGTCTAAAAATCAGGCGGCACCGTGTGCGGGACGTAGCATCCACTTGGAGCACACACGCACACACTGAGAGGTGGAAGACGCTGAGGATGCCAAATCAGGCTCACACCTGAGCCTTTAAAAGACAGACACTCTCATTATCAGAGATCTCTATAAGAGCAACTGAAGAGAGGAAGTCTGACACACTAGGACACAGGAGAACTGGGACACGTAAGGGATGTATACAGGCATTTCCAGTACAGGAAATACAATTGTTACTCAGCACCAAAAGCTGATCTTTATGGTGGAATTGTTTTGCTAAACTATTGCTCAGCAAGTAGTATATTTTTCTTAAAGTGCCTCTGCTTTTGTGCTTAGCACTATCACTTCCAGAGCTACCACAAAGGTACCAAAAATTCCACCCCCAGGTGCTGGGAACTCCAGTCATGTCTCCAGAGTGAGTCATTGGAACCAATTGGTGATGCAACTTATTCTCACACTTCAGCCCCTGTATACATGACTGAAGATGCATTTTCCTCTGCCCTGCAGGGCCTAGAAGGAAGATTAGCAGCTTTAATCACATCCTCCATCCAAGTGGATAGGAAGCGTGCTAGATCCCCCTCCCCCACCTCAAATCCTTTACCAAGGGAACAGTGGGGACAGGATGAGGTATTACCCTCAGGCGATCGCGAGTAAAAACAAGCCAATTATTCCTCTGCGGAGGAAATAACAGTTGATGGGTCTTTTTCAGCCTCGCAATCTGAGGCACAAACTCGGAGATGGTTTGTTGCACTTTCATGCTACCCCTAACAGAGTCAGCTGAAAGTCCGGTTTCTTCCTTAGGTTCTTTAAAACCTTTGCAGCCTTTTCATGCGTTTCCGGTCCATGCATTACTAGAAAAGCTTATTTATGCTGAATGGGATCATCCGGATAAGGATTTTCTCCCTCCAAAGAGATTCTAAGTTCTCTATCCCATGGAGGAGAAATTCACCAAAAAATGGAAAGTATCAACAGTTGACGCTGCGATTTCCAGTGGGAATAAGATTTTAACTTATCCAGTAGCCAATGCACAAATGCTTAAAGATCCAACAGATAAAAAGTTGTAATTCCTGTTAAAATTCTCTTTTTCCTTGGCAGGGGCCGTTACTCAGCCTGCAGTTGCTGAAATAGGCATCTGTCAGTCCCTAAAGGACCAGTTCACAGAGGCTCTTAAGGAGGTCCCTGCACAACTGGCCCGTGAGTTGGCCAAACTACCAAAGGCATTATGTTTTGCCATAGATGCTTTGAAGGACACTATTCACCAGGTGTTCTGCCTTGCGCTTGTGCTAGTACACATGCGTAGGACCCTTTGATTAAAAAATTGGTCAGCCGAAACACCGTGCAAAAAGCTTCTGACTAGTTTCCCTTTTCATGGGGAGCGACTATTTGGGGATGATTTGGATAAATACATCCAAACGATTTCTAGTGGGAAGAGTACTCTTTTGCCGCTCAAAAGAAAGTATAAATGTCCTTCATTTAAACTGACTTTTTCTCCTGCGCCAGGGGCATCCGCCTCTAGGAAGAAAAAAAGTTGCACTACTAAAAAAGAAAAAACAAAAACTAGCAGCCAGCATCAACAATAAGATAAAATTGTGTGTGAATGTAGAAGTGAAAAGATGCAGCGTTAAGAAGAGTATAACCACCATAAAGGAGTGGATATTCACAAATGTAATGGTGAATAGCAGTATGAATATGCAATTACTATAATATATTAAACGTGTTCAGTGCATGAGTGAAAACAATAAATAGACTTATGTGAACACAGCACAACCACATGGACCAAAACAGAATGATATAGTCCATATAATAATTGCACATGAGATGTAGTCTGACCAAGGCTGATCAGCATTGCAATCTATCTATGGCAATCTTATTGGAAGGTCCATGAAAACATTCAATGAAAGGTATATAGTCTCTCAAACATAGTAATGGGATGCAATCATTCTTGTGAAGAGAATTGGCTGGTATACGGTATAGGGAGTGACTTTCACACACAGCAATCTGCAATGTGTATCCAACACCAAGGAAGGCTGGGGGATGGGTACTTTTACCCCAAAACGTAGACACACACACCGGTGGCGGTGGGTCAATCAGGCATGAAAAGATCCTTCAAAATGAGCTCTCCAACCATTCTAGATCTAAGGAGTCTAAATCAGTTCCTGAAGATCTGCTTCTTTCGCATGGAGTCGATCAGGTCAGTGGTTTCCATCCTACAAGTAAGAGAACTTTTGGCATCCATCGACATCAGGGATGCATATCTGCATGTCCCTATATTTCTCGCTCACCAAAGGTTTCTGTAATTTGAAGTAGAACAGCAGCACTTTCAGTTTGTAGCCTTGCCCTTTGGGCTAGCTACAGCACCCACACAAAAATTCTGGCCCCACCTCTAGCCATGTTAAGGGCACAGGGCATAACAGTCTTGGCGTACCTAGATGATCTATTGCTAATAGACCAGTCAGTGGCTCGCTTGGAGAAAAGTGTACGCATCACAACCAGTTACCTGGAAAGTCTGGGTTGGATTCTCAACCTAGAGAAGTCTTCCTTAAAACCACTAAGAAAGCTGGAGTATTTGGGCCTGATCATAGACACAGCCCAGAAAAAGGTGTTCTTGCCTCCAGCAAAAATCAACTCCATACGAGAGCTGGTCCGGATGGTCAGGTCGAAAGGAAATCCCTCAATTCGTCTTTGCGTGAGGTTGTTAGGAATGATGGTGGCTTCGAAGCAGTCCCCTATGCCCAGTCCCATTCGAGACTGTTGCAAAACAATATCCTGTCTGCTTGGAACAAAACGATCCAAGCTTTGGACTTGCCAATGCAGCTGTACCCAAGGGTGTCCCAAAGCCTCAGTTGGTGGTTACTAACCCAGAATCTGCTAAAAGGAAGATCCTTCAGACCAGTTATCTGGAAAGTGGTAACAGCAGATGCCAGCCTTTCAGGTTGGGGAGCAGTACTAGAGAAGATGACTGTCCAGGGACATCCTTGAGATTCGGGCAGTGCGTCTGGCTCTGAAGGCCTGGACTTCCAGGTTAAGGGATTCTCCTGTCAGGATCCAATCCGAAAATGCCACAGCTGTGGCCTATATTAATCACCAAGGGGGCAGCAGTCTTCATTCCGGGAGTAGAGAATTGGCAGGCGGACTACTTAAGTCGCCAGCAGTTATTCCCGGGGGAATGGTCTCTTCACCCTGACCTTTTTCAGGCTGTTTGACAAAGTTGGGGGACTCCGGAAATAGATCTTCTAGCGTCTAGATTAAACATGAAGTTAGTCAACTTTGTGTGCAGGACAAGGGATCCACTCGCATCTGGAACAGATGTGTTGGTGACCCCGTGGGATCAATTCTCACTGATCTATGCATTCCCCCCTATTCAGTTGCTGCCACAACTTCTTTGCAGGATCAAGCTGGAAAGTAATTCTGGTAGCACCAGCATGGCCTAGAAGGTAATGGTATGCAGAAATCGTAAAGATGGCAGTGGAGGATCCATGGTACCTTCCACTAAGGCCAGACCTGCTCTCAAAGGGGTCGATATTCCATCCTACTTTACGAACGTTAAATTTATCGACCTGGCTATTGAAACCCACATTCTGGAGAAACATGGGCTTTCCGGGTCAGTTATCTCTACTTTGATTAATGCAGTATGTCAGTATTGCATTGTATATCCCTGTATGTTGTGGTCATTCAGGTGCTTATCTAATAGTTTCTTGAAGCTATCAATGCTCCCCGCTGAGACCACCGCCTGTGGAAGGGAATTCCACATCCTTGCCGCTCTTACAGTAAAGAACCCTCTACGTAGTTTAGGTTAAACCTCTTTTCTTCTAATTTTAATGAGTGGCCACGAGTCTTGGTAAACTCTCTTCTGCGTCCGGTATTTGTAAACTGAAATCATATCCCCTCTCAAGCGTCTCTTCTCCAGAGAGAATAAGTTCAGTGCTCGCAACCTTTCCTCATAACTAAGATCCTCCAGACCCTTTATTAGCTTTGTTGCCCTTCTTTGTACTCGCTCCATTTCCAGTACATCCTTCCTGAGGATTGGTGCCCAGAACTGGACCGCATACTCTAGGTGCTGCCGGACCAGAGTCTTGTAGAGCGGGAGAATTATCGTTTTATCTCTGGAGTTGATCCCCCTTTTAATGCATGCCAATATTCTGTTTGCTTTGTTAGCAGCAGCTTGGCATTGCCTGCCATTGCTGAGCCTATCATCTACTAGGACCCCCAGGTCCTTTTCCATCCTAGATTCCTCCAGAGGTTCCCCCCCCTTAAGTACTATTAAGGGCCAAGTCTCAGCCTTATCAATCTTATTTCAAAGACTGCTTGCTACGCATTCTTTAGTCCGGGGTTTTATGCAAGGGGTGATGCGGATTAATCCGCCAGTCAAATCACCTTTGAGCCCTTGGGACTTGAACTTAGTTTTGTCAGTGTTATGCCCTGTACGCATGGTCGGATTTTCCTATGGAAAATGTGTGATAGGACCTAGTTGTCGGAAATTCCAGCCGTTTGTGGGCTCCATCACACATTTTCCATCGGAATTTCCGACACACAAAGATTGAGAGCTTGCTATAAAATTTTCCAACAACAAAATCCGTTGTCGGAAATTCCGATCGTGTGTACACAAATCCCATGCACAAAGTGTCATGCATGCTCAGAATAAATTAAGAGATGAAAGCTATTGGCTACTGCCCCGTTTATAGTCCTGACATACGTGTTTTACATCACTGTGTTCAGAACGATCGGATTTTCCGACAACTTTGTGTGACCGTGTGTATGCAAGACAATTTCGAGCCAACATCCGTCGGAAAAAATCCATGGATTTTGTTGTCGGAATGTCCGATCAATTTCCGACCGTGTGTACAGGGCATCACAAAAACAGCCATTTGAACCAATACAGCTTATTCCCTTAGTCCTTCTGACAAGGAAGCTGGTGTTCTTGGTTGCTATATTCTCAGTAGGGATGGGCCAAACCCCCCCAGTTCGGTTCGCATCCAGAATATGCGAATGGACTGAAAGTTTGCGCGGACATTCAAACACCGTTAAAGTCTATGGGACTCGAACACGAGAAATCAAAAGTGCAAATTTTAAAGGCTAATAAGTTATTATCCTAAAAAGATTTTGGGGACCTGGGTGCTGCCCCAGGGGACACGTATCAATGGAAAAAAAAAGTTTTAAAAACGGTCGTTTTTTCGGGAGCAGTGATTTTAATGATGCTTAAAGTGAAAAAAGTGAAATATTCCTTTAAATATCGCACCCTGGGAGTGTCTATAGTATGTCTGTAAAGTGGCGCCTGTTAGAACAGTCCCTGCACAAAATTACATTTTTAAAGGAATAAAAGTCATTTAAAACTGCTTGCGGCTTTAATGTAATCTCAGGTCCCGACAATATAGATGAAAATCAGTGAGACAAACGGCATGGGTACCCCCCCCAGTCCATTACCAAGTCCTTTGGGTCTTGTATGGATATTAAGGGGAACCCCACAGCCAAATTAAAAAAAGGAAAGGCGTGGGGCCCCCAGGCCCTATATACTCTGAACAGCAGTATACAGGCAAACAACAAGACAGGGACTGTAGGTTTGTTGTTAAGTAGAATCTGTTTGTAATTTTGAACTGGTACATTTTTAAAGTGTAGCTCCAGCCAAAAAAACAATTTTTAAGCTTTTTGGAAAACATAGGGAAGGGTTATCACCCCCTTGAGATTTGTTTTACTGTCTGTGCTCCTCTTCAGAAGATTTCACCTCACTTTCTGTCACAATGACAAATGTTTTTTGAAAATGTGGGGTTTTTAGTGAAACAAGGATTGGTGATAAAGCATCAGTGTAAAGGAGAAACGTTTTTCCCATATTAACTCTTACAGGAGAGAATTTCCCTTCCTAGAGGTAGATTTCATCTCACTTCCTGTTGTCTCCTTCCGTTTGCAAGTAGGAGTCATTTGTAAGTTGGATGTTTGAAAGTAGGGGCCTGCCCTATATACTCTGCAGAAATTGGGGCCTTAGGTGTTGGTGTTGCCACAACACTGTAAGCCCTCACAGTTACTCTTGGTGGGCGCAGGAATGGGCCCTGCTGTGAAATATTGGATCAAGAATTGTAATTACATGCACCTGTTGAACAGGGGCAGAAAAATTGGGCCTTTGGTGGTGGTGGTGCTGGTGCCACAACACTGTAAGTCCTCACAGTTACTCTTGGTGGGTGCTGGAACGGGCCCTGCTGTGAAATAATAGATCAAAAATTGTAATTACATGCACCTGTTGAACAGGGGCAGAAAAATTGGGCCTTTGGTGGTGGTGGTGCTGGTGCCACAACACTGAAAGTCCTCACAGTTACTCTTGGTGGGCGCTGGAATGGGCCCTGATGTGAAATATTAGATCAAGAATTGTAATTACATGTCCCTGTTGAACAGGGACAGAAAAATTGGGCTTTAGGCACTGGTGCTGGTGCCACAACACTGCAACCCCTCCCAGATACTCTAGTTGGAGCGCAGGAACGAAGCCTGCTGCAAAGAATTGCATCAAAAATTGTAATTACACACCCCTGTTAAACAGGAGCTGAAAAATTGGGCCTTAGGCACTGGTGCTGGTGCCACAAAACTGCAACCCCTCACAGATACTCTAGTTGGAGCTCTCGAATAAGCCCTGCTGCAAAGAATTTCATCAAAAATTATAATTACATGCACCTGTTAAACAGGGGCTGAAAAATTGGGCTTTAGCCACTGGTGGCAGCGCCCAGAAACAAAAATATTCTTACAAGCTATCAGCATGATCATTGAGGAGGAAGAGGATAGTCACTCAGCATAACAGGATAGTCACTCAGCATCAGCATAGGCAGTCTTAAAGGGATCTGACATTTCAAACAAATTTATTCGGTTACATCAGCATCAGGTGCTTGGTATCTGGTATCTTCATTTTTATGAAGGTCAGTCGATCGACCGAGTCGGTGGACAGGCGCACCCTGTGATCAGTTACAAAGCCTCCAGCAGCACTGAATGTGCGTTCTAAAAGAACGCTGGATGCAAGACAGGCCAGTAGCTTAATTGCATACTGTGCAAGGTCTGGCCAGTGATCCATCCTCAATCCCCAGTAACCCAGAGGATTTTTGGTGGGAAAGGTGTCCAAGTCTGATCTTGCCCCTAGGTATGCCTGCACCATGTAAAACAGACGCTGGCAATGGTTGCTGGAACCAATCATACCTTGGGGCTGCGGACTAAAAAATTGCCTGAACGCATCGGTCAGACGACCACCTTCTCCACCGCTCCTTCTTTGATTGACCGAAGCCTCGGCAACACGTTGTCCAGGAACAGGAGTTTGTAACCTTCCAGTCTCTGGAAACGCGTTGCACAGACCTTTCTGCAAGGCCTCCTGAAGATGTTTTATCCTCTGCTCCCTCTGCAACGGCAAGATAAGGTCTGCAACCTTACTCTTGTAATGTGGATTAAGGAGGGTTGCCAGCCAGTAACGATCCCTCTCCTTGATACCACGAATATGAGGATCCTTCCGCAGGCTTTGCAGGATCAGGGAGGCCATGCAGCATAGGCTTGTTGAGGCATTCAGTCCGGAGTCCTCTGGGTCACTAAGGACGACATGATCGTAGCCACCTCCTCCCAGCCACAAAGAAGTCCATGGGTTTCTTGGGACTGTAAATGATCCCTTAAAGACTGGGGCTGATGCTGAATGCCAAGGTCCACCTCCATGCTGACACAATTCTCCTGGCTTAAGTTGGTGTGGCGTCAACCACCTCTGAACCTGCCCCTGCAGGGCTGACAGAATCTCTGCCCCAGTGTGGCTCCTGTCCCCCAAGCACACCAGCTCAAGCACCGCATGGCATCTTTTGGCCTGCGTACTTGCGTATCCCCTTGAATGCCTATGGAGCACCGCTGGTTCTGAGGACAAAGCACAGGAAGACGCCATGGAGGAAGAAAAGAGGAGGGGGTGGAGGAGAGAGGTGTGTCAGATTCACCAGTAGTGGTATTTTGGAGGCGTGGTGGCAGAACAACCTCCAACACTACTGCACCTTGTCCTGCATCCTTCCCAGCTGCCAGCAAAGTCACCCAATGCGCCGTGAAACTTAGGTAACGTCCCTGTCCATGCCTGCTGGACCATGAGTCAGTGGTAATATGCACCTTACCTCTGACCTCCCTGTCCAGTGAGGCCAAGACATTGCCTTCCACATGCCGGTAGAGAGCCAGAATCGCCTTCCCTGAGAAAAAGTGGCGTTTAGGAACCTGCCACTGAGGAACCGCACATTCCACAAACTCACGGAAGGGGGCAGAGTCTACCACCTGAAAAGGTAGCAGTTGAAGTCCTAGCAATTTTGCCAAGCTAACATTCAACCACTGGGCATGCTGATGGCTGGGAGCGAACTTCTTTCTGCGGTGCAGCAGCTGGTGCAGGGAAATTTGCCTGGTACAATCTGATGTCGGTATACCGATAGCAGATTGCCTGCAAGTACTTGGCTGTGACACACCTAATTCTACACCTTCATGCCTCTCAGTGCAGGTCTCAGAGAGGACTGAAGGTATAGTGGGGTTGGAGATCCCAGCTGATGAGGAGCAAGGAGAGGTCCTCTTTGTTCTTTGGTGTGGGTCTTTTAGGTACGCTTGCCAACGAACTGCATGGCAGGTCAACATATGTCTGGTCAAGCATGTGGTGCCCAAGCGGGAGATGTTTTGGCCATGGGAGATATGCTTGAGACATATGTTGCAAATAGCAGCAGTGCGATCTGATGCACTCATCTCAAAAAAGGCCCACACCAAAAAAACTTTTGGAATAATGAGCAGAGACAGCAGCGCCCTGCACATGCAGAGCTCTGCGGTGTGAGGCAGTCAGTGTGCTGCCCTTAGGCTGGCCCCTGGAGGGTATCCTGCCTCATTAGTGATGTGCCTCCTCCTCTCTCCTATCAGGCACCCATGTGGAGTCAGGCATCCCCTCCCTCCTCATCACTGAAGCAAACCTAGCAGTATGCTGCAGCAGGGGAAACATGACTGCCAGATTGCTGTCCTTCTTGGGCACCCACTCTGTCTGGGCTCACGTTACTCTAGTTGAGTACCATCATCGGAGCCTTCAAAATGCTGTACCCAACACTGTGGTCAAACAGTTCGGGGGACTCCTCAGGAGGACATGGTGGGGCTAGGGAAGGAGTGACTGATGCCATTGAGCCGAGGGAAGAGGCCGCGTTGGCAGCTGCTTTGCCAGACAATGTACCCTGAGCCAAGGTGAGGGAGGATGAGGAGGATGAGGACGGCTTGGTCATCCACTCGACCAAGTCTTCTGAATGTTGCGGCTCAACACGGCCAGCTGCCGAAAAAAAGGCCAAGCTTGTCCCACGGCCACGTGCTGATGAGGATGCACCGTGTCCACGACCAGCACTGTTGCTTCTAGACACAGAGCCTGTTTGCCCTCTTTTATTGGCTTGTGACTCTCTGCCTCTACTTGTTGGCCTTCCAGACATACCATTGGCCTGCAGTGAGATGTAGCTGCACAAAACTGGGATGTATGTATATAACGATTATACTGCATCTAGCAGAATCAACTGCCTGCCTGTAGTATTATTAGTATGACAACACCTGCACTTGTCTTCAGGTAGCTATACTGTAGGTGCAACTGTGCAGGGTACACACTACACTAACTGGAAATACGTCAAGAGCCTACATAAGCACCTGGCTTCAGGTAGCTATACTGTAGGTGCAACTGTGCAGGGTACACTGTACACTAACTGGAAATACGTCAAGAGCCTACACAAGCACCTGGCTTCAGGTAGCTATACTGTAGGTGCAACTGTGCAGGGTACACAGTACACTAACTGGAAATACGTCAAGAGCCTACACAAGCACCTGGCTTCAGGTAGCTATAATGTAGGTGCAACTGTGCAGGGTACACACTACACTAACTGGAAATATGTCAAGAGCCTACACAAGCACCTGGCTTCAGGTAGCTATACTGTAGGTGCAACTGTGCAAGGTACACAGTACAGTAACTGGAAATATGTCAAGAGCCTACACAAGCACCTGGCTTCAGGTAGCTATACTCTAGGTGCAACTGTGCAGGGTACACAGTACAGTAACTGGAAATATGTCAGGAGTAGGGATGAACTTCGAGTTCGAGTCAAACTCATGTTCGACTCGAACATCGGCTGTTTGCCAGTTCACTGAACAGCGAACAATTTGGGGTGTTCGCAGCAAATTCGAAAGCCGCGGAACACCCTTTAAAATACTATGGGAGAAATCAAAAGTGCTCATTTTAAAGGCTTATATGCAAGTAATTGTCATAAAAAGTGTTTGGGGACCTGGGTCCTGCCCCAGGGGATATGGATCAATGAAAATGTTTTTTTTTTTAAACGGCCGTTTTTTCGGGATCAGTGATTTTAATAATGCTTAAAGTGAAACAATAAAAGTGTAATATTCCTTTAAATTTCATACCTGGGGGGTGTCCATAGTATGCCTGTAAAGGGGCGCGTGTTACCCGTGTTTAGAACAGTCTGACAGCAAAATGACATTTCAAAGGAAAAAAAGTAATTTAAACTTCTCGCGGCTATTAATGAATTGTCGGTCCGACAATGCACATAAAAGTTAATTGATAAAAACGGCATGGGAATTCCCCACAGGGGAACCCCAAACCAAAATTTAACAAAAAATGGCGTGGGGGGTTCCCCTAAATTCCATACCAGACCCTTCAGGTATGGATATTAAGGGGAACCCCGGCCAAAATAAGAAAAAAATGGCATGGGGTCCCCCTCAAAATCTAAGGGGAACCCCGTGCCAAAATGTAAAAAAAAAAGGCATGGGGTCCCCCCAAAAATCCATACCAGACCCTTATCCGAGCACGCAACCTGGCAGGCCGCAGGAAAAGAGGGGGGGATGAGAGAGAGGCCCCCCTCCTGAACCGTAGCAGGCAACATGCCCTCAACATTGGGAGAGTGCTTTGGGGTAGCCTCCCAAAGCACCTTGTCCCCATGTTGATGGGGACAAGGGCCTCATCCCCACAACCCTTGTCTGGTGATTGTGGGGGTCTGCGGGCGGGGGGCTTATCGGAATCTGGAAGCCCCCTTTAACAATGGGACCCCCAGATCCCGCCCCCGTGTGAAATGGTAAGGGGGTACTTACCTACCATTTCACAAAAAACTGTCAAAAATGTTAAAAATGACAAAAGACAGTTTTTGACAATTTCTTTATTTAAAGTCTTCTTTTTTCCATCTTCTTTCTTCTATCTTCTTTCTTCTATCTTCCTTCGGTTTCTTCCTCTATCTTCTTCTTATTCTGGTTCTTCTGGTTCTTCCTCCGGTGTTCTCGTCCGGCATCTCCCTCCACGGCATCTTCTTCCCTTCTTCTTCTCGGGCCGTTCCGCATACATGATGGGAGGCTCCCGCTGTGTGATGCTTCTCGTCTTCTGACGGTTCTTAAATAACGGAGGGCGGGGCCACCTGGTGACCCTGCCCCCTCTGACGCTTGAGGACTTGACGGGGACTTCCCTATGGGATTCCCTGTGACGTCAGAGGGGGCGGGGTCACGTTACGGTTATGTAACGGGGGACCCCGCCCCCTCTGACGTCATGAGGAACCCCATAGGGAAGTCCCCGTCAAGTCCCCGTGCATCAGAGGGGGGCGGGGTCACAGGGTGGCCCCGCCCTTCATTATTTAAGAAGTGTCAGAAGACGAGAAGCGTCACACAGCAGGAGCCTCCCATCATGGATGCGGAGCAGTCCGAGAACGAAGAAGGAACGAAGACGCCGCGGAGGAAGATGCCGGACGAGAACACCGGAGCAAGAAGCAGAGGATCGAACGAAGAACCAGAGGAAGAAGAAGATGGAGGAAGAAACCGAAGGAAGATAGAAGAAAGAAGATAGAAGAAAGAAGATGGAAAGAAGAAGAAGACTTTAAATAAAGGAATTGTCAAAAAATGTCTCTTGTCATTTTTAACATTTTTGACACTTTTTTTGTGAAATGGTAGGGGTACTTTTGTACCCCCTTACCATTTCACACAGGGGGGCCGGGATCTGGGGGTCCCCTTGTTAAAGGGGCTTCCAGATTCCGATAAGCCCCCCGCCCGCAGACCCCCACAACCACCGGGCAAGGGTTGTGGGGATGAGGCCCTTGTCCCCATCAACATGGGGACAAGGTGCTTTGGGGGGGACCACAAAGCACCCTCCCAATGTTGAGGGCATGTGGCCTGGTAAGGTTCAGGAGGGGGGTGCTCTCTCGTCCCCCCTCTTTTCCTGTGGCCTGACAGGTTGCGTGCTTGGTTAAGGGTCTGGTTTGGGGGGACCCCACGTCATTTTTTTAAAAATTTTGGCATGGGGTTCCCCTTAAAATCCATACCAGTCCTAAAGGGTCTGGTATGGATTTTGAGGGGAGCCCCCACGCCATTTTTTTAAAAATTTTGGTGCGGGGTTGCCCTTAATATCCAAACCAGACCTGAAGGGCCTGGTATGGAATTTAGGGGGACCCCACGCCATTTTTTTTTAAACTTTGGTTCGGGGTTCCCCTGTGGGGAAATCCCATGCCGTTTTTATCAATGAACTTTTATATGTATTGTTGGACCAACAATTCATTAATAGCCGCGAGTAGTTTTAAATTACTTTTTTTTTTATAATTGTATTTTTATTGGTTTTCAAAGATTAAGTACAAAGTTGTAACAAAATGAACATTACCTTATCAATGCATGTGCATTATACATATTCTATTCATAATAGAAAAAAAGAAAACAAAATATAAAGTGACAAATGTAGGTAACAAAAAGTGTTCACATTAACAAAACACATAAATATAATAGATCAATTCCCTATGGTGTGTATAATAACCGTAATATTGAAGGGAGTCTGGATTCCTGAGATCAGTTCAGGCCATATACACAGGTAGTATAGGGTTGAATTAAGATTAGGATGTACCTGGCGACAAGGGGGTCCCGTATTCCGAAAGATCCCATGGTTCCCATATTTCAGTAAATTTGGAGACACAATCATGTACCGAGGCCGTCAAAAACTCCATTGTCCGAATCTCAGACACCAAATGTAGTAATCTGGACCGTGGAGGTGGAGTATTGGATAACCATAATAACGGGATAAGTCTCCTGGCGGCTAGTAATATGTAGGATATTAATTTGTTTGTCTTTTTAGATATCCCTAATGGAGGTAAGCCCAAGAGATAGATCAAGGGATCCACCGGAAGGGACACCCCAGTCACCTTTTGTATAAGAAAATGTACATCACACCAAAAGGGTTGGATCAAGGAGCACTGCCAAAAAATGTGGAACAGTGAACCTATATCAGTTCCACATCACCAACAACGCTGTGAGACTGATGGGTCATACTTGTGAATTACATCGGGAGTTCTGTACCAGAACATGAGAATCTTAATGGTTGTCTCCCTCTGAGTGACACATTTGGAAGATTTAAATGTAGAGGACCAAATTCTATCCCACATCTGTATTTTGACAGGACGGCCCACTAAATGAGACCACCTGCGCATATAAAGATGCAATGTCTCTGTGATGGGAAACGACTCATGGAGGATACGATAAATACAGGAAATGAAATGCAATTGATGAGGGCCTTGAGCACACAGATATTCAAAAGTAGTAGGCTTATCTAGAGTCAGGGATGGTGATTTAGAATGAAAGAAATGTCTAATTTGCATATAGAAGTGGAAAAGATGTGGTGGTAGGTCAAATTTCTCACTTAAAATGTTAAAGGTATGTAGCTTCCTTGTTATGGGATTAACAAGGTTCCTGAGTTGAAAGAGATGAACATTTACCCATGGGAAAATCCTGCCCAAGGACATACTATCCTATATGAGAGGGTTAAATAATACATTTATGAGAGGGGAGCAGGGAGACATAAGGGAAAAGCGTTTAAGGCAATTACGCCAAATAGTTAAAGTTAGTATCATTGGTCCAGTACACTGACGTTTATATATAGGATCTAGAACAGGGGGAGCGCCCCAAACCAAGGATCCCGGGTGGACCGGGTAAAGTACCCCCTTTTCAATAGCAGACCATTGGTTTGGTGCATGTAAGGAAGACCAAGAGGTAATGGCCCTCAAATGTGTAGCATAATAATATTTAGTGATGTCAGGAGCTCCTAAACCTCCTCTGGACCTAATGGCAAACAACACTGAGCTTGCTATACGGTGCGCTCCGCCATTCCATATAAACTTTAGGAAAGTTCTGTGAAGTGCTTTTAATTGTGTGACAGATACAGCTATTGGGAGGGTTTCAAAATAATAAAGTAATCTAGGCAGTATAGACATTTTCAAAACATTAATTCTGCCTAAGAGAGATAGGGGGTATTTGGTCCAGTTTGACAGAGACTTATTAATATCTAGTATCAGGGGAGGGAAGTTGGTGTCATATAGGGAGGAATAAGAAGGGGTAAGTAATACACCTAAGTATTTAAGAGAGGTATTACACCATTTGTAGGGGTAAGATTCTTTGAGTTGAGATAATAGTGGCATTGGAATATGTATAGGGAGGGCTTCAGTTTTAGAGGTGTTAATTTTGTACCCGGAAATAGCACTAAAAGAGTTCAATACTTTATGTAGTGAGGGAAGGGATATCAGCAGGTTAGTGATTGTGAGCAAAATGTCGTCTGCAAATAACGATAATTTATATTCCCCCTGTCTCATCACCACCCCACTAATATCTGGGGGGATATGGATAAACTCAACCAGGGGTTCTAGGCACAGAATAAAAAGCAATGGCGAAAGGGGGCAACCCTGTCGAGTTCCATTTGTCATGGGGAAGCCAGGAGACAGGAAGGACGACATTTGTACTTGCGCAGAGACATTCGAATATAAGGCTTCTAAAGCTGTTAAAAAAGGACCAACAAAACCATATATCTTTAAGGTGGCGAACATATAGGGCCAACTTAGCCTGTCAAAAGCTTTTTGTGCGTCTAGACTCAGAATCAATGCCGGTCGGGAGGTTCTGTCCAGGAGATCTATCAGATCTATTGTACGCTGGGTGTTATCTCCCGCATGCCTCCCAAGGACGAAACCTACCTGATCCCTGTGTATCAGTTTGGGGATGAATACAGAAAGTCTTGTAGCAAGAATTTTAGTAAATATCTTGTAGTCTGAGTTTAGGAGGGCTATGGGCCTGTAGTTATCCGGGAGGGAGGGGTCTTTTCCAGGTTTAGGGATAACCGATATAAAAGAATGGGAGAACTGTGAATGTGGAGGAGTACCCTTGAGAAAGAAGGCATATAAAGTTAACATGTGAGGAGATAAAATATCAATAAAAGATTTGTAGTATGAGTAAGGCAAGCCGTCTGGGCCAGGAGCTTTGTGTGATGGGAGATTTTTAATTATAGCAAAAAGTTCTTCAGCTGTAACTGCTACATTTAAGCTTTCTAAATCCGTTGTAGATAGTTTCGGTAGCTTTATATTGGAAAAAAAGATCTCAAAATTTCCCTGGGTAAATTCAAATTGATTCTCCGGAGTCAGGCAGTTATACAGTTTTTTTGTAAAAGTTGCCAAAAATTTTGGACATCTCACGAGGACAGTAAGTTCTAGATCCGTATGGTTGTATAAGAAAGTCGGGCAAGGAATTAAACGGACGAGGGCATAACTTATTAACTAGCATCCTATGGGGTTTATTGGAGAATTCATAAAATTTTTGCTTCATCCACAACATAGATCTAGCTGTTTTGTTAAGTTTTGTTGATCTCATTTGTTCTCTGAGTTGAATGACTACGTAGTTTCAGCATTGTGGGACCGCCCAAAAGCCTCCGCTCAGCAGTTACCAGAGCAGACATTAGGGACTGTAATAGGTTGTTTCTATCTCTCTTCAGTCGAGAACCCTCAGCAATACATGTACCTCGGAAAACAGCCTTATGCGCCTCCCACAGTGTAGAAACCTGAGACACCGATCCAGTGTTGAGTAAAAAATACTCTTTCAAGCTATTTGCTAAAGTAGAGCGGGAAACTTCAGACTGCAAAAGGTGATCATTGAAACGCCAATGACAGGATTTAGTGTGGGTCTGAGATAACATAAGATCTAGCATAATGGGTGCATGGTCTGACCATTTAATGGGAGAAATATCTGAATCAACTAAATAGGGAATGAGTGGGGCTGAAATAAAGAAATGATCTAGACGGGAGTACATATTATGAGCTGATGAATAAAACGTAAATTGTTTAGCAGAGGGGTGTTTTATCCTCCATGAGTTGAAAAGTCTATGTGACCTAATACATTTACGGAAGGCATTAGCTTGAGACAGTACTCTTTTAGATGGGGTAGGACTAAAAAGTGTTTGTCTGTCTCTAGTGGGTGACATGACCAGATTGAAGTCCCCACCAACTATCATAAAAGGTTGTGAGCAATATTGGGGAGTATCAAAAAGTTTGTTGAGGAAATCAAATCTGGCCCGTGTTCGGAGCGTACAAATTAACCAGTGTAAAAGAGGTAGACATGTATTCACATTCTAGAACAAGAAATCTCCCGTGAGGGTCCGCGTGAGACCTCCGAACTTTGATAGGGCACATTTTTCTGATCAAGATTGCCACTCCCGCCCTGCCCGTAGAATCAGAGGCAAGGTAGGAGGTGGGAAAAAACCTGGAGGCAAATTTGAATGATCCTCCTGCCCGAAAATGAGTCTCCTGGATCATCACCACATCTGCGCCTGAAGCCCTGAAATCTTTCAGGGCCATCCAGCGCTTACTAATGGAGCCCAGACCCTTTACATTGTAAGACATAATTCTCAAAGCCATGATTGTGGTCTATCTAGGAATGCTAATATGAACATCGCTAACACTATAAGCATGAAAGTACTTAAAGGAAGAAAAAACATATGTTGCCTTTTACGGGTATTAGTAATAGCAAGCAACCTCCCACCTCTAATTATTGAAATACAAACCCCAAGGCAAATCTCTCTCAAAGTGAGGTAATAATGACCATGGAGTCTCAATCTGTGAAACACAGCATTGGGTATAATTAAAAAAATTAAAAAGGAAAAACAAAAAATTAAAATAAAAATCAAAAAATCAAAAAAGAGTTCAAAACTCTGTGTACCTGAGAAACAGCAATCTCTCAGGAAGCCCTGGACGTAGACCAGGGCCTGGTAGGGACGTGAACGGACTCTCATCTGGCGACTCTGTCTGAAGGGATGAGATGGGTCCGCTGCTCACCTTGTGCATTTGGTTGCTAATAAAACAAAGTAGGACAATAGTCATTAAAGAAGTAAAAAAAAAAACCTGTAAGTCCTTAAAGAGAAAACAAGGTTAACAAATAAAACAGGTACGTTGAACACTTAAAATTTCAAAACCTTTAGTGAATGCATCTCATGGGATGAGAAAGGATCTTCCCCTGAAAATAAACAGGACAGAGTCAAAAAAAAACTAAAAAACTGGTAGGACCAGTACAGCAACATTGTTTGGTCGGGAAAGAAAAAGAAGAAAATTCCAGAGGAAACGGAAATGCAAAAAAATTGAGAGAATAGAACCAAAAAAGGAATTTCCGAGAAATGTTCAGGGGGGTTGTTTAGAGGATCTCAGATGTTGAGGAGTGGAAAACTTCTTCTTAGATTTACCCCGGACAGGGGTCCAGATGCGAGTAGGAGTAGTCGGAGGTAGATGAGCTTGTGTGGCAGTAGGGATCATGTCCTCTTCCGGGAGAGGGGGGAGACCCAAATTTTTTAGGAAGGCTTCTGTTTCTTGTAATTCACGTAAAGAGTATTAGGTGCCCTCTTTGGATACTGCTAAACGGAAAGGGAATCCCCAGTAATATGGAATCTTGAGTTGTTGCAAATGTGAGGTAAGGGGACGTAAGTTCCTACGTTTAGCGAGGGTGATGGGAGAGAGGTCGCTAAAGATCTGCAATTTAGCACCCTTGAACATTATTTGGGTTTTATTGCGAGTTGCCATAGTCAGTGCCTCCTTACTTTCAAAAAAGTGAAAGCGTACCACGACATCTCTTGGCCTAGCTCCAGCCGGAGGCTTAGGACCCAGAGATCGATGGGCCCTATCCAAGCGCCAATCTATATCCACCACCGAGGGAGCTAGAGAGTTGAAAAGGCTCAGGAGGTAGGCTCGGAGCTTAGAATCACCCACCGTCTCGGGTATTCCTCTGAATCGTAGGTTTTGTCTTCTTTCTCTATTTTCTAAGTTCTCCTGTTGTATTTGTAGTTGAGATACGGAAAGGTGTAAAGTATGGTTTTCCTCCTCAATTGCTTGTACGTAATTTATCATTTCGTCGAATTTGTTCTCTAGAGTGTCTGTGCGATCACCAATTTGGGTTATTTCCCCCCTCAATTCGGCAGCTAGTTTGCTTACCTCAGCCGAGACATTGGACGTAATCTGTTGAAGTAAAAGTTGTAGCTTGGAGTCCAGGATGTCAGGGGTAAGAGTCGCAATTGAGGGTGACAGAGTGGGTGCATGTATCTGCGAGTTGGTCAGAGAGGAGTTTGTAACTTCTTCCGAGACTAAAGAGGGATCCAGCAGGGCAAAAGGACTTGCGAAAGGAGTAGAGGAGGTAGGTTGTGATCTGGTAACAAAACGTTCCATGTTTGGTTCTTCTCGTGGTGCAGTCAGTGATTTGTAGTATTGTTGCTGTTGGCCAACTTTGCCCATGAGGTATGCAGAGGATTTAGTGGTCAAACTTGCAGGCTTACCTCCGACACTGTGTATAGCTATAGTTGTTTTACGGAGGTCTCGGTGACCAGGCTAGGACCTGAGTTTATTTAAGCTGCATCCTTATCATAGGTAATGGCATGCTCCATCTGGATACTCAGATCCCCCTGCTTGCACATCCCCTCCTCCCCACCATCAGACTGAGAAAGAGGAGACAATATCTACAGTCCCCAGCACTCTGTGTGAGCCTGTGCAGCCTAAGGAGTGAAATGAGTGACACTGGGTGTAGATTGGAGTCCCAATATGGCCGCCGGCTTCCAGGGGTAGGCTGAAGCCGCGG
The DNA here is from genome assembly GCA_037952925.1 of Lithobates clamitans. Classification (NCBI taxonomy): domain Eukaryota; kingdom Metazoa; phylum Chordata; class Amphibia; order Anura; family Ranidae; genus Lithobates; species Lithobates clamitans. Next base: position 1,220,391 of record JBBGZY010000143.1, read on the forward strand.
ACTATCCTAAGGGACGGCCGCCGGGAAAGTGTACACGGCCTCCCCCGGTCTCCAGAACTCCCCCGGGAGGTGGGAAAGGAGGGTCAGGTAGGCCTTTGTCTCTTGGGGACTCGGCTGGGGGAGATATTGCGTAGTGTCCTACTCACAGTGTCCCAGAGCGCCCGTAATCCAGGCCGCAGGCTGCGTCTAATAGGAAGGCCGCGGTATGCTCGAGTCGGCCACCGGACGGAACTCCGCGATCCCTCTGTGTTGGCAGTGCAATCCGCTTGTTTCCCAGGGACTGTGTGGCCCTCTAGGCCATGCGATCAATCCATCCACCCTTCAATCTGCACAACCAGAGGATCAGAGCGGCAAGCCTGCCTGTAGGCCCCAAGATGGCGGCGGAGGGTCCCGGTGGCAGAGGGGAGTCCTTAATTACGGAGAGGATCTGGCTAAAAGGAGGCAGAAATACACTCCCAGAACCGATTAGCAGTGGTCTGGGAACAGAGCGTGCAGTTTGTGGCTATGGTAGGATGAGCAGGGATAAAGGATGGCTCCAGATTATTGCGGGCTAAGAGGAGCTTAGCTCAGCTGCACGTCCGGACACGCCCCCCCTAAATTACTTTTTTTCCTTTGAAATGTCATTTTGCTGTCAGACTGTTCTAAACACAGGAAACACGCACCCCTTTACAGGCATACTATAGACACCCCCCAGGTACGAAATTTAAAGGAATATTATACTTTTATTGTTTCACTTTAAGCATTATTAAAATTGCTGCTCCCGAAAAAGACGTCCATTTTTAAAACTTTTTTTTTGCATTGATCCATGTCCCCTGGGGCAAGACCCAGGTCCCCAAACATTTTTTATGACATTACCATGCATATAAGCCTTTAAAATTAGCACTTTTGATTTCTCCCCATAGATTTTTAAAGGGTGTTCCACGGCTTTCTAATTTGCCGCGAACACCCCAAATTGTTTGCTGTTCAGCGAACTGGCGAACAGCCAATGGTCGAGTCGAACATGAGCTCGACTCGAACTCAAAGCTCATCCCTAAGGGGTACACATGCAGACTTAAAAGTGATTGTCAAGTGCAAATATATCTGGTTTGTTTGCAGTGGTACAGTGACATCTTGTACCTCCTATGTGCTTCTTACTGATATTGTGGCGTTAGCTAGTAAGATTTCTCATCACTTCCTGTTCTTCTGATAATAGTCTTAACAGACAGGATGTGGGTCAAGCAGGCAACCAGAAAAATCTGACAGAGGTTCTAGCCTTTTTCCACTGGACTTAAAAAATGTTGCTGTTAGAAAGTGTCCTTTTTCTCTGTGTCAAATAGACAGGATGTAAAACCTTTGTTCACATCATTGTGCTATATACAGGGCCAATCCTGGGTGGGTGCGTGGGGTGCACCATACCCAGGTGCCCCAGAGGATGGGGCGCCAAAGTGCCAGGGCACCAGCGGTTCTGAGTGTGCATCTCCACCGCTCACTCAGCGGCCCGCCAGCAAGCCCACTGCAATGTGTACATTTCCCTTCTCGCCTGCGCCACAATTCCCCCCCTTTGCAGTGTGCACATCCCGTGCCTGTACGAGGAGGGAGGAGGAAGTAGGCTAGGTCTGCCCCACCTCCTCCCCATGTCCCCCCTGTGCCTGCCCACAACCCCCCAGGTGCAGTCAATCTGTGCCTGGAAGGGGGTGTGGACAGGAGCTAGTGCCTGAGCCTCTGAAGACAATGCAGCCCTGGGTGAGTGATCTCTCCCCACTCTCTCTTTCCTAAATGTGCCATAGTCTGTCAGCCTTTTATGTGCCAGTTTTCCAGCCTTCAATGTGCCAGTCTTCTAGCCTTCCATGTGCCAGTCTTCCAGCCTCCCATGTGCCAGTTTTTAACCCTCCCATGTGCCAGTTTTCCAGCCTTCCGTGTGCCAGTATTCCAGCCTCTCATGTGCCAGTCTTTCAGCCTCCAATGTGCCAGCCTTCCAGCCTCCCATGTGCCAGCCTTCCAGCCTCCCATGTGCCAGTCTTCCAGCCTTCCCTGTGCCATAGTCTTCCAGCCTCCCATGTGCCAGTCTTCCAGCCTTCCATGTGCCATAGTCTTCCAGCCTTCCATGTGCATAACCCACCCCCTCATTACACACTGGTGTTTAGTGGAAGTTCAGCACAGCTCCATTTTCAGTGGTATGTGACGTCCTTCACATTGTGCCCCATCACATTAGAGGTGCACTGTGAAGGAGGTACCAGCTCGGTTTTAGACAGGGAGTAGCAAGAGGATAGTGCGGATCGGTTGGGGGGAGGCAAATGCATTTTCGTCTATGTAGTGCCAGAGTGCTCCCCTCCCTCCTTCTCTCCTTGTGCATGTCACACGCACCACACGAGCTTTGGTCTAAAATGCCCAGCGGTGCTGTAACCAAGTCCCGCCTCCTAGACCGGCTCCTGTGATAGACGGAACACTGATTCAATGCCGTGGAATTGAATCAGTGTGACTTGTACCATAGGAGCCGTGAGGCGGTCTAGGAGGCTGGACTTTGTTACAGTGGCCACCCGGGCAATTCAAATCCAAGCTCCGTGACAGCAGGAGATTGCCGCTTTGTGTGATCCAGGGGCACTGGTAGGCTGAATTTGGTGGGCACTGGTAGGCTGCATTTGATGGGCACTAGTAGGCTGCATTTGGTGTCCACTGGTAAGCTGCATTTGATGGGCATTGATGAGGCTGCATTTGGTGGGCACTGGTAGGCTGCATTTGATGGGCACTGATAAAGCTGCATTTGAGGGGCACTGATAAGCTGCATTTGATGGGCACTGATAAGCTGCATTTGATGGGCTTTGATAAGGCTGCATTTGGTGGGCACTGATAAGCTGCATTTGGTGGGCACTGGTAGGCTGCAATTGGTGGGCACTGGTAGGCTGGAATTGGTGGGTACTGATGAGGCTGCAATTGGTGGGCACTGGTAGGCTGCAATTGGTGGGCACTGGTATGCTGAAATTGGTGGGCACTGGTAGGCTGCATTCGGTGGGCACTGGTAGGCTGTATTTGGTGGGCACTGGTAGGCTGCTTTTGGTGGGCACTGATAAGCTGCAATTGGTGGGCACTGGTAGGCTGCATTGATCTCTTGTATCACTTCTGCAGTTTCTGACAATCTCTTGTATCATGTCCGCAGTCTCTGACCATCTCCTGTATCATATCTGCAGTTTCTGACCATCTCCTGTAGTATGTCTGCAGTCTCTGACCATCTCTTGTATCATGTCTGCAGTCTCTGACCATCTCTTGTATGATGTCTGCAGTTTTTGACCATCTCCTGTACTATGTCTGCAGAATGTCTGGGGGCTCTTTCTAACAGACTCTCTAACAGAGGCCCTCTCTGTGTTCATTAGAGAGACCCCCTACAGGTCCCATTAGAGTACTCTGCTTTCTTCCTGCATTTTGTTTATTGTTAAGAGATCATGGGAGGATCCCAGGATAAAGAAGACTCCTTCGGGAGCATCTCTGTGTTTGAGTTGCAGTGTGTACATTCCCCTTCTCGCCTGCGCCACAATTCCCCCCCTTTGCAGTGTGCCCATCCCGTGCCTGTACGAGGAGGGAGGAGGAAGTAGGCTAGGTCTGCCCCACCTCCTCCCCATGTCCCCCCTGTGCCTGCCCACAATCCCCCAGGTGCAGTCAATCTGTGCCTGGAAGGGGGTGTGGACAGGAGCTAGTGCCTGAGCCTCTGAAGACAATGCAGCCCTGGGTGAGTGATCTCTCCCCACTCTCTCTTCCCTAAATGTGCCATAGTCTGTCAGCCTTTTATGTGCCAGTTTTCCAGCCTTCAATGTGCCAGTCTTCTAGCCTTCCATGTGCCAGTCTTCCAGCCTCCCATGTGCCAGTTTTTAACCCTCCCATGTGCCAGTTTTCCAGCCTTCCGTGTGCCAGTATTCCAGCCTCCCATGTGCCAGTCTTTCAGCCTCCAATGTGCCAGCCTTCCAGCCTCCCATGTGCCAGCCTTCCAGCCTCCCATGTGCCAGTCTTCCAGCCTTCCCTGTGCCATAGTCTTCCAGCCTCCCATGTGCCAGTCTTCCAGCCTTCCATGTGCCATAGTCTTCCAGCCTTCCATGTGCCATAGTCTTCCAGCCTTCCATGTGCCAGTCTTCCAGCCATCCATGTGCCAGCCTTCCATGTGCCAGTCTTCCAGCCTTTCACATGCCAGTCTTCAAGCCTTCCATGTGCCATAGTCTTCCTGCTCCCATGTGCCAGTCTTCCAGCCTTCCATATGCCAGTCTTCAATGTACTATAGTCTTCCAGCCTTTCATGTGCCATAATCTTCCAGCCTTCCATGTGCCATTGTCTTCCAGGCTTCCATGTGCCATAGTCTTCCTGCCTTCTGTGTACCATAGTGCTCCTTCCTGCCTTCCATGTGCCATAGTGTTCCTTCCTGCCTTCCATGTACCATAGTGCTCCTTCCTGCCTTCCATGTCCCATAGTGTTCCTTCCTGCCTTCCATGTACCATAGTGCTCCTTCCTGCCTTCCATGTCCCATAGTGCTCCTTCCTTCCATGTACCATAGTGCTCCTTCCTGCCTTCCATGTGTCCTAGTGGCAAAATTAGGTTTTGCCCAGGGTGTCAAAAATCCTTGCACCAGTCCTGTTGCAATGCTAGGTCGGTGGCAGCGGGAGTGTGGTGTGGCAATGTCCTCTGGGTGGAGACATCTCCATGTGGTGAGTGGGTGGCTCCGCAGGAGGCTGCATCCACATGGAAGGTGAACACCTAGGGCAGCTGGGAGCCCAGGAGAGAGAAGAACTTCACAGCCTCCTTGACCCCCGAAGTGGTGCTCAGAAGCATCCCTCCTCTTCACTCCAGCATCAGCAGTGAGGCCTGGAGGACAAGGACAAGCAGGAGCCGCAAGCTGCCAGGGTGCTGCTAGAAGAAGCAGAAGAGCACCTCCCGGATTAAGAAGGTACTGGGCATCATTCACTGATACAGACCTACCTGCAAATACAGACTGGGATGGGGGGGCAGAGGAGGGACTGTGGATAGGGACAGGGCTAGGGGCCTCTCTCTCATTTCCCCCCTGTCTGTCAGCTCCCCTCTCACTCAGCTCCGCTCTCTGTCCACCAGACTCCTTCTCTTGCAGCCTCTCCCTCTCTCAGCCCCACCTCTCTCTGAGACCCCCTTCTCACTCAGCCACACTCTCTCTGAGACCCCCCTCTCTCTCGCAGCCCTCCTCTCTCTCAGCTCCACTCTCTGTCCATCAGCCTCTTTCTCTCTAAGCCCCTTCCTCTCTATCACCCACCCTCTCTCTGAGACTACTCTTTCTGTTAGCCCCCTCTCTCAGTCCCCTCTCTGTCAGCCCACCCTATCTCTCTCAGCCCCCCTCTCCGTCCACCACCCTCTCTCTCAGCTCCCTCTCTGTCAACCCACCCTCCCTGTCAGCCCATCCCTCCTGCTCAGCCCACCTCTCTCTCTCAGCAATCCTCTTTCTGAACCCCTCTCTCAAACCCATCCATCTCTCTCAGCCCCCCTCTCTCTCTCAGCCACCCTCTCTCTAAACCCCCCTCTCTCTCTGAACCCCCCTCTCTCAGCAACCTTCCCTCTCTCGGCCCCCCTTCGCTCTCTATTAGAAATTGATTGCTCTGCAGTGCGGAGGAGTATCTAGGGGTGTAATCAGGGTAGTGGTATCTGGGGAGGTGTGATCAGGGTGGGGTGGGTTATCTGGGGTGTGATCAGAGTGGGGGTATCTGGGAGTGTAATCAGTGTAGGGGTATCTGGGTATGTATGATCAGATTGAGGGGTATCTGGGGTTGTAATCAGGGTAGGGGTATCTGGGGAGGTGTGATCAGGGTGGGGGGGTTATATGGGAGCATAATCAGGTTAGGGGTATCTGGGGAGGTGTGATCAGGGTGGGAGTATTTGGGGGGGGTGATCTGGGAGTTTGCTTATGGGGGAACCCAGCCATTGGAAGTTTTAGTTGGCTTCAGCTGCCTGTGGTCAGTGAGGGGAAGCGAGGAATGCATAACCCACCCCCTCATTACACACTGGTGTTTAGTGGAAGTTCAGCACAGCTCCATTTTCAGTGGTATGTGACGTCCTTCACATTGTGCCCCATCACATTAGAGGTGCACTGTGAAGGAGGTACCAGCTCGGTTTTAGACAGGGAGTAGCAAGAGGATAGTGCGGATCGGTTGGGGGGAGGCAAATGCATTTTCGTCTATGTAGTGCCAGAGTGCTCCCCTCCCTCCTTCTCTCCTTGTGCATGTCACACGCACCACACGAGCTTTGGTCTAAAATGCCCAGCGGTGCTGTAACCAAGTCCCGCCTCCTAGACCGGCTCCTGTGATAGACGGAACACTGATTCAATGCCGTGGAATTGAATCAGTGTGACTTGTACCATAGGAGCCGTGAGGTGGTCTAGGAGGCTGGACTTTGTTACAGTGGCCACCCGGGCAATTCAAATCCAAGCTCCGTGACAGCAGGAGATTGCCGCTTTGTGTGATCCAGGGGCACTGGTAGGCTGAATTTGGTGGGCACTGGTAGGCTGTGTTTGATGGGCACTAGTAGGCTGCATTTGGTGTCCACTGGTAAACTGCATTTGATGGGCATTGATGAGGCTGCATTTGGTGGGCACTGATAAGCTGCATTTGGTGGGCACTGATAAGGCTGCATTTGGTGGGCACTGGTAGGCTGCATTTGATGGGCACTGATAAAGCTGCATTTGAGGGGCACTGATAAGCTGCATTTGATGGGCACTGATAAGCTGCATTTGATGGGCTTTGATAAGGCTGCATTTGGTGGGCACTGATAAGCTGCATTTGGTGGGCACTGGTAGGCTGCAATTGGTGGGCACTGGTAGGCTGGAATTGGTGGGTACTGATAAGGCTGCAATTGGTGGGCACTGGTAGGCTGCAATTGGTGGGCACTGGTATGCTGAAATTGGTGGGCACTGGTAGGCTGCATTCGGTGGGCACTGGTAGGCTGTATTTGGTGGGCACTGGTAGGCTGCTTTTGGTGGGCACTGATAAGCTGCAATTGGTGGGCACTGGTAGGCTGCATTGATCTCTTGTATCACTTCTGCAGTTTCTGACAATCTCTTGTATCATGTCCGCAGTCTCTGACCATCTCCTGTATCATATCTGCAGTTTCTGACCATCTCCTGTAGTATGTCTGCAGTCTCTGACCATCTCTTGTATCATGTCTGCAGTCTCTGACCATCTCTTGTATGATGTCTGCAGTTTTTTACTATCTCCTGTACTATGTCTGCAGAATGTCTGGGGGCTCTTTCTAACAGACTCTCTAACAGAGGCCCTCTCCCTGCTTTCTTCCTGCATTTTGTTTATTGTTAAGAGATCATGGGAGGATCCCAGGATAAAGAAGACTCCTTCGGGAGCATCTCTGTGTTTGAGTTGCCATAGAAACATTTGTAAAGGGGAGGAGATAGTAAGATGGCCCCGCCCATGTGGGTGTGCCCGAAATATTTCTGCACCCAGGCATCTGTGACCCTAGGATCAGCCCTGGCAATATATATATATATATATATATATATATATATATATATATATATATATATATATACAGCATTATATATTATTATATATTTTCATGTGACAACACTGAAGAAATTATACTTTGCTACAATGTAAAGTAGTGAGTGTACAGCTTGTATAACTGTAAATTTGCTGTCCCCTCAAAATAACTCAACACACAGCCATTCATGTCTGAGTCACTGACAACAAAAGTGAGTACACCCCTAAGTGAAAATGTACAAATTGGGCCCAATTAGAAATTTTCCTTTCCATGTGACTCGTTAGTGTTACAAGGTCTCAGGTGTGTTTCTTTGAGCCTGAATCCTCCTGATCCACTTTCAGGGGTGTCTGGGACTTAGCCACTAGGGATGAGCCAAACACCCCCCTGTTCGGTTCGCACCAGAACATGCGAACAGGAAAAAAATTCGTTCGAACACGCGAACGCCGTTAAAGTCTATGGGACACGACCATGAATAATCAAAAGTGCTAATTTTAAAGGCTAATATGCAAGTTATTGTCAATAAAAGTGTTTGGGGACCCGGGTCCTCCCCCAGGGGACATGAATCAATGCAAAAAAAAGTTTTAAAAACGGACGTTTTTTCAGGAGCAGTGATTTTAATAATGCTTAAAGTCAAACAATAAAAGTGTAATATCCCTTTAAATTTCATACCTGGGGGGTGTCTATAGTATGCCTGTAAAGGGGCGCATGTTTCCCGTGTTTAGAACAGTCTGACAGCAAAATGACATTTTGAGGGAAAAAACACATTTAAAACTACCGCGGCTATTGCATTGCCGACAATACACATAGAAGTTCATTGATAAAAACGGCATGGGAATTCCCCACAGGGCAACCCCGAACCAAAATTAAAAAAAAAAAATGATGTGGGAGTCCCCCTAAATTCCATACAAGGCCCTTCAGGTCTGGTATGGATATTAAGGGGAACCCCAGCCAAAATTTAAAAAAAAAATTGACGTGGGGTTCCCCCTAAATTCCATACCAGACCCTTCAGGTCTGGTATGGATTTTAAGGGGAACCCCGCGCCAAAAAAAAAAAAAAAAAAAAACGGCGTGGGGTCCCCCCAAAAATCCATACCAGACCCTTATCCGAGCACGCAACCTGGCAGGCCGCAGGAAAAGAGGGGGGGACGAGAGTGCGGCCCCCCCCCTCCTGAACCGTACCAGGCCACATGCCCTCAACATTGGGAGGGTGCTTTGGGGTAGCCCCCCAAAACACCTTGTCCCCATGTTGATGAAGACAAGGGCCTCATCCCCACAACCCTGGCCGGTGGTTGTGGGGGTCTGCGGGCGGGGGGCTTATCGGAATCTGGAAGCCCCCTTTAACAAGGGGACCCCCAGATCCCGGCCCCCCCCTGTGTGAAATGGTAAGGGGGTACTTACCCCTACCATTTCACTAAAAAACTGTCAAAAATGTTAAAAATGACAAGAGACAGTTTTTGACAATTCCTTTATTTAAATGCTTCTTCTTTCTTCCTTCATCTTCTTCTTCTTCTGGTTCTTCTGGCTCTTCTGGTTCTTCCTCCGGCGTTCTCGTCCAGCATCTTCTCCGCGGCGTCTTCTATCTTCTTCTCCTCGGGCCGCTCCGCACCCATGGCATGAGGGGGAGGCTCCCGCTCTTCTCTTCATCTTCTTCTCTTCTTCATCTTCTTCTTCATCTTCTTCTTCTTCTTCTCTTCTTCCTTCTTCTCTTCTTCATTTCTTCTCCGGGCCGCTCCGCAGCCATGCTATGGCATGGAGGGAGGCTCCCGCTGTGTGACGGCGTCTCTTCGTCTGACGGTTCTTAAATAACGGGGGGCGGGGCCACCCGGTGACCCCGCCCCCCTCTGACGCACGGTGACATGACGGGACTTCCCTGTGGCATTCCCCGTGACGTCACAGGGAAGTCCCGTCAAGTCACCATGCGTCAGAGGGGGGCGGGGTCACCGGATGGCCCCGCCCCCGTTATTTAAGAACCGTCAGACGAAGAGACGCCGTCACACAGCGGGAGCCTCCCTCCATGCATGGATGCGGAGCGGCCCGGAGAAGAAATGAAGAAGAGAAGAAGGAAGAAGAGAAGAAGAAGAAGAAGAAGATGAAGAAGAAGATGAAGAAGAGAAGAAGATGAAGAGAAGAGCGGGAGCCTCCCCCCCCATGCCATGGGTGCGGAGCGGCCCGAGGAGAAGAAGATAGAAGACGCCGCGGAGAAGATGCTGGACGAGAACGCCGGAGGAAGAACCAGAAGAACCAGAAGAAGAAGAAGATGAAGGAAGAAAGAAGAAGCATTTAAATAAAGGAATTGTCAAAAACTGTCTCTTGTCATTTTTAACATTTTTGACAGTTTTTTAGTGAAATGGTAGGGGTAAGTACCCCCTTACCATTTCACACAGGGGGGGGGCCGGTATCTGGGGGTCCCCTTGTTAAAGGGGGCTTCCAGATTCCGATAAGCCCCCCGCCCGCAGACCCCCACAACCACCGGCCAGGGTTGTGGGGATGAGGCCCTTGTCTTCATCAACATGGGGACAAGGTGTTTTGGGGGGCTACCCCAAAGCACCCTCCCAATGTTGAGGGCATGTGGCCTGGTACGGTTCAGGAGGGGGGGGGCCGCACTCTCGTCCCCCCCTCTTTTCCTGCGGCCTGCCAGGTTGCGTGCTCGGATAAGGGTCTGGTATGGATTTTTGGGGGGACCCCACGCCGTTTTTTTTTTTTTTTTTGGCGCGGGGTTCCCCTTAAAATCCATACCAGACCTGAAGGGTCTGATATGGAATTTAGGGGGAACCCCACGTCAATTTTTTTTTTAAATTTTGGCTGGGGTTCCCCTTAATATCCATACCAGACCTGAAGGGCCTTGTATGGAATTTAGGGGGACCCCCACATCATTTTTTTTTTTTTGGTTCGGGGTTTCCCTGTGGGGAATTCCCATGCCGTTTTTATCAATGAACTTCTATGTGTATTGTCGGCAATGCAATAGCCGCGGGTGGTTTTAAATGAGTTTTTTCCTTCCAAATGTAATTTTGCTGTCAGACTGTTCTAAACACAGGAAACATGCGCCCCTTTACAGGCATACTATAGACACCCCCCAGGTACGAAATTTAAAGGGATATTACACTTTTATTGTTTGACTTTAAGCATTAATAAAATCACTGCTCCTGAAAAAACGTCCGTTTTTAAAACTTTTTTTTGCATTGATGCATGTCCCCTGGGGCAGGACCCGGGTCCCCAAACACTTTTTATGACAATAACTTGCATATAAGCCTTTAAAATTAGCACTTTTGATTTCTCCCATAGACTTTTAAAGGGTGTTCCGCGGCATTCGAATTTGCCGCGAACACCCCAAATTGTTCGCTGTTCGGCGAACTTGCGAACAGCCAATGTTCGAGTAGAACATGAGTTCGACTCGAACTCGAAGCTCATCCCTATTAGCCACAAGAGAAGTCCACTCACCACTGGCCTCCAGCACCAGATACATGATACTCAACCTGCTCTGCTCATTGCAATTTGTAAAAAATGATCTGCTGCAGTCTAAATATTTACTGTTGTCCAGGGGCTCTGGGCTTCAGCAAAATGGCAGCCTCCAGCAGGAAGAAACAGGAACAATGCTGGGTGCAATTTACAGCACACACTAATTTTGGTAGCATAATCATTAATGTCTAATATATGTTCCTTGCTCTAGAACATTATTTTTATCAAGTTGTTATGGGTAAAGTTCCACTTTAAGCCCTTACCAGGAGAGATACCAGAGTCATCATAAAAGTCTATCTGCTTTAAGTCCATGGTAGGGTGTGTAAGGTACCTGTGATAGGTAGTGTCTGAGGTGGAGCTTGTGTGCAGAGGATTCAGGCGAAAACTTAGTCAGGCAGATCAGGACAGCGACAAATCAGGCAAAACATTACACGATCGAAATCCAGAGATTGGTCAGGCAGGAAAAGGTAATACATGAGCTGGCGATGAAGTACAAAATCAGCAGGCTAGAGAGTAGTCAGGAATTCAGGCAGAAGTTCAAATATGGTATTCAGAGTCACAAAGCAGTCAAAACACCCAGGAAGCTAGTCCAAACAAACAGGCACTGAGAGATGGGAAGTGCTGCTATTTATGGGCTGCTTTGATTGTAGATTGTCCATAGCTGGCAGTAGGTGGGGCTAGTGAGTCCAAGGTAATGCATCAAAGTAAGAGAACACAGCTATAACTCCAGAGCTCCTCTGTGGCACAACAAGTAAGACTGCAGCTGTGGGACCAGGATAATCCCGGGTCAAATACCCCCAGGTACATGACAGGGCCCCCTCCCCAGTGGACCCCTCCGGGGGCCTAGCGGGGTTTAGTGGGAAAGGAGGCATGGAAGTCTCGAATAAGAGCAGGAGCATGCAAATCTTTGGCTGGGACTCAGGAACGGTCTGTGACGGGATATCCCTTCCAATGAACCAGATACCGTAGGCCATGACCAGGGGCAGACTGACCATTAGGTCACTCGGGCGCTGTCCGAGGGCCCGGTCGGGCAGCAGGGGGCCCCATGAGACTCCCCCTGTCAGTCTCAATCTCTGCTTATCCCAGAGCCAAGTGCTGGAACAACTCCCAGCACTGAGCTCCTGTAACTAGGCTGACAGGGGCTCGCTAGTGTCATGCAGTGAGTCAGGATATCTTCACTGCCTGGGCTCCCTCCCGAAGTGATTCCCCTTTGTAGCAGCTGAGCCAACATCTCTCCCTACAGAGCCTGAACACAGCTCACTGAGGATCCTTCTCCTCGGCTCCACAGTACACAAACAGGAAGGGGAGGAGCCGGGGAGAAGAGATCTTACTCTGCAGGAGCCGCGCTGATTCTGAGGTTTGTGTATAGTTTGTGGATAGGGGAGGGGGTTGGGGGCAGGTAATACATGGAGAAGGGGGGTATAAGAAAAAATGTGCTGGGGGGGTCTTTGAGGGAAGAGGACATGAGCTAGTAGGGGGCATTTCAAAATCGACCCCCCCTTCCCCAAAGCAAAGAGTTGCCACTTTCCCCTCTTTGCCCCCATCCCAGGGATCCCTCTCTGCCCCCATCCCAAGGATCCCTCTCTGCCCCCATCCCAGGGGTCCCTCTCTGCACCCATCCCAGGGATTCCTCTTTGCCCCCATTCTAGGGGTCCAGGGGTGTACACTTGTTGCAGCCTCAGCAGAAATTATACACCCTGTCACGCTTGGCATGGGGCTACTCTGCAAAGGTTGGGCAACCTTATGCATTACAGCGACCAAGTGGCTAAAGCAGGCTATAAGGAGGCATTGTATTGCCTCATCACATAACCTGCTTTAACCCCTTGGATCCCACACAAGCATGCTGCTACTGCATGCATTACACATGGTTGCTGGGTGTTTGCAGAGTGGCCCTATTCACTTGATTGGGTCACGATCACCCACCAAAAGCAACAGGGGGTAAAATTCCTGCCGCAGCATGTGTACATCCTCAGCTGCTGCCTCTGCAGCTAAAGGGGGTAGAGTCCAATGTATGTAAAGTGGGCAGTGTGGCAGGGACACAGGGGGGCCCCATGATCTCCTATTGCCTGGGGGCCCCATGAGTTGTCAGTCTGCCCCTGGCCATGACCCTGTCCTCTAGAATCAAGAATCTTAGAGACTTCAAACTCATTTTGTCCATCAACAAGAACAGGAGGAGATAGCTGTTGCATTCTGGAGTAGTGATTAAAAATTGCCTTCTTAAGGAGGGAAACATGCAACACGGGGTGAATCCGGAGAGAGGAGGGCAATTTCAACCGATAGAAGACTGACCCGACTCAAGCAATAATTCTGTAAAGATCGATAAATTGAGGGCCCAATTTGGTAGAAGGTTGATTCAGTCTCAAGTATTTGGTTGATAGCCAAACTCTGTCCCCCACCACATATGGATGTATATGTCGTCTTCGTTTGTTGGAGAAAAGCGCATACTTGCCTGCTGACTTCCATAGTAATAGCAAATCTTTTTCCAATGTAGCAGAATATTTTTCACCTGCAGATCTGCTGCTGGTACACCAGAAGAAGGCTGAAGTAGGGGAAAAGTCTAAGGGTGATAGCCTAGGGCTGCTAAATGTTGTGGTATGAAGAGCACTGAGCCAACAGGAATTAATGGCAAACTCAGCCAAAGGCAAATAGTCAGACCAGTTGGAGTTTAAGGCATTGACATAATGTCGAAGATAGGTTTCTAGGGTCTGGTTCATGCGTTCAGTTTGACCATCTGTTTGAGGGTGATGTCAGGTAGAGTGTGAGAGCGTTACTCCAAGTTTCTTGCAGAATGCTCTCCAAAATCAGTACACAAACTGGGATCCGCGGTCTGAGACGACATTGGTAGGTATGCCATGATATCTCACAATATGGGAAAGGAAGAGGGTAGACAGTGCTTCCGCTGTAGGTAATCCCGGGAGTGGCACAAAATGAGACATTTTGAAAAAGCGATCCACTATGACCCATATAGCAGTCATGCCCTCGGACTTGGGTAAGTCTGTAATGAAGTCGATAGTCAAATGGGTCCAAGGCTGGCGAGTGGCCGGAAGTGGTTGTAACAGTCCAGTAGGCAAAGTGCGAGGTACTTTATTAGCAGCACAAGTTGGAAAGGCAGCCACATAGTCAGTAACATCCCTCTTCATATGAGGCCACCAGACATGACGTTGCAAGGTCTTAAGAGTGATGGTAACACCAGGATGACCGGATAACACCCCATCATGAGCCCAGAGGAGTACAGGTTTTCTGAGGCTAGGGGCTATGAACAGGTGACCTGGTGGTATCTTCAAGCCTTGGGGAACACGATTCTGGGTTTCTTGTAACTGTTGGGAGAGAGCCGTAGAGATTTGTGCAACAATTTTGTGAGGTGGGATTATATACTGCTCGGTAGGTTGATCTTTTTCAGTGGTAGAAAACTGTCTGGAAAGAGCATCAGCTTTCTTGTTTTTATGCCCAGGAACATAAGAAAGAGCAAAATTAAAACGGGAGAAAAACAGAGCCCACCGAGCCTGACGTGAGTTCAAACATCTTGCAGTCTGAAGATACAGCATGTTTTTATGGTCAGTGAGGATAGAAAAAGGCTTGGGAGCCCCTTCCAGGAGATGTTGCCATTCAGACAATGCCAATTTGATGACCAGTAGTTCTCAATTCCCAACGTCGTAATTCATCACTGCTGGGGAAAACTTTCTAGAAAAAACCCTACTGGATGGATTCTACCGGACTTAGGCTGTCTCTGGGACAGCACGGCACCTGCTCCTACTTCGGAGGTATCAACCTCAACTAAGTACTGGTGATTGGGTTTTGGATGCTGAAGAATTGGAGCCTTGCTGAACATGTCTTTTAATTGCTGGAAAGGCGATTCTGCTTCTGAGGACCACACCTTGCAATTTGTACCTTTGTTATCATAGCAGTAAGGGGGGCCGCAATGGAGGCAAAACCTTTGATGAAGCCTCTGTAGTAATTTGCGAACCCTAGAAAGCTTTGGAGCCCTCTTAAAGTGGTCGGTTGGGGCCATTGAAAAACAGCGGAGAGTTTTTGAGGGTCCATTTGGAAATTGACAGCACTTATAATGTATCCAAGGAAAGGAATACGGCTTTGATGGAAACTGCATTTCTCAATCTTCGCGTAAAGATGGTTTTCTCTCAGTCATTGTAATACCTGCTTTACATGTGATATGTGCTCTGGATGAGTCTTGGAAAAGATTAAAATGTCATCCAAGTTGCTGAAATCGTGAAAAATGTCATTCATGAAACGTTGGAAGACAGCAGGGGCGTTACACAACCCAAATGGCATAACCAGATATTTAAAATGTCCATTACGAGTGTTGAATGCTGTCTTCCACTCATCCCCGTCTTTAATTTTTAGATTATAAGCCCCTCATAGGTCCAGCTTAGAAAAGATAACGGCTCCCTTACGTACATCAAACAGTTCAAGAATGAGAGGCAAAGGATAGGAGTCTTTTACAGTGATTTTATTTAACCCTCGATAATCTATGAATGATCGAAGACCCTCATCTTTTTTTCAACAAAGAAAAAACCTGCCCCTACTGGAGAAGAAGAGGGTCAGATAAAACCTCTTTCCAAGTTGTCTTTCATGTATTCCTCCATGGATTTTTGTTCAGGCAAAGACAGGGGATAGGTCCTTTCTTTGGGAAGAGGTGCTCCAGGAATCAAATTAATTGCGCAATCAAAAGAACAATGTGGAGGTAAAACCTCTGCCTTTTGCTTGCAAAATACATCTGCAAACTTATGGTATTCATGAGGCAAGGTAGGTGGGATGGCCATGGAAGCCAACAGACAACCAGAAAGTCTTTTGGGTTGAGACAAATAGTTTAGATGACAGAACGACCTCCAAGAGGTTAGTTCTCCATTTCCCAATCAAAAGAAGGGTTATGTTGTTGTAACCATGGGTAAAGAAGGTTAATGGGCAGAAGTGGGGAATCAATAAGAGACAAGACAACTTCCTCTTTGTGGAGTATACTTACCTGAAGGGTGATAGTCGTAGTCTCAAATTTTACAATGCCATCTCCCAAGGGTTGTCCATTAAGGGTGGTGATGTTAAGGGGTCTAGACTTTGGAGCAAATGGGATTTTATTTTCTTGAGCAAAAGTGTAGTTCAAGAATATGCCAGCTGCTCCAGAATCCACAAAAGCCTCACAGGAGACAAGTTTAGAGGGTAAATGGATAATTGTGGGAACGGTAATCTTGGTCTTGGAGGATATACCTGTAAGGTCTAACACAGCTCCTCCAACACTGGTTAGACCCTGCCTTTTACTGGACGGGAAGGGCAGACAGATTACAAATGTTGTTTAGGTCAACACTACAGGCATAGGCCCAATGCATGCCTCCTTTGTTTGTCTGACTCAGTTAGGTGGAGACGGCTTACTTCCATGGGTTCCACAGGTGTCTGGGGTTCAACTGAGATTTCAGGTTCTGGCTGAGGTGGTGCTTGGAAGTTAGGGGCCAAACATTAAACTGGCCTAGGAAACTTGCGCGTTCTAAGTCTCTCTTGACACCTTTCATGATACCGGAAATCAAGACGAACACACAGCTCTATGAATTTCTTAAGGTCTTCTGGGGAATCCTTATAGACTAATTTGTCCTTGATGTGATCTGTAAGACCTTTTCGGAAGGCTGCACGTAATGCCCTAGAGTCCCAATTAGTCTCAGCAGCCAGGGTACGGAACTCAATAGCATATTGTGCCACAGACCTGGTACCTTGTTGCATGTCCAAAAGTGAGTACTCAGCTGCAGAAGCTCTATCTGGCTTGCCAAACACAGTCTGGAGAGAAGCCAGAAATTTGTCAGTGTCTAGCAGCACAGGATTATTGCGTTCCAGGTAAGGAGAGACCCAGGCCAGGGCCTTACCCTTTAACAAGGAAATTACAAAAGTCACTTTGGCAGACGAAATGTTAAAAGTCACAGGGTTATTGCGGGAATGCAAACGGCAAACATTTAAAATGCCTCTGCAGTCCTCAGTATCACCACCAAATTTTTCAGGCAGGGGAAGTTTGGGTGGTACAGAAGAGGTGGGTTAGATTGGAGCAGGAGTCTGGACCATTGCAAAAGGATCAGGCAAGCAAGATTTAAGCATAGTACAAAGTTCATCTAACTTGGCGTCCAGGGAAGAAAGATGCTGTTCATGAGCTTCAATCAATTGTCCCTGATGTGAAATCACCTTAACAATCTCAGCTGGGTCCACTGCCATTGTGGCCCATAATGTAAGGTACCTGTGATAGGTACTGTTAGAAGTGGAACTTGTGTGCTGAGGATTCAGGCGAAAACTTAGTCAGGCAGATTAGGATGGCAACAGATCAGTTAAAGTGGTAAACGATTGAAATCCAGAGATTGGTCAGGCAGGCAAAGGTCATACATGAGCTGGCGGTGAAGTACAATCAGCAGGCTAGAGAGTAGTCAGGAATTCAGGCAGAAGTTCAAATATGGTATTCAGAGTCACAAAGCAGTCAAAACACCCAGGAAGCTAGTCCAAACAAACGGGCACTGAGAGATAGGAAGTGCTGCTATTTATGGGCTGCTTTGATTATAGATTGTCCACAGCTGGCAGCAGGCGGGGCTAGTGAGTCCAAGGTAATGCATCAAACTAAGAGAACACAGCTATAACTCCAGAGCTCCTCTGTGGTACAACAAGTAAGACTGCAGGAATGTCCTGGTTCAAATATACCCAGGTACATGACAGGGTACTCCTCTGCCAGGAGGACACCAGAAAACATAAACAACTCAGGGAAAACTAGCCAAAAATTATTTTTTCTTTACATTGAAATATAACACGATTTAAACCAATAATAATTATCTGGCCTATAACAAAATACATTAGATTTAATTAGATCATGAAAAGTAAGAAAACACCAAACAATCAAAAGGATACAAGGTTTTCTCTGTATGTTTCCTACTGGGTTGTAGGGATGAGCCAAACACCCCCCTGTTCGGTTCGCACCAGAACATGTGAACAGGAAAAAAGTTCGCTCGAACACGCAAACACCGTTAAAGTCTATGGGACACGAACATGAATAATCAAAAGTGCTAATTTTAAAGGCTTATATGCAAGTTATTGTCATAAAAAGTGTTTGGGGACCCAGGTCCTGCCCCAGGGGACATGGATCAATGCAAAAAAAAGTTTTAAAAACGGCCGTTTTTTCAGGAGCAGTGATTTTAATAATGCTTAAAGTCAAACAATAAAAGTGTAATATCCCTTTAAATTTCGTACCTGGGGGGTGTCTATAGTATGCCTGTAAAGGGGCGCATGTTTCCCGTGTTTAGAACAGTCTGACAGCAAAATGACATTTCGAAGGAAAAATTCCATTTAAAACCACCCGCGGCTATTGCATTGCCGACAATACACATAGAAGTTCATTGATAAAAACGGCATGAGAATTCAACACAGGGAAACCCCGAACCAAAATTTAAAAAAAAAATGACGTGGGAGTCCCCCTAAATTCTATACCAGGCCCTTCAGGTCTGGTATGGATATTAAGGGGAACCCCGGCCAAAATTTAAAAAAAAAATTGACGTGGGGTTCCCCTAAACTCCATACCAGACCCTTCAGGTCTGGTATGGATTTTAAGGGGAACCCCGCGCCAAAAAAAAAAAAAAAAAACGGCATGGGGTCCCCCCAAAAATCCATACCAGACCCCTATCCGAGCACGCAACCTGGCAGGCCGCAGGAAAAGAGGGGGGGACGAGAGTGCGCCCCCCCTCCTGAACCATACCAGGCCACGTGCCCTCAACATTGGGAGGGTGCTTTGGGGTAGCCCCCCAAAACACCTTGTCCCCATGTTGATGAGGACAAGGGCCTCATCCCCACAACCCTGGCCGGTGGTTGTGGGGGTCTGCGGGCGGGGGGCTTATCGGAATCTGGAAGCCCCCTTTAACAAGGGGACCCCCAGATCCCGGCCCCCCCTGTGTGAAATGGTAAGGGGGTACTTACCCCTACCATTTCACTAAAAAACTGTCAAAAATGTTAAAAATGACAAGAGACAGTTTTTGACAATTCCTTTATTTAAATGCTTCTTCTTTCTTCTATCTTCCTTCAACTTCTTCTGGTTCTTCTGGTTCTTCCTCCGACATTCTCGTCCAGCATCTTCTCCGCGGCATCTTCTATCTTCTTCTCCTCGGGCCGCTCCGCACCCATGGCATGGGGGGAGGCTCCCGCTCTTCTCTTCATCTTCTTCTTCATCCTCTTCTCTTCTTCCTTCTTCTCTTCTTTATTTTCTTCTCCGGGCCGCTCCGCATCCATGCTGGCATGGAGGGAGGCTCCCGCTGTATGACGGCGTCCCCTCGTCTGACGGTTCTTAAATAACGGGTGACCCCGCCCCCCTCTGACGCACGGTGACTTGACGGGACTTCCCTGTGATGTCACGGGGAATGCCACAGGGAAGTCCTGTCATGTCCCGTGTGTCAGAGGGGGGTGGGGTCACTGGTTGGCCCCGCCCCCCATTATTTAAGAACCGTCAGACGAGGAGACGCCATCACACAGCAGGAGCCTCCCTCCATGCCAGCATGGATGCGGAGCGGCCCGGAGAAGAAAATGAAGAAGATAAGAAGAGAAGAAGGAAGAAGAGAAGAGGATGAAGAAAAAGATGAAGAGAAGAGCGGGAGCCTCCCCCCATGCCATGGGTGCGGAGCGGCCCGAGGAGAAGAAGATAGAAGACGCCGCGGAGAAGATGCTGGACGAGAACGCTGGAGGAAGAACCAGAAGAGCCAGAAGAACCAGAAGAAGATGAAGGAAGATAGAAGAAAGAAGAAGCATTTAAATAACGGAATTGTCAAAAACTGTCTCTTGTCATTTTTAACATTTTTGACAGTTTTTTAGTGAAATGGTAGGGGTTAGTACCCCCTTACCATTTCACACAGGGGGGGGCGGGATCTGGGGGTTCCCTTGTTAAAGGGGGCTTCCAGATTCCGATAAGCCCCCTGCCCGCAGACCCCCACAACCACCGGCCAGGGTTGTGGGGATGAGGCCCTTGTCCTCATCAACTTTGGGACAAAGTGTTTTGGGGGGCTACCCCAAAAGCACCCTCCCAATGTTGAGGGCATGTGGCCTGGTACGGTTCAGGAGGGGGGCCACACTCTCGTCCCCCCCTCTTTTCCTGCGGCCTGACAGGTTGCGTGCTCGGATAAGGGTCTGGTATGGAATTTAAGGGGAACCCCACGTCATTTTTTTAAAAAATTTTGGCCGGGGTTCCCCTTAATATCCATACCAGACCTGAAGAGCCTGGTATGGAATTTAGGGGGACTCCCACGTCATTTTTTTTTTAAATTTTGGTTCGGGGTTTCCCTATGTTGAATTCCCATGCCGTTTTCTATGTGTATTGTCGGCAATGCAATAGCCGCGGGTAGTTTTAAATGGAATTTTTCCTTTGAAATGTCATTTTGCTGTCAGACTGTTCTAAACACGAGAAACATGCGCCCCTTTACAGGCATACTATAGACAACCCTCAGCTATGAAATTTAAAGGGATATTACACTTTTATTGTTTGACTTTAAGCATTATTAAAATCACTGCTCCTGAAAAAACGGCCGTTTTTAAAACTTTTTTTGCATTGATGTCCCCTGGGGCAGGACCCGGGTCCCCATATGCTTTTTATGACAATAACTTGCATATAAGCCTTTAAAATTAGCACTTTTGATTTCTCCCATAGACTTTTAAAGGGTATTCTGCGGCATTCGAATTTGCCACGAACACCCCAAATTGTTCGCTGTTCGGCGAACTTGCGAACAGCCAATGTTCGACTCGAACATGAGTTCGACTCGAACATGAGTTCGACTCGAACTCGAAGCTCATCCCTACTGGGTTGCTAATCATCCCACTAACCCAGGTAATCTAACCATTGAACTGCATCCGAGCTGATGATTGGCAACACTGTCACTTTGCATTCCTTTGGTTGTCCTAGGAAGTCAGCTGGATAGAATTATGTGTCTATGGCCTCCTTGCCAATGACCTTCAGGACTTGCGCAATATCTGTTACACGCTTCTCAACCCAATTGACAGAGTGCGGATGTTGGTAAACTGCATTAGCTCCTCTGGAAACTTCTTCCCAGATCCTTTTTCTCATAGATGAAGAGGTCTGGAAATTCAAGACCCCCTGGTGTTTATCATAATGTCCACAGCAGACATTATGATAAACCTTATGAGAGCCTTATTCTGCTCAGAATAGAAGCAGTGACTTCTGGATTTTGGATCCTCTGGTCCCCTGGAGTTGTCGTCTTCCTGAAATATTCATGATGAGAGGAACAGAGTCTCTATGCCTTTTAGTGTGGAAACTCCTGTAAGTCATTGAAGTGCTCTTGCTGGCTATGATTGTCTTTTTGGTGGTACTTTTTTTGGAAGTTAAATTGGCTGGTATCAAATCAAATTTGGGGTGGTAGAAAGCTGAACAGTGCAGTGAGGTTGAAATCGAGTGCTTTTTCTAAGGCCAATGCTGATTAGTTAATTAGTTAATGTCTGAGATCTGTTAATTAGTTAAGGTATGATCTTTGTTTGTTAATTAGCTGCGCTTGCTTAATGTTTTACAAGCCTATAGATTAAAAGAGCTAGACTTGTAGATATTAAAACTTAAATAATATCAATATTCAGAGAGAAACATAAGCAACATTATGCAAGTGAGAGCAAAGACTGAACAAGTGTAGACTTGGATATTTTGCATTTGAAACATGTGTACACACACTTCTCATTAGTTCCATATTTTAAATTGGATGTATTATTTGTATTATTATTACTATTATTATTAATATTACAATTGATGAATTGAAATGGTATGTGTTATTATTCAGATTCTCACATTTTTGAAGTTCTTGTATGTTGGTTATCTATTCAATCTTACCTGGCATTTGTTTTTTAGATTCAATACTCTTGGCTATTGGGTATTTGGTTTTAGTCATGAACCTGAGAAGAGGGTATTCTATTGATATGGGGATGTCCTTGTGTTTTTTCTAGCACTGATGAAGTGGGTGTTTTTGGACTCCTGGAACACATTGAATATTCTTTGGTTTGTCCTTCTGGCTTTTATTGGAATAAAATTGTATTTGGACCTCTTAGCATTGGTGTGGTGCTTTCATTTACATTTTTGTATTTTACCCTACCAATCTTGTAATTTCAAACCCTGTAAATTTGTTTAACCTCTGAATCAATTATTTAACAAAATATTGCATATGCCTAAACTCTTTGTTCTGTCAGTTCACTGGTCAGCTGTATATGGCTTTTTAAATTGGGTGTACCTAAACTCAAGAATAGTAATGTATTCCAATGAATCCAAAATAAATTATAACGAAAACAAAGAATGTATTCACATTCATTTGTTTCATTTGGATGACAGGATGCAAATGTTTGGGCCTTTTTTTTAATGTTGGAAGCATCTAAAATAATATAACAACATAGAGAATGATCTGAATTGATTTGGATCCCCTATTCTAGTGAATATAGCATGAATTTTAAAAAATGCACTACATAATACATAGGAAATGGAAACATATTGCAATAAATAGTTACAGTAAGGTGTAAAAGTGAAATACAGGCTCTCTCACTTAATGACCAGGTTCCGTTCCAACAACAAGGTTGTTAAACGAATTGGTTCGTTAAATGAGGAGCCACAAGTAATCAATATTTTAAGCATTGCTACCTACTGTACTGTACTGTATTGTGAAAAAAAATCTAAACACAAAACTCCAGCACAATAATGTTGTTTGTATTTGCATAAGTATAGAACACAAATGAAAATTCTGTACTGTACTGTACAATACAATGCCGTACAGCGTGTCATTCGGGTTGGGAGAGCTGGTTGTAAGTCGTTAAAAAGGTAATTCATTAAACGAGGAGTATCTGTAATATGATTTCGAAAATATGAATCATTTCAGAACAACAAATTTACAAATCAAATCCAAATACAAAAAATTAATTCCGAAAACAAATCATTCTAACATAATGAATATGATGCAATAAAATGTTTAACTTAACCACTTGACCTCAGGAATATTTTACCCCATCATTTCCAGAGCATTTCACTGCCAGGCCCTGTGCTTCATTTTTACACTCAGGTGGCCAGACCATTTTTCAATTTTGCCTTTGCTTTTTATTTTTCACTTATAGCTCTCAGAGTTTGTAAAAGACCCCCCAAACTATATATTTTCTGAAAGCACATGACCAGTAGAATAAAAAGAAGGTGCTACTGATTTTTAAGGTCCCATGATATTTGCACAAATGTTTATCAAAACAATATTTTTGCTAAAAATCCACTAAAATCATTATTAGCAGATAAAAACACATCAAATTTTATAAGATTCCTACTAAATATAAAAGCTTTACCTGTATTGAGTTAATAAATAACAAATATTTGTAACTTTTGAATTGCGCCTTTTTGCGAAATGGTGAAAATCGAACATATGCAAAAATGTAAATATCCAAATTTCTCTAAAAATCTGAAGGTTTTCATTTTTCCGTTACAGCTTTTTGAATTTGTAAAAGACCCACACAAACCATTTATTTTCTGAAAGCATATGACGAGTAGAATAAAAAGAAGGTGCTGCAAATTTTTTGCGCAAATCACTATTTTCACAAAAAAACTCACTAAAATCCTTACTTGCACACATAAACACAATATAACTTATGTAATTCCTGCTAAATTCCTACTAAGGCCTTGTTCAGTGGGGTGTGCTAAAGCGTACCCCCATGGAGGGCCATGTTTACCTGCACAGGGATACACAAGTATTCTGTGAACAAGGCCCTAGGCTTTGTTTAGACTTATGGTTGGGGGGGGGCGGTATACAGCTGTGTCACAATTGTCGGCAAAAATGGGATTAAAACAGGTGGTGAGGAGGCATTGCATCGCTTCCTCACCGCCTGTCAGTAGCCTCCGGAGGGTAGCCTTAGTCTTCAGAGGCAAGAGCGATTTATCCTTAGGGTCCTTTCACACAGGCTGTCCGATCAGGTCCACCTGTCAGTTTTTCAGGAGGACCGGATCGGACCCTCTAGTCTCCCCTATGGAGTAGCGGATGTCAGTGGTTTGTCTGACGGATCGGATATGATCGGATGATCGGATGAAAATGGACAGGCCATCTGTTTTCACCTGGTCTCCACATAGAGGAGAGTGGGACTGTGTCCGTCTCTGCTCTGCACAGCACCCTGTCATCTGCAGGGGATTAGCAGACCAATCCCCAACTGAACAAGCGGATTCCATCGCATGGAGGTGCCTGTGTGAAAGGGACCTTGCTATGATTTTTATTTTATTTTTTTACATTTTTATTTATTTATTTTGATTTACAATTTTTTTTTAATTGGGGGGGGTCTTTAGAGAGACATCAGGGGTCTAAACAAACCTCTAATGTCTCTTTTTTTTAGACAGAGAAAGAGACTGAAGAGTTCAGTCCCTTTCTCTGCAGGCTCAGCTGCAATACCTTATGAATGGATGGAAGCCTCTGAATAGCGGCTCTCATTCATTCATAACCGGTGGCATAGTAAGTTTACTATGCCATGTGACAGTTGAACATAGGATCGATCAGTACAGAACACTCACTATGTTCACCTAGGAAATGAAGGGGGCTGAAAAACACATGTTTACCAGTCCCACCCTGCTCTCCATCCTGACACACTGCACTCACCGATCTCTCGGGCAGCAGCTGCGGGGAATGCCAGCTTGCAGAGCTGCATGGAGGGGCTGCCGGGGATCGGTGAAAAGGGGGGGCACTGAAGGGGGTGCCAGCTGGGGGCATCATTTAAGAAACAAAAAGTTTAACTGTGCAATTGTCAGTGGGAGTGGGAGTGGCAGTGGAGGGAGCCGGCAATCGCAATGGATCCACGGAGATCTGTGCTGGCAGGGGGAGGGGCGCTGATGCTGGGGGGGTGAAAATTAGTGCTGGGGGGATAGATGTAAAATGCAGAGGACAGTGTGGGGGGCAGAACAATAATTTGAAGTAGTGCAGGAGGAGATGAAGCAGTGGGTGACAGGTAGAGAGGCAGCGGCGGCGGAGGTGGGGTTCATTTTAGCTGAATAACTCTGATCAGCGTGTTAGCCGCAAATCAGATCTATTGTTTTGTTCAGCAGAGTCTGCTGAACATTTCTGATATAAATTTATGGTCAATGAAGTGACCATGTGCTTATATCAGAGGAGGAATGTAGGTCCGTTTGGCATATGAACTTGGCCACCTGCAGGCAGTTCTATAGGTCCTTACGGCAGACCTGGCAGTGAAACGGTTAAAATAGAAATGAAAGGCAAAACATTTGTGTATAGATACAAAAAAAAATGATAAATACCTTTTTACCTCTTTTTATAAGTGATCACATTCCTTTTGTTCCCTCTGTTCTCAGCTGCATTAGAGCTGGGGGGAGGAGAACCAGCAGGTCACTGATCTTCCCAGTGAAAGGCTGTTGCGGCGGGGGGGTGTCTCAGGACAAGTCTAATCATTGGAGGAGAGCAGGCTGAGTTCCCAGCACAGCTAAAGAACTGACTATGGTGTGTGTTTTAATAAGAAAGCATAGGGGCTGACAGGAACACCAGGGATTGCTGGTAACAAACACTTTAACTAATGAATCTGAAACGAAACAATTCTTCTGTGCACATCTCTACTTACTATACTGTATGTTTAACTGCTTACTGTCCTCCCACTGTCAAATGACGACGTGCCGGTGCAGCTCTCATTCGCCTATTAGTGCCCACCAGTGCCACCTATCAGTGCCCATCAGTGCCACCCAACAGTGCCCATCAGTGCCACATATCAGTGCTCATCAGTGCCACATATCAGTGCCATCTATCAGTGCCCATAAGTGTGGCATATTAGTGCTTCCTCATCAGTGCCGCCTCATCAGTGCCCATAAGTGCCACCTCATCAGTGCCCATAAGTACCACCTCATCAATGCCCACCAGTTCAGCCTATCAGTGCCCATCAGTGCCGCCTCATCAGCGCACATCAGTGAAGGCAACAAATTACTTAGTTATTAAATTTACATATAGAAAAAAGTAAAAAACATTTATTTTCAAAATTTTTGGTCATTTTTTTTGTAAAAATTAAAAAACCCAGCAGTGATTAAAAACCACCAAAAGAAATCTCTATTTGTTTGAAGAAAATGATAAAAAATTTGTTTGGGTACAGTGTAGCATGATCGTGCAATTGTCATTCAAAGTTCGACAGTGCTGAAAGCTGAAAAATGGCTTGGGCAGGAAGGGGGTGTAAGTGCCTGGTAGGCAAGTGGTTAAACAACCTGTGTTGTCAAAAGACTACTAACTCTTAATTTGGACTACAGATCGCCTTCTCTCTATATCTCTATATAATATGGGGGGGGGGGGGTCTGTAGTTGCGAAAGGTATACTAGGCAGGGCTGTTATTACAAGATCACTGAATTTCTATCAGGTTCAACAGCTATTTTTCTCTATATTTATTAAACAGATATAACAAAATACTTTCAATGGTATATTAACAAACCAAAGGGGAGGAAATAAAAGTAGTTCATGGTTAGGGTTTACATACACTTTAATGTTTTGTCACACATTATCAGCATGAATATTTTCTATGCTTGTTCCATTAGATTCATTGTGTGAACTGTGAAGAAATATATCCAATTATCATGTGAAACTAAAAACAGAATTTATTTTAATAATAGGATTTACATTAAAATGAGGAGTTTAAAAATCAGATACCTCGGAGAAGAAGTTTTCATCTTTAATCATTAAGCTACTGGTATAAATTTAGGCCCCATAGTAATTTTGTTCCCAAAGGAGATTGAAGACTTAAAGATTCTGAGGATTAAACATTTGTGTCTGAGTGAACATTGTTAAGTGTTTTTGTGACCAATGTCATTAATCCTATATTTCAATATCACATATGAATACATACAATATGATTTATGACTATCTAACAATTAGCAGAGCTGTTTTTTTAATCTGGTAACTACTTAATAGCTTAGAGGGATGTGGTAGCAGTTTCAAGCATTTTAGTTTGTAAGTAAACCTTTTCACAAAAATGCAATCAAAAGTAAGCAACTTGCATGTTAAAGCTGGGCCTGGTGGCAAGAGTTACTTTTACATAACAGAGTCACTGAAAATAACCCCTTACAATGTGCATTTTGATATGGTAATTTGTGGCAAACTGATGAAGAGTACATGAAGAGTAAGATGAATAAATTATATAATCCATGCTGCCAAACAAGCCTACTTTGTCTCTCTTATTATTTTCTTGTCATCCAGGCCCCGTCGGTTCTTCTCTACCTTTAACTCTCTGCTTCGTCCCCCACCCCCTCTACCCACTAACTCACTCACTGCAATTCGTGAGGACACCCCCACTATGCGTATGTCTTCCCCACCCAACATACCTTGCCTAGCAGCACATTCAACACTCTCCTCTTTTGAATTGGCTACTACTGAAGAGGTTACAAAACTTTTCTCGGATGCCCACCTAACCAATTGTGCCATGGATCCTGTTCCCTCACAACTACTACGGTCACCCTCTTCTTCTATCCTATGCTCCCTCACCCACATCTTCAATCTCTCCATTTCTAGTGGCATCTTCCCCTCCCCTCTAAAACATGCGCAGATCACTCCCATTCTTAAAAAGCCCTCACTGGACCCTACCAACCTGAACAACTTAGGACCCATCTCATTGCTCCCATTCACCTCTAAACTTCTAGAACGCTTAGTCTACAACCGTCTTAGCTCCTACCTCAGTGGAAATAACCTTCTTGACCGCTTACAGTCTGGCTTTCGCTCACAGCACTCCACGGAAACTGCCTTTCCAAAACTCACGTTTTACTAACTGCTAAAACCAACAGCCAGTACTCCATACTCCTACTACTTGACCTCTCTGTGGCCTTTGATACTGTTGACCACCCGCTCCTTCTCTATAATACTACATTCCCTTGGCCTCCGAGATTCTGCTCTATGCTGATTCTCTGCCTATTTATCACAGCACTCTTTCAGTGTCACCTACAACTCTGTCTCCTCCTCTCCATTGCCCCTTTCTGTAGGGGTCCCCCAAGGCTCTGTTCTTGGACCCCTTCTCTTCTCTATCTACACCTCCTCCCTTGGTCACTTAATAACCGCCCACTCTTCCTTCCTATGGAACTTGCTACCTCCATCTATCCGGCTATCCCCTACTCTTGCTACCTTCAGGCAATCCCTGAAAACTCATCTCTTCAGGAAAGCCTATCACGTCTCCAATTAATCTCCTACCACTTCCAACAGCTCATTCCCCACAGTTACAACTTTTTGTACCACCTGCCCCACCCTATTAGATTGTAAGCTCTTCTGAGCAGGGCCCTCTTAATCCTCTTGTATTTTACTGTATTATAACTGTATTGTCTCCATTTTATATTGTAAAGCGCTGCGTAAACTGTTGGCGCTATATAAATCCTGTATAATAATAATAATAATAATAATAATCTTCCTTCTTTTTGGTACTTATGTGGACCCCCTCAGCAGCTGAACACAAATATTCCCCTGAATAATTAAATATTATTCAGCTCAAACCATGCAGTGTTATAAAATAAATATTTGATATAACTCTTTCAAATACATTATTTTGCTTCAAAGAACACAAATACACACATATTCTTTGTCTACCCAAAGTGAATAATCAAATAAACATACGTACAATAATATGTTATTTTCTATATTACATAAACCATGTACAAAACCGACAGATAAACTTTTTGTGGTAAATGTGCTCCAAAGAAGTTCTGCATCCTTTTCCAAAATGATGAACATTCACAGTGCTCCACAACAGTTATAGTGATAGATAATTCCAGTGTGTCAAGATCAAGTGTATAACTGACTCCTGTGCATGCACAAAGATGCTGGTGCCAGTGAGGGACCCCTTGTGAACTTTGGAGTTAAGTATAGTACCTTTAATTCTGCTTTATTGGAAAAAAGGTCTATATAGTGTTTCTTCAAGGTGACTTTTTTCAGAATTGACTTTAACTTTAGGGCAACAAAAAAAGATTTCATAGAAAAAAAATGTTGTAGATTTTGGAAGCTGCATGTGTGAGAATGTGTTTGAAGATGCTAAGGTGTTCTGCTAAGGTGTACTGTAGAGCTTCCCTAAGAAAACTGTGATCACACATTATTAAATTTTGGGTGTAATTTCAAAGGATGGTAGTAGTAGTAGTACAGACACCTAATCTTCTACACCAAAACAACAAAAAGCTCCAATTTTTATAGAACTGTAAAATTTGACTGTTTGCACTGTCTTCAGACGGTGGTGCTACTGTCCAATTTCCACTTATTTATACTGTGCCTAAAGCCTGTAGTTCTAATTTTTAGGGAGGTAGCTGCCTGTGCCTTGTGTCTCCACAATTAAGTCTGTTGTTCCTGCTACAAAACTGATCAATTTTTACCCTCCCAAACCTAGGAGCTTCAAAGGGGTTCAGCTCTCATTTCTGTAACAAAAACCTTGGTGTCCCTGACCAATTTCTACCCAACCATACCTGAGGATCATATCATATAGGTAAAGGGATTGTGGAATTGTAAGGTGGCAGTGTAAAGTATTTTTGCACATTTCAATTTTACACTTTAACTTTTTAAAATAATACATTCCAGCACTGGGAGCTTACAAACTGTGCCACCATCGCTTTATAATTCTATATACTGTAGCTGTCATTTTTCAGAGGACAACCCTTCCATTGCTTTTTTTTTTTTTACTGAAGTGATTTAAATAATATTAGTTTGGGGTGCTACTGCTCTCTATCAGCAAAGCTAAATGTACCTTTAACTGCTGTTCAGGGACATACAGTGTTAAAACATCCCTCAAATCTGTCATTTAAAGGTTTTTGTATCCTCCATGTCACCCCTGTACGTCAAAGACAGGAGTTAGGACAAAAGGAGTCATTTAACCTTGAAAGAGAACAGCCAGAAGTTACAACCAGGAGCAGACACTGGAGCAAGAATCAGAAATCCTGCCAGCTGTCTTGCAGAAAAAAACTGGGTCCTTGTTAACAAGATGAAGTGGGAGCAGCAGAGAGTCTCAGAAGAGGTTTATCATCCAACTCTCAACTGAGGCTTAAAGTACCACATATGACATTGGGGTGAATGGTCAGCTCACAGGAAGTGACAAGGACACAGCATTCCTGGCAGGAACATGTATTTTCTGTACCTAATGAAAATGTTCTGTAGCGGTGTGCTCACCACTTGGTTACTAGCAATCCTCCAATCACCCTGCTGCCAGACCCTTATCTATCAATTAAGACAACAAGCAGTCATTTGCATAGTTTTGTTACGTTTATTGCAGGATATAACTTGAGTAAGACAAGGGACAATATGAGATGCCCATAGCATTTGTTGACTTGTATTAAGATTTGCAGAGCATTGATCAGTACGGTATTGACTATTGCAAAATATATATTTTTTGTATGGGGCTCACATTGAGTGTAAATTTAATATCAAAATGGAAAAACCCTTTTATTGCCCATAAAGGGCAAACATAGGTAAGTGAGACTTTGTATGTGCCGCAGAGAAATCACACAAGTAAATACAACATAAAATCTAACATTTTAAGCATTGCAATAAAAAAAGGATTTTATTTACCTGTGTGATCTCTCTGCTGCACATAAAAAGTCCCACTTACCTATCCGTGCCCTTTATGTACAATAAAAGGGCTTTTCAATTTGTATTGTAACTAGGGATAGTGTCCACTGAGAAATAATCTTGCATGGACAGGGCACTTCCACTTCACTGTACATATAGATTTATTCTGTTTATTCATAATATTGTTTGCACATATATTACATGCTTTTGGATTTAGTATTTAATAAGTTAACCACTTGACCTCAGTACTTTACCTGCAATTGCTCGTTCATTCAACACTGTACGCAATTTCAATGTATATCTTTTTTTTGAGTGGTAATTAATCACCACTGTGTTTTTTTTTGCTATATAAATAAAAAAATACGGAAGAGTAAAAAAAACATGCTCACAGCAGCTGGGTTCCAGTGCATGTGTGCTAAGCAACGTACCAGTAAATTACGGTGCCTGCAGCTGCTGCCCAGTCTTGTTAAAGTGATTGTAAAGTCTCGTTTTTTTTCTATAAAAATAACAAACATGTTATACTGTGGTTTTGCAAAGAGCAGCCTCCTCTTCTCGGGTCCCTGACTGGAGCTCCTGGCCCCTCCCTCCTGTTTAGTGCCCCCACAGTAAGCAGCTTGCTATGGGGGCGCCTGAGTCGAGCTGCAGCTCCGTGTATCCATTGTGGCCTGGCCCCACCCCCTTTCTCTCCAGATTGGCTAACTGAGTTTGATTGACAGCAGGGGGAGTCAATGGCACCGCTGCTGTGTCTCAGCCAATCTGAAGGGAGAGTCCCGGACAGCCGAGGGACTTGTGGACATTGTTGGATAGAGATAGGGCTCAGGTAAGTATTAGGGGGGCTGCTACACACAGAAGACTTTTTATCTCAATGCATAGAATGCATTAAGATAAAAAAAAAACCTTCTGCCTTTACAACCAATTTAAATGCACTGTGGGCGGGCAGCAAGTTGGTAAGTTTGACAGACAGATGATATTCGAAAATGTATTTTATGTAGTGTAGTTTATGTATTTTATGAAGTTTAAGTGCTGCACATTGTGATCTATTAAGCTTTGATTCTTTAAAATAAAAAAAAAAACTAACTCAAAGCATTATAATTTCCCCTTACTTTTAAATTCAACACAAAATAGTCAAACAAATCAAAAAATGTAAAACACTGTTGTATGGATGTTACAAGCATCCACCCATTACTCTAGTATATGTAGTTAGTATATCGTCAGCATCATCTAGTGGCCACAATGTGTTTATTTTTTCCATAAATACCTCAATCAGGAAAAAAAGCATTATCCCCA
This sequence comes from Lithobates clamitans, assembly GCA_037952925.1. Lineage (NCBI taxonomy): Eukaryota > Metazoa > Chordata > Amphibia > Anura > Ranidae > Lithobates > Lithobates clamitans. The sequence goes on from JBBGZY010000143.1 coordinate 1,252,114, forward strand.
CTAGGTGGCAATGACAATATAGGAAATACATATTTTAGAGAAAATATAGCGATTTCAGTCTAAATGTGTGATTGTATTATACACAGCCCCTTAGTGAAGATTTTCTTTTACAATAATATATAAATAAAACCAATGTTGCTAATGTCTAATAATTTTAGCATGTAGGGGGTTTGTTTTCTTTGACGTTCATGGGATGTTTTTTCTTCTAAACTCCATATATAGGAATTAACCCTAGCACTTTTCAATGTTATTCATTGTGCTTGCTATACTTTGTGTATATAATATACAGTATTTCATATGTACAAAACGATACAATTTCATATGTGATCATAAATAAAAGAAAAAAAGAAGGTTACTTAACTGAAAGCTTTGTTGTACAGTATGTTTTTTTTTTCAAACACATAGTGCCAAAGGTCCATAAATTACATTCTTAAATCTGAAAAGTAGGGAATATAAACAATTAATTTCCTTTGAGCTACAAGTTGTCATAAATCCTAGATTACACACACAAAGTAATTGAATTCCATTTATGTTAATATAAGTAGAAAATAAAACTCAGGAAATGTTTTATTCACTGATAACTAAAACAGGATCTTGCGCTTTACATTTCATATTGTCAGAAGAATGGAAAGGGTGACATATTAAATGTTTTACGAAGTTTTTCCTAACTATGTAGTATGATTTGTAACCTCGCTGTATTCATACAGTTGTTTCCCCATACAAATTATGTACTTGATTTTGGCAGCTGTATTATTGTATGACAGTGTTACACAGTGGACAAACTGTATAAGTAATTATTATTAAAGGACATTTCTACTATAAAAGGTTGTTTATCTATTTTTGACCCCTCCATATGGCAACATGGAGGAATCCTCTCTGCAGCCCCTTTTTTTTGGAAACCACAATCACAGATTTCAGAGAAATGTGCCTCAAATATTTAAATGTAACATAAACTGTGAAAGTTGTCTTTAAAATATTCTAATTAGTTGAATTAGGTCATCGAGTGTGAAAATAAAGTGCTAAACAATCTCAAAATAAGTATTTTTTTCCAGAGGAAATAACAGTTTACAATTAACTTTTGACTATGGTGCCAAATGCTGTATGTAGCAGAGCACTATCTGTACTATTACCCTAATAACAAAAATACCTGTGGTTAAACATGGTAGTGGTGGTTGTAGAGGAAAACCTTTTAACCTTTTTGAGTCTGTGAGTTACCTGAGCCTGGCATAGAGATTCACCTTTCCATGGGACAATAACCTAAGCACAAAGTCAAGCTACACTAGAAGTGAATTCTAAAATGAGATACAGAGCTCCATAAACAACATGTTTTTGCAGCAATTAGCAAGCAGATAGAGGAACTCAAGTGGAAAATATGAACATTACCTACTGGCTAGATAGAAAGCTATACAATATTTATATTGAGTATTTTATATTTACCTGACTTCAAATATAGTCCTAAACATAATAAAAAAATAAAATACACACATAATCACTAAACATTCTTGTCAAGCAGGTCAAGTGCATAGCTGTGCCCAGAGATCTGCACATGTGTATAATTTGGTTCATGGGCCGCTGCATAGGGTCATGGCTGTGTGCACAACTGTGCATGTTAATGCATGTACTAATGTGAATGAGCTTGCAGGTCCAACACTAGCTTTGGTTTCAAAAGTCCTATTTAAAGCACAGCACAAGTGAGGAGAGTTGCTGAGTCCTCAATAGCTTCTGTGAATTCTGCTGAACTCTGCTGTTTGACCCAGCCTGTCTCCTGACTCCTTGTCTGTCTTAATAGGTCTGCTTGCTCCTTGGTGACTTGACTTGGTACCTCTGCTCCCCAGCTGTTGCTGACTTGGCTCATTTTGACTATGTTTTTTTTCTTTTCATTTGCAAGTTCCTATGTCTGCCCTGCATACCAGCTCCCTGCACAGATCTGGTCTGAGCATCTCCAGGAGCATAGCTCCTAAGCTGGCTTCTGATCTTCTGCTGTATCTGGACCCAGTACAAGCAATGATGCCACTTATTGTCCTACTATACCCAACTATATGTCTCCAACTCCAGAGGAAACTGTGCAGGAGTTGTAAAAGAAGCCCTCATGTCACCTTGGCCTCTACCAGGTACGTAAAAATTCTTTTAAATACAGTAAAAAATACATATCATTGGGAACCTAATTTTTTGAAATAAATAAACCAATATGATTGAATAGATAAGGCTGTAGACATAATAAAGTAAGTACAGAGAGTATTTATTTTTCTAAAGAAAGCCTATCATAAAAATAAAAAAACAAGACCATCTACTCTGTGCTAAGTTCCTTCTGGTACCAAATGTATCCTCAAAACTGATCCCTAATCCCCACCCACTGGATTGACTCTATATTAGGGGTTGTAATGTTCCCCATGCAGTGTTTAAGTACAACAATACTGAAATTTGTTGAAAGTTCAAGCACTGTAGGTGTTGTGGGCTTTTCTGTTTTAGTAGTTTTTTTATTTCAAGTTAATAGAACAATAATAATCGTAGTAGTTATACATCATGCAGTGCTGCAATCACACCAATACAGCATGTGTGGAGAGGAGACAAATTGAGTGCAGCAGTGTGAATTGCTTTGATTTTTGTGTGCTTTACAGTGCCCTACAGTGCCCTACGGTGCCACATCAGTGCCACATGTGCCACGGCAGTGCCCATCAGTGCCACATCAATGTCACTACAGTGCTCTTCTGTGTCATCAGTGCCACTACAGTGCTCTACAGCGCCACATCAGTGCCACCTGTGCCACTACAGTGCATATTAGTGTCACATGAGTGCTACCTGTGACACTACAGTGCCCACCAGTGCCAACTCAGTGCTCATCAGTGCCATCAGTGTTCCATCAGTGCCACAGCAGTGCCACTACAGTGCTCATCTGTGCCCTACAGGGCAATCAATGCCACCTGTGCCACATTAGTGTCACTACAGTGCTCATTTGTGCCCTACAGTGCCATCAGTGCCACTACAGTGCTCTACAGTGCCACTACAGTACCCATCAGTGGCACAGCAGTGCCACTACAGTGCTAATCAGTGCCACTACAGTGCTCTACTGTGCCACTACAGTGCTCTACAATGCCATCAGTGCCACTATAGTGCCCATCAGTGCCACACCATTGCCACTACAGTGCCACCAGTGCCAGTACAGTGCTCATCAGTGCCATCAGTGCCACTACAGTGCTCATCAGTGCCACTACAGAGTCCTATTAGTGCTCATCAGTGCCCAATAGTGCACATCAGTGCCCATCAGTGAGTGCTCATCAGTGCCAACTTATCAGCGAATCCTCATCAGAGCCCGTCAGTGCCACCTCGTCAGTGCCAGCTAATCAGTGCAGCCTCATTGCAGTACATTAGTGCACATAAGTGCAGCCTCATGAGTGCACCCTCATGAGAATCCAGCAGTGGAGCCCCATCAGCACCCAGCAGTGTAGCCTCTTTAGACCAGCCTTATCAGCACCCATCAGTGCAGCCACATCTGTCCGAGTGTCCCTATCGCAGCAGTTTGTCACCACAGCCCACAATCTTCAGTATGGCAAAAATAAATTCCAGTAAGTCGTACCAACTTCTTATCTTAACCGATGAGAGCAGTGGAGAGCTCTCTGTGTAGAGTCCTATTCTGAATCTAATTCTGATTTTTAAACTGTTTCACCTTAAAACTATGACCCCAAAAGGGTTAAATAATGAGTTAAATCCTCCAGGTATTTTTATCATCTTGATAAATTATACTTCCTGCACTGTTGAACGTGATCTTTTCCATCTTAGCCTACACGTAACCAACTGAGCAAACATCCCACATGAACCAGTATATTTCCTTTAAGATTTCAAAAATGGTACATGTAAATAGATTAAATTAATAAAAATACTAAATGTATTGTTTTCATATTTGTTTTCAACAAACTATACACATTGCTTATGCTATGTATCTGCTGTACTTTGCTAAATAAACCACATGATGGCACTATGTGGTGCCTAATCTCTGCACACTCTCTAGACCCCCAAATGGGTATTATATTAACAGAAGAACAGGGCTTGCCTTGATGACTATTCCACCAGGGAAATTCTCCAGAGACCTTGTAAGCTCAATGACTCATCAGGCACACTACCCTGAACAAGTCCAAGTTGTAAATTCATAAATTAAAAAATTTGTAAATTCTTAAATTTGAAAATCCAAAAATCTGAAAACCCGAAAATTTGAAAATCCAAAAATAAGAATGAAAATCCAAAAATTCAAAAGAACAACGAAAATTCGAAAGCCCAAAAATGCAACAATCCAAAATAATAACCAACTAATAATAATAACTAATAACTACTAACTAATAATAATAACTATTACTAACTATTAAATTATAGGTATTGGAATTTCCTTTCAAATTTGGCTGTTAGTGAAAGTAACGAATACAAATTTATCCGAAGTTACGAATTATCCAAACATTTTTCAGCAGTGCACACGTCTAAAGGGTACTTACCTCAACTAAACTTTGCGTTAAATCTGAGGGTGTCAAAGACAGGGCCTGTTAAAAAATGGTTCAGTTCATTTGCCCTCTCCACAGCACACAACCCCCCCCCCACACTCCCACCACCAACTGGCTTGAGACCTGTAATGGTTCTCATGCCACTCCAGACCTCTCTCACGTTATTTTGCTGGAGTTTCCACTCAAGATTTCTCCTATATTTCTCCTTAGCCTCTCTAATCCTTATCCTGTGATGTCACTGGCCCCATTCACGGATTTCCAGCAATGTAAGCAATTGAGCCTGGATAGTTAAAAAAAAAGGCATGGGGGTTTTTATCCCGATGTCTCATACCAGGTCATTTAGGTGTGGTATGAATTGTAAAAAAAAACAAGGTCACCAGGGCCTTTGGTTTTAGTATGGATTTTAACCACTTCCGACTAGGCACTTAAACCCCCCTCTTTAGCTTTCAGACTTTTCACACTTTGAATGACAATTATGCGGTCATGCTACACTTTACTCAAATTAAATTTTTATCTTTTTTTCACACAAATGGAGCTTTCTTTTGGTGGTATTTAATCACCATTTGGGTTCTTATTTTTTGCTAAACAAACAAAAAAGCAGACAGAAATTTTTGAAAAAAACCCAAAAACGTTTCATAGTTTGTTATAAAATGTTGCAAACTGGTAATTTTTCTCCTTCATTAATATTCGCTGATAAGGCTGATGGGCTGCACTGATGGGCACTGATGGGCTGCACTGATAGGCACAGATAAGGCGACACTGATAGGGACTGATAAGACGGCACTGATGGGCACTGATAAGATGGCACTGTTGGGCCATGATGGGTGGCACTGATGGGTGGCACTGATGGGCACTGATAGATGTCACTGATCAGCACTGATAGGTGGCTCTGATGGGCACTGATTGGCACTGGTAGGTGGCACTGATGGTCACTGCTAGGTGGCAGTGATGGGAACTGGTAGGTGGTATTGATAGGCAGCACTGGTGATAAGGCACTGATTGGTGACATTTATAGGTGGCACTGTGGGCACTGGTAGGTGGCACTGTTGTGCACTGGTATGTGGCACAGGTGGGCACAGAAGCCTCTGCAGAGGCTCTCCATGATTGGGACTGATGTCCCTCTCACAGCCGCCAGTGATCTGCTTTTTTGTTTCTCCTCACACTATCAGCTGTCATTGGCTGACAGCTGATCACGTGGTAAGGGTTCGGAATCGACCCCTTACTCCGATCTGTGATCAGCCGGGTCTCATAGACTCACTGATCACAGGGTGCACCACACGCGCCCTGAAGGGGGCACGCAGGCCGCTCGAGCATGGCAGGACATCTATGGATGCCCTCCCGGCAAAGTAGGTCCGCATTGTAGCCGTCTTTCGGCTATAGCAAGAACGGGAAGAGGTTAAAGGGAACCCAATGCAAAAATAAAAAGAGAAGAAAAAAAGTCCCATGATGCACATCCATCCTCACGTCATCCAGTGAAGTAAATCCACATCAATCATTATTTTTATTTTTAACAACAAAAATAAAAAAAACCCAGTGGTGATTAAAAACCACCAAAAGAAAGCTTGATTTGTGTGAAAAAAAAAATCCATATGGGTTCAGTGTTGCCAGGGCCGGATTTCCCACAAGGCCACCGAGGCCAGGCCTAGGGGCGGCAGTGGTGCAGGGGCGGTGCCAAAGCCGCCCTCCCGCATTAAAACCCCCTCCTGATCTGTCCCCACGAGTCCCAGCTCCCACAGCTGCCTTCCAGCTCCTGCACAAATATAGCCCCCGGCGCGGCGGCCTGTAGAGTGGCACTTGCTAAACTAAGTACGGGGCGTACTTGGCCAGGGGGAGGCAGCAAATGACGCCCCCATAAAACGCCCATTGACTGGCCAGACCGGGTGCATGTCATTCAAGTGACAGAGGCGGAGCCTAATGCTCCGCCTACCCTCCTCCGCGCGACATCCCTATGCATCTTCTCCTTGGCCCGAGGGGTGGGGTCTCTCTGTGACTGTAGGAAGAAAAGAGAGAGGAGGATGACGGGAACCCCTGCAAGTGGTGGCCAGAACAGCAGGTAACTTGCATTTATTTTTGCAAGTCATCATCCATATAAAGTGGCAGTGCTCAGCATGGATTAAATGCAAATTTTCAGAGCATATTGCAACAAAGTGGTCCATGCATGCTCAAACTCATTAAACAGTCCACATTCAGTGAAAGTTTATGTACTGCAAACTTTGCAGTACATGAACTTTCACTGAATGTGGACTGTTTAATAAGTTTGCATAGGTTCCAGCATGCATGGAGCACTTTGCAGTACATGAGCTTTCACTGAATGTGGACTGTCTAATAGGTTTGCATAGATTCCAGCATATGCAAAGTGCTCAATGCTGAAATCAATGCAAACCCATTAAACAATCCACGTTCAGTGAAAATTCATGCACTGCAAAGTGCTCCATGCTATAATCAAAACACAATATACACTAGTAAGCTGTGATATTTTGAAACTGACGAGGCTGCACTGATTGCCACTGATGAGGCAGCACTGATAGGCGGCATTGGTAGGCTGCACTGATAGGCGGCACTGGTAGGCTGCACTGGTGAGCACTGATAGGTGGCACTGATAAGCACCACTGGTGAGCTGCACTGATGGGCACTGGTAGGCTGCACTAATGAGCACTGATAGGCGGCACTGGTAGGCGGCACTGATGACCACTGGTAGGCAGCACTGATGGGCACTGGTAGGTGGCACTGATGGACACTGTAAAAGGCAGCTTTGATGGGACTGTACTGATGGGCACTGATAAGGCTGCACTGTTGGGCACATATGAGGCGGCACGCTTACAATGCACTTATAAGGCAGCACTGATGAGGCTGATGAGGATGCGCTGATTGCCACTGATAGGCTGCAAGAAAAGTTAGACCTAAAAAAATTATAGGGAGTTTCTTACTGCTATAATCTTTAAAAGGCATTTTCTGCATTACAGAGTATTTTCAGTCTGTACAATTAAAGCCAGTTATTTTCAGTGTTCTCGTGTGTGGAGATATGTTTTTAATTGATCTATTGTAGCAGTCATCAATAAAGGACGAGAATGGTGGTGTGTGTGTGGGGGGAGGGGGACGGCATTGAAGGACCTGGCCTTGGGGCGGCAAAGGGAGTAAATCCGGGCCTGAGTGTTGCATGACCACGCAATTGTCATTCAAAGTGCAACAGTGCTGAAAGCTGCAAATTGGTCTGGGCAGGAAGGAGGTGAAAGTGCCCAGTACTGAAGTGGTTAGAAGGACTAAACTGCACCATGATGTTATGTGGTGTTCCACAGCTAACAAACAGCAGCCTTTGTGGTGTCACAAACAACTCTCTGCTGCTGGACCCATAAAAATAGAAATGAAAAGACCTTTACAAAATTGAAAACAAATAACAGTATAAAAAAAGAACTCATATAGAGTATATATATATATATATACCTGTCCACATACACAACAAACCCACGCACACCTGTGCCCACAGCTAAAACCTACAATGGGCATGTGAGCATTAGAACTGAACCATGAAGCAATGTAAGAAGGTGGTCTGGTCTGATAAATCACATTTTCTTTTACATCACTTAAATGTCCAGGTGTGTATGTGTCACTTACCTGAGGAAGAGATGGCACCAGGATGCAGTGTGGGAAGAAGGCAACCTGGCACAGGTGTGTGATGCTTTGCACAATGTTCTCTACAACACTGTATATACCACACTATATTGATCTGTGGTAGCACACTGCACAAATCCATATGCAGCATGGTCAATGATTTCACCTGAGAGACCCTGCCTTTTGTATATATTAGTTATCAGTCTGTCATTAAACTATCCAGCCCTGTGGCTAGAGAGGGCATTAGGCACTTGTGCCACTCTGCACTCCTGCGCTACTTGTTTTCTCTATCAGGGGCCCTGAATCAGAGGTGTAAGAGAGGCCTTCCTCATTGTATCAGGCTATTCCACCAGGTACATGACATATATACTTTGCAATGCATTTTAGTTATATTGTCACTGTAACTTCCGATGCTCAATTATAGTTTAGCACTACTACACAAAATAATTGTTGTCTTTGAAAAAACTACCTAATGAGACTTTTTTTTAGGTGGAAATCAACCATATGGGATTGCTGCTGCTGTATGTAAGCCAGTGAATAATGTAAAAGTTAAAATATTACACATGCAATTATTCAAGCATGTAATTTAAAATAATTGTGTGTTTTTTTTTAATGTTTAACGGTTCACACGGTTCACACATTTTTTATTGTTTTTGAAAAAACACACAACAGTCCATTTAACACGGTTTCCTATGGAACACATTCACATATATGAAATTTAAATGTATCTCCACAAGATGGCGTTGTGGAAACAGATAGGTATAAGTGTGCCAACGTCCTAAATATATTGCAAAATGTATTCAAAAGAAGGAAACATGGACTTTAGAGGCACATCTGTAGCGATGAAATACAAAATGAACTTTTATTAATCTTTAAAATTCACATTATTGACATGACATGTTAAAAACAAACCATGGTGTTTGGTCTAAACAACGCTCATACCACCTAACACAACCATTACCGTAGTGGAAGAGATCGAACAATAATGATTCAAAATGAGATCATGTCAAATGGAAGTAGAGATGTAGTGAAGAAAACTCTACTTGTTACGCACCCTTAAGCGCTCCTTCAGGAGCACGCAGTCTAATATATACTTGAAAACAATAAAAATAATTAAAAAACAAGGACAGCCCAATAATGTATCAGAACTGAGAATGTAACAATCATTTCATACTAGTGTAGACAAAAACAAACTAAATGTTTGACATCATCTCATTTTGAATCATTATTGATTGCTCTGTTATACTGTGGTAATAGTTGGTTGTGTTAGGTGGCGTGAGCGTCATTTAGATCAAACACCATGTTTGATCACCAACACACCAACATTCACATATATGCTTGTTTCAGCTGCTGCATTTTTGAAAAGGGTCAGGGACTTTTTTAAAAGCAAAACAATGTGGTTTTGGTTCAATAGGTTTCAATGGAGAAGCTGCAGAAAAGCATGTAGTGCTTTCTTGCTGCGATTTTGCCATAATTTGCTTTTTGCATTTTTCAATCCACCCAACAACAAATTTGCAAAAACGCACCGCAAAAAGCACTGCAGAAATGGATCAAAAACAAACTGTATAGGTGTGAACCAGGCCTCCCCACTAAACAATATTTTTATAGGTACATACATTATATAGGACATTTGTATATGTCGCTCAGGGAACTGTACAACTCTGTATGTCCTTCGATTGAAAACCCCTTGTGTATTGCCCAGAAAATGGTCATTATTGATTTCTAAGATTCAGCTTCCAATGGTTTAAAAGATGCAATTGTTTTTTGGGTTCAGATTCGGCAGATTCAAATATTTTGTTAAGTTGAAGTACTTCCCCAGAGTCTGAATGCGAGGCACTTGGTTCATCACTAATTCTAATTGCCCAGATTCTGATACTTTGCAAGCTAATAATGCTCCAGAGGGAGTTTAGGTTGATTTACAAAAACTGGAGATTGCAAAAGCTGGTGCAGCTCTGCATAGAAACCAAACAGCTTCCAGAATTTTTTTGTAAAGGCGATTCCGCCCCGCTCTATCAAATGGGTGCAAAACGCGGGAGGCGTTTGCGATGTCATTACTTCTAATGGCACCCCAATCGCACCATGATTTTGCCACGATTGTCGCACCATAAATCTCGCTGCAAAGGAACATGAGCTTCTTTTGGGCGACAGCGTTGTGATTTGCCACGATTACATCGCGATTTACCACGTGACAATCATGGAAAAATCATGGCATGATTGGAGTGCCATTAGAAGTAATGGCATCACAAACATGTTCCGCGTTTTGCAGCTATTTCAAATTGCTGGGCGCCTGAAATCATGTGTGGATGCAGCCTAAGCCCCTGTTCACACCAGTGCGACTTGTCATGCAATTTGACAGGTCCAAATCACATGACAAGTTACATTCTATTGTCAGCAATGGAACTGTTCAAACCGGTGCAATGTCGACTTTGTGGTGTCAAAACCATTTTGAAAAGGAAGTTCCTGCACTATTTTTGGCGATTTCAGGTGCGACTTGCATAGACATCTGTGCAAGTCGCACATATGTCAGCCAAGTCACTGCTAGAGTCGCACAATTTCAAAGTCAGATTTGGTGAACGGGGGGCTCATTGAACAAGCTGATCTTAGAAGCTGATTGGCTTTCATGTACAGCTGCTCCAGATTTTGCACTCACCAGTTTTTTAATCAACCCCAGATTGTTAAGCCTCGTACACATGGTCTGATTGTTGGATGACCAAGCGTCTGATTTTTGTCAAAAGCGCGTGTGCAGGATTTTGTCTAGCATACTAACTATCCTCAAATTGTCGTTTGACAAACACGAACGTACTGTAGTGACGTACTATGAGAGTACAAAGAGGAAGTTCATTTCTCAAGCACCACCCTTTGGGCCCCTTCTGCTAATTTCTTGTTAGTAGAAGTTTGGTGAGCGTTGATTTGCGATTTTCAGATCGTACAAAACAAATGCATTTTAAAATACGTTTGGCATAACTACATGCAAAGCAGCTTCAATATTATCCCATTAAAGAAGATGAGAATTTTGACATTTCATCAATTGCCATGTCACAAATGTGAAAGAGTTGTTCCATTGATTCCGATCGTGCGTGTTTGTACTTTCGACTTTTGTGTGATGGATTTCTGTACTGACCATTCGAAAATCAGATGTTGAGGTCACATCAGACAAAAGTTTTATAGCCTGCACATCCAGCTTTTGTCCGATGTAAAAGTCAAATCGTCTGTCGAATGCACCGTACTAATGATCCGAAAAATCCTTTCTTGGCTGGGGTGGGGTTCCTTGCCTCAGTTCCGAAACAGACAACCATTTGGGGTCCCATCCTCCTCGATGCTAGCCAAGCACAGTTCTATAGCCGACCTGTGAGTACAGATCTCTTTCTTCCCATGAGGTCTTTTTTCCCTTTTAAAGGGGTAAAACATATTTACTAATATTACATAATTATTTATATTTACAGTTTACTTCTGTACCCAACGCCTGATAAATGGCATATAGCCATGAAACGCGTCAAGTTTCCATGGGATGTTTTGACAAGTCTGGCTCATTACTTGTTCACTGGCCCATATATATACTTTTTATACATCTAAGATTCATTGAGTACTATGCAATTATCAATGTGTATGTGTACCTATCTTATAGCAGCTCTGTTGCATATGATGTACTAATGCCTGCTAATGTGAAACACCTTGTATTGTATTTATCGTTTGCTATCTTTTATGTGCTGCCAAGCTAATGTATATGTATCCATTATGTTTATGCCATTGTGCATGTATACATATTAAAATACTTTTCCCCTATTGTTATAAATAAATAAAAAATGATTACTATATACTCTACCTCCACAAGTCAATTGCCTCATTTAAAGTCCCACATTCCCCTTTTTATGTACTTAAACCCGGGATGGAGGCACAAACATTGTGCCTCCTTTAAAGTCCCAAATCCCCAACTCTTGGCTATCCGAAAATCCTCAGACAGCTCGTCTTATGAATTTTCCCTTCTAATTTTCATACCGTGTGTACGACCCTTAACATAGGTGAGTGGACTGATAGCTATGTGTCTTTTTTGTTTAAAAATGGGAGATTTTAACCACTTCTCGACCAGCGCACGCCGAAATACGTCGGCAGAATGGCACTGGTGGGCAAAAGGGCGTACAGGTACATCCCCTTTAAGAAGTGGCGCTGCACACACACACCCATGGCGTTCTCCGTGACTGCGGGTCCCGCGGACTCGATTTCCACTGGGTGCTCGTGATCGTGTCGCAGAGAGGTAGAATGGGGAGATGCTTTTGTAAACAAAGCATTTCCCCGTTCTGCTGATCTGATCTCTTTCATCGAGAGCAGTGATTGCTGTCGTGTGTTGTAGCCCTTCCCCCCCACAGTTAGAATCACTCCCTAAGGGATAACCCCTTTCACTGCCAGTGTCATTTACACAGTAATCAATGCATTTTTATAGCACTGATCTCTGTATAAATGACAATGGTCCCAAATAGTGTAAAAAATGTCCGATGTGTCCAATATAATGTCGCAGTCCTGATAAAAATTGCAGATTGTCGCCATTACTAATAAAAAAAAATAAATAATAAAAATACCATAAAACTATCCCCTATTTTGTAGACGCTATAACTTTTGTGCAAACCAATCAATATACGCTTATTGTGATTTTTTTTACCAAAAATATGTAGAATACATATCGGCCTAAACTGAGGAAAAAAAATGTTTTTTTATATATTTTTGGGGGATATTTATTATAGCAAAAAGTAAAAAATAATATGTTTTTTTTTTTCAAAATTGGCGATCTTTTTTTGTTTATAGCACAAAAAATAAAAACCGCAGAGGTGATCAAATACCACCAAAAGAAAACTATTTGTGGGAAAAAAGGACATAAATTTTCTTTGGGTACAACGTCGCACGACCACGCAATTGTCATTTAAAGCGACGCAGTACAGAATCGCAAAAAGTGCTCTGGTCAGGAAGGGGCTAAATCCTTCCAGGATGGAAGTGGTCAACTAACATGAAACTGACCAATGTAGTGGCACTGATGATATAGCAAGAGGGTGTATATCTATAAAATTACTGGACAATTTATGGGATATTTTATAGAAATTCCAACTAGAAAACACACTGTGATATGCGGGTTATTTAAGAAAGGCGAATCCACTTTGCACTACAAGTGCAAAGTGCACTTTAAATTGCACTGAAAGTGCACTTGGAAGTGCAGTCACTGTAAATCTGAGAGGTAGATCTGACATTAGGGGAAGCTCTGCTGATTTTATTATCCAATCATGTGCAAGTTAAAATGCTGTTTTTTTTATTTTCCTTGCATGTCCCCTTTGGATCTACAGTGACTGCACTTCCAATTGCACCTTCAGTGCAATTTCAAGTGCACTTTGCACTGTGCACTTGTAGTTTGCACTTGTAGTGCAAAGTGAATTTGACTTTCGTAAATAACCCCCTATATCTGTTAATATCAAACAATGGAATGTGTTAGAAATTACATTTTAAACAAACTATAGGTAACCAAAACCATAACATTGATAAACAAATCTGAGCAGTAGAAAGTGAGTACATGCTAAGGGCAACTCACCAGGACATTTTATTTATGAACAGTAAGTAAAAAAAAAAAAAAAAAACACAACCTGAGTGGCTTATGTCTAGTGGTAAAATCATTCACTGAATTCTCACATACATTTTAACATGTTAATGTAACTCAAAAAAGATATTAAATATGGCAGCTTTCATTACAATAATACCTGATGATCCTGCCAAAAAGGTCCTGGTTCAGACATGTCCTATAGGTTACAGTGCCTTTGTCAATGTTTTCCTGCATTTATAGCCTGTTACATGGGGAGATGAGAACATGAGTGGTTATTTCAGTACACAGTATACTAGAGTTCATGCTGGGACTCAGAGAGGCATTTAAAAAGCTGATGCTTAATTCAGAATAAACCAAAAATGTAAAACGTTTGGTGAATTGATCCCTCATTCAAAAAACAAATGTTTACCTGTAGCATGTTAAAAGAAGTTCACATGACTTTCATGTATCTTAACCAGATTTTTTTATCTTTATTCAGTCATGATGATTATGAATAATAATAGTATTATTTATTATTGTGTCCTTTGTGAATTAATCTCAGCATAATTACAGTTTCTTGTTAAAAATGTTTGACAATTGTTTAATACATTTTAAATAAAAAAATACAAGTTGTTTTTAATAAAACAAAATATTTATTTAATTATTAAAGCATAGATCATGCTTTTATTCTAACCCAGCTGAATGATGGACAATAACTCATTAAAAAAAAATTGAAAGCTGAGTCTTTCAGATCTTTAAATAAGAAATTATACAAAAATGTCACATTCAACAATTGTCGCATTCATTATAATAATAAAAAAAAAAACATTATTTGTTGGATGAAATATGTTTATTCACTAAAACAACTGATGTGATACATAACAAAAGTTTATAATTTAGTGATATTAATCTGTAGAAAAGTGCGTCATTTTTTAAAATAAAAAAATAATCTATATTATAAAGTTTTATTTTGTTTTGCATTAAATAATTAATTTAGAAAAGATGCAGCATACAGCAGATAGTCCAGTCAAAATAGATCTGTATATTTCTTTCTGATAGTGAATTTTTCAATCACAAGTTACAACAATAGAACAACAGTGACCTCTAGTGCAAAGTATCTGCACAGACAGAAAATGTAAATTTTAAAATAGAAATAAAAAGTGGAAAATGAGTTGTATAATAAATAGAATACATTTAACTTAATGAAGGAAAATACTTTGTTTACTGGACTAAGCAAATCTCAAGGTTTAGAAAAATAGAACACTTAATGGAACACAATTGCCACTTAAAAGTCATAAAAGATAATGTTTGGTTGCACTAATTGTGTTTACAATTTGAAACATGGTAGATTGACATGAACTGTAGAGCACAATACATAATATGGGTTTAATTGTTTATGGTAAAATAGCAGTAACATACTGTAAATATTATTCAAATAAACTAAACCTAAATCAAAAAGAGGTTTGAACAATTGTCAGGTTTTTCTTGCTGTCTGTGTCTCCGTTAGAGAGATTTGCTCTTTTGATTGTCCCTATAACAGATGTCATTGGGAATTGAAGTGGGGGTGAATCTAAAAAATTGACTCACCACCAGAGCAGAAATAGATATTAAATCTTCTATTGGGGACTTCAGGTAGGAATGCACTCACCATTCAGGAGCTGAACAATATATGGTGGAGTTTTTTTACTGCTACTATAGTGTTTTGACAGCCTTTGTGCACCCTGAACACAGGTTTGGAGTGAACTTTGCTTGTTTGGGTTTTTGTTTGAACACCCTACAATTTACGGTACTTATTTGGCATGAGCTGAACATCATGTATGGTAGTGGTTTTTATACTGCTACTATACTGTACATGACAGCTTCATTTCTGAATTGTCCTCTGGACCAGGAACCATTGTGAAATACTGTGATTTACATCTGTGCAAGGGAGACAAAGAGCTATACATATCCGTATTGGACTGAACCCCTTATTAATCAATTATCTCCTCTGGACCACAGGTGTCTCTAACTATGTCTCTTTAATTACCACTTGGTCTCTCTGACTGGTTCACTAGAGCATTTGAATGCACCACATATCTCCCTATAGGGGTACTGAACAATTCTTGCTCAAAATGATCTGTGATTATCGACTGAGATTCCATAGGTAACCATACAAGCAAGATAATTTAATCCACTATAACAAGTCTTCTTAAAGGGACATTCCTGCAAAATATGAATGAATGAACTTTCAAAGAAATTTTCTTTTTTATGTTTTTGACTATTACGTCTTATTTTTTTGATGGCTTCTTTTGCAATAAATATATGCTCTAGGGGTGTCCACCACTCACTTGATTCCAAACGTCCAAGCTTACATTAACAAGCCAGATGATAGGAGCAAAAAATACAAAATATTTTACAGCGCACACATACAAGAATGACATTTCCTGCAGGGCTAGTTAAAAACACCTGAACACCTGAACATATTCAAAAAATACAGGGGTTTGGTCACACTATATGGTCATATAGTGCTAAGCCCACTTACTGCGACAAAGTACCCCGAATTAGTGGGTCCTACACTAGTAATAGAATGGAAGATCCTTTGT
This sequence comes from Lithobates clamitans, assembly GCA_037952925.1. Taxonomy (NCBI): domain Eukaryota; kingdom Metazoa; phylum Chordata; class Amphibia; order Anura; family Ranidae; genus Lithobates; species Lithobates clamitans. The sequence continues at coordinate 1,268,349 of JBBGZY010000143.1, forward strand.
CTCAACCATGGGAGCTGAACTCCTCTATGTGGGAGAACTGAAAGGGATACATCCTAAACACTGGTGGCCACTAAATAGGAGGTAATGAGGAGGGGGAGGAGTGCTCCAGCCCAAAAACCTGGTCAGGGCCTATTACAACATACAAGAACATATTTGGGGGGCACACCATACAATGCATTTAAATTCAAGATGGTGCTGCTATAAGACCTACAAACAGTACAAAAATTTTACAGCGCAAGACCAGGCTTTTTTCGGACACTTGTTGCTTACAAGTTAAAATTAGTATTAGTTTTTTGCTAGAAAATTACTTAGAAGCTCCAAACATTATATATATTTTTGCAGAGACCCTAGAGAATAAAAATGGTGTTGTTGCAATATTTTATGTCACACTACACACTGTGTATTTGCGCAGCAGTCTTTTTAAATGCCTTTTTTTTGGAAAAAAAAACACACATTAATTTAAAAAAATAAAACAGCAAAGTTATCCCAATTTTTTAAAATAATGTGAAATATCATGTTACGCAGAGTAAATCTATACCTAACATATCATGATTTAAAATTGTGCACACTCGTGGAATGGGGGCAAACTACAGTACTTAAAAATCTCCATAAGCAATGTTTTAAACATTTTTAATGGTTACCAGTTTAGAGTAACAGAGGAGGTCTAGTGCTAGAATTATTGCTCTTACTCTAATGATCACTGCGATACTTCACATGTGTGGTTTAAACACTGTTTACATTTGCGGCCACGACTTACATATACGTTCACTTGTGCACGCGAGCATGGAGGGATGGGGCGCTTAAAATTATTTCTTTTTTTCATATTTGTTTTATTGGGTTTTTTTTATTTTTACACTGTCTCTTTAAAAAAAAAATTGATCACTTGTATTGCTGTCACAAGAAATGTAAACATCCATTGTAACAGTAATGCTCCGTACACACGGTCGGATTTTCCGATGGACATTGTCCGATTGGAGCGTGTTGTCGGAAATTCCGACCGTGTGTGGGCGCCATCGGACATTTTCCATCGGATTTTCCGACACAAAGTTGGACAGCAGGAGATAAAATTTTCCGACAACAAAATCCGATCGCGTCAATTCCGACCGTGTGTGGCCTGTTCCGACGCACAAAGTGCCACGCATGCTCAGAAGAAATTCCGACACGGGACGGCTCGTTCTGGTAAACTTAGCGTTCGCAATGGATACAGCACTTTCGTCACGCTGCAATGTAAAAAATGGTTTAATACAGCGCACTCTCTTCTTCTTTATAATGTGACAAGAATTAAGTAGTTTTGCTGCTCATATTCACACACACTTCTCACAAACTTTTATTTGTGTTTTTTTAGTGGTATTCCCTCAATATATTGTTATTAGTTGTCACATCTGACAGTTTTATATTTTTTAGGTTTTTTTTTTTTTTTTTTAAGCCTTTTTTTATCTTTAATGTTTGGATTTTTTCCAAGGCTGATCTTTGTTCAATGTTATTTTTATTTTTACTCCAGAATATTTTTGTGTGTGTTTTGTGTGGCAAGTTACCCCAACACCATTGATATCTTTTATTATTTAATCTCCATGAGATTTTTTGTTGTTGGTGTCCCTTGTTCATTTCACATTGTATATTAGAAATGTACCTGAATCCTCACAAACAAACCATCATTTTTGAAGTAAAACACATAGGAGAGTATAATTCAAAACAAAAATCCTTTATTAAGGGCTCAGAACCAAACAAAGAGGAAGGCAACACTGGATCAACAGGAGAAATGAGTGAAGCCTGGGACCCCCACGGCAGACATCAATTCTTATGCCGCGTACACACGAGCGGACTTTCTATCCTACTTGGTCCGGCACACTTTCCGACGGACTTTGTCCGCCAGGTGCGCCGGACTTTAAAACGGACGGACTTGCCCACACACGCCGGGACTTTCCGGCGGGCTAAGTCCGCCCGTCTTTCCGACGGACTTTCGCCGGAGTTCCGGCGGACTTTCAGAATGAACGGACTTGCCCACACACGGACAAGTCCGTTCATTTTGAACGTGACTCAGGTGCGACGGGACTAGAAAAGGATGTCAATCTTGCCGCTTTTATCGGCGAGATTGACACCTTGCGAGCCCCGTCGCGGGGCATACCAGGCCCTTAGGTCTGGTATGGATTATAAAGGGGAACCCCTACGCCGAAAAAACGGCGTGGGGCCCCCCTAAAATCCATACCAGACCCCGATCCGAGCACGCAGCCTGGCCGGTCAGGAAAGGGGGTGGGGACGAGCGAGCGCCCCCCCCCCCTCCTGAACCGTACCAGGCCGCATGCCCTCAACATGGGGGGTGGGTGCTTTGGGGGAGGGGGGCGCCCTGCGTGGTCGACCACGCCCCCTAAAACGTCACAGTCCCAGCATGCCCAGGGACTGTGACATCATATGGGGGCGGGGTCTCCGCCTATATAAGTCACAACGCAGCCCTCAGAGACCAGTCCAGCCGGAGAGAGCGTCGTGTCAACATCTGGGGGAAGAGAAGAGAAGAGAAGCCAAGAAGCCAAGAAGCCAAGAAGTCCGGACCTCCGCTTGCAATAGAGCTACATGAAGACAGCGGAGGGGGCCGGTCGAAGACCTGCGACACCGGGAGAAGAGGCCGGAGAGCGGAGAAGAACCAACCGGACGCCGGGAGAAGATGAAGCGGAGGGACCCCCGAAGCCGGAGGAAGATCCCCCCCCCGGAGCTGTTTAATAAAATATTTTAAAAACCTGTGTAGTGTGTTTTATTACTTACACTTTTTTCCTAGGTAAATGGGTAGGGGTACCATGTACCCCATACTCATTTACATAGGGTGGGGGGCCGGGATCTGGGGGCCCCCTTATTAAAGGGGGCTCCCAGATTCCGATAAGCCCCCGCCCGCAGACCCCGACAACCAACGGCCAGGGTTGTCGGGAAGAGGCCCTTGTCCTCATCAACATGGGGACAAGGTGCTTTGGGGGGGGGGCGCAGGGCGCCCCCCTCCCCCAAAGCACCCACCCCCCATGTTGAGGGCATGCGGCCTGGTACGGTTCAGGAGGGGGGGGGCGCTCGCTCGTCCCCACCCCCTTTCCTGACCGGCCAGGCTGCGTGCTCGGATCGGGGTCTGGTATGGATTTTAGGGGGGCCCCACGCCGTTTTTTCGGCGTAGGGGTTCCCCTTTATAATCCATACCAGACCTAAGGGCCTGGTATGCCCCGCGCTCGCCGCAATAGGAAGATTTGTTTTTCCTATTGCAGCGAGCGCGAGATGCAATACCCTGCCCTCGTGTCGTATTTGGTCTGTCGGACCAGCCTACACACGAGCGGGCTTTCCGTCGGACCAGCACACACACGGGCGGACTTTCCGCCCGAAACTGAGTCCGACGGAAAGATTTGAAACTTTCTTTAAATCTAGGTCCGGCGGGCTTTTGGGAAGAAGTCCGCCGGAAAAGTCCGCCGCCGCCCACACACGGGCGGATTGTCCGGCACACTCTGGTCCGCCGGACCAAGTATGCCGGAAAGTCCGACCGTGTGTACGCGGCATTAAACCTCAAAATTGGTGGCCTGAGGAGTCCATATGTAAGGGAGGGCAGTCTGGTCCGGGATTCACAGAGACTCGGATAGCAGCAGATGACATCAGTGTCCCCAGGCTGTGGTACCACAAGAGGCTGCATCTTTTGGCCGACCAGACTGGATCCAGGGCAATCACTCTCTGGTCTTCCTTTCACACTTCCTTCCGGGCTGTGGCTGTGCAGTTGGAGATGTGGCAGAAGGAGGAGTAGGACCAGGAGGAGGAGTAGGACCTGCAGGAGGAGGAGGAGGACCATCCCAAAGCTGTGTGTGAGGTGTAATTTGGCCCCTCACACCTTTCGCCAGAGCCTCTGATATGAGGGCCTCACACATGGCTTTTTGGCCCTCCTCCATCCTCTGCATTTTATAGGCAATGAATGCAGCAAGGTTCTCCTGCCTGGTGTGTGGTGCTCCCAGGACCTCTGTAGCCCTACAAAAAAATCTGATAGCCGCCTCCTCTAGGCTACTCCTCCTACTGCCACTTTCTGTTTCCAGGGGGGGTGGAGGGACCTTGATATCAGCCAGCCGGCTCGGCCCAGCCACCTCCTGGCTGAGACTTCCCTGTGTATGAAAAAGGGACATGGTTTTAGTTTTTGCATCATCAATCACAATCATAAATTAGTACTCCCAACTAACATCTAGTTAACATCATTGATTGGACAAGCAGAAATATTTAGAGGAATGCTATACCTGGCTCAATCTGGGCTCCTCCACATGTGGCCTGGAAGGCCCAGGTTGGGCGTCAGAAGCCTCAGTCAGGGGGGAAGGAAGCGTGGAAGGAAGACTTGAGAGGGATGGCCTGGGTTCAGTCTGGCCTGCCAGAAAGTGCAGCCTGTCGTAGTACAACATCCTGGGGACATAGATGTCATCTGCTGCTCCGGATCTCTGTGAATCCAGGACTTTCTGGCGCTCCCTCAGATATGTGCTCCTCAGGCCACCAATGAAAATCTTTAAATAAGTGATGTCTGCCGTGGGGATCACCTGCTTCACAATTTCACACAATTGCTCCAGTGCTGCCTTCCTCTTTGCTTGGTTCTTATAATGGGGGTGTTTAATCTCCCACAGACAGGGCAGCTCCCTTAGCATCTCTATGAAGACTGAAATGAAGTCCTGATCTTCCAGTACCATATCCATGTTCACTGCAAGACACAACACAAGACAAAGCCTAATGTCACACCAAACTCTCCTAATCTTGTTACAATATAGGCCTCAATCTATAGAAGCAGTATAGGCCCAAGTTTGTCTCTTACCTTCGTTCTTACGATCGCCGCGTTCAATGCTCCTTCCTCCGCTCACAGATCAAACGTAATACGCACGCGTGTTACGCTTTATATACACTGCGCATGCGTGTAACTCCGCCCGCCCCTGACATTCTTTCTAGTGTATTCCCCGCCCCTTTTCGTTCGGCGCAGTGGGGGAAGAGCATGATGGCGGACATACAGCAGGTGCGGGCTAATTGTAGCAACAAGGAGGAGGAGGAGGAGGAAAGGGCGGATCCAGGCACGTCCCGATCCAGAAGGAGACGTTTTAAGGCCATAAATATGTCGTTTGGGGAGATGTTGGAGATGGTCGACATCATGAGGAAGTCCGACTATGACGGAAAATATGGGCCTTACCCCCACCCCAACATCCGAAAGGCCAAAATCATGGCGAAAGTGGTCAGGAGTCTCGAGTCTCAGGAATTTCGGGGTACGAAGGTCTAAAGATCAGCTCAGGAAGCGGTGGTCGGACCTGAAGTTGAGAGAGCCAGAGCAGTACCGAAAGATCTGGAGAGTGCTGCAAAAAAGTAAGTAGTTGTGCTGTGTTCCTATTCTTTCTGTCTTTATTACGTTCGTTCTGCTCCATATGCTTTGATTAGTTGTAACGTTTCCAAAGGTCAACTTTAATGTTCATGGGCACATTATTCGTTCGTATCAAACATTTTTCTTTCGGCCTCTAGAACACCATTGTTTAGGCCATATGCATTTTCACACATTTTTGGGGGCCTACTTGGATGCCAAATATTTGTTTGTGTAGATGGGTTTGTTACTAGAATGAAATGCAAACTAGATTGTGTGTAAGGAGAGGACACTGAGCAGCTGTTTTCACATCTGGACACTGGAGCACTAGTGTGGGACACAAGAACACCATTTTTATTAGGGGGCCACACAGGTGCTCCAGTGTATACTATAGGGGGGTCTCCATCTGTGAAGCTTGTACCAAACAGGTAAAGTATTGCAGCTTGACAAAGGGCAATAAAAAATATACATCTTGGAACTCGGCTAAAATAGACAATTGTACCCCACTTCCAAGCAATGTTTCCTATTTCTATAGTTCTGCCATCAAATATCTGTGTGCTAAGTATACCATTTTTGTTTTACATAGGGGAGAAAAGACTCGGACACCCCTCATCCCTGGAGACCAGAGACCCCCCCCTCTGGAAGAAGGGGAAATACCAACCCAAGAAGCTGAGCAGGAGGAAGAAGAAGACGTGGTGGAGATTGGCACCACAACAGGTGAGTGTCTGCGACCACAGGCTCAGGTAAAAGAGATGGCTGGTGGCAGATTTTTTAGACCTTTTTTTTTGTTCTTTAGCTCTTTTTAGGTGATCGTGATGTGAGGGATCCAGAACGCTTTACATCTGAAAGTGCCCAGATACTGATAGGGGAGATAATGGGGTGTAATCTCCAATTGCAAAACATCCAGCAACAAATCACTGATGTTATTAAAAAAAATAATAACATCATTGATGTTTTGGGGCGAATTTAAACCCCACAAAATCACCTGTTTTATCGTACCAAACTTTTTTCAATGTTTAGAAAAGCCAAATTTGGAGGATGCACACAGTGTGCCAACATGTGCTATCTGCCATCACGGGAGATCAATGGACGCGTTTTGGGGGGGCAACCCCTTCCTCAATTATAAAGTAGCGTTGAGGAAGGGCTTGCTCCCCCCAAACACGTCCCTTGATCCCCCCTGATGGCAGATAGCACATGTGGACATTTGTAAATTGGTGTGCATCTTCCAAATTTGGCTTTTCCAGGGGTGATTTCCCCCCATCTGAACGCTATATCAAACCCAGTTCCTAAATACTGATGTCTGATATAGCCTTCAGGTTTTACCTAATGTGAACTTTGTAAGTTCAAGTTTTTTGGCTTTCTTGTTGGTTTTACACAGGCCAGTTTTATCCGAAATGGATATTTTTATTTTTCATAATGCTACTGCAAACATTGTTATACAACAAACATGTTGGTTTGTTTTAAAAACCTTTGGTAAATGCGCATGTGATTGTGCAGGTATAAAAAAGTGCCTTACTCAAGAATGTGTGGATTATTGTCTCAACACTACAACACTTTTGGGGTGATGTAATTGTTGTTTTATGCACAAATGGGGGTTATTTCCTAAGGGCAAATCCTCTTTGCACTACAAGTGCAGGTTCAGTGCAGTTGCAAGTGCACTTGTAGTGAAATGTGTTTTTGCATTTAGGAAGTACCAGCCAACACTGTTTTTTATAAGGTTACCCAATCACGACATTTTCTGCACTCAACACATTTCTGTCAGGGTCAGCTAAAACAAACACAAGCAGTAAATGTCCACCAAGAATTTCTTTTGGTTGTTTTTTATTTGAAAAAGGTGTCACATATTGTCTGGCATATTGATAGCCCCCCTACCCGCAAAGAACTCCAGGTATCGTAACCGGACATCACGGGCATTCAGGGAGGGCAAGCCAGGATGGCCGCTTTCAAGTGCCGTCATTGTTGATGTATTTGGGATTCCGGCCTCAGGCCCAACTGAGCCAGCATAGTTGGCTGAATGTTTTCGCAGAAAATTATGGAGAACACAGCAGGCAAGTATTATATGGTTCAGTTTATACTCCGCCATATGGATGGGTGTCATAAATAATCGGAACCGGCTGGCCAGGATTCCAAATGTGTTCTCCACCACTCTTCGGGCTCTGGCCAGCCGGTAATTAAAAACCCTCTGTTCCGGGGTGAGGGTCCTCATCGGGAATGGCCGCATCAGGTGGTCCCCCAGCGCAAATGCTTCATCAGCAACGAACACAAATGGGAGACCTTCAACATTGTCCTCTGGAGGTGGCAAGTCCAAGCTGCCATTCTGGAGACGCCTGTAGAACTCCGTCTGGGCGATCACTCCACCATCGGACATCCGGCCATTCTTCCCCACGTCCACATACAAGAAGTCGTAATTAGCCGACACCACCGCCAACATCACTATACTATTAAACCCCTTGTAATTATAATAGTACGACCCCGAGTTGGGTGGTGGGACGATGTGGATGTTTCCCATCAATTGCCCCTCCGCAGTTAGGAAAGTCCCACCGCTGGGCAAAGTGGGAGGCCACAGTCTGCCATTCCTGTGGCGTGGAAGGAAACTGTTGAGGAAAAAACAATAAACATTACTATTTTTTCACAGAAACCTGGCAAGCAGATTAGACACAAACATTATGGGTCAACCTCCAGATAGCATTTATTAAGGGGAATTTAACAACAACAAAGTATAAGGTACACCTATCATATTCCCCCCCTCTCATGGGCCATTTCTAACATTATAGGGGGGGGGAACTCTTGGACAGGTAACCCTCTTCACTTCATTGAGAGATGAATGCCTAAATACAGGGTATTACTTGGAACAGCCCCTCCTTAGTTACACTATTGGCAGCCCACTGGACAGGTAAGAAGTGTCATAATACAAAGATATGGATACACACTGTACACATTTGAGCACATTTGGACATTCTGCTATTACCTATCAAGATCATAATAGGATACAAGAACTTTAAACAGTACCATTGGAAAGTATACAGGCAGGCCCTTGCACTACATGCTTTGGGGAATTCATCCATAAATCTGAGCACTAAAGAGGTGGGTATAGTGTGTATGGGTTTGGCAAAGTCAGCAGATAGATGATTGAGGATAGAGAATTGGGATCAGCTGACTTAGCAGTTGGGGGAGGGAGGGTTACAAAAAATTTGGGGACACCACAAAAAAAAGCCTTTGGCCCTCTGCCTGAATTTAAATCAAAAATAACATTTCAAAACATTTTATGGGGTGTTTGGGGTAAAGCACTACTATGGAGCTGATAAAATACATTGTTAAGTAACTACATGAGGTGAATATAGGGCAGGAGACACCATGCTGGGGAGGTTATTGAAGGGCAAATATGTATGAAGGACCTAAAATAATAATTACATAAAAATCCAGCATGCATGAGGACAAAGGGGACATTCACAGCATAATACAATCATGGTAATTAGGGAATGAGGAAAGAAATACAATATATTATCAAACATTCAATACAATAAAATGTGATATAAAAGGATAAAAATCTTACCTTCATATACTCCTTCTGTAGGACCTGTATGATGGCAGAACAGGTCTCTGGGATAATGATCCCCAGAGCCTGGGGGGAGATGCCTGTCGAGAACTTGAGGTCCTGCAGGCTTCTCCCTGTGGCCAAATACCGCAAGGTAGCGACCAACCTCTGCTCCGGAGTGATGGCTTGCCTCATGCAGGTATCCTGCCTGCTGATATAGGGGGTCAGCGAAGCCAACAAACGGTGAAATACGGGGTCCGTCATCCTGAGAAAGTTTCTGAAATCATCAGGATTATTCTCACGGATCTCACGGAGCAAAGGCATATGACAGAACTGGTCACGCTGAAGCAACCAATTCTTGGTCCATGAACTCCTCCCCACCCTGTTCATGGACTGGACTTGTGTCAAGGTCAGGACCCCAACACCAAGCCCCCGCACAGCACGAACTCTACGAGGAGTACGCACACGCAACATGGCTAGAAAACGGTCGGCTGCTCAGAACGAAGTAACAGAACGCACTGAAGAACAGCAAGGCCTGTGAAGAGCGACCTGAAAAACAGCAACGAGCGGACAAGATCGCACAGAGAACTCCAATACGAACTGACTGCACGCACTGAAGAGCAGATACAAACCCACAAGCACAAACTGAACGGCAGAAAACGATCTGAAAGCCACGAGTTTGAAAAAGCGCGAATCGTCTCTCACCAAACTTTTACTAACACGAGATTAGCAAAAGGAGCCCAAAGGGTGCCTCGCTTGGTTCTGAACTGGCCTTTTCTAGTCTCGTCGTACGTGCTAGACGTCACCGCGTTCTTGGCGATCGGAAATTCCGACAACTTTGTGACCGTGTGTAGGCAAAACAAGTTTGAGCCAACATCCGTCTGAAAAAATCCGAGGATTTTGTTGTCGGAATGTCCGATCAATGTCCGACCGTGTGTACAGGGCATAATAGTCACATGTCAGGTATTTTCTGGAGGGATCTGGGGTCTATAATACTTAAAAGCATTCAAAACACCAAGTTTGGTTGTTTTGAATACTGACATTTTTTTAAAATCTGGCACCTTTAAGGCTCCAGTAAACCCGGAAGTGACATCATGACGTTGCTTCCGAGTTACTGGATCCGAGACCCGATCAAAGTCGATTCCGGACATGCCGGCTGGTCGTTCGGGACTCCCGGTGGGATGGGAGAGCCTGGGTGGAGCGGTAGAAGGCGGCGGGAGGGAGGACATCCTCTCCTGCTGCTTGTGATAAGAATCGAGCGGCTGCTTAGTCACATTGGTAGCTATCACTAGAAAGCCAACCATAGGCTCTAAAAAATGGTACTGGGGTGATGTCTGCAGCTGCAAGGATCACCCTGGTACAACCACTTGAAGCAGAATGACCTATAGGTATGTGATTATGTGGCAAGTGGTTAAGCATTATTATACTGCTGTTCTTTACCAAAGGGAATTAAAAAAACATTTTTTTGATACATGTTCCCCATGGCAGTGCCAACACCCTATGTCAATGTTTTGACAATCCCTTGCCTATCAGCCTAGAGTCTGGCAATTACTGATTTCTAAAATTCATCTCCCATTGACCATCTCCACTAGGATTCAGATTCCGCACCTGAATTTCATACAGCTCGGCAAACCCACTTCAAACTGAATCCTGATACATTCAGCATCCTTAGACAGTTCCAGGGACAACTCTCTAAGAGGGATTGCCCTCAAACATTTACAGGACAAGAAGTGATGGCAATTCTCCACAATGAGACACAGGGCAAAAAACACCAGACAGCAGTTTTTACCATCCCTTACTTTAATCTTTCCCCTCTAGGTTATAAACTTATACAAGAGTGTCTCTCTCTGCTCTTGTATATCCTTAGGGCTGTTTATTTGCTTTGCTTTGTAATTGTATTTGCTAACTGGAAACAGAATTTGCTAGCTGGGAACAGGGTTAGTAGATATGGTGACTAAAGCCTCGTGCACACGATCGGATTTTCTGCAGACAAAACCTCTGACTTTTGTCCAAAGGCGTGTGCCTGGATTTTGTCTTGCACACAAACAGCAAGGAATTGTCAGCCAACAAACACGAACCTAGTGACGTCCTACATGGTTTTTCAGCTCTTTAGCTCCACCCTTTCGGCTCCTTCTGCTAATATCGCGTTAGTAGAAGTTTGGTGAGTGTTGATTCGTGCTTTTCATTTCATGCTTTTCATTTAGTGCTTTTCAGTTCGTCAATCAGACATGTTGCGAAATCGGAGGAGATAACGTGTTATTTATTTATTATTGGCCTTGGAGTTAATGCTTTGAACCAAGTCCACTCCAGGAGCAGGAGGAGGAGGATTTCTTGGACCAAAAATTGGTTGCTTTATTAATTGCGACCAATTAGGTCATATGCCTTTGCTGTGGGAGCTCCAAGAGAATAATTCAGATGATTTTTGGAATTATCTCCAGATGACAGACCCCTGCTTTCACCAACTCTTGGAATTGTTGACCCCCTATATTAAGAAGCAGGACACATGCATGAGGTTTTTATTTTATTTTTTCATTGAATAATAATGATTTTGATTTGTTATATTTTCTATATTTTTGGATGCCTAGAATGCACTTTTTGGTTAGGTTCTATTGGCAGATAGCATGTCTAATTTTATTTGTTTTCTTTTTTTAATGCACAATAAAAAAAATTGTGGCGAATAATACTTGGCTATGTGTTTTACTTCAAATGACAGTTTGGGAGTAAGCAGTTACATTTAAAAAAATACAATGTAAACTGACAAGGGACACCAACATAGTTGTATCTTTGATCTTAAAAACTAGGGGATAATGGTGTTGTGGTAACTTGTCCCCAAAAAAAAAAAAAAGCATAACAATATTATTCTTGATATCGCTAGAAAAAAAAAAGCCTTTGAAAATGTGTTTGCAATAACTCCCTCAGTATCACCAGCAAAGCAGCTTCATTATTATCCCATTAAAGAAGAAGAGAATGTGCGCTGCATTTTGAGATTTCATAATTTGCCACGTCACATATGTTAATTCTCTATTACGAATGTTAGTTTACAAGATCGATTGCTTCTGGCTCGGCCTTGCTTCTGAGCATGCGTGTTTGTACTTTGGACTTTTGTACACATGCTCGGAAAATCCGACAACAGACATTTGTCCGCAAAAAATTTTAAAACCTGCCATCCAACATTTGTCCGGAGTAAATCCAACAACAATTGTCCGATGGAGTGTACAGATGGTCGGATTTTCCGCCAACAGCCTGTCATCTCAAATTTCTAGTCAGAAAATCCGATCGTGTGTGCGCGGCATAAGGGCCAGTTCCCACCACAACGTGGTGTGGGAAACCTGTATTCCATGTGAATTTCCTAGACCACATTCAAAATGCACTGCACTTGTGATTTACAGTGGCTGTCAGTATTAACTTAACACCCCATGCCACAGTAATAGTATGTAATCCAGTTGCTGTGTGTTTTAAAAAGTAATGCATGCTGTACTTTTGGTGTGGTCCAGCACAATTTCAGCCCATTCAAATTAATGGGCTAAAATCACACTGCACCCAGATTGCATGTGAATTACACAGTAATACACTTTGAATTCCTGTGTGAAGCATGGTTTGAACTGATACTTATGGTAGTGGTGGTGGATCTAATTAGGCATATCAGACAGAGGTGTCTGAAAATCATATCCCAATATGAATCATCTTCTCAAACTTACAGGGTAGCACTTTCATGGGAAAAAATAACAAACAAAAAAATAATAAACTAGCATTTCAATCTCACTGGAAGTGCATCTGCTGATTAATAATGAAAAGGTCCCATTCAGATTCACTCTGTAGAGAACAAAAAGCTTTTTCTTCAGAGCAGAAACAGGTAGCAATCTGCAACGACTTTTGTTAAAGTCCCTGCAATTTACATTATTCTCCCAGAGAGAATTGTTTTTTTCATACATGAGGTAGAAACGTTCTAAGGTCTTTATTTCACACTGTATGCTGTGCTAAATATCCTTTCTGATAGGACACTGGAAGGTAGAAATAAGAGGACCTTAAAGGCAACTTGACCAGCTCTGGTAAGGTCAAATCTTTGATTATTTTCTGGAGTTGGGGCAGTCCTGTTACAGTGTAGTAATAAAGATTTTTTAAGATCCTGGTTGTGGCAGCTGACTAAACTATTCAATCATATAAATAAACAGTGGTACCAGTAATTGGTTTTTCTGGGGATGATGGTTTTGTCAGTGCTGGCAGGGGTGATGAAGCAATGATGTAATGAGAAGCACATACTGTAAGAACCTTATTTTCAAATGTAAGACTTGTATCTATCTTCTTGGTAAATGTTACTTTTTGATATAAAGCTTGAGAATATCCTAATTAAATATCAATTTTCAAAAATTTCCAATTTTGCATTTATATCTTAGGTCTAAGAGCATGACTATCCAATAATTTCCTCTTTGTAAAAAAACATTTATTTTAATTTTCCATGGCCATAGTTCACAATTTGTAAAAAATACAAAGAACATGCAGAAGTAATATGGTGGACCTCACATATATATTTTTAGCACAAATAGTACAACAGAATGTGTATATTGCCCTGTACACACGGTCGGACTTTGTTCGGACATTCCAACAACAAAATCCTATAATTTTTTCCGACGGATGTTGGCTCAAACTTGTCTTGCATACACACGGTCACACAAAGTTGTCGGAAAACCTGATCGTTCTGAACGCGGTGACGTAAAACACGTACGTTGGGACTATAAACAGGGCAGTGGCCAATAACTTTCATCTCTTTATTTATTCTGAGCATGGGTGGCACTTTATCTGTCGGATTTGTGTACACACAATCGGAATTTCCGACAACTGATTTTGTTGTTGGAAAATTTTATATCCTGCTCTCAAACTTTGTGTGTCGGAAAATCTGATGGAAAATGTGTGATGGAGCCTACACACGGTCAGAATTTCCGACAACAAGGTCCTATCACACATTTTCCGTCGGAAAATCCGACCGTGTGTACGGGGCATTAGGGTATCATTCACAAGTGTCCTAATTTTCAGGTAGGCAAGGAGTAGCTTCAAGCTTCGAACTCTCGAAAAGCAAGAAGAGCGACTAGAGAAGGTACTGAAGAGACTACATGATGAAGGCCTGAAGCTTTCAATGGAAAAGTGTCAGTTCTATCAGCCCTCAGTGAACTATTTAGGACACATAGTGTCTGAAGAAGGAGTGGCAACAGACCCTAAAAAGTTAGAAGCTGTTACCTCTTGGCCCAGGCCCACAAATGTGACTGAGCTCAGGTCATTTCTGGGTTTCTGCTCCTATTATCAGAGATTTGTGGAGGGGTTTGCAAAAATAGCTCACCCACTTACGGAGCTATTGAAGAACCAAGAAGAGGCTGATGATGGTTCAGATAAACTTGGAAAGTGGAAAGAAGGGCCCAGGATGAAGAAGGAGTCTATTCAGGATCAGTGGACTCCACAATGCCAAGAGGCATTCAAACAGTTGAAGTGGAGCCTTACCACTGCTCCGGTTTTAGCTTACGCGGATCCTGCCAAGCCCTATGAACTGCATGTGGATGCCAGCCGAGGTGGGCTTGGTGGGGTACTTTACCAGGAACATAATGGTCAATTAAGGCCCATTGCCTATGTGAGCCGAAGTCTAGCCCCTGCTGAGAAGAACTATCCCACGCCTCTTACACCTGCTTGGATGGAGAGGGCCAAAGCCCAGCTCATTAGATGGAGAGGCTTTTTCGAGAAGTGAGTTTGATGTGGGGTATGCAAAAAGCGCCGAACACAAGATTTGGCTGGAGGAAGACAAACCTTTTCGAGAAAGGGTCAGAAGGATCCCATTGGGAAATCTTGAGGATCTCAGAACAGCTGGCTGAGCTGAAAAGGACTGGGATTATCAGGGAGTGCCGTAGTCCATATGCCTCCCCGATAGTGGTAGTGAGGAAAAAGAATGGATCATTACGGCTGTGTATTGGCTATAGGACCCTGAACAGGCGGACCATTCCCGATCAATACACTACCCCTCGTATAGAAGATGCTTACAGAGTCTGTCAGGGGCGAAGTGGTTCAGTGTGCTGGATCTAAAGTGGCTATTACCAGATCCCCATGAGTCCTGAAGATAGGGAGAAGACCGCTTTCATCACCCCCGTAGGGTTCTATGAATTCAACCGGATGCCACAAGGTCTGTCTGGGGCTCTGGCCACTTTTCAGTGCTTAATGGAGAAGACAGTGGGTGGCATGAACTTGATTGAGGTGCTAGTATACCTGGATGATATCAGTGTTTGGCTGAACTCTCAAAGAGCACGAAGAGCGACTGGAGAAGGTACTGAAGAGACTACATGATGAAGGCCTGAAGCTTTCAATGGAAAAGTGTCAGTTCTATCAGCCCTCAGTGAACTATTTAGGACACATAGTGTCTGAAGAAGGAGTGGCAACAGACCCTAAAAAGTTAGAAGCTGTTACCTCTTGGCCCAGGCCCACAAATGTGACTGAGCTCAGGTCATTTCTGGGTTTCTGCTCCTATTATCAGAGATTTGTGGAGGGGTTTGCAAAAATAGCTCACCCACTTATGGAGCTATTGAAGAACCAAGAAGAGGCTGATGTCAGTTCAGATAAACTTGGGAAGCGGAAAGAAGGGCCCAGGATGAAGAAGGAGTCTATTCAGGATCAGTGGACTCCACAATGCGAAGAGGCATTCATACAGTTGAAGTGAAGCCTTACCACTGCTCCGGTTTTAGCTTACGCGGATCCTGCCAAGCCCTATGAACTGCATGTGGATGCCAGCCGAGGTGGGCTCGGTGGGTACTTTACCAGGAACATAATGGGCAATTAAGGCCCATTGCCTATGTGAGCCGAAGTCTAATCCCTGCTGAGAAGTATCCCACTCACAAACTTGAGTTTCTGGCCTTGAAGTGGGTCGTGGTGGACAAGTTGAGAGATTACCTGTACGGTACCAGAATTTGTGGTCAAAACAGACAACAACCCCCTCACATACTTGCTTACCACCGTGAAGTTGGATGCCACAGGCCATAGGTGGTTGGCTGCCCTTTCAGCATTTTACCTTCAGCCTGAAATACAGACCAGGGGTGGGTAATAGAGACGCAGATGCACTGTCAAGAAGACTCCACAGTTCCCTGGATTCTCAGGAAAATTGGACTCAGCTTGCCCCAGAAGGGGTAAGAGCCCTTTGTGAAGGAGCGGAGTGACAGGAGAAGGGTGGAGCCAGAGTTAAAGAGGTTGGAGTGACTACAGCAGAGGTGCCCAAGTGTTACTGTAATGTCTCCCAGATTGCAGAGGAAGGTCTACCTAAGTTATCAAGAAAAGATCTTCGGAGAGACCAACTGGAAGATCCACTCTGTAGCTTAGTACTGGAGGCTTTGGAAAGTCAGCAACCTGACCTACTTCTCAAGAGCACTCGGAGGGAAGCTCTCTTGCTGCATAAGGAGTGGAATCGGTTGCAGTTGCAACAAGGGGTGGTCTACCGAAGGGGCCCCTCTGATGATCTTGAGGAGAAATGGCAACTGTTTCTGCCAGAGAAACATAGGGAGAAAGTGATAATTGCGCTGCATGATTATCATGGCCATCTAGGGTCAGAAAGAACTCAACTAATAAGAGATAGATTCTATTGGCCTTACATGAGGACAGAAGTGGAGAGTTACTGTCACTCCTGCCATAGGTGTATACTGAGAAAGACTTTGCCTCAGCGAGCCGCTCCAATGGGTCATTTATCAAGCCAAGGTTCAATGGATTTAGTCTGCATAGATTTTCTGTGTTTAGAATCTGACTTGAGTGGACAAGGAAACATCTTGGTAGTTACCGATCATTTTACTCAGGCCTTCCCCACTAAAGATCAACAAGCAGTTACAGTGGCGAAGGGCTATGTCAAACAGCAGAGGGAGTAGAAATAAGAGGAACTTTGACCTCAAAGTAAGGATTCAAGATCTACAACCTGGCGACCGAGTTTTACTAAGAAATCTAGGTATTCCAGGGAAACACAAGCTGTCTAATCGCTGGAGATTGCAGCCATACGTTGTATGTAGACAACTTCCAGGGCTCCCAGTGTTTGAAATTAAACCGGAAGGAAGTGCTGGACCAGTTAAGACTTGGCATCGGAATCACCTCTTACCCACTCACCGAAGCAGTCAGGATAATCCCAGAGGAGGAGTTATCATCTACATCAACGAATGCACGTCAGCCTGTAACTAGGTCTCAGCCTGGATCCTTAATAACTGAGGATAATGTGGAGGAAGACATGGACATCAGCTGGTTGTGGTTGTCTGATACACCAGAAGCTGAAAGGAGTGTTTAATTCCAGACAAACAGAGAGGGTAGTGAGGCCCTTAGGCCAGAAGCTTCAGAGTTTGTACCACTGTCTGAACATCCTGAAGAATGTTTGACTTTGAGGAACAGAGGACTGTAATAGAACAAAATAGTGTCTGACCAGAAGTAGTGGACACACCAAAGAAACAAAGAGGAAAGAGGGACATTCGCCCACCAAAAAGACTAACATATGATACACTGGGCGAGTGTTCTGAAGTAGCTATAGTCACTAGAAAAAGGAATGTCGAAGAGCTTAGTTCTTCCTCTGCTGATTTAGAAAGAGAGAGCCCCATTTTACCCCTTGACACATCTGTATCTGATAGCAAGGTGACAGTTGTGGGTATACAGAATAGTTTCCCAACACGTGAGAATTGGTGGGAGGCTCCTATGTCTGTCTTGTGTGCACGCCTAGAGGCTAAAATGTGTAACAGAAACAGGGTCTTGCACATCTTTGGGGACCAAAGACTCAAAGCAGGGGGAGTATGTAGCGCTGACAATATTTGTTTCTAGTTATATGTAATGCTGTAAGGTTAATAAGTTGGTATATGGCACCATCTAGCAGCCAAAATATATAATTGCAGCACCTTTAGATTTCATCACTTGGGAAGTGACATGGAAGTGTTTTATTGTTTACTTCTGGAGATTAACTTGACCTACCCCACACTTGAGAGGAAATCTGGGCTGGGAGCGGCCATCTTAGGTCTCTTGTTCCTGGGACGCGTGGCCTGTCAGCAGGGCTCTGTGAGTGTGAGTGTGTGTGTGTCCCACAAAGCTGCGGCCTACCCTGTGCGGAGCGGAACAGCAGCCAGCGATCCTGGCTCCTGGCCCTTAATGAACAGAACGGCGTAGTAGCGCAGCTGTAACTTCAGATAGACTGAGGACTTGTGGAACGGAGACATCCATTCGTCTGAATTTAGTGCGGTGAGAGGGCTAATGCCCAGAAGTTTGTGTCACACTACACACATTTATATTGTTTGCAAAGTGTTGCTGGGACTGATAGTCCCATGGAACAAGTTCAGAGAGAAAAACATCATACTTGCACAGACCTTAAGTTAGACTTCATTATCTAGGAATTGACGTGGAATATTTGTTCCCCTTGAGAAGGAATATACAACCAATTTTACCTGCTTGCAATTACTATCGTGCATCATTCTACATCATTTCTTTTGGTCGCAAGCCCTGTGGATTACAATTATTGATTCTTTAGCTAGCAGAAGACTGAAGATAACAGGACTATTTCTATTAAGGCCTTGCATT
Source organism: Lithobates clamitans (assembly GCA_037952925.1). Lineage (NCBI taxonomy): Eukaryota > Metazoa > Chordata > Amphibia > Anura > Ranidae > Lithobates > Lithobates clamitans. The sequence continues at coordinate 1,286,768 of JBBGZY010000143.1, forward strand.
TAGTAAAAAATAGAGTGACTGCACTGTCAAAGCAGGGGGGGCTCCCTAGTGGATTAAAACTGTGGGGTGTTAATATTCCTGTGTTTTGTGTTTGCTACAGTGTGCTGGAGGTGGGAAGGTGCCCAGAGTTAAGGAGTTGTCACTTCGAGCACTGGTCCCACCCTGAGACACATTAATGGGGGGCCTATTCAAGAAAACCATATGTATGTGTTTGTGTATATATACTAAGTTTGTTATGAATATTCACTGTGCTTTCACATTACGTTTACGTGGCAGTATAGTCATTGTAATTACTTTTTATATCAGTAAAAGAAGTAATTTTGGTTAACCACAAATTTTTGTGTGCAGTGTTGTTTTTCTCCTGCAGGTGGAGCAACAAACACCCAGGTAGAGGTATATATTATTGTAATATATATATATATATATATGGTGAGCTATATTTTGTATCAGTATTATTACAACACTGCACTACAGCTGTGTCAAGGGGTGTAAGAGATCAGAGAACAGGCCCGATCAATATCAGCAGCTCCTTCGGGGGTTCTAGCTACACTTGTAAAGCAGAAACATTTAACAGATTCTTTTTTTGACTATATATAATTACATATGGGGTTTATTTACTAAACAGATAAACAGATCATTCACTTAACAATGAAAATTGCACTTTGCATGAGAATTTTCCCCAGAGCTTAGTGAATAAGGTAAAGCTCTGCTGACTTTAATCATTCAACCATGTGTAATTTTTTAAATTTTCCTTGCATGTAATTGGGTATTCTTTGCAAAGTGAAGATTCACTACATTCACTAAACTGTGGGGAAAATTTTCTGCAAGTGTAACTTTCCTTAAACGGCCTATTTGCCTTTAGTAAAATAACCTCATGGTATTTTAAGGAAATCAATCCTGAATATTCCTTAGAAGGCCAGATCCTGAAACTTGAATACTGTGGCCACCTAGTGCGAAGAGAGGACTCATTGGAAAAGACCCTGATGATCGAAACAATGAACATGAAGTTAAGCAAGCTTTGGGAGGCAGTGGAGGACAGAAAAGCCTGGTGTGTTATGGTCCATGAGGTCACAAAGAGTCGCACATGACTAAACACAAAGAGTCGCACATGACTAAACAACTGAACAACAACAATTTTTTAACAAAATTTAAACATTGTAAACTTCAACCTTTCACAACTCAATAATTGTTGGTGCTCCAGATGTACAAGATCCTCTTGATCCCACAAGAACATTCAAATAAGCCCTATAATAATTTTAACTAAGGATATCTTTATTTCTAACTAAAAAAAGGTCACTTTTTTGAATTTCCACTTTTGTATTACCTGTAATAACTTGTCTACTCTAAAGTCTCTCAAGAAAGCACATTGCTATAATTTAAGACTGGACGAAAATATGTTTACCCTTAAACTGTGAAGGGGTTCTTTACTGTTTAAGAAGTAAACATTTGAAACCCTCTTCCACGGGAAGTGGTTTCAGTAGAAAGTGTGGATAAATTAGAAAAACTGTCAGGCATCTTCCTCAGTCATAATAATATACAAGGCTATGAAAATTCTTAAGTTCAGTAGGAGTTGATCCAGGGATTATCTGCTCTTAAATATAGAGGCAGGATGGACCATGCACAAAGGTCTTGTGTCTTTTTTCAACCTCTTAACTATGTATTATGTAAATATGAATTTACCCTCATTGCATCGTGCAGTTGGACATCCTAAACTTCCATTAGGCCCCATTCATATCCAGCAATTTGGAATCATGGATGGAATTGCCGCAATTATGAATTACACTACGATGCTGGTAAAATGCAGCACGCGTGTTCGGGTGCCATTAAAGTGGGGTTCCACCCAAAAAAACAAACATATCTAAATAATTCTAAAAAAAAAAACAAAAAAAATTTGGATATTTTTTTTTTTTTTACTTACCTCTAAATGCCTGTTGCTAGGTGGTCCCTCGTAGTCTGCCCCTTCGTCTGCCTGGGCTGGTGACATCACTTCCCCCTGGCACAGGAAGGGCTCGGCTCTTCTCCTTCTCTCCTGTCAATCATCTGGGACCCACTGCAGGTCCCAGGTGATTAAGCGGCCAATCACGGCGCTCGGCGCCGCTCGCGCATGCGCAGTGGGTGCCAGGCTGTGAAGCCACAGCCCGGTGCCCACAGTTAAAATGCCGGCGCCGACGAGCGGAGGGGGGGGACGAGCGGGGCTTCGATCCCCCGCACCGCTGGACCCAGGGACAGGTGAGTGTCCAATTAAAAGTCAGCAGCTGCAGTATTTGTAGCTGCTGACTTTTAATTTTTTTTTTTTTTTAATGGCCCCCCTGGGTGGAACTCCTCTTTAATTTTTAATGGCACCTAAACATGGCACAGGTTTGCCACAATTTTCATGCAATAAATCACAGTGCAATCACTGCAAAACTGCATCACATGAAGCTTGTCACCCAAAAAGTAGGAGAAGCTTCTTTTGGGTGACAAGCTTTACGCAATGCGGTTTGCCATGATTGCAGTTCGATTTACTGCACGACAATTGCGGTGCAATTTGTGAATAGGTCATTATTTTAAATAACCTAAACTGATGGTATACTCTACTTTTCACATAAGTAACTGATGCCCTTTGTAAAGTTCACAAGATAAACTTAAAGCAGAAGTACAGCCAAAGCTTTTTTGGCTTCTCCTATGGATCAAAAAAGTGCAGTTTGTTCTGCGCTCCTGTGACCTGTTTTCAGCTGACAGTAAGCCAAAGCCAGCTGTTGGCTGATGTCCTGTTTGGGTGGTCAGGATCCTTCCAGAAGCCTGGACCAGGAGTTGGCTCAGCCCCTCAGCGAAAAGCTTAATCGATACAGGTTTCAGGGCCTGCCCTTTTTGCACCTCTTTTGCAGCTGCTTCTCAGTGCAGCTAACCCTTGTGCCTACCCATCCAGATCTGTTAGAACTCCTTCTCTCCCTAATTCCTCACTTTCTACTTCTCTTCATCCACAAGACTCTCTATCTGTATCTACTGCAACATGTACAACTTCAAGCGATAGGGGTTTGAGAGTCTAATAGGGCGTACACACGGTCGGACTTTGTTCGGACATTCCGACAACAAAATCCTAGGATTTTTTCCGACGGATGTTGGCTCAAACTTGTCTTGCATACACACGGTCACACAAAGTTGTCGGAAAATCCGATCGTTCTGAACGCGGTGACGTAAAACACGTACGTCGGAACTATAAATGGGGCAGTGGCCAATAGCTTTCATCTCTTTATTTATTCTGAGCATGCGTGGCACTTTGTCCGTCGGATTTGTGTACACACGATTGGAATTTCCAACAACGGATTTTGTTGTCGGAAAATTTTATCTCCTGCTCTCCAACTTTGTGTGTCGGAAAATGTCCGATGGAGCCCACAATTGGTCGGAATTTCCGACAACACGCTCCGATCGGACATTTTCCATCGGAAAATCCGACTGTGTGTACGGGGCATTACTCTACACACATTAAGTCGGGAAGAAGGTAAATTTGGGGCCATGGTGAATAGGGCCAAGTATAAGCTTGAACCTTGCCACATCTCCTAGCCATACCCTGTCATCTCCAGAAGCATCTTTGACCAGGCTGTTGTCTCTTTCACAGCTGTTGGACAGGGAGAAAAAAATGTCCCCCAATCATCTCCATGTTCAAAGTCTGAATACCAGCTTGGCAAAACAGCTGACTTTACAGCTGATAAAGTCTGTCCCCTTCCACCAGATTTTGGCATATGCTGCACGACAGTGGCAGGTACTCACCCACCAGGTCATTTGTGACAACAGCACCAACCTGCTGGCTACCTTTCTGCAGCAACCTTTCACACATGTATGTTACATAGCACATGCTGAACCCCGAGGTGTAGCTCTTCCTGGTTAGGTAACCTGGCTTCAAGAATGTCCTACAGCAGGCCAGAAGAGTGTGGGGCCACTTTAGGTGTTAATACCCAGCCTGCCTGGATGAATTTCAGTGACAACACAAGCTACCTGCCAACTGCCTTAAATGTGACATGCATATGCCCTGGAACTTAACATTAGCCATAATGAAGTGGCTGCTCCAGCATCAATGGGCCTTCAATGAGTATCTGTGTGAATACAGGACAGGCTCTGGGCATGTTGGGTACATTTCCTTCTCCCTGGCAAGGCAGCCAACTAAAGCTGATGGTATGATCCCTGATATGGTTAAGAAAGGAGGGTGTACATACTCACTGCCCCTTCCTTTCTTGGTCAGCCAGGCTGCATGCCTAAATAAGGGTCTGGTATAGATTTTGTGGAGCCCCAAGCTTTTTTTTATTATGTTAAGGGCAATATGCCTTTAAAATTTCTAGGTTACCTTGCAGGGGGCACACATTTTTTGCAAAGAACACCCCCGCCAAAATGAAGGAGTTGAGAGTACATAGTAAACATTTCTACTCTTTTGCAAGAAATTATAAACGCTAAGCAAACACACACACTATCTAAAAAAATCCCCACGATGTAAATACAATATCAGTTCCATTTGTTCAGTGATAAAGATCCAATGTAAATAATACATCAACAACCCCTCAACATGAGAACCCATGATAGGATGATTTTTTTCCCATTGCTACTTCAGATGATTCTTCTGTCACCACTTTGTTACAAATAACAATTCCCTGTTCTGCTGTTGAATGTAAACAAACAGTCTAAAGATGCTTGATGACATCACTGACTGTATATGGTCAAGACTGTCACCAGTAATCACACCAGGGATTCCTGATTGTTTTTTTTTTTACTTTCAGCAGTAGGCTGGTGACCTCTGTCATTTATGACAGAGGTCCGGAGAGAGATGACTGTCATTGTCAATTTTTTCAATTTATCTGTATTCTTTGTGTTTGATGGCAGATCTACAATGCTGGATTATGTTACCGACAATGGATTTACATTCATCGTCAATGTAGGATAATAGATATGGGGCTGGTATGGATTTTGATGGGGATCCACACTGTTCTTTTGTTTTCTTGGGGGTCTACCTCTAAATCCATATCAGACCTGAATCAGATTGATTTTTAAGACAACCATGCACTTTTTGTTTTATTGTTTGTATTCATGCAAGTATTCATGTTTGTTGTGTAGGGCTCCTCAAAATCAATACTAAACTCTTGGACCTGGTATGAATTTTTCAGGGAACTCCCACTTACTTTGTTTACAAACATAACCTTGTTTGTTTACATGCAGATTGGAACTGTCATTTATCCACAATCTTTTTTTCTAATGCCGCGTACACACGAGTGGACTTTACGGCAGACTTTGCTTGGCGGACTTTAAGCCAGACTTTGTCGGCTCCTTGCGCCGGACTTAAAAAGGGATGGACTTGGACACACATGATCACTGCAAAAGTCCGCTGGTTTGGAATGCGGTGACGAACAGCACGTATGACGGGACTATAAAAAGGAAGTTCCAGCCCCACTACGGCACCCTTTGGGCTCCTTCTGCTAATCTCATGTTTATCTCGTGTTAGTAGAAGTTTGGTTAGAGACGATTCGCGCTTTTCACACTTCAGCTTATTTTGATCATTTTCTGTGGTTCAGTTTGTGCTTGTGAGGTTGGTATCTGCTTTTCAGTGCGTATTGGTCAGTTCGTAACCTGCCTAGCAGGCCGTTCTGGTCCGCTCTTTCCTGATTTTCAGGTCGTCCTTCATAGGCCTTGCTGTTCTTCAGTGCGTTTGTTATAAGTTTGTTTGTTTGACCAGCCGACCGTTTTGAAGCCATGTCGCGTGGACGTACTCGTTCTCGAGTTCGTGCTGCATGGGGACTTGGTGTTGGGGTTAGTACTTTGACCCGAGTCCAATCCATGAACAGGGCGAGGAGGAGTTCATGGATGAAGAATTGGTTGCGCCAGCATGACCAATTCTCGCATATGCCTTTGCTCCGTGAGCTCCGTGAGAATAATCCTGAGGATTTCAGGAATTATTTTCGGATGACGGACCCCTTTTTGAGCGTCTGCTGGCTATGCTGACCCCCTATATCAGCAGGCAGGATACCTGCATGAGGCAAGCCATCAGTGCAGAGCAGAGGCTAGTTGCCGCTTTAGGTTACTTGGCGACTGGGAGAAGTCTTCAGGACTTGAAGTTCTGGACAGGCATCTCCCCCCAGGCTCTGGGGATAATAATCCCAGAGACTTGTTCTGCCATCATTCAGGTCCTGCAGAAGGACTATATGAAGGTAAGTTTTATCCTTTAACATTACATGATATGTATTAAATGTTTGCTAATGTATTGTCTAAATGTCCTCCTTACCTAATTACCATGCTTGGAATATGCTGTGAATGTCCTTTTTATCTTCATGCATGCCAGTTTTTTTTACATTAATCATTTTTTGCCCTACATGCATATTTACCTTCAATAACCTCCCCACCATGCAATCCTGGGTCCATTTATATCTCTAGCCTCTAGTCCCTTGAACAATGTATATTGTCAGCTCCATTGTACTGGTTGACCCTCCCCCACCCCCTCAAATGTTTGAAACTGTCAGGTGTGTTTTTGACCCTAATTAGAATCCCCCCCCACCCCCTCAAATGTTTGAAACTGTCAGGTGTGTTTTTGACCCTAATTAGAATCCCTCCCCCACCCCCTCAAATGTTTGAAACTGTCAGGTGTGTTTATTAACCTAATTAGAACCCCTCCCCCCACATTCAAATTGATCAATGGGCCATCAGAGGGGGTGAGTAATCTTATAAGTGGGCCTTATGTTTTTAGAATTAAAATTACAAACACACATATTAATAATATTCGACTGCTGTTAATGTCAATAATGTTTTTGTGTAATCTGCTATCCAAGTTATGTTTAAAAGTACTTATCTTATTTTTTTTTCACTCCACAGTTTCCTTCCAGTACACAAGAATGGCAGACTGTGGCCTCCCAGTTCGCTGACCATTGGGACTTTCCCAACTGTGTCGGGGCGATTGACGGGAAGCATGTCCACATTGTGCCACCACCCCATTCAGGGTCTTATTTTTATAACTACAAGGGGTTCCATAGTGTAGTTTTGATGGCAGTGGCCTCGGCACATTTGGACTTTCTGTTTGTGGACGTGGGGAAGAACGGCCGGATGTCTGATGGAGGAGTGTTTGCACAGACCGAGCTGTGCCAGCGTCTCCAGACTGGTGGTCTGGGATTGCCACCTGATGACCAGAATGTGGATGGACTCCCCTCAGTTTTTATCGCTGATGAAGCATTTGCTCTCGGTGAGCACTTGATGAGGCCGTTCCCCCAAAGGACACTCACCCCTGAAAGGAGGGTATTTAATTAGTGGCTCCATTTGTTCCTCTCAGCCATAAATCTGGCGGACTATAAATTAATCACAACATACTAGCTTGCTGCATACTCCATAATTTTTTACGAAGACATTCGGCTACATATATTACATCTGTTGGGCCTGAGGCCGGACTTGTACAAGATCAAACACTGACAGGCCTGGAAATTAGACGTATTGGCTTGGCCCCCCAAACCGCATGTCAAGTGCGTGAGCGATATGTGAATTATTTTAATGGTCGGGGGGCCATTGCTATTCAACAAGAGCTATAATTTTTACAAAAAATAAAGAAAATAAATTTTGGATAAAATATCTTGTTTTTCTTCTTGTTTGCATTTAGTTTCGTCTGTCTCCTAGTGCATTTGTAGTAGTGGCAAGTGCATTTACCTTTAGTTAATAAGGCCCTTTGTCACTGTAACCACACACAAATTTGCAAAACATTTTATTGAGAAACAATCAGCTACACACATTGTAGTAGTAACATTTTTACTGTGTGCACATTGAAAGGTGCATTTTTTTGGAACCTTTATTTTTGTTTTTTGTTTTTTTTTTGTTTTTTTGTTTTTTTAAATAATTTTTTTTTTTAAGGTTATTAAAGGCATATTTAAACAAAAATAGACCTTGTTTAAAAAAAAATACAATTCACAACAGTGTTTTGAAAAACATACAAAAAAATAAAAGAACTTACAAAGTTCAACATGTTAATAACGGTGCTGGTGATGTCACCCTTGTAAATCCTAAATTTTTCAGATGCTCAAAATTGAGCATTAAAAAAGGGTCAAGTCAACATGTGCTATCTCCCATCATGGGGGAGCAATGTACGTGTTTTGTGTGTGCAATCCCTTTGTTCCGCTCACCTTAAAAAAAATTTGAGGATGAAGGGGTTGCAAACACAAAACAAGTACATTGATATCCCCTGATGGAAGATAGCACATGATGACACATGGTGTGCATCATCAAAAATATTTTTGAAGGAAAAAACTACAACAAAATTGGAAGAAGAAACAAACTTGACAAGGAAATGAAGAACATGATTGATGTTTTTAGGCAAAACGTTATTATATTCTGCCCAAAACATCAATCATGTTCTTCATTTCCTGTTGCATTGAGTCCAGGCGAAGTTTCATGCTGTGAATTTGGTCACGCATTTGATCAATTTGGCCATTCCACAACATTATCTGGCCAATCAGTCTTTGGGCACTGTCTGTGCTGAATGGCTCTGCCGCTTGGCCTTCCACAACCAGAAGCTCCCCTAAAATGTGTGTAAAAAAAATGGGTTAAAATATTTACGCCTAAATACATTACCTTAAGCTGGGGTGTCAGTCACTCTTCAGCCTCAGGCTGGTGACTTGGGGGGGTCCTGGGATCCTTGGACTGTTGTCTGAGTCTTTTCTCCCCTATGATAATTCAACAAAAGGTATAGTTAAAACACAGTGATATTTTATATTTTTCAAATTAATATGAAACGTTGGTTATGAGTTGTGGACAATTGCCTTTTTTTGTCCTCAAAAATTTAGAAGACAGGATGAACATTCCCTCTGAACAACAATTATAAACAATACACATTTTCATGCAAGTTTCACAGATGCAGACACCTCAATGATCTCCTGTGTATTACCCCTCAAAAATGTAGTTATGGTCACATAGTACACTAGTGCTCGTGAGTCCAGATGTGGAACCAGCTGCTGTGTCCTGTCCTTACATTACACTGAATCATTTTTGAACAAGCATTATATTTTCCAACACATCTACACCACATCAACAAATTTTGGGAATACGACAAATCATCAAGACCTAAATGTATGTCCAACCCTGTACCATCGTATTTGGCGAAAAAATAACGTCATTTTCTTTAGTATCATATGTATTTTACAAAGAACGGTCTTTACGAACGATGCTGTATAAACGAAAAAAATATGTATCAGCATGCAAGTTAAGTATCTCAATAGGAACACACAACAAGTACTTACTTTTTTTAAGCAGCTTCTTTATTCGCCAATATTGTTCTGGCTCCCTACTTTTGATGTCAGACCACCGCTTCCTCAATTGTTCTTTAGAACGTTTAGTGCCAAATTTAGCTTCTAGAGCGGTGACAACTGAGGACATTATTTTGTCCTTACACATATTCGGTCGTGTGTACAGTCCTTTTTTGATATCGTAGTCCTCCCTTCTCAATATGGACACCATCTCCACCATCTCTTCAAAAGCCATGTTGGTGGCCCTATATCTCCTCCGGGATGTGGATGGTTGTGGCTCCGGGCTTTCCTCCGCGCTACTTCCAGTTAATCTCATCGCCATCTTTCTCTATCTACTCCCACTGCGCAACGAAGAGTGAAGTGGCGGGGACAAATCATACTAAAGAACGTCAGGGGCGGGCAATGCAGGCGGAGCATGACACATGCGCAGTGTATATAAAGCTATTACGATGGCCTACGTATGTCCGTGCAGAAGTAGCGAGCGCCAGAAACAAAGGTAAGATTAAACGTGGCGGTGTGTGTGTATATGTGTCCCCTAGATTCTTCACAAAATAATCCTGGGAGTTCTGACTGACATTACAGTTTTGATCTTGTGTCTTGTCTTTCAGCAACAATGAATCCCTTTAAAGAGGCTGATTTTTTGTCCAGATTAATCGATTTATATCAGGAAAAAAAAACCTGTGGGAGGTCAAACACTCACTATATTTCAATTCGAGCTGTAAGGAAGGCAACACTGGGCACACTTTTAGAATTTGTGAAGACTCAAGTCCTCCAGGCAGACCTCAAGTTTGTGGACAAGAAAATTGGTATCTTGCGAAACATGTATAAGCGGGAACACAATAAAATCCAGGAGTCGCTCAGATCCGGAGCAGCAGCCGACCAAGTTTATGTACCCAAGTTGTGGTACTACCACAAAATGCGATTCCTGGATGACCAGACAGAAGCCAGGCAATCACTTTCGACCCTTCCCCCCACCCTTCCCCCCACCCTTCCCTCCAGCCTTCCCCCCATTCTTCCCTCCAGCCTTCCATCCACCTCCACCCCAGCTGAGGAGTCCCAGGAAGAACTGGGCCTTTTCATCCTTGATGAAGTGGATGTGCCCAGCTTCAGTCAGGTATCCTTTTTTGTGGAATTTGTAATTGTGTAAATGTTATTAATGATCTTAACGTGTCAAATTTTTAAGTGCTTCATAAAAAATGACTTCATCACAAATATTTATATGTAGACATATCACTAGACAGTAGTGGCCAAAAATATACTTCTGCATAGGTGTGCGCAGCCTCTTGCATTAGGGTGTGCACCCCAAACCTCAAATACATATGCATGTGTATATGTACTGATGGTGTCAGTAGGGCAGTGGACAGTGCCATTATTTTTATTTTATTTTTAAATAAATAATTTTGTTTTGTAATTTTTTGGGGGGGATGAAATATCAGTGGTCTGAACAGCGGGGAATATGCACCACACAAGGCAATTAGGGTGTGCCCAGGCTGTACCCTGTGCGCACGCCTATGTACTTCAGATATTGTTGATCAGCTGGAATAATGGTGGGGTCAAATAGATAGCCTTTACTATTTGTTGAGAATTATATTTGCAAGTCATGAGCTGAAAATTGTGTGTGATTGCGTAACACAAAATTACAACTATGTCCCTTTTTTGACACAGGATGACCTCAGCCAGGAGGAGGCCTTGACCAGTGGGAGAGAGGAGGGGGCCTTGCCCAGTGGGAGAGAGGAGGAGGCTGTGGCTGGGCCGAGTAGAAGCTGCACGGAGTGTCAGGTGCCTCCCCTCTGCATTCTCACCAAAAGGCCCAGAAGAATGACCCAAACTGAGGAGGAATCCCTAGCCCTCATTCGTGAAGCCAGCCAAATCCTCAGCACACCACCCAATGCAGAGGAGGCGTATGGGACCTATATAGCCAGCAGATTGCTGGAATTGGAAAAGGGGCAACGCCTCCTCTGTGAGGGTTTGATTTTTCAGGCCTATCAGAAGGGCTTGAGAGGGGAGCTTACTGCTACAACCTATCTAGCAGATGAAGCCACTCCTCCTCCTCCTCTTCCTCCTCCTCCTCCCCCAAGTACACCAATAGAGGCCCAGCCTCTGAGGAAGGCTGCAGAGAAGCGTGGAGGGAAGGCTGCAGAGAAGCGTGCAGGGAAGGCTCCACGGAAGACTCGAAAGTGATTGCCTGGTTTCTGTCTGGTCTGACTGTGCTCCCTGTGCTCCCTAGTCACAAGATACCAATTTTCTTGTCCTAAAACTTGATGGGTGTCCTGGGGGACGAAAGGCTTCACAGATTCTAAAAGTGTCTCCAGTGTTGCCTTCCTAATTTTTTGTTAACCAAAATAAATGGAGTTTTTCGTTACCTTACATTATTGACTGTGTTTTGATTCCAAAACGACATTTTGTTTGGGAGTAGGCAGGTACAGGTCAAAAAGACTATGGGGTTGATTTAATAAAAGCAAATAGACTGTGCACTTTGCAGAGGGCAGTTGCCCTCTGCAAGTGCAATTGCTCCAGAGCTTAGGAAATGAGGTAAGGCTTGACTTTGCAAAGAGTACCCAATCCTGTGCAAGGAAAATTCAAAAATCAGCATTTTTTGCTTGCACATGATTGGATGATGGAAGTCAGCAGAGCTTCTGCTCATTTACTAAGCTCTGGAGCAACTGCTCTTGCAGAGGGCAACTGCACTTTGCAAAGTGCACAGTCTTTTTCCCTTTAGTAAATCAACCAGGGCCGGACTGGCCTACCGGGATACCGGGAGTATTCCCGGTAGGCCGCCTGAGTTGCTGCGGCTGCAGTGCTCCCTTCCTGCTCCTGTGTGTCACGGTCTGTGTTCGGCGGCCGCGCTGTGACACGGTCCCGCCCCCCTAGACCGGCTTGTGTGATAGTGGATAGAATCAGTGTTCCGCCTATCACACGAGCCGGTCTAGGGGGGCGGGACCATGTTACAGCGCGGCCGCCGAACACAGACCCAGCCAGCTCCGTGACACACAGGAGCAGGAGAGAGGGACGGAGCAGGAGAGAGGGATACTGTAGATGCCCGCCCGTACAGTCCGCCCTGTGTGCCTGTATAGGAGGATCGGTGGGGGGGGCCGCATATAGAGGAAATTAGCTTTCTATATTCCTCCATGCAGCCGCTGAATACTTGCAGGAGGGAGAGGAGGAGAATCAAGTATTCAGCGGCTGCATGGAGGAATATAGAAAGCTAATTTCCTCTATATGCGTCCCCCCCGCCGATCCTCCTATCCAACTTCTTTTACTGGCCCCCCCAGTTCTCCTTGTGCTCCCTGGCTCCCCCCCATGCTCTCCTCCCCTTACCACACTCTCCAGCCCCCCCCCAGTTCTCTCCACCCCTGTTTTTTCTGCCCCCCCTGCTCTCCAGCTCTCCCCATCCTACTCTATCCACCATCCCAGTGCTCTTCACTCCCCCAGTGCTCTCCACCCATGTTCTTTCTCCCCCCCCCAGTGCTCTCCGCCCCCCACAGTGCTCTCCAGCCCCCCATTCTCCGCACCCCAGTTTTCGGTCCCCCCCGGTGCTCTCAAGCTCCACCCATCACTCTCCAGCCCCCCCGTGCTCTTTGCCCCCCGTGCTCTCCACCCCTGTTTTTTTTGGCTCCCCCTCCAGTGCTCTCAAGCTTCCCCCCCAGCACTCTCCGCTCCCCACCCCTGTACTCTCCACTCCCCCGCCAGTGCTCTCCAGTCCCCCGTGTTTTCCACCCCTGTTCTTTCTGGCCCCCACTGGTGCTTTCAAGCTCCCCCCATTGCTCTCCACTCCCCCCTGCTCTTTGTACCCCCCAGTGCTCTCCACCCCTGTTTTTCTGCCCCTCCTCCACTGGTGCTTTCAAGCTCCCCCCATTGCTCTCCACTCCCCCCTGCTCTTTGTACCCCCCAGTGCTCTCCACCCCTGTTTTTCTGCCCCTCCCCCAGTGCTCTTCGCCACCCCACACTCTTAGCCCCCACAGTGCTCTCCACCTTTGTTCTTTTTGGACCCCCAGTGCTCTCAAGTCCCCCCCCCCAGCACTCTCCGCTTCCCATCCCTGTGATCTCCACTCCCCCCTGCTCTTTGCCCCCACCCATGTGCTCTCCAACTCCGCCAGTACTCTCTGCTCCCCCTTCTTCTCTTCTGAGGATAGCTGAAGGTGCAGGTGGCCAGGGACCACTTCATCTTACAGCAAACAGATCCTCTGGAAGGAGCACTGTCCCCATCCAAAACGAGAACAGACCCTGCCTGCTGTTGGCCATCATGGATATCCTGCTGGCATGCAAGGTACCGTACCGAGCATCAACAACACACCTTCCCACAGACAGGAACTGCTGACTGGGCCATGGGGCACAGGAGGGGCTGCAATGATGGGCACAGTGAAGCTGCATTCCTGGGCACAGTGAGACTGCATTCACTGGCACAGTGAGACTGCATTTGATGGGCACAGTGAGGCTGCATTGATGGGCACAGTGAGGCTGCATTTATGGGCACAGTGAGACTGCAATGATGGGCACAGTGAGGCTGCAATGGTGGGCACAGTGAGGCTGCAATGGTGGGCACAGTGAGGCCGCATTCATGGGCACAGTGAGACTGCATTCACGGGCAGAGTAAAGCTGCATTTGATGAGCACAGTGAGACTGCATTTGATGAGCACAGTGAGGCTGCATTGATGGGCACAGTGAGGCTGCATTGATGGGCACAGTGAGGCTGCATTGATGGGCACAGTGAGGCTGCATTGATGGGCACAGTGAGGCTGCATTGATGGGCACAGTGAGGCTGCATTTGATTGGTACTGATGAGGCTGCATTTGATAGGCTCTGGTGAGGCTGCATTTGATGGGCACTGGTGAGGCTGCATTGAGCTCCTGTATCATGTCTGCAGTCTCTGACCATCTCCTGTATCATGTCTGCAGTCTCTGACCATCTCCTGTATCATGTCTGCAGTCTCTGAGGGAGTCTGCAGAGGAGTCAAGAGTGGGAGCACCGCCGGGATGGGGGTCATGGGAGAAGTCAGACAAGTGTTGACTGTGGAGAGGAGACTATAGGATAAAACCAGAGCCACCGAGCTGGAGCCGACTGACTGAGCCCTACACGGTGCACCTGAGAGGAGGTCAGTGACAGCACCGCTAGGCCAGTCTGAAGGGGGGGTCACTGATGTAAGGGGGGAGTGAATACGATAATGTAAGGGGGCACCGATATAAAGCACAGCCTTATATCAGTAACCCACCCCCCCTTACCTTAGTGTATTCTTTCTGCGGAAGGTGGTCCCCCCCCCTCCCACGTTCTGAGTTCCTGGGGTCCCCCTTGATGATCGATCTCTTACCACTTTTAACTGGAATTTGCTTTTATATATATATATATATATATATATATATATATATATATATATATATATATATAAAGCCCTATGTGATTTCATATCTGTCTTATCTATATATAATACACTCTTCAAATGTGCATTTTATGGTTTTCCCTTTCATGAACAAGAAATCAATGACGTTATGCTGTTGCGGTGGTATAATAATGCTGTGGGGCTGGTATGAAATTTTTTCCAGGGCTGGATGTTATTCCCAGTCCGGCCCTGAAATCAACCCCTATGTGTGTTTTTTACAAAAGGCTAAATCATTTCTAAAGTCAAGTGCAAAGTACTAGTGAAAAGTGCACTTTAGAAATTGCACTGCAAGTGCACTTGTTGGAAGTGCAGTCGCTGTAAATCTGAGGGAAAGAGCTCAAATGAGGGGAAGCTCTGCTGATTTTATCATACAATCATGTGCAAGAAAAAGGTTTTTTTTTGGGGGGTTCCTTGCATGTGCCCCTCGTGTCCCTTGTACAATTTAGCACACATTGTAAAATAGATAGTGTTTAAATCTAAAAAAAAAAAAAAGATGAGTCCAAAATCTAATTTAATACTTTATTTATGGAGATCTGGCTTTTTAAAAATATCATATTACTCATGGCATGAGGATAAATCATGAAGAAAGTACTTTGTGAGAACTCTATGTGAATAAAAAGCACCAAAACAACTTCATTCCTCTCGCATTATAAAGAAAAAAAAAATGCTGTATTAAAAGATCACAGAAGTGGAATGTGCTAGCTTCAGTACGAAGGCTAGTTTTACCAGACCGAGCGCTTCCGTCTTGTAATTGCTTCAGAGCATGCGTCAGTTTGAGTTCGTCGGACTAGCACACAGACGACCGGTTTGTCCACTAGAAAGAAGAGTCCGTCAGATAGATTTAAAACATGTTTCAAATCTGAGTCCGTCCAACTTTTGAGCAAACAAAGTCTGCTGGAGCCCACACACGATCGAATTGTCTGACGAAATCCAGTACACAGGACCAAGTCTGCCGTAAAGTCCGCTCTTGTGTAAGCGGCATAAGGGTTACTTTTGCAAGAGTACATTGTACAGGTGCACCACTACATGTGCAGGTTTGAGGCATTCCCAACCATGTTATATTTAGGGTTCATGGATCCTTCAGCAAACTGAACCCAGGCCATGTCCCTAATATTATTGTACAGGTTTTATATAGCTATTAAACAAATTATCCTTGCAAACAAATTAGAGCAAATAACCAAGCTGCAAGCACAACGTGAAAAAACACCTTGCCAATACTATACTATACTATATATTAAGTACTGCACTCCAGAAACACAAAATCTGAACAGTGCAAGACTCTCAAAACAATGTGTATACATAACATTAAAAAAGATAACAATAAAATACAAAACATAACCACTCCAGTCATTCAATGACAAACTTTGACAAAGTGACAAATAAACTCAATATTTCATGATAAATCAGTCCCAAAAAAATAAAAGAAAGAGTTCAGATACTTTTATGCACACAGTGATAATCCTTCTGCAAAACTTTCGTCATCCCCTTTGGGCACTCTCTCACCTTTGGAATAGAGAGTAAAAATAAATAATAAATATCAATAAATTATTTTAAATTGTCCTACAAATATATATTTGGAATCATATCTTTATTATTTTTGGCAATAACCTGGTGTGGATGGATTTCTGCCAGTCAGAGGCTGTGTCACGCCCCTCCAGCTTTTATCTTAGAATAAGAGGGAGGTGAAGTTTCCATCAATCTACACAATATCGCATCCTTATTATGTTTAGCAGGTTTAGTGTTTTAGTGTGCATGAAGGAGGAGGGAGAAAGTGGGCTGTCATTTACCACTGTGTATACGCCCACATGTGTGACTCTATAGTCACATGGACTGCTCAGATGTGATAGGATAGACAAGCTCAGCATAGACTTTCCGCAACAACTGCAAAATCCCTAGCTGAATTGGGGAATTGGAGAGAAGGTGGAGATAGAGAGCAGCAGGATCAATCAAAATACAGAAAATGAATCTCATAGTGACTGAGTTAGAAAGCATAACAGCATAATACAGCATTTATTGATACTTTTTTATAATGTGGGTTTAGTAACACTTTAACCACTTTCTTACTAGGCACTTAAACCCCCCTTCTATCCAGACCAATTTTCAGCTTTCAGTGCTCTCACACTTTGAATGACAATTACTCAGTCATGCAACACTGTACCCAAATGATTTTTTTGTCCTTTTTTTCATACAAATAGAGTTTTATTTTGGTGGTATTTGATCACCTCTGGGTTTTTTATTTTTTGCGCTATAAATGAAAAAAGACCGAAAATTTTGAAAAAAATACACATTTTTCCTAATTTCTGTGATACAATTTTGCAAATTCGTAATTTTTCTTCATAAATTTTGGTCGCAATTTATACTGCTACATATCTTTGGTAAAAATAATCAAAAGTTTGTGGAAATGATTTGGTCTGTGTGAAAGTTTTAGAGTCTACAAGCTATGGTGCAAATCATAAAAAAATTATTACATCTGATGTACTGGTGTTAGACCCTAACAAGCCAGGAAAGTACAAATGCCCCCCAAATAACCCCTTTTTGGAAAGTAGACATTTCAGTGTATTTAGTTAGAGGCATGGTGAGTTATTTGAAGTTGTATTTTTTTCCCACAATTCTTTGCAAAATTGAGATTTTTTTTCCCCACAAAATTGTCATTGTAATAGCTTATTTCTCTCACATGGCATGTGTATACTACAAATGACACCCCAAAATACATTCTGCTACTCCTCCTGAGTATTACGATACCACATGTGTGGGACTTTTTCGCTGCCTGGCCACATACAGAGGCCCAACATGCATGGAGCACCATCAGGTGTTCTAGGAGCATAAATTACACATCACATTTCTCAACCACCTTTTACACTTTTGAAGGCCCTGGATCACCGGGACAATGGAAACACCCACAAAATGACCCCATTTTGGAAAGCTAATACCCCAATGTATAATCTATGAGGCATAATGAGTCTTTTGAATGGTTTATTTTTTTCCA
Organism: Lithobates clamitans; assembly: GCA_037952925.1. Taxonomy (NCBI): domain Eukaryota; kingdom Metazoa; phylum Chordata; class Amphibia; order Anura; family Ranidae; genus Lithobates; species Lithobates clamitans. Next base: position 1,304,364 of record JBBGZY010000143.1, read on the forward strand.
GAAGTTTTTGGAAAATGTGGAAAAAAATGAAAACACATTTTTTTTTAAACAAAGTTGTCCGTTTATAAGATATTTCCAACACATAGCATTTAGATAGCAAAAATGACACTCCAAAATACATTCTGCTACTCCTCCTGAGTATTACGATACCACATGTGTGGGACTTTTTCGCTGCCTGGCCACATACAGAGGCCCAACATGCATGGAGCACCATCAGGTGTTCTAGGAGCATAAATTACACATCACATTTCTCAACCACCTATTACAATTTTGAAGGCCCTGGATCACCGGGACAATGGAAACACCCACAAAATGACCCCATTTTGGAAAGCTAATACCCCAATGTATAATCTATGAGGCATAATGAGTCTTTTGAATGGTTTATTTTTTTCCAGAAGTTTTTGGAAAATGTGGAAAAAAATGAAAACGCATTTTTTTTTACACAAAGTTGTCCGTTTATAAGATATTTCCAACACATAGCATTTAGATAGCAAAAATGACACCCCAAAATACATTATGCTGAGCAAAGCGTAAGCAAAAGATTACCTGTGGTTGTAGTAGCGCAGTTGTACACAGGAGGATAGCACTGGTCCAGGCAGCAGGCAGGGACTTGGTCAGCAGCGGCGAACACAATTGTCCAGGCAGCAGGCAGGGTTACTGTCCATATAAAGTCCAGGGTCAGTGCAGGCAGAGATATTGTCCGCAGTGCCAAAAATATTGGTCCTGGTAGTAGGCAGGTCCATGTGGTGTGGTCAGTGCGACAGGCAGAGGCATGACGGCATTAAGTCCTACAGGCAGAAGTAGGGCCTCGTTCAGGACAGAATGGGGACAGGGGTAGAGGCTTCTCCCACCCAAATCTCTTTGAAGCCTCCGAGTCTCCAGACCCTAATCTAGGATTGAGAAAACAAAAAAAATTGTTTTCTTCATCCAGAAAAACAATTCTGGAGCCCCTCACATATGTGAGACCCCTGTGTTGAATCCCACTAGTCCAGTATCAGGGTACAAGATCAGTCCAAGAGGCAGGCAAATATCATGGTCAAACAGTCCAAGGTCAGTTCCAGATCAGGCAGATGTATGTACAGAATCGTTAGGCAGAAGCATGGTCGAATAACACTACAGGGTCAGTTCCAGATCAGGCAGAGGTATGTACAGAATCGTTAGGCAGAAGCGTGGTCAAATAACAAGCCAGGGTCAGTTACAGAGGAGGCAGTGGCATAAGGGGTGTGAGGGTAAATTGCAGGAACGGAGGCTTACATTTACCATACTTCACTAATAATTTAGTGAAGTATGGTAACGACGAAAACATTCACCTACGCAGAGGCCTGGTTCAGAAGGACATTGTGTACAATAATAAGATGTGTCTCTTCTGAATCCTGCTGTGGTACACACCTTACATTTTTTTTGCCGTCGTTGGCCTGTTGGTTTGGGAGGGATCTTATCGGGAAAGTGGCGTTCGGAGGGTCGACTTAGAACATCTGATCGGATATTTTCTGGGGGGCCGTTCGGAAATGTAAGGGCAGTGAAAACTTCCTCCTGGTAGCCAAGGAAGCATTTGGGGTTTTGGGTGGAGTTACGATAAATGACATATGAATTGTAGATGGCCAAATGAAAAAAATAAATTGCGACTTTCTTATACCAATGGTATGTCCGTCTTGTAGCAAGGTAAGGTTCCAGCATCTGGTCATTCAAGTCGACTCCCCCCATAAACAAATTATAATCAAAGATGCATTTAGGTTTCTGTATGGGGCCATTTCTTCTGGGGATTTCCATGAAGGTATCATCGTGGATTGAAGACAACATGTACACATCTCTTTTGTCTCTCCACTTCACTGCCAAAATCTCGTTGTTTCGTAGACTTGCCGTTTCTCCTTTTCTCAATTTTTTTATTGACCAGACTTTGAGGAAAGCCCTTCCGGTTCTTTTTAATGGTACCACATGCAGGCGCCTTCTTCTGATGAAGGTTGTGGAACAGGGGCAGAGATGTGTAGAAATTATTTACATACAGGTGGTAGCCTTTCTCCAGTAGGGGATATGTGAGGTCCCAAACAATTTTCCCACTTGATCCCAAGTAGTCTGGGCAATTAGGGGGTTGCAGCTGGGTGTCCTTCCCTTCGTACACTTTGAAGGCATACAAGTAACCTGTGGCTCGGTCACATAATTTGTATACCTTCACCCCATAGCGGGCCCTTTTACTGGGAATATATTGTTTTATTTTAAGCCTGCCACTAAACTTAATAAGGGACTCATCCACACATATGTTTTTGTCCGGGGTAAACAGCAGGGGGAATAGTGCAGAAAAATAATTTAAAAGTGGCCGAATTTTGAAAAGTCTGTCATAGTTTGGGTCATTTCGGGGAGGGCACTGGGTATTGTCGTTGAAATGAAGAAACCTCAATATCATGAGGTATCTGTTTCTGGGCATTACCTTGGAGTATACTGGCATGCGTTGGAGGGGGTGGGTTGACCAATAGGACAGCAAAGTGTTTTTTTTTGTGAGTCCTATGTTAAAGGTGAGCCCTAAAAAAACCTTCAACTCCTCCACTGTTAGGTCTCTCCACTCATAGGGATGGGCAAAGTAGGACGTTGGATTATTCAAAATGAATTGCTATGCATAAAGGTTGCACTGGGCCACAATATTTGACAGCATGTCCTCAGTAAAAAATAAATTAAAAAAATCTATTGGGGAAAAATTCTCCATGTTCACCTGGACTCCTGGCTGGGCAGTGAAAGGGGAAATGTTGGCTTCTCCTGAATTAGGAGGAAGCCACAAGGGGTTCATAGGGAAGGCTGGCATGGGTCCTTAGCCTTTCTTGCCGAGGCACTGCGGTGCTGGTGGATGGCACTGCGGTGCTGGTAGATGCCACTGCCTCCCCACCAGAACGCCTTCGTTTTGGGGGCCGAATCTCTTCCTCCTCTGAGTCACTCAGTGTTCCACTACTGAGGACTGGCTCATAATTTATGTCCGACTCAGAATCGGAGTCGGAAAGGGAATCCGAAAAAGAGAGCTCCCCGTTGCTCTTGTCGGCCTAGGACAGTATTTGGTACGCCTCCTCGGTGGAAAAGCTTCTTTTGGCCATGGTTGCTAAGCCTGCACTGATGAGGTGGCACTGATGAGCACAGATGGGCACTGAGGTGGCACAGAGGGGCACTGATGAGGTGGAACAGATGTGCACTGATGAGGTGGAACAGATGTGCACTAATGAGGTGGAACAGATGTGCAGATGTGCACTGATGAGGTGGCACTGGTGGGCACTGATGAGGCGGCACAGGTGGGCACTGATGAGGCAGCACAGGTGAGCACTGATGAGGCGGCACAGGTGGGCACTGATGAGGCGGCACAGGTGGGCACTGATGAGGCGGCACAGCTGGGCACTGATGAGGTGGCACAGCTGGGCACTGATGGGACGGCACAGATGGGGTGGCACAGATGGAGTGGCACAGATAGGGCGGCACAGATGGAGCAGCACAGATGGGCACTGATGAGGCGGCACAGATGTGCACTGATTGCACAGATGTGAACTGAGGCAGCACAGATGGGCACTGATTGGCACAGGTGGGCACTGATGAGGTGGCACAGGTGGGCACTGATGAGGTGGCACAGGTGGGCACTGATGAGGTGGCACAGGTGGGCACTGATTGTGCAGATGTGCAGCTGGACACTGATCACCGCTGGGCAGACAGGTGGGCACCGGTTGGCACAGGTGGGCACCGATTGGCACAGGTGGGCACCTATTGGTACAGGTGGGCACCGATTGGCACTGTACTGATGGTGCACTGTACTGATGGGGCACTGTATTGATGGGGCACTGTAATGATGGGCACTGTAATGATGGGCACTGTGGGCACTGTAGGCACAGTAAAACACACAGTAAACACTCACAGATCGCTGACAGATCTCTCTCTCCTCACACGCTGTCTCTGTGTGAGGAGAGAGAGCCAGCAATGAGAGATGATCTCAATTGTTTACATTTCAGATCATCTCTCATTGGAGGCAGCGATCGCGCTGTAAACGGCCGCTATGATTGGCCGTTTACAGCGATCTGTGATTGGCTGTGTCCAAGGGACACGGCCAGCACAGAATTTCCCCGTTGCGTGCTCGTGAGCGCGCACGGGGAGCGAGGAAAGGGGAGGCCATCATATGACGGCCTCCCGGGAATTGACATCCGCGCTGAAGCCGTCATTCGGCTACGGCCGGATGTCAGGTGGTTAAGCATAAGTGAAGAAGCAACACTGCCTGTGTCACATACCTGGTTGAGGCCGAGCTGACAGGGTGGCTTTCCCTTACACCTCCTGTCCTGTTTCTCCTGGAGGTGGTGACAGGATATAACAGGGCACAGTATAGCACAGGTTACTGGTTGGAGATCCTGGATGGAAGGTACTTGCAACAGGTGCCAAACAGCAGGCAGACTCATGGACTAGCCGATATGGATACATGGCAGCCAGTGCAGGACAGCAGGCCAACTGATAGACTGGAAGGTGCAGGTACATAGCAGCAGGTGTAGAAAAGCAGGCTGGGGAGCAGGCGGATGCAGGATCTTGAGTGGTCAGGCAGGCCAAAGTCGGTAACAGCCAAGCAAGTGAGTGCCAAGTATTCATACACGCTCACGCTAATGTGCATGCACACATGGGCAGGCATGCGCATGAGTTAGGGCCCATCTAGTTGTCACTTGAGAATTATTATTTTGCATCTTGCATACTGTGCAAATGATTTCCCTGACAGCCTGTATCTCACTCTGCGTAGGTGTGTGTGATTTGTTTCATTGGAAATCAAAATTCAGACAAAATTTTCATTATTCATAGATTCGGATATATCCTAATCTCCGAAACAAAATAGTAAAGAACGAATGACCTGTATTGATTCAGATCCATTTGTTTTTTTATTCTAGTGACCATAGTGTGAGAGTGTGAGTAAATGTTGCAATTAGATAATTAGATCCCTATGTGTGTTTTGGAAAATATAGCAGTTTTCAAGGATCAGTAGCAGCAATAACTAGCTCTCACTGCAAACCTCTGTGTCTGGACTCTCCTGTTCCACCCGGGAGCCTGGGACTGAAATTGGCAGTCAGAGAGGCACACCATAGAGATGAAGGAAGAACTTCCATTCTCCGATCATCTCTACAGTCTATGAAATCAGAAAGGGCAAGGATTTTGTCACTTCCATGTTCAGTTTGTTGTTTACAAGCTGTTACTGGCTTGTAAAGCATCTGATCAAAACAAACTTGGTTTGATCAGATGTTTTTGAGGGCCTGGTGGCATTCCTTGAACGGGAAACTACAAGTACCAACAGCGGCTGTCAGCTTGTAGTTCTAAATGAACTACCAGGGCACTGTTGAGCGCTCTGGTAATCCATTGATTCTATCTGTCTGTGTGTATCTGTCTGTTAGGGATGAGCCCGATGTTCGAGGCGAACGTAATTTCGACTCGAACATCGCGTGTTCGCCTGTTCACCGAACAGCGAACATTATGCAGTGAGGCACAAATTCGAAAGCCACGTAACACCGTTAAAGTCTATGGGACACTAACATGAAAAACCAAAGCACCCTCCCAATGTTGAGGGCATGTGGCCAGGTACCGTTCAGGAGGAGGGAGGCGCTCTCTCGCCCTCCCCCTTATCTGCGACCTGCTAGGTTGTCTGCTCAGATAAGGGCCTGGTATATATTTTGGGGGCACCCCCACGCAATTTTTTTTAATTTTGGTGCGGGGTTCTCCTTAATATTCATACCAGACTCAAGAGGCCTGGTAATGGACTGGGGGGGTGGCCCACGCCATTTTTTTCAATAATTTTTATCTATATTGTCGGGATCTGACAATTCATTACAGCCGCAAGCAGTTTTAAATTACTTTTATTCCTTTAGAAATGTCATTCTGCTGTGGTACTGTTCTAAACATGGGGAAAATGTGCTGCTTTACAGGCATACTATAGACACCCCCCCCCCCCCCCCTCAGGCACGATATTTAAAAGAATATTTTATTTTTATTGTTTCACTTTAAGCATTATTAAAATCACTGCTCCTGAAAAAATGGGTACTTTATAAGCCTTTAAAATGAGCACTTTTGATTTTTCATGTTCATGTTCCTATCCCATAGACTTTAAAGTTGTTCTCGTGTTCGTACAAATTTTTCGCCTGTTCGCATGTTCTGGTGCGAACCGAATTGGGGGGTCTTCGGCTCATCCCTATTGTCTGCCTGTATGAGATTCGAGTAGATGGATACACTGACAAATCAGCAGGAGTGCTGCATGGCACCTGTGATGTTTTCCAGGCTCCTAGTAAAAAGAATAATCAATGCACATTTTTGTACCTGAAAAAAGATGTGCATTTAATTATTTCTTAAAAAATGGTGAACTTATCCTTTAAAGCGCAAGACATAAAAAGATCTAAAAGTAAAGAACAACACAGAGCATATTGACTTTAGAGAGATACTTCCAGTTCAGATATTTTGCACTGTGACATCTTCAATAAAGGTTTAGCCAATTATGCTGTATAAATGCTTTTATTGTGGACAAATACATACATCTAACCACATATATTTACAGTTTAAAAATATATACTATATCTTCTTAATATGTTGACATTTATAACAAGAATATATTGTGCTTTAAATGGCTGAATCCCAAATATATTGCATACTTTTTATATTAGTTTTGTATGACCTCTTGTGGTATTCTGTAGGTACTACAACATTATTTCATCATAATTTAATGCACTACGAAAAACAAAAGCTATATTGCATTTCTTAAGAGTAAACTTTACAGAAACTTTTGAATAACAGTATTTTAGTACAAGATTGGAATACATATATATGCATTTTTAAACTTTTCCCGCAATGAGAACAATTTTCTTTTTGGTTACCAACATAGTCCACATGGTATTTTTATTATAAATTGAGTTTGTTAGGTTAAGCAACTCCACTGTATTATTTCGCTGTTTGAGCACTACAGTGATAAGATCTATATCTATCTTCCTGCACTGCTCTTTCTCAATTTTGAGCTATTATATATATACACGAAAATTTAATATATTGCTTTCCATCATTAGATGTGGTGGCTGCATTGGCCATTATTACCAAAAATCGAGTGTTGAAAGACTTAGCTGAAGATTCTGAAGACCATAGGAATAACTTACGGATCTTGGTCTGGTGAAGGGAGTGTATAGTAAACACCCTCTTTGTTTGTTGAGGCTCTTCAGTGGGAACTTCACCCTAAGGTTATTTTCTAACCATTTTTAATGGTGGAAAGGGTCCACCATATGCCACCCAAGCCGGGCCTCCAGTATCCCCTCAATGCATCCTGATAATATAGTAAACTTCTGGGACTGAGATGAGATGCTTCAGGTGGCCTGTGCAGATGGAGAGCTTTGGTACTAAAATGAGAGACTACTAATTTTCTGAACTACTCTGAACTGCTCAAAAACTTTGTATATACTTCAGTATTGTCAAGGCCAAACTCTGGATTAAGGGGATCAAGTGGCCAAAAGTTTTGAGAATGACACAAAAATTAATTTTCACAAAGTCTGCTGCTTCAGTGTTTTATTTATTTATTTAATTTTTTATTTCAAATATTTGTATTAATTAAAAAAAAAATAAAACAGTCAAAGATGTGGCCTGCACAGCCCATTATAAAACATATGACAACATAGACAATAGCAATGCTAAAATGGTTGTCTTTAGTAACTTATAAAAAATATCTAGGGATTTTTAGAACAGGTAAACCAAGCACTATGTTGGAGTCTGGATCCAGCCCACCCGAGATGAGGCCACCAATCCACCCCTATGGGTTCACACTGCGGAATTGGGGGTTTCACTGGGTACCACCTTGACTTAGTCTGTGTCACCCCCTCCTCCCTCTCACGGAGTCAGGGGATAAGGCACCCTGGTGGTTATTTCCTAAAGGCAAATCCACTCTGCACTTCAAATGCACTTGGAACTGCAGTGACTGTAGATCTGCGGGGAAGGTCTGAAATGAGGGGAAGCTCTGCTGATTTTATAATCTAATCATGTACAAGAAAAAATTCTGTTTTCTATTTTCCTTGCATGCCCCCCTCAAATCTACAGCGACTGCACTTCCAAGTGCACTTTCAGTGCACTTGCAGTGCAAAGTGGATTTGCCTTTAGTAAACAACACCCATGACCTATGTTCATATGGCCGCAGGACATTGCACTGAAAGGTAAGTTGCGCAATCATTGAGAGCTCACTTTGTATCTTGAAGTATGCAATTTTACAAATTAACGGCTAATGTCATATAAGCTATCTTGTTGAGAAGATAAGGAGAAATGGAGGAAAGTCAGAAAGAGGTAGGAAAACAGAGGGAGAGGAATGAGGGAGAGAGCAGAACTTCCTGGAAACTCCAACTAAAGATATATATGTCCTGGATAAAGGGGGACCTGAACATAAAGTGCCCAGGGTTCCCAAACCTTTTTGAATCATTGAACTGTGTCCTGTAATTTAGATACTATATGCTCCTGAGACATGATTCAAAATATTTTCTGTTTGGTCGCTGCAGTTGAGACCGCAGATTTCTTCCAGGCTCCAGCTATCGTGATTTTAGCCCCCAAAAACAAAAAACAGGATCAGAGATTGCATATGTTTAGGGGTAACCTTAACCCTGTGATTCAAGAGAGCGAACGTGGGGTTACATAGTTACATATTTAGTCAGGTTGAAAACAGACACAAGTCCATCTAGTTCAACCATAAAAAAAAAAAATAAATAAATAAAATAAAAAATACCCAAAAAAATACCCATATACCCAATCCTATACCCACAGTTGATCCAGGGGAAGGAGAAAAAAAACAGAAAAGCAGGATCCAATTTGCTACAGCAGGGGAAAAAAATTCCTTCCTGATCCCAGAGAGGCAATCATATTTTTCCTGGATCAACTTTACCTATAAATGTTAATACCCAGTTATATTATGTACATTTAGGAAAGAATCCAGGCCTTTCTTAAAGCAATCTACTGAGCTGGCCAGAACCACCTCTGGAAGGAGCCTATTCCACATGTTCACACAACTATTACTCTGAAGAAACCTTTCCATATTTGGATATGAAATCTCTTTTCCTCTAGACGTAAAGAGTGCCCCCTTGTCCTCAGTGTTGACCGTAAAATGAATAACTCAACACCAAGTTCACTATATGGACCCCTTATATATTTATACATTGTGATCATATCCCCCTTAATCTCCTCTTCTCAAGAGTGAATACATTCAGTTCCTCTAATCTTTCCTCCGTGCCTCTTATCAGTTTGGTTGCCCTTCTCTGCACTTTCTCCAGTTCCCCGATATCCTTTTTGAGAGCTGGTGCCCAAAACTGAACTGCATATTCCAGATGAGGTCTTACTAATGATTTGTACAGGGGCAAAATGATATCTCTCTCTCTGGAGTCTTAATACAAGAAAGGACTTTGCTCACTTTGGAAACCGCAGTTTGGCATTACATGCTATTGTTGAGCTTGTGATCTACCAAAACCCCCGGATCCTTCTCCACCATTGATTACCCCAGTTGTACTCCCCCTAGTATGTATGATGAATACATATTCTTAGCCCCCAAGTGCATAACTTTACATTTATCAACATTAAACCTCACCTGCCACATAGTAGCCCAATTAAACAGTGCATTGAGGTCGGCTTGTAAATTGGAGACATCCTGTAAGGATGTTATTCCACTGCATAGCTGAGTGTCATCTACAAAGACAGAAATGTTACTTTTAATCCAGAACCTAATATCATTTATAAAGGTATTAAAAAGTAAGGGTCCCAGCACTATACCTTGGGGTACACCACTGATAACCTTAGACCATTCAGAGTAAGAATCAATAACCACTACTCTCTGAATTCTGTTGTTTAGCCAGTTTTCTATCCATTTACAAACTGATCTTTCCAAACATGTAGACTTTACCTTATATGAGCCGTGTGTGGGGAACTGTGTCAAACGCTTTTACAAAATCCAATTATACCACATCCACCGCCACCCCTCTGTCCAAGGTTTTACTTACCTCCTCATAAAAAGAAATCAGGTTTGTTTGACTACTTCTGTCTTTCATTAATCAATGCTGTCTGTTGCTTAAAATATTTAGAACTCGTCTATGTGGTCTTTTATTACACTCTCCAGTATCTTCCCGACTATAGAAGTTAAACTAACAGGTCTATAGTTACTTGGTAAAGACTTTTTGTGGAACTGAAACCCCCAATACTTTTTGTAGTATTTGGAAGAATTTGTTCCAATAGCTCCTAATACGTGGGCATGCCCACCAATAATGGAGCATATGACCCACATGATTGCACCCTCTATAATATAGGGGGGGTGCATCTGGATAGATCTTGGCCAGTCTGGCAGGAACATAGTACCATCTGATGAATACTTTAATACGTGCTTCAATTAGATAAATATTCATGATACCCTTAAAGGTGCGTCTAAAATACTGAAACCATTGTTCAGGTTCTAAGTGAATTTCTAAGTCAGATTCCCAGGACCAAGCATAAGAGGGGGTATCTGTCTTGTCTGCCAGAGAAGAATATATAAGGGAGATGCCTCCCCTCTGATCCATAATACTGGAGCACCATGGCTCATATGTTGTAGATTTAGGGGGTTCCCGCCTGTTCGACCAGATCTTATATAAAAAGTGTGAGATCTGAGAGAGTCTATATCTCTGTGTTCAACATATCCAATTTACTAGTTTAGTATCTCAGAGATAAAGGTCCTGTTGAGGTAAAGAAGTGCCCTATTCTGAAGAGACCCTTATTCAACCACCAACGGAATGCTTGAATATTTAAGCCCGGGGGGAACTCTGGATTGTGAAATAAGTGTGAGAGGGGCCTTGTAGTAGAGGTTAGTGAAGCTTGTTTATGTAACACATCACAGAGCACTAGGGAGTGAGAAAGAGTAGGAGCTATGATAGTGGGTCTTTGCTTAGGGGGTCTCCAAAGAATAAAATCTATTGTGTGATGGGGAACTGCTTGTCTTTCTAAAGCGATCCAGTCAGGTTTGGGTTCCCCAGAATAAACCATAGAGAATTGGGCTAATTGTGTGGCTTGATAGTACCACCACAGATTGGGGAGTCCCAGTCCACCCTGATTTTTCAGGTGGAACAGAACTTCCTTGGAGCAGCGATGCCCTTTCTTTCCCCAAACAAATCTAATGTTTCTAGATGCTAGTTTGGAGAGTGGTAAATTATTGATCAGTATAGGGAGGTAACGCAAAAAATAAAGTAGTCATGGAAGCAATGTCATCTTGACGGCATTCATCTTGCCCAGCCAGCTTTCGACCATGCTTTTAAATCCTCTTCTACTTTTCGGAAAATGGGAGGGTAATTGGCTGTGTACATATTGCCTATATTGTTTGTTAGTCTGATTCCCAAATAAGGAATGAAATAATTTGTCCAAGGGGAAGGGAAATATTGTTTAAGCTGATCCACTAGTCTGGAGGGTACCGATATATTTAATGCCACTGATTTTGGCTATATTAACTTTAAGGCCCGAAATTGCACCAAATTCTTGAAGTAACTTAATTACATTAGGAATTGAAATTAGAGGTGACATGGTGAACAAAAGCATATCGTCCGCAAACAGCGCACACTTATGTTCATCCAGGCCACACATTACCCCTCTGATGTCAGGATGCGATCTGATGACAATGGCCAGGGTTTCAATAGCGATTGTGAATATTAGGGGGGATATAGGACAACCCTGTCTAGTTCCTTTTTGAATGCTAAAAACGCCCGAGTAGTGACACAACAGGCGAATTTGTGCACTAGAATGAATAATCCCTAAAAATTTAGTGCCGAAGCCCCATCTTTCTAGTATCTCAAATATATAAGGCCAAGATACAGACTCAAAGGCCTACTGAAGGTCTATGGATAACAGGTAACCCTCTTGAGGAGCACCCCCATCCCAACGGGAGTGTAGCAGGGAGGTTATGTCTATAGCTCTTCTAATTTGGTCTGGATGTTAATTCTCGGGGATAAATCCCATCTGGTCTTTATTGATATGTTCTGCAATAAAGCTGGAAAGTCTCACTGCCAGTATCTTCGTCATAATTTGAGGTAATTATTAATAAGGCAAATCGGACGATAGTTACTGACATCACTCACCTCCTTCCCTGGTTTGGGTATGGCCGAGATGAAGGCTGAGTTTAATTAATTGACCAGGGGAGATCCTTCCTTAAGAGAGTTAAAAAAATCAAGCCATAAATGAGGCGAGAGGGACCAAATTTCTTATTATAACCAGCCGAGAAACCATCAGGCCCCGGTGCAGATTTTGATTTTGAAGACTTGATTTCCTCCAGAATCTCCTCCGACGAGATTGGTTGCATCACGAAGAGGTGTGGAGGAAGGATTATAGTTTCTTAGGATTGGTGGAGGGGGATCATTATAAATCCTAGAGTAAAAATCATGGAAAGTTTTTGGGTCAGATCGCCAGATAAGGTGTGGATTTAGGTGAAGGATAATGTGCATATTTTAGTAGACATGTGCAAGTCGTTTAGTTCCAAATTCATTCTTTAACAAATTTTGACAAATTTGCTAATTCTGAAATTTCCAAATATCAGAGTTTTTTTTTCATTTCTGAAATTTCTAATTTACAAATTTCCGAACTTTGAATTTCCGAATTTCGAATTTTTGAATTTTCAAATTTCCAAAAGTTCAAGTTTAGTTGCCAATTTATCTTATAGTTGCCATCTTATCTTTCTGTGAGTCGAATTTTGCACCAGTCCATCTTAAATGTTTTTTCGGCAGTAGTGGTTAATGCTAGGTTGTTTTACACGAGCTGTGTCCTGATGGGTCAGATTCTCAGGGGAGGAATTGCTTTTACTTGCCTGGAGGAATTCCTCTGTCAAGTTCTGAATTTCAGTTCTGTGTTTGCGTTTCATCTGTCCCTGATGTTCTTCTAGGAGAGAAGTGGCTTCTTTGCTGCCCTTCTTGACACCAGGCCATCCTCCAAAAAAGTATTTGCCCCACTGTGCGAGCTAGCTCTGCACTGGTTTTGCCCTGATTCCACAGTTGAATCAACTGTAGGAGATGGACCTGGTGCTTGCTGGACTTTCTTGGGCACCCTGAAGCCTTCTTCACAAATGCAGTGGAAATGTTTTTTTATGGGATTAAGTTCCCTTTCATGGCAAAGAGGGACTTTTCAATTAATTGCAATTAATCTGATCACTCTTTATAACATTCTGGAGTATATGCAAATTGCCATCATAAAAACTGAATAGCAGACTTTGTGAAAACTATTATTTGTGTCATTCTCAAAACTTTTGGCCACAGATGTACACTATGATGTTCCCTGCAAAGCTGTGAGTAGAGGATGGTTGAATCTGTCAGGTTTTTCACAATACCTAAAGTAGCAGCTGCATGGCTAGAAGTGATACAATGACAGAGGTAATTCTTCAAATGCTCCTGCACCACAATACACCAAGTGGGTATTTAACTTACTTCTACCAGGCACTGGAAGTCATGACTAGCCTGTCTGTTGTTTACAACACTAGTCCCTAGGAACCTAAGCAACAGCAGGGAAGGATTGTTTCCAGGCGTACCCTTTCTGTCTTTGGACCAGGTGCCTCAGCAGTGTTTGGCCCTTTTAACCAGTGGCATGTTTATTATATGTGCTGACATTCCTTCCTGGGTGCACTGCTGGCATCATTATGCTACACAGGTTGGTCACTACCCTAAGTGCCAACGTGTTTTTTATTGTGGACTTATTTCCCTACAGTCCCACCACTGCCACTGTAAAGTAGCTGTGGAAAAACACTCAGCTCCTTCTACATTTGTGGAGCCTACCATTTGTCATCAATTAGAATTCTCAGATGCCTGAACATCAATTTATTTAATGTGTCTGACTTGCAATGATTAAGAATGTGCCCTCAGCATAGTTGAGTGAGTGTTAATGCTTTATTTATCAAGCAGCATTGTTATGACTATTCCTCCGATTATGCAGAATTGCATTCTTGTTCATGTCCCCCACCTCTACTATGTTGAGACATTTTATGAAGCTAAATATTTAGTCTGTTTTCAGGAAAATACAGCGATGGGTGTGCAGTTGCCCTTTGGTGCTGTTACTTGGTGGGCTTTACCTGTATATTGTTTATTCTATGTCTATGGCTTTCTGTTCATGTAATTAGTTTATTGTACATGGGTGCGGTTACTTGTGTTGCGCTTCTGTCTTCTGAGTTCAGATTGGGAACTAGGTCAACAGTACTCCCCTTGGCTACAATCAGCTCACATAGTTTCACCATATACTGATTATATTTAAATATTTAATCTATTATTCCCAATGACTAGCTTATCCATACTCTCCTGGAAAGTACAGGAGTTCATTTAAAAGAGTAATCAAACTTTGGATTTTAACTACCTCAAAATAAACTTCTCAGATCTGTATCCTTCAAGAAAACGCACTAATTGGGCAACTAAATTCTACGGCTAAAAAACCCATGGGTAGAGACTCGGAATCATGCACCCAAAGGGCCAATATCGAATAATACACGTGGTTATATAAAATGTGACAGATGTGCACAACAGAAAAATCAGTTACGTTTCATTTTGTTTTCACCCACAGCCGGCAGACCCGCCATAACCAGCCCTCAACCCCCCTATCATGAGGCAAATCACACAGGTGAGGGTTAAACATGCAGATCATAAACTGTTTATTAAGTACAAAACATGTACCTTTAAACACAGTTAGGGACACTCCCCTTAGCCTTGTCATAGAGGGGGTAGGGGACAAGTAAGAACCAATGGAAACTTGACACTTGTATATTCAAACAACTACAGTTGAAACACACCAAGGGATTATGATAAGCAGGCAGCCCCTCCTTACACATCCCCCACTGGGATGTGTCTCCATACCTTTTGTCTATGTGCCATGACCTAACATAATTAAACACAATAACAAGAGGGGGGGATGGGGGAGAAGGGATGAAACTTACATAGAGACCTCATTACATGGCCATTTTGTCCCCAAGTCTCTCATTCTCTGCTGGGCCATAGTCTGTGGGTAGGAAGCCAGCCCCCGGCCCCCTCCAAAACACGCAGTGACAGTGGGTTCTGTAACAATTTTGTTTTGCCATATTCATTATGTTAGAGTAAAGCCTTGTACACGATCAAATTTTCCAATGGGAAATGTTGGATGTCAGGCTGTTGGTGGAAAATCCGACCGTGTGTATGCTCCATTGGACAATTGTTGTCGGACTTTCTGCCAACAAATGTTGGCTAGCATGTCTTCAAATTTTCCACCAACAAATGTGTGTTGTCGGATTTTCCAATTGTGTGTACACAAGTCCGTCAGACAAAAGTCCAAAGTACAAACAAGCATGCATGGAAGCAGAAGCGGTCGGTCTTGTAAACTAGCCTTTGTAATGGAGAATTAACATTTGTGACGTGGCAAATTATGAAGTCTCCAAATGCAGTGCACAATTCTCTTCTTTAATGGGATAATAATGATGCTTTGCTGGTGATACTGATGGAGTTTTTGCAAACTAATTTTCAAAGGCTTTTTTTTTCTATTGATATCAAGAATAATTATTATGCTTTTTTTTTTTTAATTATTTGTGTTACCACAACACCATTATCCCATAGTTTTTAAGAACAAAGATACAACTATGTTGGTGTCCCTTGTCAATTTTACATTGTATTTTTTAAAATGTAACTGCTTACTCCCAAACTGTCATTTGAAGTAAAACACATAGCCAAGTATTATTCTCCAATTTTTTTTATTGTGCATTAAAAAAAAAATAGACATGCTATATGCCAATAGAACTTAACCAAAAAGTGCATTCTATGCATCCAAAAAATATAGAAAATATACCAAATCAAATCATTATTCAACCAAAAAATAATCTCAAAGCAATAACTCCAAGGCCAATAATAAATTACACGTTATCTCCTACGATTCCGCAACATGACTGGTTGACGAACGGCCGTTCACAAACAAACTGAAAAGCATTATGCATTCAGCTCTCAATGAAGTGGAGAGGGTTACCTGTCTAAAACATCTCCCCCACCTAAAATTATTACAATGTGCCATCGGGGGGAGGAATCTCATAAGTGTACCTTATACTTTTGTGTTTAAATACTCATTTCAATAAATGTTATACTTATGTTGGCCAAGAATGTTTGTGTCTAATCTGCTTGCAGTGTTATGTGCAAAAGTACTCTTTTTTTTGTTTGACTTCACAGTTTCCTTCAAACCCATAGGAATGGCAGACTGTGGCCTCCCAGCTTTCCCAACTGTGGTGGGGCAATAGATGGGAAACACGTCCACATCGTCCCACCCTCCAAACTCTGGGTCATACTATTATAATTATAAGGGGTATAGTAGTATTGTGTTGTTGGCGGTGGTGTCGGTGACGTATGAATTCCTCTATGTGGACATGGGGAAGAATGGCCGGATGTCGGATGGTGGAGTCATTGCCCAGACGGATCTAGGATGGCAGCTTGAAGTTGCCACCTCCAGAAGACAGCGGGACTCACATTCGTCTTTATAGTGGATGAAGTATTTGCCCTGGGAGACCATCTTCTGTGGCCATTCCCTATGAGGACCCTCATCCTAGACCAGAGGATTTTTAATTAACGGCTGGCCAGAGCCAGAAGAGTGGTTGAAAATGCCTTTGGCATAATGGCCAGCCGGTTCCGCCTATTCTTAACTGCAATCAATATGGCGGAATATAAACAAAATCACATTGTTCTTTCCTGCTGCATTTTGCACAACTTTTTACGAAAAATGCAGCCAACTATGTGGCCTCAGTTGTGAGTTTAAAAACTATGGAAATGTTTTATAAACTGAACTCATATTTCTTTTGATTTACTGCTTGTGTTTCTTTTATCTGTCTCCTAGGTTCTCCAATGGCCTTTTTTTTGGGCATTTTCTTCAATAGTATCTTATTTGAAGATAATCTCTTCTTCAGCTGACTATTATGTTGTGCTATGGGTCTGCTACACACACACAATGTTTTTGTTGTTAATGCATGTAATGCATTAATGATAAAAATAATCACCCTTTTCAACTCCATGAATTAATTGGAGTCCCTAAAATGGCCTTATGCCTAGTTTCTTTTATTATATGCATACACCCTCAATCATTGTAGTAGTATGGACATACAGTGTATCTAGATCTGAGAGATCTTACACAAAAGAGGTAGTTCCATCCGCAATACACATTTATTGATAGGGTTACATATTATATACAAATTACCTCAGGCATGCCTGAGGAAGGAGCACGCATGCCCCAAACGCGAGCAGCTACGGCCACGCCCCCCACTCTCCTCCACCTTACGTCATCTTCCTAGGAACCTGCTGACACACTGTCTGAGGGAACTCCAAGCCGAGGCCGGCCCGCCACAGCCCAGCTGGTTCGTGATGTGACTCTGTGTTGCCCAGGAGAACCTACCTACTGTATGCCTATTTCTTATCACACAAATGTGAGTGTACAATTTGTAATAATAAAGTGTTGTTTTTAACTACCTACTACCCTTAGAGCAGCGCTGCTTTTCTTTCTGCTTTATCATACCACAGAGTCCCTTCTACTCTGACAAGCCGGCTGCCGCTCATCATAGAAGCCTTAACCATCTTTAACGGTTTTTAACTGTTTATTACCCCCTGGACATATCTTATCCCCCACGCTACTGCCCCTTATCTACCTATCAGCAGCACCTGTCAGTGCTCCATTCCCCCTCTGTTAATACATTTATTACCTGAAGCTGTGGTCTCAGACACTGACCTGTTGTGGTCACTATTTCACCCACTTCCTGAACCTCGGAATCCACATCTTCTTCATGGTGTGTGTAAGTTTCCCATTCTTCATAAGTAGTGGGGTTCCTAGTGTCCTCAGATGCCCAGATTCTTTTCTCCCCTATGTGAATACAAAAAAGGTATACTTAGCACACAGATTTTTGAGGCAAGAAATAGTAATATAAAACATTGCTTGGAAGTGTCATCAAATTGTCTGTTTTGGCAGAGTCCCAAGCTGAACACATGATTTTTTTCCCTTTCCAAAGCTGGAATACTTACCTGTTTTGTTAAACTTTCACACATGGAGAGACCCCTAGTATCCACTGGAGCACCTGCGTGGGACACCATAAAAAGGGTGTTCTGGTGTCCCACACTAGTACTCCTGCGTCCAGATGTGTAAACAGCTGCTGAGTGTCTTCTCCTTACATTGACTTAAGATTGCATTTCATTAGAGTTACAAACACATCTAGACAACAATGTACTAAACTTCTTTTCATACAAATAGGCATGAACAAATGTAGTTAACCTGCATCTGCCAAAAATGTTGTATTAGTGGTTGTACGAACGATGTTTAATACGAATGATTACTGTGCCCATGAACCTCAAACTTGCCATTTTAAACTGTACAACAGTAAAGAAAAGCACATTGAGCAGCACTAAAGTAATAATAATAATAACAGGAACACACAACAAAAACTTACTTTTTAGAAGCAGTTTCCTGAACCTTCTGTACTCGTGTTCCCTCAATTTCAGGTTTGACCAGCGTTTCCTTAATTGCTCCTTGGATCGTCGTACCCCAAAGTTCCTGTGCAGACTTCTCACAACTTTAGTCATGATCTTGGCCTTTCTCACATTTGGGTTTGGGTATGGTCCATACTTCCCATCATAGTCGGCCCTCTTCAAGATGTCCACCATCTTCACCATCTCTACAAAGGACATATTTGTGGCCTTATCTCTCCTCCTGGATCAGGACGTTTCTTGCTCCGGGCTTTCCTCCTCGTTGCTGCTCTCTGCATGCACCTGCTGTCTCTCTGCCATGTGCTCTCCCACTGCGCCGAAAGAGAAGGGGCGGTGAATACACTAGAAAGAAGGTCAGGGGCGGAGTTTCACACATGAGCAGTGTGTATAAAGCATAACACACATGCGCCGTACGTACGATCTGTGAGCAGAGGATGGAGTAACGTAAGTGCCAATCGTGCAAACGAAGGTACAATTTTAACTTGGGGCATCAGTGGTTAGTGGCCTATACTGTTTATACTGTAGATTGAGGCCTATATTGGGACAAGATTAGGAAAGCTTAGCCTGACATTAGGGTTTGTCTTGTGTTGTGTCTTGCAGAGAAAATTGATAAATTTACTGACCCGGACTTCTTGACAAACTTTATAGACAGGTACAGGGAGTTGCGCTGTCTGTGGCAAGTCAAAAACAGAGAATACTCCAACAAGCTAAAGTAGAATGCAGCACTGGAGAAACTGTTTGAATTGGTGAAGCTGGTGTATCCCACGGCAGACATCAACTATTTGAAGGCCAAAATTGGTGGCCTGAGGAGCACATATAATAGGGAGCTCAAAAAAGGTCCAGGATTCCATGAGATCAGGAGCAGCAGCAGATGATGTTTATGTCCCCAGGCTCTGGTACAACCACAGACTGCGTTTTTTGTCAGACCAAATGGAACCCAGGTCATCACTATCTACACTTCCTCCCACACTTCCTTCCACATCAGATGAGGCTTCAGAAGTCCAACCTGGGCCTTCCACCCAGGAAGAAGATGTGGAGCAGCCCAGCTTGAGCCATGTATGAATGATGTTAACTAAATGTTATTGATCACTAATTTATGATTTAACAAAGTGGTTTACATATCAATAGACAGTAGTAGCCAAAAATGATTGGGACAAGAATGAAAAATGCTGGGATCAGAATGATAGTCTTTTCTATTTGTTAACATTCAATTTGCAACAGTCATGAGCTCAAAATTGTGTGTGATTGATGACCAAAAAACTAAAACTATGCCCGATTTTCATACACAGGAAAGTCTCAGCCAGGAGGAGGCCGTGGAAAGTCTCAGCCAGGAGGTGTCTGTGGAAAGTCTCAGCCAGGAGGTGGTCGTGGAAAGCAGCCTGACCGAATCCCAGGTTCCTCCCCTCCGCCTTCCAACAAAAAGGACGAGGTAGGCGAGGAACCTGGAGGAGTCAGCAACTACTTTAATTCGGCAGGCTACTGCGGTCCTCACAACAGCCCCTGGTGGCCCCGAGTCCTTTGGCTGTGTGACGGCCAGTAAACTGGAAGGAATGGAGGAGGGGCAATGTTTCATCTGTGAGGAGCCAATACTTGAGGCCATAAACAAGGGGATGAGGGGCCAACTCACAAATAAAAGCCACGTGTGTGAGTTGGACCATACTCCTCTACCACCTCCAGTAACACCACCACTACCTCCAGCAACACCACCACCACCACAGCCACCCAACCCATCACAGCAGCCTGGAAGGAAGCGTGGATGGAAGTGTTGAGAGTGATGGCCTTGATTTGGTGTGGTCTGGCAAAAGACGGAGGCTGTTGTAAGACCACAGCCTCGGGATATATATGTCATCGGCTGCTGCTCCCGATCTATCGGAGTCCTGGACCGTATTGTGCTCCCTATTAAATTGACTCTTCAGGTTACCAAATTGGCCTGTCAAATAATTGATGTCTTCCCTGGGGTACAAAGGCTTCACCAATTCCAACTGTTTCTCCAGCGTTGCCTTCCTCTTTATTTTTTATGACCCCTAATAAATTTTAAATTTTTGTTTTGCAAATACTTTGCTATGTGTTTTACTTCAAAAAGGACAGTTTGTTTGTGAGTAGGCAGGCACATTTCAAAAATACAATGTCAAATTAACAAGGGGCACCAACATCAACCAACCTGAGATAAAAAATACATGATAATAATGGTGTTGAGGTAACTTGACACACAAAACGAAAAAAAATATTATGGAGATCACTATATAAAAAAAAAAGATTATTCTGGATATCTGGAGAAATAAAAATAAAAAAAAGGAGATCACTATAAAAATTTAAAAAAAGGATTTTTCTGGAGATCTTGATAAAAAAAATAAATAAATAATCATGAGATCACGAGAAATACTAAAAAATCAGTTTGTCAGAACTATGTGTAAATATCAGCAGCAAACCAACTTCATTATTTTAGCATTATTAAGAAGAAGAGAATGCTCTGCGTTGAAAGATTTCCAAATTTGCACTGTGACGAATGTGCTATCTCCATTACGAGTGCTAGTTTTACAAGACCGAGCGTTTCCGTCTCATACTTGATTCTGAGCATGTGTGGACTTTTGTGCACGGACTTGTGTACACAAGATCGGACTTTCCAACAACAAAGTTTTGTTGGAAAATTTGAGAACCTGCTCTCAAACATTTGTGTGTGGAAATTCCGACAGCAAATGTTCGATAGAGCATACACACGGTCGGACTTTCCGACAACAAACTCACATTGAGCATTTCCTGTCGGAAAGTTTGATTGTGTGTACGTGGCATAATGCAAAATCCACAGCGAATAATGGAATGCCTCCATGAGTTCTATGCATCCCTTTATAAGGAAAATAACTCTTGTTCTCCTCTACACTTAGTAGACTTCCTAAGCAGTGTACCTCTCCCAAAATTATCAGCTAAACATACTGCCCTACTAGAAAAACCTATCACCGATCTGGAAGTCATGGATGTCATTAAATCTCTGAAACAATTCTCCACCCTTGGACCAGATGGGTTTTTGGTATGTTACTATAAAAATCTCTCTACCTGGTCCGGTTCTCCAACTCTCTTAAATTGGGCTCCCACTTAGATAAATCCTTAAATGTGACCTATGTTTCAGTGTTGCCCAAGCCAGGTAAAGACACAAGCAAATTTGGCAATTACCGCCCAATCTCCTTGATCTTAAGCTCTTAACAAAACATTAACCAACAGAATGTCTTCCTTCATTGCTAACTATATTCATAAATACCAGGCAGGCTTTATTCCGGGGAGGCAGGGAGCGGACCAGATAAGGAGTGCCATAGACATTGTTACTCTACTCAAATCACAGTGGGATGGTGGCACCCCCCAGGAAGGTTATTTGCTCTCCATAGACCTGCAGAAAGCTTTTGATACATTGACATGGCCATATATTTTCAAGATCTTAGAGAGAAAGGGTTTTGGCCTCAACTTCCTAGGTATTCTGCATTTTCTATACTCTAATCCTAGCACATTTGTTCCATAATTCAGATTTTCCCCCAGGTCTAAACATTCTTGCCTTTAAAGCGGTTGTATAGTGTTTTTTTTTTACTTTTACCTACAGGTAAGCCTAAAATAAGGCTTACCTGTAGGTAAAAAAAATATCTCCTAAACCTTTACGGTTTAGGAGATATTCCCCTTGCTATGCGCCGCTGACTGCAGCGGCGCATGCACACAGGGGATTCTCGGCTGAAGCCCGGCAGCTGCCGGACCTTGCCGAGTAAGAAATCTCCCGCGCGCATGCGCGGGAGTGATGACATTGCGGCTCCAGCCACTCACAGCGCTGGAACCGCGATACCCGGAAGACACGCCGAGGCAACATGACAGCTCCCTCGGCGTGGACCAGGTAAGATACTGACGCCTCGTTCTAAGGTAAGTATTTCATAATAAGCTAGTTTGCGGTGCATACTAGCTCATTATGCCTTTTGCTTTACAGGGTTAAAAAAAAAAAAAAAAATTTGCGGGTATACAACCGCTTTAAATGGGGGCTTAATAAGGGCTTATTCAGAATAGGACACTTCTTCAATTCGTCAGGCTTCCTTTCTTTCGGTTATTGCGTAAGCAATCTAGATATGCCCTCATCGGAACGGTATAGATTAGCCCAAATATTACACTTTCTTCACTCCATTTGGCTTAATAAACCAGATCCTCCTAAGCTAACTGACTATGAAATATAGTGATCAAATATCTGGGATCAGAGGAGTGGCATATCCATTATCTATTCCTCCACAGCAAGGGCCCAGAATAAACCAATTTATGCCCAACATTGGGAAGGGGATCTGGAGGAAGTATGGGACCTTGAAAATTGGTACCAATGCTTTCAACGATCCTTCAGGGCAATATTGAACATCTCCCTGATGGACGACAACGTCAAAATATTCACACGGTGGTACCGGGTTCCCACTCAGCTTCAGGGGTTACAATCACTTGGGCTCTCTATACCATGTCTGGTGGTCATGCCCACAAATTTGTGGCTTCTAGAACAGATTTTTCTGCTTGCTGTGCAAGGTTACGGGTTTGTCCGTTCCTCAGAACCCCAAAGTAGCTGTCATAAGAGGGTTTACCCGTTGGTGGCGCTATCGGTCTCTTGGATCGCAGTACCAGTGTCCACCAGCGGGTGTCTTCCAACACCTGGGACCTGTAGTAAGAGGTCTCTCCTGCTGGTGGCACTGTTGCATCCTTGGGCCGTAGTACCGGTGTCCACCAGCGGGTGCACTCCGGCAGTGTGGAGCAAACAGCACCCTCAGCACTCGGCTGTAACATGAGGTCAATTACCACAGCCTTATAAATACCCGGCAAGCCCTCACAGGCTTGCCTTGGTATCTTTCTCCCTGCGCCCTGACCTTGTTGCCTGTATCCTGATCATGAACCTGTTTCTGTCCTGCTCTGATCTGATCCGATCCCTATCCCTAGCCCATCCTGTTCTTGTCCCCCCTGATTCCCTTGGATCCCCGCCCTGCAGCCTAACCATCCATCCTCTCCCTGTCCTGCTGGTTTCCCGTCCTTGCCCATCTGTTGACCTCCCTGTGTATGACCTTGGCCTGGCTTTGTTTACGATTCCAGTATCTCCATTTACTTGTATATACTATTTGTTGTTTGTGGGTCTGTGGTTGGTTTTGCACTGTTTATATTCCTCTTACTTGGTACTTGTTTAATAAACATCATTATTTTTTCACTTACATGTGTTTCTGGTCTCCTCTGTGCAGCCCACACGGTCTGGTCAATTAGATCCCCTGACACTATACCAAGGCCATCCCTGACCAGACGTGGCTGCATTGAGGAAACCATCCTGGTTTTGTCAGGTCTGCTAATATGGATTTCAATGAAATAATTTTTTATTCTCTGCTAGCAGAAGAGGATGGTGAATATTGTCGCCAGATTTTAAAAGGGTGGACTAGTGACCAGCTGATGGAAACTATCCGATCAGCTCATTCCCTAGTGGATCAGGGGTATATGTCATTTGAAGATGTTCATCCCCTGATCCAGTTATGTGCAAAACCAGCCCTGTCATGCATTCCCGAAGGGAGTGATGATTTTTCGCCTCCCTTCAATTATGGCCAAGTTGAATCCCAGGTTTGGTTGTTAGAGGATGATCCAGCCTATTTCATGGAACATTATTGCTCCTGTTCACAGCAGGTGTTGTCAAATTGCATCCAGTCGGTGCAATCCTTGGTTAGTCAGGCTGTGTGTGAATCAGCGTTTGTTCAACCTGTGCTGCAGGCATGGCCAGATCTCCTGTCTTTAGCTAAGCCACAATATTCCAGCCCTGCCATTAATCATCTGCCTTCCCAAAAATCTATCTCCCCGTTGCCTATGGCAACCTCAGCTACAGCCCAGTTTAATCAGCCCCCTACCAAATACTACTACCCAGTCTCCAAGTGTAGCACCTATCTTGCCTTCAATCCACCTGTCTCTTCTCCTCCACCCATAACAGTCCCACAAAACCCTCCTCCAGCCACAGTTCCTTGGTCTTCCTTCTGCCCAGCTACTTTCTTTTCTTACAGCCCGGCACCTACATACAAAACTGCACTGGCTAAACCAAAAAAGAAACAAAAATTCTTCCCGACCCACACCATCTTGCCAGTAACCCAACCTGCCCTCGCTGTCCAGTCTAATGTGCCCGCTGTCCAGTCTGTCCTGATGCCTGCCTTCCAGCCCGAAGTCTCGGTGCCCACTTTCCAGTCTGATGCGCCTGCTATCCGGTCTGATGTGCCTGCCTCCCAGTCTGATGTCTCGATGCCTGCCTTCCAGCCGGATGTCTCGATGCCTGCCTTCCAGCCGGATATCTCAGTGCCTGCCTTCCAGCTTGATGTCTCTGCCTTCCAGTCTGATGTGCCCGCTTCTCAGTCTGATGTCTTAAAGCCTGCCATCCAGCCGGATGTCTCGGCGTCTGCCTCCCAGCTTGATGTCTTTGGCTCCCAGTCTGATGTGCCCGCTGTCCAGTCTGATGTGCCCACTGTCCAGTCTGTCCTGATACCTGCCTTCCAACCTGAAGTCTCGGTGCCCGCTTTTCAGTCTGATGTGTCTGCTATCCAGTCTGATGTGCCTGCCTCCCAGTCTGATGTCCTGATGCCTACCGTCCAGCCTGATGTCTCGGTGTCCAGTTTTCAGCTTGATGTCTCGATGCCTGCCTTCCAGCTTGATGTCTCGATACCTGCCTTCCAGCTTGATGTCTCTGCCTTCCAGTCTGATGTGCTCGCCTTCCAGTCTGATGTACCAGCTTTCCAGTCTAATGTGCCTGCTTTCCAGTCTGATGTCCTGATGCCTGCCTTCCAGCCTGAAGTCTCAGTGCCCGCTTTTCAGTCTGATGTCTTCATGCCTGCCTTTCAGCCTGATGTCTCAAAGCTTGCCTTTCAGCCTGACCTCTCTTTGTCTGCCCTTCCACCTGATGTCTCAATGCCTGCCTCCCAGCCTGATGTGCCAGCCTCCCAGCCTGATGTGCCAGCTTCCCAGTCTGTTGTCTCAGTGCCTGCCTTCCAGCCTGATGTCTCAAAGCTTGCCTTCCAGCCTGATGTCTCAAAGCCTGCCTTCCAGCCTGATGTTCCAGCTTCCCAGCCTGATGTGCCAGCTTGTCAGTCTGATGTGCCAGCTTGCCAGTCTGATGTGCGAGCTTCCCAGTCTGTTGTCTCGGTGCCTGCCTTCCAGCCTGATGTCTCAAAGCTTGCCTTCCAGCCTGATGTCTCGATGCCTGCCTTCCAGCCTGATGTGCCAGCTTCCCAGCCTGGTGTGCCAGCTTGCCAGTCAGGTGTGCCAGCTTCCCAGTCTGATGTGCCAGCTCCCCAGTCTGTTGTCTCAGTGCCTGCCTTCCAGCCTGATGTCTCGAAGCTTGCCTTCCAGCCTGATGTCTCGATGCCTACCTTCCAGCCTGATGTGCCAGCTTCCCAGTCTGTTGTCTCGGTGCCTGCCTTCCAGCCTGATGTCTCGAAGCTTGCCTTCCAGCCTGATTTCTCGAAGCCTGCCTTCCAGCCTGATGTGCCAGCCTCCCAGCCTGATGTGCCAGCTTCCCAGTCTGATGTGCCAGCTTCCCAGTCTGATGTGCCAGCTTCCCAGTCTGATGTGCCAGCTTCCCAGTTTGATGTGCCAGCTTCCTAGTCTGTTGTCTCGGTGCCTGCCTTCCAGCCTGATGTCTCAAAGCTTGCCTTCCAACCTGATGTCTCGATGCCTGCCTTCCAGCCTGATGTGCCAGCTTCCCAGCCTGGTGTGCCAGCTTGCCAGTCTGGTGTGCCAGCTTCCCAGTCTGATGTGTCAGCTCCCCAGTCTGATGTCTCGGTGCCTGCCTTCCAGCCTGATGTCTCGAAGCTTGCCTTCCAGCCTGATGTCTCGATGCCTGCCTCCCAGCCTGACGTGCCAGCTTCCCAGCCTGACGTGCCAGCTTCCCGGTCTGACGTGCCAGCTTCCCAGTCTGATGTGCCAGCTTCCCAGTCTGATATCTCAGTGCCTGCCTTCCAGCCTAATGCCTCGAAGCTTGCCTTCCAGCCCGATGTCTCGAAGCTTGCCTTTCAGCCTGATGTCTCGGTGCCTGCCCTCCAGCCTGATGTGTCAGCTTCCCAGTTTGATGTGCCAGCATCCCAGTTTGATGTGCCAGCTTCCCAGTCTGTTGTCTCAGTGCCGGCCTTCCAGCCTGATGTCTCGAAGCTTGCCTTTCAGGCTGATGTCTCGATGCCTGCCTTCCAGTCTGATGTGCCAGCTTCCCAGTCTGATGTGCCAGCTTGCCAGTCTGATGTGCCAGCTTGCCAGTCTGATGTGCCAGCTTCCCAGTCTGTTGTCTCGGTGCCTGCCTTCCAGCCTGATGTCTCAAAGCTTGCCTTCCAGCCTGATGTCTCGATGCCTGCCTTCCAGCCTGATGTGCCAGCTTCCCAGCCTGGTGTGCCAGCTTCCCAGCCTGGTGTGCCAGCTTGCCAGTCAGGTGTGCCAGCTTCCCAGTCTGATGTGCCAGCTCCCCAGTCTGTTGTCTCAGTGCCTGCCTTCCAGCCTGATGTCTCGAAGCTTGCCTTCCAGCCTGATGTCTCGATGCCTGCCTTCCAGCCTGATGTGCCAGCTTCCCAGTCTGTTGTCTCGGTGCCTGCCTTCCAGCCTGATGTCTCGAAGCTTGCCTTCCAGCCTGATGTCTCGAAGCCTGCCTTCCAGCCTGATGTGCCAACCTCCCAGCCTGATGTGCCAGCCTCCCAGCCTGATGTGCCATCCTCCCAGCCTGATGTGCCAGCTTCCCAGTCTGATGTGCCAGCTTCCCAGTCTGATGTGCCAGCTTCCCAGTTTGATGTGCCAGCTTCCTAGTCTGTTGTCTCGGTGCCTGCCTTCCAGCCTGATGTCTCAAAGCTTGCCTTCCAGCCTGATGTCTCGATGCCTGCCTTCCAGCCTGATGTGCCAGCTTCCCAGCCTGGTGTGCCAGCTTGCCAGTCTGGTGTGCCAGCTTCCCAGTCTGATGTGTCAGCTCCCCAGTCTGATGTCTCGGTGCCTGCCTTCCAGCCTGATGTCTCGAAGCTTGCCTTCCAGCCTGATGTCTCGATGCCTGCCTCCCAGCCTGACGTGCCAGCTTTCCAGCCTGACGTGCCAGCTTCCCGGTCTGACGTGCCAGCTTCCCAGTCTGATGTGCCAGCTTCCCAGTCTGATATCTCAGTGCCTGCCTTCCAGCCTAATGCCTCGAAGCTTGCCTTCCAACCCGATGTCTCGAAGCTTGCCTTTCAGCCTGATGTCTCGGTGCCTGCCCTCCAGCCTGATGTGTCAGCTTCCCAGTTTGATGTGCCAGCATCCCAGTTTGATGTGCCAGCTTCCCAGTCTGTTGTCTCAGTGCCGGCCTTCCAGCCTGATGTCTCGAAGCTTGCCTTTCAGGCTGATGTCTCGATGCCTGCCTTCCAGTCTGGTGTGCCAGCTTCCCAGTCTGATGTGCCAGCTTTCCAGTCTGGTGTGCCAGCTTCCCAGTCTGATGTGCCAGCCCCTCAGTCTGATGTGCCCGCTTTTCAGCCTATTGTCCCAGTGCCTGCCTTCCAGCCTGATGTCTCAGTGCTAGCTTCCCAGACTGATGTGCCAGCTTCCCAGACTGATGTGCCTGCTGCCCAGCCTGAAGTGCCCATGCCTGCTGCCCAGCCTGATGTGCCTGCTGCCCAGCCTGAAGTGCCCATGCCTGCTGCCCAGCCTGAAGTGCCCATGCCTGCTGCCCAGCTAAAAGTGCCTGCTACCAAGCTCAAAGTGCCCGTGCCCGCTGCCCAGCCTGATGTGCCTGCTACCCAGCTTGAAGTGCCTGTGCCTGCTGCCCAGCTTGATGTGCCCACTGCCCAGCTTGGTGTATTCCTGCCCGATGTCTGCTCTGATGTGCCCGTTGTTTTCTCGGATGTGCCTGCTGTCTTCTCGGATGTACCCACTGTCCAGTTTGATGTACCCTCATCTGTTCGGTTTGGGGCCATGAACTTTGTTGGAGCGTTCGGAGGCCACTCCTTTGAGGGGGGGTACTGTCATGAGAGGGTTTACCCGTTGGTGGCGCTATCGGTCTCTTGGATCACAGTACCAGTGTCCACCCCCGGTTGTCTTCCATCACCTGGGACCTGTAGTAAGAGGTCTCTCCTGCTGGTGGCACTGTTGCATCCTTGGGCCGTAGTACCGGTGTCCACCAGCGGGTGCACGTGATCGTGATCGTGAACCTGTTTCTGTCCTGCTCTGATCCTATCCGATCCCTATCCCTAGCCCATCCTGTTCTTGTCCCTCCTGATTCCCTTGGATCCCTGCCCTGCAGCCTAACCATCCATCCTCTCCCTGTCCTGCTGGTTTCCCGTCCTTGCCCATCTGCTGACCTCCCTGTGTATGACCTTGGCCTGGCTTTGTTTACGATTCCGGTATCTCCATTTACTTGTATATACTATTTGTTGTTTGTGGGTCTGTGGTTGGTTTTGCACTGTTTATATTCCTCTTACTTGTCACTTGTTTAATAAACACCATTATGTTTTTACTTACATGAGTTTCTGGCCTCCTCTGTGCAGTCCACACGGTCTGGTCAATTAGATCCCCTGACAGTGCCGCTCCTCAATCACAAGGTGGAGAAGACACCTGAACATACCCAATCACTAGTTTTTTTATATGCTTCTCAGTGCCAAAATCACCATTGCAACACACTGGAAAAGTACATCAGTCTCACTTTCCGTGGTTAAACACAAGATCCCCTGGATTATGGTTAAGGAGAAAATAATGGGCACACTCCAAAATAGAGTTCACAAATTTGAACGGATCTGGTAACCTTGGGCAATCTACACCCACATACCTCTTTACCCTGGTGCCATTACCACACAACTGACACAACCCTAGGTGATTCTCATCTTCTCTTTTTCTCTATCTGTCCTTACTCTCCTTCCTCCCTCTACTACTCCCCCTGGGACAATCTGTTCCTCTCTTGGTTTTCTTCTTCTTGGTATGTCCCCCCTTGTGGGAATAACAAGATTTATCATGTCAAGGTATGGGGACATTAGAAATCCATAAACAGATGTATATCTATCCTAACCTGATAGATATTTGGGATAAGATATGCTAAACTGTTTGTGCTAAAGCCAGATACACGATAGCCGCTTAGATTCTGTATGTTCAATCCCTATGATCTTTCCCATACACAAAGGGCAATTAAGTTGTAATGGCAACATTACTAGATTTTGATAAAACTCATTATATTTTTTATTTTAAAATCAGAAAGGTTTTTATCGAGCTTGTCAAGAATTAACAACATCCAATAGTACATGAATATAAATGATTCTTCAGTCAATAACTTATGCACAAGTATGTTATCCTTACCACTGCTACATAACAAAGTATTCCTGGCACTCTACTTGTATTACTCCGTTCCTCCACCAACACAGCCTGCATCTTTTATGGTTCACTTGAGGAATTTTTTTTCCCCCCTTTAGAGACACTGTAAAAGTCGAGACATTGCGAGTTCTCTGGGGCTCAGACCAGGCATGTCTAGCCAGCATGACCATATACGTTCGAACCTGTCAGGACATCCCCTATGCTGGTAGATGTATTTTTCCATGATAAGGGTATTTCCCATGTGGGTTATCCAGGAGTTGCTAGTGGGTGGCGAGGCAGACTTCCAGCCCATAAAAATAACTTTCCGGGCCTGGAACAGTGCCCTAGAAAATGCAATCCTGATCATTTCCTATATTTCCAGCATATAGGGTCTATAGGTACCTTCGTTTGGAACACCCCATTGAGTGTACCAACCACCTCTCTCCAGTACCGATGGAGCTTCGGGCATCACAAACTCATCATCTTTAGATTTCCCTATGTCCTTGACTTTGTTATCTGCTCGGCCATGTTAGCCAATAAATTGTCATTTACCTGTGTTCCTTTTTTTACAAACTTAATAAAAATATATTGAAAGGAAAAAAGTAGGTCCTAATCAAAAGAATGAGGGTGTGATTACACACTTTGTGATTCAGTACAGTCACAATAATCGAATGGCTATCCCATTGTAAAAAAGAAGTATGTTACACCAGCACCTGCATATTACTGATAAAAGATCAAAGTCTATAAGGAATCATCTTGTATAGTCACTAAAAGGGGACAGTTAGATGTAAAAGAAGAGTCCACTTTAAATGCAGATGTTATAGATGTTGTCAGCTGATGAAGGAAGGTGACAGATTCACCCTACCAAGTGGGGTCATGGCTCGGCCAAAACACTTTACATGTATATACCTTTCTTAGATATACTGTATACAGTAAATGCACTTTTCAAGTTCCCTTATGGTCCGGGCAGTATGTCCAAGAGTTTTTTCTATGTACTGTATGTGTGCAGGATGTGGTGTATTAAATGAACCTGAAGATGAAAAAGCTTTTGTTTGTAGTACTTTCTAAATATTGAGTATGAGGTCTCCAACTTGAATTCGACTGCCCCCAGAATAAATCGGGACACATTTAAAACCTTCATTAGAGGGCTAGGATGGATACAGATGCCTCTTTGGTAGAAAAGCCTTCTCTGGTTAGAAGAAAAAGCAGAAAATCTGGAAAAAGCATATGTGAACAGACCATGCCTGCTATCAAGCCTAGCATCTGGCATTGATCTGGCATTAAAGGAGGAATCCCTTCTGCAGGTTGAGCTGGCCAACAAAAGAATCTTTAGCTGGCCACACACTGGTATATTTTTGTGCAAACTTTCTTAGGAAATGCCTGCCAGTACATAAAATAATGCCATCAGAGATTTATCGCTCTAAAGTACTTAAAAGTTTCAATTGCTTTAAACATTCAATTTTGGAATGAATGGAATGGACCTACTTGTTGTGTTGCTCCTCCCCCAAACATTTATCTGACTCCCCCCATCCATCTGTCTAATCTGCAGCGCACAGCTGCTCCCTCATCATCTCACAGGAGTTTAAAAAAAATGGCAGGAGCTATATATTCTGCTGCTGTTAGTTAAATCATGTGAGGAGGGAGGATGTGGCTGAGCTGCACTGCGTGTGTGTCTATTAACACACACAGCTCCCCTGGCTCGGGAGCTCCCCCTTAGCACACGGCTTGCTGAGACATCACCGATAGGAAGGAGGATCAGAGAAAGCCCAGATGGAACTCCATAAGAGGAGGTAAGCCACCGCTATGTGCAATAATGTTAAGCAATAACGTAATGTGTAACCTCTTTTTTTTAAAACTAGCTTTTAATATCATTTAAATGTATACAGTCCAGAGTGAAACACCTGATGCACAGCCATGAACATAACATTAAAGTTACTTTCACCATGAGGCGTGGAGGGTGTTGAGGGTAAAGCACCGCTATTTTTGCAGGGGTTTACCATTGTTTTAGCGGCGGAGCACTTTTAACCCCTGGTAGCAGCCGAAAAAGGGTTAAAACCGCCCTCAAAGCGCCAGTGCAGTCGCGCTTTGCTGGCGATTTGGCGGCACTGCATGGGCAGTGGCGATTTAGGAGTGGTGTATACACCACTCCTACAGCGCTGCAAAGATGCTGCTTGCAGGACTTCTTTTACCGTCCTGCAAGCGCACCGCTCCAGTGTGAAAGCCCTCGGGCTTTCACACTGGAGAGACAGGAGAGGCGCTTTACAGGCTCTATGCAGGCGCTATTCTGTAAAGCGCTTCAGTGTGAAAGTAGCCTAAAGTTGTATTATTGTATCCTGATTTATGTAAAACAAACCTTTCATAATATTATGTGATGTGTGCAAATTCCAATAAATGTCTCACAATAGGTTACAGCTTCATCTACTAGAAATTGCCCAATGTGCTGTTGCTGGGTGGTCATAATCCTACAGACAACAAATTGTATTTCTAAAAATATTTTAAAAGCTGTCTATTATATAATGATGACTTGTGGGCTGTTAAGTGCACAGTGATAAAATGTCAAACAGCAGTCTTCCTTTAATAGATTTAGCTTTAGATTTGAAAGTGTTCTTTTTAATTTTAATCCTTAATAACTTTGATTCAATGCTTCCACTAATGGAGTTAGAGCTGTCATTACCCTGCATTTGCTTCAAAGGTCACTCGTTCATGGAAAAAAACACAAAGAATTGTATGGTGAGTGAAAAGGCTGAATTATTGTTTGCACGGAAGAATGTTCAAACTTGTAACTGGCCGTTAACCAACCAATAATGTCAAACCCCATGAGCCTGAGTTTCTCCATCTAAATACTCTTGCAAATCCAAGCAACATATCACTCTAACCATAGGCGTGCACATGAGGTGTGCTGGATGTGCCTGGGCACACCCTAATGCCCAGGCACACCCCAGGGATTTTTTGCTGTTAGTATGTCCAGCAACTTAATTTTAGCGCCTCCACTAATGGACACTGGTAGCGCTGTGAGTGGGACTATTTTTAAGTTGGATGCTTAACTACCTTTGAGCACTGCAGCCACCGCCCGCAGAGTAAGCAGGCAAGTGGCCGCATTTTCTGATGCTGCCTTTGTAGTTCCGGCTTCAGCATCCCTGACAGCTCAATATCACTCTGCCGCCTGCTGTCAGAGATGCTGTAGCCAGGACTATAGAAGCAGCATTGGATAATACATACCTGCTTACTCCACAGCCAGTGGCTGCAGTCCTCACAGGAGGGTTTCTGTTTGTCTGGCTGAGTCGGGGCTTTCACAGCTCCAGTACTGGTGGGTTGAAGCAGGTAGAGATCATCACAGTGCTGCCCCAAACACTGCTTCCTGCCAATGCACATACAAGAGCTCTTCCTGGGACCAAATGAGGATCTGAGAGGACAGATGGCAGCCTGCATCTTCTTCACATGAGTCCTGACCTTCTCTGCCTTTTACACTATATTATGCTGTGCTGTAATAAACCTGCCCTGCACCTTGCAGGTAAGGGTAACTGAAAGAAAAAGAGATAGTCTTGAATAGGTTAGGAATTACTGGGACTTCTCAGGTGCTACATAGATGTATGCCATAAATCATTCTTTTTAATAAGATATAATGTGTATATGGCATACATCTATGTAGCACCTCAGAAGTCCCAGTAATTTCTAACCTATTAAAAAAATCTTAGCATAAGCAGCAATGAATGTGATTTCAGAACACAGCCCACCTTCAGGAAAGTAAAAAAGTCCATCCACGCAATGGGTAAATGTGGGGGTTGCCTCTTTCACTTACCTGATTCCAAGCTCTCTTTCTTCACCCAGAGCTGTGACATCATCACATACCATAGAGCGACATTAAAGTGACACTAAAGCTTTGTTTTTTTTTGTAAATAACAAACATATCATACTTACTTCCACTGTGCAGCTCGTTTTGCACAGAGTGGCCCCAATCATCCTCTTCTGGGGTCCCTCAGTGGCTCTCACAGCTCCTCCCCAGATTAGATGACCCCCTAGGAGAAGCGCTCTCCCGAGGGGGTTACCTTGTGGGCGCGCTCCCGTCGCCTGAGTCATTCATTTGGCGTCGATAGAAGCCGAATGTATGACTCGGCCCCGCCCCCCCAGCGTCCGGGTCATTGGATTTGATTGACAGCAGCAGGAGCCAATGGCTGCGCTGCTATCAATCTATCCAATCATGGGACTTTGAGCTCCCAGTGATTGGAGGCTTGGGGTGAATGTTTTTTTTTGGGGGGGGCAAATGGTTTGTTTGCAACTGGCTTTTTAAAGCTAGTTCTGTTGGGGGTGCGGTGGAAATATGTAGGGGCTCATTCACATATACTTTGATTTCTGAAGAGCGATTTGCAATCATATCACTCTTCAGAGAGCATTTAAGAGGTGGTGAGGAGGCGTTGTATCACCTCCACACTACCTGATTTAACCCCTTGAACTTCACACTGCACGCAGTTGTGGGGCACTTGTAGAGTGCCGCCATTCACTTTAATAGGTCACAGTCAGTGGGGGCTGCACCTGCTGAAAGCAACAGAGGGTACAATTGCAGCTGTGTCATGTGAACATGCCCAGCCGCTGCCTCTACAGCTAAAAGGTGGTAGTGCTTGAGGGGTGGTAAGAGCACGGCTCAAGAGCAGGGTTTTACTGCACCTCAACAGTTAGTTTGAACAATTAAAGTTTTTAATATTGGAAAAATCAAATCAATTGTTTTTTACATAAGTGTTTATTTAATTAACCACTTGCCGACTGCCTCCTGACAATATACGTCGGCAGAATGGCACAGGCAGGCAAAATAACGTATGGGTACGTTACTTGCCTCCCGCGGGCGGGGGGCCGATCGGACCCCCCCGGTTCACGAGGCAGTTGGCATCACTCCCTGAGTGATCCGAGGTGAGGGAGAGGCCATCCATTCATGGCCACCCCCTCGCGATCGCTCCCAGCCAATGACAATCCTCCTCCTCTGTAATGTAAACAGCGGCAGAGGAAGTGATGTCATTTCTCCTCGTGTCAGTCTTTTTCATTCCGGCGCCGAGGAGAGAAGACATCCAAGTAAGTGCACCAACACTACACGTACAGTAGAACAGTCTAGGCATGCTTTTCACCCCTCGATCACCCCCCGATCACCCCCCTGTACCCTCTGTCACAGTGACACCAATAGTATTTTTTTTTTACTGATTATTGCATTGGTGTCAGTTTGTGACGGTTATAAGTGGTAGGACAGTTAGTGTTAGCCCTCTTTAAGTCTAGGATACCCCCCTAAGCCCCCCTAATAAAGGTTAACCCCTTGATCACCCCCCATCGCCAGTGTCACTAAGCAATCGTTTTTCTGATCGCTGTATTAGTGTCACTGGTGACGCTAGTTAGGGAGGTAATTATTTAGGTTCCCCATCAGCGTTTTATAGCGTCAGGGACCCCCATACACTATCTAATAAAGGTTTTAACCCCCTGATTGCCCCCTAGTTAACCCTTTCACCAGTGATCACTGTGTAACTGTTATGGGTGATGCTGGTTAGTTCGTTTATTTTGTATAGTGTCAGGGCACCCGCCGTTTATTACCTAATAAAGGTTTAACCCCCTGATCGCCCGGCGGGTGATATCAGTTAAGTTTTAGGGTCAGATAGGGTCTGCGTCACCCCAGGCAGCGTCAGGTTAGTGCCAGTACCGCTAACACTCACGCGCGCAGCATATGCCTCCCTTAGTGGTATAGTATCTGAACAGATCAATATCTGATCTGATCAGATCTATACTAGCGTCCCCAGCAGTTTAGGGTTCCAAAAACACAGTGTTAGCGGGCTCAGCCTAGATACCTGCTAGCACCTGCGTTTTGCCCCTCGGCCCAGCCCAGCCCAGCCCACCCAAGTGCAGTATCGATCGATCACTGTAACTTACAAAACACTAAACACACATAACTGCAGCGTTTGCAGAGTCATGCCTGATCCCTGCGATCGCTAACAGTTTTTTTGGTAGCGTTTTGATACAGTCATCAAAAGTCAGGAGCTTTTTTACCTGTGAGTCTTACTAGTGTACCACTAAATTTAGAGCCCAAAATGGCAAATCGAAGGTACACTAGTGAAGAGGCCTACACGTTTCTGAGCATGACAGATAGTGAAGAGGAAGTCTCTCATCTGTCAGATTCAGGCTCAGAATACAATCCTGTAGAGGACAGCGGCTCCATGACCGATAGCTCTGACGATGGAGTTGTGCTCCCTGCCAAGGTCAGGCATACCAGATCCCGATCTTCTTCTGCTGTGGTTGAGGTGCAAGAATCGCAGGTCCCTCATATGGAGCTGAGCAGTACTAGCGCTGCTATTCCTTCTGGTGAACTGGCAAGCACCAGCGGCCTAGTACACCCTGGTCGTAGTCAATCCAGCACTGCAGTAACACTTGGTGATGTGGCGAGTCCCATAAGTGCAGTTCAAGCTGGTGAGGTGGCAAGCACAAGTAGTGTCCTGCTGCCACCAAGAAGATGAACACTGGACCGTCATGCCCATAGTGCCCTTCCTGCTGCATTCACCAATCCTAATTGGGAACCCACCACTTCTGCAGCACCCGTACTTACCCCATTCACTCGGCAACCCGGCATTCAGGTGGAAACAGTTGGTTTTACGTCACTTGATTTTTATTCGCTGTTTTTCACCAAAGATCTCTATAGGTCTATTGTGGACCAAAGCAATTTGTACGCTGGTCAACACATCGCCACTATTCCTCAGTCCTCCCTTGCCAGAGATTGGAAACCAATTACGGTTTCCGAATTTAAGATCTTTCTGGGCCTTTCCCTCAACATGGGCATAACTAAAAAGAGTGAGTTGCGGTCATATTCGTCCACTGACCCAATTCACCATATGCCCTTGTTCTCTGCCTCCATGACCAGGGCACGATACGAGCAGATTTTGCGGTTCATGCACTTCAACAACAATGAACTCTGTTGTCCTCGTGGAGACCCTGGATACGATCGGCTCTACAAAATTCAGCCCCTCGTAAACCACTTCAACCAACATTTTGCAGACTTGTTTACGCCCCATAAAGTTGTCCATGATTAAGTTTTCTGTCCACTTGTTATTCAAACAGTACCTTCCCAGCAAGCGTGCCAGATATGGGGTCAAGATGTATAAGCTCTGTGACAGGGCTACAGGCTATACATGTAGTTTTATGGTTTGTGAGGGAAAAGATAGTCACGAAGAGCCGACAAACTGCCCTGACTACATAGGAAGCGCTGGCAAGATTGTGTGGGACTTGGTGTCACCCTTATTCGGAAAGGGGTACCACTTGTACGTGGAAAATTATTACACTAGCGTGCCACTTTTTAGTCACCTGTTTGATCATCAGATTGGAGCATGTGGCACTGTGCGACCTTATCGCTGGGGCTTTCCCCAGCGGCTTGTAGATTCCCTTCTTAGGCTGGGGGAGAGAGCCTGCTTGCAGTGTAATAACTTGCTCGCTATGAAGTGGAGGGATAATAAGAATGTTTTCGTACTTACCTCCCTTCATGCAGACACGACAGTCCAAATTACTACGGCGACTGGTGTTGTGGAGAAGCCCCTCTGTGTTTACGAATATAATCTTAAGATGGGAGGGGTGGCCCTCAATGACCAGTTGTTGGCGCCGTACCTAATTGCCCGTAAGGCCAGACACTGATACAAGAAAGTTTCTGTTTATTTATTTCAATTGGCTTTGCTGAACGCTCATGTGCTATACAGAGCTTCAGAATGGACTGAATCCTTCCTTAAATTCCAGGAAGAGATCGTCAAAGTCCTTCTGTTTCCAGACTGTGCTCCACCTCACCTTCCCCAACCAAATGCAGTAAGCCGGCTGCATGAGAGGCATTTTCCTTATGTCCTCCTGAGTACCCCTACCCAACGAGCCCCCCAAAGATGTCGTGTCTGCAGCAAGCGCGAAAATAGGCGTGACACCTGCTATTATTGTCCCTCCTGTTCTGACAATCCTGGTCTTTGCATTGGTGAATGTTTTGAACGCTACCATGCACTAGTTGAGTGTTAGCGTAGGGTACAGCACTGCACAGACTAGGCACACTTTCACAGGGTCTCCCAAGATGCCATCGCATTTTGAGAGACCCAAACCTGGTACCAGTTACAAAAGTTACAGTGTATAAAAAAAAAAGTTAAAACACAAAAAAATATAAAATAAAAAAAACAAAATATAAAATAGCTGTTGTTTTATTGTTTTCTCTCTCTATTCTCTCTCTATTGTTCTGCTCTTTTTTACTGTATTCTATTCTGCAATGTTTTATTGTTATTATGTTTTATCATGTTTGCTTTTCAGATATTTCATTTTTTCCATACTTTACTGTTTAGTGTGTTTTATTGTTAACCATTTTTTTTGTTTTCAGGTACACAATTCAGCTGCAGCGCAGATTTATTTATCTTGACAGCAACAGCATTTGCTCCCATGATACATAAATCTGTGACTCCAGAGCTGTCAGAGGCTATCTAACCACCACAGTTACATACTTCAGCATACATGCCGAATCATGGGGGCAGCAGGGGCGGAGGAGCGATTTGCTCCTACCTTTTGCGGGAGGATGCCCCCATGCTTCGGCATATATATATTTTAGGCACAGGTTGCGTTAAAAAATGGTTTATTTTTTACTATTTTTTTTGTATTTGCTTTGCAGGTATGGCAAGTCCTACTGTTATACTGTAATGCTATTTTGTTTTATTGTTAACCATCATTTGCTTAGCAGGTACGCCATTCAGTTGCAGCGCAGATTTTTTTATCTTGACAGCAACAGCGTTTGCTCCCACGATACATAGAGCCGTGACTCCAGCGCAGTCGGAGGTGATTTCACCACCACAGTTACATAATTCAACATATATGCAGAAGCATGGAGACAGCAGGGGTGGAGGAGCGATTTGCTCCTACCTTTTGAGGGAGGATGCCCCCATGCTTCAGCATATATATATTTTAGGTACATATTGCGTTAAAAAATGTTTTATTTTTTACTATTTTTTTTGTATTTGCTTTGCAGGTATGGTAAGTCTTACTGTTATACTGTAATGTTACTTTGTTTTATTGTTAACCATCATTTGCTTAGCAGGTACGCCATTCAGTTGCAGCACGGATGTATTTTGACAGTAACGGCGTTTGCTCCCACGATACATAAAGCCGTGACTCCAACGCTGTCGGAGGTGATTTCACCACCACAGTTACATACTTCAGCATATATGCCGAAGCATGGGGGCAGCAGGGGCGGAGGAGCGATTTGCTCCTACCTTTTGCGGGAGGATGCCCCCATGCTTCAGGATATATATATTTTAGGCACAGATTGCGTTAAAAAATGTTTTATTTTTTACTATTTTTTTTTGTATTTGCTTTGCAGGTATGGTAAGTCTTACTGTTATACTCTAATGTTACTTTGTTTTATTGTTAACCATCATTTGCTTAGCAGGTACGCCATTCAGATGCAGCACAGATTTATTTTGACAGTAACAGCGTTTGCTCCCACGATACATAAAGCCGTGATTCCAACGCTGTCAGAGGTGATTTCACCACCACAGTTAAAAAAAGAGCATATATGCCGAAGAGTGGGGGCAGCAGGGGCGGAGGAGCGATTTGCTTCTAACTTTTGGGGCAGATGCCCCCATGCTTCGGCATATATAAATGGTGCATATATGCCCATCATTAGAAGTAGGTGGATGAAGAGAGGTATTCTAATGGTGGGCATACCCACCGATCAAACTCTTTTTTTCGTTCAGCCCACAGGCTGCATGAAAAAAATTTTTACAATATATGCCCAACAAGGACCAGCAACATACTGGTATGTTGCTGAACTTTGAGTGGTTATACCAGAATGATGCCTGCAGGTTTAGGTATCATCTTGGTATCATTCTTTTCAGCCAGCAGTCGGCTTTCATGTAAAAGCAATCCTAGCAGATAATTAGCCTCTAGACTGCTTTTACAAGCAGTGGGAGGGAATGTCCCCCCCACCCACCGTCTTCCATGGTTTTCTCTGGCTCTCCTGTCCCAACAGGGAACCTGAGAATGCAGCCGGTGATTCGGCCAGCTGACCATAGAGCTGATCAGAGACCAGAATGTCTCCAATCATCTCTATGGCCTAAGAAAAAGCTACGAGCATTTCATGATAA
The DNA here is from genome assembly GCA_037952925.1 of Lithobates clamitans. NCBI lineage: Eukaryota > Metazoa > Chordata > Amphibia > Anura > Ranidae > Lithobates > Lithobates clamitans. Next base: position 1,344,208 of record JBBGZY010000143.1, read on the forward strand.
ACAGCGGATGTAAACAGCATTTTATCACACCGATCTTGGTGTGATCAGATGCTTTGAGGGCAGAGGAGAAATCTAGGGTCTAATAAACCCCAATTTTTTTAAAAAGAGTACCTGTCACTACCTATTGCTATCATAGGGGACATTTACATTCCCTGAAATAACAATAAAAATGATTAAAAAAAATGAAAGGAATAGTTTAAAAATAAGATAAAAAGCAAAAAAAAAAGCAAAAAAAAAAAAAAAAAAAAAGAAGAACCCCTGTTCCCCCCTGCTCTCGTGCAAAGGCGAATGCAAGCGTCGGTTTGGCATCAAATGTAAACAGCAATTGCACCATGCATGTGAGGTATCACTGCAAAGGTCAGATCGAGGGAAGTAATTTTAGCAGTAGACCTCCTCTGTAAATCTGTGTGGTAACCTGTAAAGGCTTTTAAAGGCTTTCAAAAATGTATGTAGTTTGTCGCCACTGCACGTTTGTGCGCAATTCTAAAGCATGTCGTGTTTGGTATCCATGTACTCAGCCTAAGATCATCTTTTTTATTTCACCAAACATTTGGGCAATATAGTGTGTTTTAGTGCATTAAAACTAAAAAAGTGTGTTTTTTCCCCAAAAAAATGCGTTTGAAAAATCGCTGCGCAAATACTGTGTGAAAAAAAAAAATGAAACACCCACCATTTTAATCTGTAGGGCCTTTGCTTCAAAGGGTTCAAAGTAATTTTGAAAAAAAAAATATTTTTTCATGTAAACATAAAAGTGTCAGAAAGGGCTTTGTCTTCAAGTGGTTAGAAGAGTGGGTGATGTGTGACATAAGCTTCTAAATGTTGTGCATAAAATGCCAGGACAGGTCAAAACCCCCCAAATGACCCATTTTGGAAAGTAGACACCCCAAGCTATTTGCTGAGAGGCATGTTGAGTCCATAGAATATTTTATATTGTGACACAAGTTGCGGGAAAAAGACAATTCAACAATCAAACATGCCATGGGCATATGTGAAATTACACCCCAAAATACATTCTGTTGCTTCTCATGAGTACAGGGATACCACATGTGTGAGACTTTTTGGGAGCCTAGCCGTGTATGGTACCCCGTAAACCAAGCACCACCTTCAGGGTTTCTAAGGGTGTAAATTTTTGATTTCGGAGGCCATGGAAGGCCCAGATGGCACAACCCCCCACAAATGACCCCAATGACCCAATTTTGGAAAGTAGACACCCCAAGCTATTTGATGAGAGGTATAGTGAGTATTTTGCAGATCTCACTTTTTGTCACAAAGTTTTGAAAATTGAAAAAAGAAAAAAAAAATAGATTTTTCTTTTCTTTCTTCATTTTCAAAAACAAATGAGAGCTGCAAAATACTCACCATGTCTCTCAGCAAATAGCTTGGGGTGTCTACTTTTCAAAATGGGGTCATTTAGGGGGGTTTTGTGCCATCTTAGCTTTTTATGGCCTTCAAAACTGTGATAGTGAGGAGTGAAACCAAAAATGTATGCCCTTAGAAATCCTGAAGGCGGTGCTTGGTTTTCCGGGCCCCGTACGCGGCTAGGCTCCCAATAAGTCCCACACATGTGGTATCCCCGTACTCAGGAGAAGCAGCAGAATGTATTTTGGGGTGCAATTCCACATATGCCAATGGCATGTTTGAGCAATATATCATTTAGTGACAACTTTGTGCAAAAAAAAAAAAAAAATTGTAATTTTCCCGCAACTTGTGGCAAAATATAAAATATTCCATGGACTCAACATGCCTCTCAGAAAATAGCTTGGGGTGTCTACTTTCCAAAATGGGGTCATTGGGGGGGTTGCCATCTTAGCATTTTATGACCTTCAAAACTGTGATACGTAGTGAGGAGTGAAATCAAAAATTTACGCCCTTAGAAATCCTGAAGGCGGTGATTGCTTTTCGGGGGCCCTGTACGCGGCTAGTCTCCCAAAAAGTCCCACACATGTGGTATCCCCATACTCAGGAGAAGCAGCAAAATTTATTTTGGGGTGCAATTCCGCATATAACCATGGCATGTGTGAGCAATATATTATTTAGTGACAACTTTTTGTAAAATAAAGGAAAATTTATTATCAAATACTTACCGTAATTTTCCTTTCCTGATGGACTCCATGGCAGCCTACGTGTGGGTTAACCCCGCCTCCTCTCCAATGCTATAGGACCCCATTCCCATAAATGAGTGCTCACCACTAGCTACTGCGTTCCGTAACTAGCCTACTCGTTGACCAATGGGTGGGAACTCCGTCTGCCATGGAGTCCATCAGGAAAGGAAAATTACGGTAAGTATTTGATAATAAATATTCCTTTTTCCTGACAGACTCCATGGCAGCCTACGTGTGGGAAATAACTAGCCAACCACACGGGTGGGTATGCATGATCAAAACATAAATTTTAATTTGTCCTATCGGTCGATAGGATTTGTAACCCAAAGTTTACAGAGGATAGAGAGGCAGGCTCTATACAATAATGCAACATGAAGGTATTAATAGAAGCCCATGAAGCTGCCTTGCAGATGGTATCTGGAGCCACATGTCGAGCCGCTGCCCACGAGGCTGCCATTCCTCTGGTGGAATGGGCTGTCACCGCCTTTGGAGGAGCCAAGCCCTTAGCCCTATATGCCTGTTGTATGGTCTGTACGATCCAGGACGCGATAGTCCTGGTTGAGGCTTTCTTCCCTATATTGCTGCCTGAGTGAAGCACGAAGAGATGACTAGAACGTCTAAAGGGAGAAGTAACTTTGAGATATTCTTTAATAGCTTCGCCCACATCTAGAGGGTGATTCTCAGTGGACCCTGAGGTCCTAAATGTAGGTAAAACGATCTCTTGATTGACGTGGAATACTGAAGACACTTTTGGGTTGGAACCCAGCATAGGAATTAGGACTACCCGGTCCGGGAAAAACGTTAGGAAGGGTTCTTCGTGACCAAGTGATGCAATTTCAGAGACCCTTTTGGCTGAGGTAATGGTCACTAAGAAGGCCACCTTTGCTGAAAAGACCTTGATAGGGAGCGGGGAGGACCCCGAAGTACTGAGTCCAGAGATCGAGTCAAGGACTAATGGAAGGTCCCATTTGGGGAACCTAGGCTTTCTCTGGGGCTTGAGTCTCGATGCGCCTCGGAAAAATTGTCTAACCAGAGGATGAACTGCCCATGAAGTGCCGGAGAAGGCCGAAAGTGCCGAAACTTGGACTCTCAGAGAGCTGACAGATAGATGTAAATCTAGGCCCGTTTGGAGGAAACTGAGAACGTCCTGGACTTCTGGATGTCTAAAAGACCTGCCCTGAGGAGAGCAGAACTCCACGAATTTGGACCAGATCCTTCCATAGACTTTATTTGTACTGGATCTTCTCGAGCTCATGAGAGTGGATATTACTTCTGAGGCACAACCTAGGGATTCCAGCCTCTCCCTCTCAAGAACCAGACCATCAGTCTCAGCACCGCAGGACAAGGGTGCAGGACTGACCCTTGAGAAAGAAGGTCCGGTCTGAGAGGGAGAGGCACTGGGTCCCGACAGCTGAGCTGGACCAGGAGAGGGAACCAGGGCCTGTTCGGCCAGTAGGGAGCTACTGTCACCACTTCCACTGGCTCCGCTCGGAGCCTCTGCAGGAATCTCAGCATAACTGGCAGTGGCGGAAAGGCGTATGCCCGCTTGAACCTCCACTGATCCGTCAAGGCATCTGTCCCGATGGCTTGACTGCAGAGCCCCCGGGTGTAGAACTTCTTCAGCTTGCGATTGCAGGGGGAAGCAAACAGATCTACTTCGGGGTCGGTCTTTAGTGACAAGATCCACCTGAACGTCTCTATGTGGAGAGACCACTCGTTGTTGTCCAACTCGGTCCGTGACAGGAAGTCTGCTTGAGTGTTTTGGACGCCTGGGACAAAGACTGCCGAGATGTTGGCAAGGTATTTCTGCGCCCACGATAGGATGGGCTCGACTTCCCGAAGGAGTGTGGGACTCCGAGTACCCCCTTGCCTCTTCACATATGATACTGCTGTGGTGTTGTCCATTCTCAACAGCACTGACTCCCCCCTCAGGAGATGAGAGAAGAACTGTAGGGCACACCAGGCCGCACGAAGTTCCAAGACATTCGACCCTGGGTTGGGGAGACATGTTTCCCACTTGCCTTGGGCCAGGTTTGACCCACAAAGGGCTCCCCAACCGGTACCGCTGGCATCGGTCGTGACCGTCACCCAGGAGATGGGAGCGATGGAGTGGCAAGTCAGGAGGTTCTTGCGCTGAAGCCACCAGAAGAGGCTGTTTCTCATTGTAGATGTTATGCGGATGACCTGATTCTTGTCCCGTGACTTCCATTGCCGTAGGAGGCCTGACTGGAAGGGACGCAATCTCCATAAGGCCCATTTGACCATGGGAGTCGTAGAAACCATCGTGCCAACGACTTTCAGGCACTGAGAGGCTTTCATTTGCCGTGCATGTAGAGCCCGGGAGACTCTGTCTCGAACTGTAGGAATTTTCTGTAGTGGAAGGGAGATAGTGTTTGCCACTGTATCGAACTGGGCTCCCAGATATATTAGACGCTGAGTTGGGCTCAGTTGACTCTTTTCTATGTTTAGGAGCCACCCGAAGTTGGACAGAGTGGAGATTACTTGATCCCGGTGTACCAGCAACTGCTCCCTGCTCTGGGACAGCACCAGCAGGTCGTCTAGGTAGTGGTAAAGACGTACCCCTTTGGATCTTATTAGTGCCACCGTAGCTAGGAGGACCTTTGAAAAGACCCGGGGGACGTTGTCAGCCCGAAGGGGAGGCAAATAAATTGAAGATGATCTGACCCAATGTGAAAGCGGAGGTATTTGTGAAATTCTTTTTCCACTGGAACGTGGAAATAAGCGTCCTTCAGGTCGATTGATATCATCCAGTCGCCTGGTTGTATGGCTCTCTGAATGGTCACCAAGGTTTCCATCTTGAACCTTCCATTCTCTATGAATCCGTTGAGATATGTGAGGTCTATGACTGGGCGCCAAGAGCCCCCCTTTTTTTGAATTAGGAAGAGAGGGGAGTATATCCCCTGAAACCATTCGTCCTGTGGTACATGTACTACTGCTCCTTGAATTTTCAGGAGGTCCACATAGGACAGCAAAATTTGTTTCTGATCCTCTGCCCGAGGGAGAAGAGTGGAGACGAACCTTGGGTGCGGAGTCCTGGAAAAGGCCCATCTGTGGCCTGACGAGACCGTCCTTATGACCCAGAAGTCTGAGATCGAGGCCACCCAGACGTGCCGGAAGAGGAGCAGACGAGCCCCTACCCGGCCCGCCTGGGCGGGCGTAATCTCAAAAAGATTTAGCCTGATCACGAGCACTGGACGTTTGATTTTTAACGGGTTTGCGGAAGGATGACTGCCCTCTGCTCCAATTCTTCCTAAAGTCCCGGCCAGGCTTATAGGAGCGTGCTTCCCTGGAGCGCTCCGGACTTCGTCTTCTGAACTGGGGCTTCTTTCGACCCAGCATGCGCCTGTCCTGGGGAAGAAAACCCGATTTGCCACCTGTGGCTCGCGTAATGGCATCGTCAAGCTTATTGCCAAACAGTGAGGACCCCTCAAACGGGATTTTACACCACGCTTGCTTAGAACCAGGGTCCGCAAGCCAGGGACGCAACCAGAGGGCTCTCTTGGCCGTAACTGAGGACAGCATAATATGAGCCAGAAGGCGGATCAGGTCAATGGACGCCTCCCCCAGGAAGACCGCTGCAAGCTTCAGCTCTGCGGCTGCTGAACTTCCAGCCAGTTCTTCTGACACGCCTTTAAGGAAGGCTTCCACGTTCTCCGTCCAGGCCTCCATGGCCTTAGACATGGCCGCTAATGCCAGGGCTGGTTTACAGGCCATACCCGCGAGCCCATAGATTCTTTTTAGATCTAGGTCTATCTTCCTCTCGAGCCCATCTTTAAAAGATACTGCGTCTTCTAGAGGAAGAGTCACATGTTTGGCCAGACGCATAAGTGCCGCGTCCACAAGGGGAGTATTCTCCAAATTCTTTACTTCTTCTGACTTGAAGGGGTACAATCTGGAGGTTTTATTAGACATGGAGGATTTTTTCTCTGTTTTACTCCATTCTTCCTCAATGATTTCCTTTAGCTCTGGAAGGAGCGGAAAGTTTGCGCGTTCTCTCCCCAGGTGCTTGAAGAATTTTTTCTGCTTGGCTGGGGGAGTGGAAGGGTCTTCCCACTTCAAGGCTTCCTTGATTGCTTTGATTAAAGGGGAAACCATCGCGAAGTCGAACCCTCCAATGACCTCCTCATTAATAGACTCATCCTCTGAGGAGTCAGGAGAGGTAATATAGGGCTGCGAAGTACCCGGATCCTCACGGGCCTCTTCCACCGGTGGGCCAGACGCGGTGGTAGACTGGCTCAATGTGCGAGGTGCTTCCCTCTCCATTAGGGATTGCTGTACCACTCGTTTCACAAGAGACTCTAAACGCTGGTTTTCCGTCTCTTTTTCCCCAACCGCACGGGCAAAACAACGGTCACATAAGGACTTGCCCTCCGGAACTCGTGTCCTACATCCCCAGCAGGCTCTGTGGTCTGAGCGGCTGTCATGGCGGTGGGAGCGGTGTCTTGAGGAGGAACAAGAGCGTCTCCTCTGGTGGGATCCGGACTGTGAGTCTCGTCTGGATGAAGATGAATTGTATTGTGGCTTGGCAAGGTCATTGGCATTCTAGACCGCATTTAGCGGGTCCGACCTAGAAGGGCTGGGAAGAGAAAAAATAGGGGAAGGGGAGAGAAGAAAGGCAGAACATGGTATCAGCACGACAATAATGTGCATAAATCTCATCCCCTCCCCTCACGAGCACATACCTTGTGCGTGAGGGCTGGCCACTTAAAGGCGGTGAATTGTCCATAACCAGGGACACGAAATGTCACTTTAATAGTCTGCAGGGATAATGGTCTAAGAAAACCTAGGCATCAAACATGAAAAGGTTTTAGAGAAAAGAAAAAACTCTGCTTGCCTCATTTTTTTTTTTTTTTTTTTTTTAAATGCACAAAGCATGTACCAATGAATATTCAAGGCAAAGGAAAAAACAACTTCCAGCCGCATAAGTATATATATTTAGATAAACATATATAATGATAAAAGAACATTTTCCATTATTTTGCTCTCTTTTTTTTTTTTTTTTTGCAGAGGTTTCCACCACTCACCTGGAGACCAGCAGGGATCCGCTCCTCCTTTCCCTACCAAGGGAGATCCCAACTCAACAGGACAGGAGGGCGGAATTTAAATTCCCCGCCCGTGACATCATTATCCCCTACTGCGCACGCGCAAAGGGGAACCGCCGTACGGCGCCTGCGCGGACGACGAACGAGCCGCCGTACTGCGCATGCGCGAACCAAACCTCGCTCTCAGGGTGGCTACAGCGCAGGTGCCAGCGGCGGAGACTGCCGCAACCCGGAAGTGCCGTGACGGGCTGGAACGCACGCGAACCAGCCGCCATGAGGGGGATAGGACACACTGGACCACCAGGGAAAATACAGACAACACATAGAAATACTGCCATGGAGTATGAGAAAACAGCCACAGACCTCGCCAGCCGTTGATGAGAACTGTCCGCCGGGCATACAGAGGCGACCACCCATCCACCAAGGGGGAACATTCAAGCCTCTTTAAGCTACTCGCCCGCTCATAGCTGGGCTTTTTGAGCTGCACCGCACAGGTATGCCAATCTTGGATTCAATCAATCTTGATGCGAACAGCATGTGTAGGTCCATAGAGGAGGACAAAAAAGGAACGCAGTAGCTAGTGGTGAGCACTCATTTATGGGAATGGGGTCCTATAGCATTGGAGAGGAGGCGGTGTTAACCCACACGTAGGCTGCCATGGAGTCTGTCAGGAAATATATTTTTTTTGTCATTATTTAATCACTTGGGACAAAAATAAAATATTCAATGGGCTCAACATGCCTCTCAGCAATTTCCTTGGGGTGTCTACTTTCCAAAATGGGGTCATTTGGGGGGGGTTGTACTGCCCTGCCATTTTAGCACCTCAAGAAATAAGATAGGCAGTCATAAACTAAAAGCTGTGTAAATTCCAGAAAATGTCCCCTAGTTTGTAGACGCTATAACTTTTGCGCAAACCAATAAATATACACTTATTGACTTTTTTTTTTTACCAAAGACATGTGGCCGAATACATTTTGGCCTAAATGTATGACTAAAATTGAGTTTATTGGATTTTTTTATAACAAAAAGTTGAAAATATCATTTCTTTTCAAAATTTTTGGTCTTTTTCTGTTTATAGCGCAAATAATAAAAACTGCAGAGGTGATCAAATACCATCAAAAGAGAGCTCTATTTGTGGGAAGAAAAGGACACAAATTTCCTTTGGGTACAACATTGCATTACCGCGCAATTAGCGGTTAAAGTGACGCAGTGCCAAATTGTAAAAAGTGCTCTGGTCAGGAAGGGGGTAAAACCTTCTGGGGCTGAAGTGGTTAAAACATTTTTTAATCCATTTTAAAATGTTTGTTCATGTTTCATTTAGAAGAGTGAGTGTGTGTGAATATATATATATATATATATATATATACAGTGGGGACGGAAAGTATTCAGACCCCCTTAAATGTTTCATTCTTTGTTATATTGCAGCCATTTGCTAAAATCATTTAAGTTCATTTTTTTTCCTCATTAATGTACACACAGCACCCCATATTGACAGAAAAACAGAATTGTTGACATTTTTGCAGATTTATTAAAAAAGAAAAACTGAAATATCACATGGCCCTAAGTATTCAGACCCTTTGCTCAGTATTTAATAGAAGCACCCTTTTGATCTAATACAGCCATGAGTCTTATGGGGAAAGATACAACAAGTTTTTCACACCTGGATTTGGGGATCCTCTGCCATTGCAGATCCTCTGCAGTTCTGTCAGGTTGGATGGTAAACGTTGGTGGACAGCCATTTTTAGGTCTCTCCAGAGACGCTCAATTGGGTTTAAGTCAGGGCTCTGGCATTCAAGAACAGTCACGGAGTTGTTGTGAAGCCACTCCTTCGTTATTTTAGCTGTGTGCTTAGGGTCATTGTCTTGTTGGAAGGTAAACCTTCGGCCCAGTCTAAGGTCCTGAGCACTCTGGAAAAGGTTTTCGTCCAGGATATCCCTGTACTTGGCAGCATTCATCTTTCCTTCGATTGCAACCAGTCGTCCAGTCCCTGCAGCTGAAAAACACCCCCACAGCATGATGCTGCCACCAACATGCTTCACTGTTGGGACTGTATTGGACAGGTGATGAGCAGTGCCTGGTTTGCTCCACACATACCGCTTAGATATAAGGCCAAAAAGTTCTATATTGGTCTCATCAGACCAGAGAATCTTATTTCTCACCATCTTGGAGTCCTTCAGGTGTTTTTTTAGCAAACTCCATGCGGGCTTTCATGTGTCTTGCACTGAGGAGAGGCTTCCGTCGGGCCACTCTGCCATAAAGCCCCGACTGGTGGAGGGCTGCAGTGATGGTTGACTTTCTAAAACTTTCTCCCATCTCCCGACTGCATCTCTGGAGCTCAGCCACAGTGATCTATGGGTTCTTCTTTACCTCTCTCACCAATGCTCTTCTCCCCCGATAGCTCAGTTTGGCCAGACGGCTAGCTCTAGGAAGGGTTCTGGTCTTCCCAAACATCTTCCATTTAAGGATTATGGAGGCCACTGTGCTCGTAGGTACCTTAAGTGCAGCAGAAATTTTTTTGGAACCTTGGCCAGATCTGTGCCTTGCCACAATTCTGTCATTGAGCTCTTCAGGCAGTTCCTTTGACCTCATGATTCTCATTTGCTCTGACATGCACTGTGAGCTGTAAGATCTTATATAGACAGGTGTGTGGCTTTCCTAATCAAGACCAATCAGTATAATCAAACACAGCTGGACTCAAATGAAGGTGTAGAACCATCTCAAGGATGATCAGAAGAAATGGTCAGCACCTGGGTTAAATATATGAGTGTCACAGCAAAGGGTCTGAATACTTAGGACCATGTGATATTTCAGTTTTTCTTTTTTAATAAATCTGCAAAAATGTCAACAATTCTGTGTTTTTCTGTCAATATGGGGTGCTGTGTGTACATTAATGAGGAAAAAAATGAACTTAAATGATTTTAGCAAATGGCTGCAATATAACAAAGAGTGACAAATTTAAGGGGGTCTGAATACTTTCCGTCCCCACTGTATATATATATATATATATATATATACACATATACATAAGTATATATACACATACACACATGCATGTGTGTTTGAGCTTTGGGGTGTACACCCTCAGCCTAGGTTAACACTGATGCAACGCGGGAACCAGTGCAATTACAGCGCTGGTTCCCGCATCGCTTCTCTCCCGCAGGCAGTTCACACTGCCTTCTGTGAACTGCTGCGGGTGTCATTACATTGTTAATGACACTCCCAGCATAGTTCACAGAACGCAGTGCGAACTGTGAACTCGCGCAGGAATCGGATCGCATAGGTGAGAACACCCATGCGATCCGATTCTAGTGCAGAGAAAAACAAGTCCCTGCACTTTTTTTGTGCGAATCTAATGCGAGTTCAGCCATACAACTGTATGGCTGAACTCGAATCTCACAGACATTGCGATGTGGGTGTGAATCACATGCGATGTCTGTGATCGTACTAGTGTGAACCTGGGCTAATGCAATAGGCTGCTCACACCTATGCCAGGCTGATTGCTTATTAGACATGTGCAGAATGAAAAAAAATTTTGTTTTTATCCATTGTTTAGTTAAATTAGTTTCATTCGTTTCAATTAATTTTTGGAATTTGTTTTGTTTATTAGTTTTCAAATCAATTAAAATTTTTCGAATTCAGATTGATTCAAAAAAGTTTTCAAGTTAATTTCGAATAGTTTTTGAATTTGAATTGTTTCCGAATTTTCAAAGACAATAAAATAGAATAGAAATTAAAAGAATAGAATAGAAAAACATAGAATAGTATAGAAAAGAATATAACGGAGAATAAAATAATATAATATAATAGCGTAAAACAGAACAAAATAGGATACAATATAAAAGAACAGAATAGAATGGAAATGAATAGAATAGAAAATAATAGAATAGAATAAAAAAAAGAATTGAATAAATAGAAAGATTATCATCTTCCGAAATTCTAATAGAATACAAAAGAATAGAATTAAAAAAAAAACAAATAGAATAGAATAGAAATAATATAACCATTTTCCAAAATTCAAATAGAATTTTAATTTGAATAGAATAGGAAAGAATAGGGTAGAATAGAATAGAAAATAACACAATAGTATAGAAAAAAAACAATAGAATAGGATAGAATAAATATAACCATCTTCCTTTTCTAATCTATTCTTTTCTATTCTATTCAAATTTGAATTGATTCTTTTTGAATTTTGGGAAATGGTTATATTCTTTCTATTCTAATCTATTCTGTGCTATTGTTTTTAAATTATTCTCTTTTTTATTTGTTCCATTCTATTCTATTCTTTTCTATTCAAATTCAAATGTATTCTATTCAAAATTTGAATTTTGAAAGATGGTTATATTCTTTCTATTCTACTGTCTTGTTTTTTAATTCTATTCTTATCTATTCTTTTATAGTCTATTATATTCTATTTTTTCTATTCTATTCTTTTTTATTCTATTATTTTCTTATGTATTCAAATTCAAATTTTTTCCATTTTGAAATTCGAATTTCAGAAGATGGTTTTATTCTTTCTATGTTATTCTATTCTATTCTGTTTGTTTCGATTATATTCCAACAGACAAAAAATAAACTCAGCAATCATGGCGAGACCCTGGAGGTGTACACAGATCAAATAAATGTGATCAATAAAGTCTCTCAATAGGAGGGACGAAGTCCATAGCAACAGTCTCTAAGATGAAGATGGAGAGGAATCCATGTACCAGCGCTAAGGGCAGCCAGTGTGAAGAGCTAGAAGCAGTCTCTGCAATGCAACAAAAGAAAAGAAACACAGCACCTCTAAGTGCAGTATTGATAAACCATTTAAAAGTCAAAAGTAAAACTACTCACAAAGATAGCATAAACAACAAGCATGATAGTAATCCTGCAGCAAAATTCGGAGGCGGTTTTTCTCCTAAACGTCTGTGTCCGAGATGTGTACTGACAGGGCCTGAGGAAGGAGCAAGCATACTCCGAACTCGAAGCCACCTCTTCTCACCCTGCAGCCAGAAGTGACGTCATCTCCGATCACCCCTGTGTTTCCTGCTGTTCTCATAGGCTGCAAATGCTGGAATCCACCTGCACGAGCTGTCAGCTGCACAGACATGGACGCTTAGGAGAAAAACCACCTCCGGATTTTTCTGCAGAATTACTATCATGCCTGTGTTTATGCTCCCTTTGTGAGTAGTTTTACTTTTGACTTATTAAATTGTTTACCAATACTGCACTTGGAGGCGCTGTGTTTCTTTTCCTTTGTTTTATTATATTCTAGTCTATTCTGTTCTTTTTTTTCTATTCTATTTTGTTCTGCATTATCTTATTATATTATATTCTTTTATTTTCTGTTAAATTCTTTTCTAGTCGATTATTTTTGTTTCTATTCTATTCCTTTATTTTCCATTCTATGTTATTCTCTTTGGAAATTGGAAAACTATTCGAATTCGAAAACTTTTTGAATTAGAAAACTATTTGAATTGAAAAGTATTTGAAAACGATTCGAAAAAGTATTTGAATTCCATCTGAAAATGTATTTTCATTATTTCGGATTTGTTTAAATTAGGTACTATTGTAATTCAAAAATTCTGATACATCCAAATTTCTGAAAAACGAAAATTCATCCAAATTTTAATTCGGAATGAAACGAACCACACATGTCTATTTCTTATAATGATATCAAAGCAACAATGAGTGGTCCCCGAACCAGCAAGCCTTTACCTCAATCTGCCTCAAGTGGAGTTATCCCCAAGTAGATCTGTATACCTTGTGAATCAATACCAAACTACAGGTATTTTTTGCCAGGTTTTTTGCCAGGAAGTCAGATACATGCTCTGGGGTAGTGTACTGACAGACTGTTCACTTTGCAAGAAAATTTTCTCCAGACCTTTGCGAATGAGGTGGAGCTCTTCTGACTTCCATCATCAAACCTTATGCAGGAAAATTAGCTTTTTTTGTTTTCCTTGCACATGATCAGGTATTTTTTGAAATGTCACCACATTCTGTAAGCTTTGGGAAAATGACCATGTCAATTGCAGTTTCCCATGCAAAGTGAACAGCCAATTTACCTGTTAGTAAATCAGCCACCCTGACCCAACCATGGACTTTTTAGCTGCAATGAATGTATACTCTACTCTGCTCCTTTTAAGAAACATACAAAGCTTACAGGGGCACCAGTGGCCATCTTGGCAATTATGCCTTATTGGCCTTGAAGACCTTTCTTTACTCTTGTAGTGCAGTTAGAAGCTTGTGATAAAATGTATTTCCCTACAGGGACCTAGCTAGTAGGCCCATGAGAATTTTCCGTACCACAATCCAGAGGCTCTGAATCTGAAGTCTTGGAGGATGAGAGTCAGAGAGTGAAAGGTCTAAGTTGCTCACCCCAAGAAGTTGATATTGTGATTATTTTGAAGCTTACAGAATTTTTAAGAAACTCCTCTTTTAGGCTGGGTTCACACCTATGCGAATTGGATGCGGGTTTCCCCGCATCCAATTCGCATAGCAATAGAATGGGACTGGTTCTCTATGGAGCCAGTTCACATATCTCCGGGGCAGCTGCGGATCACACTGCACTGTACGTCTTTGGCTCTGTTTCAGGGACAAATTCAGGCAAAGATTCGGCCCTGATTTGGCCCTGAACCGGAGAATGGGGACGCATAGCGTTCCTGTGCGATCCTCAGCCAATTCCAGTGTGAACCGAGCCTTAATATTCTTTCACTTGGAGTGCACAACATCCTGCAGTTCTTACAGTCTGGCTTAAATACTCTTAGAGCCCTTTCACAATGCCAGCGTGGGGCGTTGGCGGTAAAGCGCCGCTAGTTTTAGTGGCGCTTTACCGTAGTTTTTGCAGCACTCTTTGGGCGCTAGCAGGGTGCTTTTAGCAGTGGCCGAATAAAGGGTTAAAAGCAGGCGCTGCCCATTGATTTCAACGTCAAAACGTCACTTCCGCCCATAGCTCTTATAGCAACATTTTGTTTTTTTCAAATGACATTTAATCTTTTTTATTGCATTTTAGTGTAAATATGAGATCTGAGGTCTCTTTGACCCCAGATCTCATATTTAAGAGGTCCTGTCATGCTTTTTTTCTATTACAAGGGATTTGTTTTTTAAAAGAACAGTGTAAAAATAAAAAAGAAAAGGTAAAAAAAAAAATAAAAAAAAAAAAAATGTAAACGCGCCCCGTCCTGCCGAGCTGGCATGCAGAAGCAAACGCATACACGAATAGCGCCCGCATATGAAAACAATGTTTAAACCACACATGTGAGGTATCACCACAATTGTTAGAGTGAGAGCAATAATTATAGCCCTAGAACTCCTCTGTAACTCAAAAAAGGCAACCTGTAGAATTTTTTAAACGTCACATATGGAGATTTTTAAGGGTAAAAGTTTGTCGCCATTCCACGAGCGGGAGCAACTCTGAAACATGACATGTTGGGTATCAATTTACGTGGCATAACATCATCTTTCACAATATAAAAAGAATTTGGCTAACTTTACTGTCTTATATTTTAATTAAAAAAAGTGAATTTTTTCCAAAAAAGTGAGCTTGTAAGACTGCTGCCCAAAAACGGTGTGACAAAAAGTATTGCAACGACCGCCATTTTATTCTCTAGGGTGTTAGAAAAAAATATGTCATGTTTGGGGGTTCTAAGTAATTTTCTAGCAAAAAAAAATGATTTTAACTTGTAAAACAACGAATATGGAAAAATAGGTCCGGTCTTTAAGTGGTTAACAGGACAGGTACCGCTCAGAACAGGCCTCGTCATGGTCGACCAAAGGAGTTGAGTGCACATGCTCAGCGTCATATCCAGAGGTTGTCTTTGGGAAATAGACGTATGAGTGCTGCCAGCGTTCCTGCAGAGGTTGAATGGGTTGGGGGTCAGCCTGTCAGTGCTCAGACCACAGGCCACACACTGCATCAAATTGGTCTGTATGGTTGTTGTCCCAGAAGGAAGCCTCTCCTAAAGACAAGCAGACTAAGGACATGGATTACTATGTTCTGTGGTCTGATGAGACCAAGATAAACTTATTCAGTTCAGATGCTTCAAGCGTGTGTGGCGGCATGATTAACTCCCTTCAGAGACAGTCAAGCATAGTGGTGGGAGTGTAAATATCTGGGGCTGCATGAGTGCTCCTGGCACTGGAGAGCTATAGTTCATTGAGGGAACCATGAATGCCAACATGTACTGTAACATACTGAAGCAGAGCATGATCCCCTCCCTTCAGAGACTGGGCCACAGGGCAGTATTCCAACATGATAATGACCCCAAACACACCTCCAAGACGACCACTGCCTTGCTAAAGAAGCTGAGGGTAAAGGTGATGGACTGGCCAAGCATGTCTCCAGACATAAACCCTATTGAGCATCGGTGGGGCATCCTCAAATGGAATGTGGAGAAGCGCAAAGTCTCTAACATCCACCAGCTCCGTGATGTCATCATGGAGGAGTGGAAGAGGACTCCAGTGGCAACCTGCGAAGCTCTGGTGAACTCCATGCCCAAGAGGGTTAAAGCAGTGCTGGAAAATAATGGTCACACAAAATATTAACACTTTGGGATCAATTTGGACATTTTCACTTAGGGGTGTACTCACTTTTGTTGCCAGTGGTTTAGACATTAATGGCTGTGTGTTGAGTTATTTTGAGGAGACAGCAAATTTACACTGTTAAACAAGCTGTACACTCACTACTTTACATTGTAGCAAAGTGTAATTTCCTCAGTGTTGTCACATTAAAAGATATAATAAAATATTTACAAAAATGTAAGGGGTGTACTCACTTTTGTGAGATACTGTGTAATATATATTTATTTATATATATATATATATATATATATATATATATATATATATATATATATATATATATATATATATACACATGTGGGACAACACTGAATAAATGGTACTTTGCTACAATGTAAAGTAGTGAGTGTACAGCTTGTATAAGAGTGTAAATTTGCTGTCCCCTCAAAATAACTCAGCACACCGCCATTAATGTCTAAACCGCTGGCAACAAAAGTGAGTACACCCCTAAGTTGTCCAAATTGGGCCCAAAGTGTCAATATTTTGTGTGGCCACCATTATTTTCCAGCACTGCCTTAACCCTCTTGGGCATGGAGTTCACCTGAGCTTCACAGGATGCCACTGGAGTCCTCTTTCACTCCTCCACATCACAGAGCTGGTGGATGTTAAAGACCTTGCGCTCCTCCACCTTCTGTTTGAGGATGCCCCACAAATGCTCAATAGGGTTTAGATCTGGAGACCTGGTTGGCCAGTCCATCACCTTTACCCTCAGCTTCTTTAGCAAGGCAGTGGTCCTCTTGGAGGGGTGTCTGGGGTCGTTATCTTGTTGGAATACTACCCTGCGGCCCAGTCTCCGAAGGGAGGGGATCATGCTCTCCTTCAGTATGTTACAGTACATGTTGGAATTCATGGTTCCCTCAATGAACTATAGCTCTCCAGTGCCAGGAGCACTCATGCAGCCCCAGATAATGACACTCCCACCACTATGCTTGACTGTAGGCAAGACACACTTGTCTTTGTACTCCTCACCTGGTTGCCGCCACTCATGCTTGACACCATCTGAACCAAATAATTTATCTTGGTCTCCTCAGACCACAGGACATGGTTCCAGTAATCCATATCCTTAATCTGCTTGTCTTCAGCAAACTGTTTGCGGACTTTCTTGTGCATCATCTTTAGAAGAGGCTTCCTTCTAGGACAACAGCCATGCAGACCAATTTGATGCAGTGTGCGGCGTATGGTCTGAGCACTGACAGGCTGACCCCCCCCCACCCCTTCAACCTCTGCAGCAATTCTGGCAGCACTCATACCTCTATTTCCCAAAGACAACCTTTGAATATGATGCTGAGCGTGTGCACTCAACTTCTTTGGTCGACCATGGCGAGGCCTGTTTTGAGTGGAACCTGTCCTGTTAAACCGCTGTATGGTCTTGGCCACGTGCTGAAGCTCAGTTTCAGGGTCTTGGCAATCTTCTTATAGCCTAGGCCAGGGATCTTCAAACTACCGCCCTCCAGCTGTTGTGGAACTACACATCCCATGAGGCATTGTAAAACTCTGACATTCACAGACATGACTAGGCATGATGGGAATTGTAGTTCCTGAACAACTGGAGGGCCATAGTTTGAAGACCCCTGGCCTAGGCCATCTTTGTATGGAGCAACAATTCTATTTTTCAGATCCTCAGAGAGTTCTTTGCCATTAGGTGCCATGTTCAACTTCCGGTGACCAGTATGAGAACGTGAGAGTGATAACACCCAATTTAACACACATGCTCCCCATTCACACCTTAGACTTTTAAGACTAATGAGTCACATGACACTGGGGAGGGAAAATTGCTAATTGGGCCTAATTGGGGACATTTTCACTCAGCCGTGTACTCACTCAGCAGTTTAGACATTAATGGCTGTGTGTTGAGTTATTTTGAGGGGACAGCAAATTTACACTGTTATACAAGCTGTACGCTCACTACTTTACATTGTATCAAAGTGCCATTTCTTCAGTGTTGTCACATGAAGATACAATACAATATCTATCTATCTATCTATCTATCTATCTATCTATCTATCTATCTATCTATCTATCTATCTATCTATCTATCTATCTATCTATCTATCTATAAAATATTGTTACATATCTGAGTGCAGATCCCCCCTTACATCAGGGTTCCCAGAGAGCCCCCCCCCACTTACACCAGGGTCCCAAGAGAGCCCCCCCTTTTACATCAGGATCCCCAGAGAGCCTCCCCTTACATCAGGATCCCCAGAGAGCCTTCCTTTACATCAGGGTCCCCAGAGAGCCTCCCCTTACATCAGGGTACCCAGAAAGTCTCCTCTTACATCAGGATCCCTAGAGAGCCTCCCCTTACATCAGGGTCCCCAGAGAGCCACCCCTTACATCAGGGTCCCCAGAGAGCCTCTTTCCTTCATCAGGGTCCCTAGAGAGCCCCTTCCTTACATCAGGGTCAACAGAGAGCCACTTCCATACATCAGGGTCCCCAGAGAGCTCCCCCTTACATCACGGTCCCCAGAGAGCCCCCCTTACATCAGAGAGCCTCCCCTTACAGAGGGCTCCCTTCCAGAGGTTGCCCGTGTACCTGGCTGGTCTCTGCTATGTGTATGTGTGAGGCTCACACAAGAATGAGGATTTCACACTGGGATCTTCCACTGCAGCACTCGGTAGAGGGGGAGCGGCGTGACATCAGTGCCTAGTACAAGGCTCCCTGCACAGCAGGTGGAAGATCTCCCCCCTGCACACATGGTACAGCCAGATATAAGCACAAGGTGCTCTTGGAGGATCGGAGCCTGCATGGCAACATGGCTGTGATATAGTGGGCTGTGGGGGCTGACAGGGGGCCTGTTCTTTTTGGGCAGCTGGGTTTAAAAAAGGGTAGGGGCCTTTAGCTGCAGCTTCAATAGCCCCTACATTAATCTGGCCCTGCTGCACCTGGTAAGAGACTAGGGGTTATGGGCCCCATAATCGGGACTATAGCCCCAGAAGCCACCCCCTAGTGATGCCACTGTAGTGAGCTATTACCCATGCGTATGCTTCCATGTAGGTACCGAATATAAACATTGAATGCTTACTTTTTGATATCTTTTCTTTCCCATTGCCTATTCATGACAGCATCATTTTCCTCCCTATCTTTTTTCTAGTTATGAGAATGGGTTGCTGGGCTGCCATTAATTTTCTTATGGAGCACCAAATGTCCAGTGTGTTTAATAGAGGTGGAGTACCAACAATATGCATCATACCCTAGATAGACACCAGGAAAGGAAAACTACTGAAAGGTTAGTATTCAATTTACCAACTGTTTATTTTCCTCTGGATCAACTATGGGCAAGGCTTTTTTTCTCACAGAAAAAGTGCAGGAATTCACCTTCTCTGTCCAACTCTCTGCCCCAACCACACCCAAACTCCACCCCAACCACATCCAAACCCCACTCCCAGCCACACCTTCCTTAGAGGAGAGAATAACAGCATAGCCAAAAAATTGTAATGCATTAAGGCTTAGAACTTTGTATCACAAAAGGCAAATTCCCCAAAAGCCCCCCAGCTCTTCTCTCATCACAAATCCTCCCTAGCTCTCCTCTCATCACAACTCCGTCCAGCTCTCCTATCACCACAAATCCCCTCCTAGCTCTTCTCTCATCACCAATCCTTCCAGCTCTCCTCTCATCACAAATCCAAATCACCCCCAGCTCCCCTCTCTGTACAAATCCCCCCCAGCTCTCGTCTCATCACAAATTCAAATCCCCCAGCTCTCCTCTCTGTCCAAATCCCCCCATCTCACCTCTCTGTACAAATCCCCCCAGCTCCCCTCTCTGTACAAATCCCCCAGCTCCCCTCTCTGTACAAATCCCCCAGCTCCCCTCTCTGTACAAATCCCCCAGCTCCCCTCTCTGTACAAATCCCCCAGCTCTCCTCTCTGTCCAAATCCCCCCATCTCACCTCTCTGTACAAATCCCCCCAGCTCCCCTCTCTGTACAAATCCCCCAGCTCCCCTCTCTGTACAAATCCCCCCAGCTCCCCTCTCTGTACAAATCCCCCAGCTCCCCTCTCTGTACAAATCCCCCAGCTCCCCTCTCTGTACAAATCCCCCAGCTCCCCTCTCTGTACAAATCCCCCCAGCTCCCCTCTCTGTACAAATCCCCCCAGCTTCCCTCTCTGTACAAATCCCCCCAGCTCCCCTCTCATCACAAATCCCCCCCAGCTCCCCTCTCTGTACACATCCCCCAGCTACCCTCTCATCACAAATCCCCCCAGCTCTCCTCTCATCACATATCCCCCCAGCTCCCTTCTCATCACATCCCCCCAGCTCTCCTCTCATCACAGATCCCCCCCACACACACACACACACACACACACACATACTTTCTCAGGTTTCATCTCTGCATGAATTCCCCCGAGCTCTCCTCTGTGTACAATGTTCTCCCCTCTGCTAAACACACACAAACTTTACCTCTGCACATACTCCCCCTCCCCTACACACTTTCACAGTGCACTCCTCTCTGAATGAACTCAGTCTATGCAAAATTCTCCCTCGTTTTCACAGTGACAGATCACTCATTTCTTCCGCCGTCACTTCTCTCCATGGTATGTGGAGGCTTTTTTTCCCTGCACAGTGCAGTGGCCCGGAGAGCTCCCCCTACTGTAGCCCTGAAACACCTCCTTAGCTCCATGCTACAAAGGCTGAGTAGCGGCGGCAAGCAGGAAAGGAAGCTTCCTCCGGAATCACTGCAGAAGCTGAAGGTTGGAACCTGGGACCTCACCAGTGATCGAGGACAGCAGCCCTGAGTATGCAGCGCTAGCACAGAGAAGCCAGTAGAGGATGTGAGCTGTGCAGAAAACTTCCTCTACTGGCTTCAGTAAATGACAGGCTAGAGAGGAGAGAGCTGCCAAAGGTTCAGGAACCCTGGCTGTGGGTATAGGGTTCAGAGAGGGCAGACATTTTTAACTTATTTATACCCTGTAAAAAGCTTAAGGAATGTCCAACAGCAAACTTTTGATACTGAATCCCTCTTGTTCTTTTAAAAAGTTAGTGTGACCATTTACAAGTCCATGTACCCAGTTGCTCTACATACAGTATCTTATAGCTGTACCATTGGATTTTGTACATCAAATACATCATATTTTGAATAATATTAATTATTTAAATACTAATTGGTAAAGACATGCATTGCGTGTGCATCTACAATGCATGCTACTGAACATGAACAAAATCATGCCATACTATAGAAAAGTGATGCAAAAAAATACAGTATTTTATACAAATATAAAAATTTATTTTTCATGAACCAAATATGGCAAATACATATTCACCTTGTAATTAAAATTGCTAAAATGTTGACCATCTGTTGTATGAACTTTGACTGACTGCTAACATTTGCTGATGAACATATGACATTTTAAACAGAAAACAAGATATTTTTAAATATTTAATTATGGTCTTTAAATAATTTCTCTAGAAAGAATCTAACATTTTTTACAGCTAGTTTACTATAAATATACTTATCTTGTTTTTTTGCTAATTTTGAAAGATATTACTAAATCTACAAGTCCTTAAACAAGTATCATTAAAAACAGATTGCCAATCTAAGAAGGAATAATTGTGTTATTAACTATAAACCCAGATGGTCAGTTAAAATGTTATAAAATAATCAAATGGGGATAGGCAAATAAAAAGATTGCATATTTATTTTGCCATAAAGAAATATTTTGTTGGTGAAGTGTGATTATTAAATTGCATGCACAGTGAGATTTTCAATATGCCTAATAAAGGAAAATGAGAGAGCCTGGCAATTTTATTCAGTCACTGTTTTGTGCTGTATAGAAAACTAGAAATTAGATCTATGAGAAATGCATTTTTACAAAATTCTAGATCACACGCAATAAGCTAAAAGTGTTCAAACAAACTGAAAAAAACAAAGAATTACACCAACTGGACAGGCAAACCAATCTGCCCAAAGTAGCAATTACAATTCACGTCAGTTACGATGTTAGCTTTTTTTGTGAAATTGTTGGGTCTCCCTATAATGCTTTGTATTGTATAAGATTCAGAAACATCCTTACTGTTGTCTGCAACAGCTAATCAATAGGGATGAGGAAGGATTAGGTTCACCGCTACCAGAATGGTGCAGCAGGTATATCTATCCCAAGAAGGTGGCATTAATAAGTGGCCAGCTTTTGCTATAATGCTAAGAACTAAAGGTTGCATGTCTTTGGACACCTAGGCTACTATTGGGCAATTTAGATTGCACAGGGTCTTTATGCAGCCCAGAGGAAGAGCAGTTGCAAAAGGGAACACAGCATTAATCATATCCACAGCTGCAGCCCAGAAAAAGAGGAGCTAAAATGGGAAAAAGACCAATGATCAAATTTACAGTTTCAAAGGAAGGATAAGGTTTCATGTACACTACAGCTCCTAAGCTTCAGCTGATACCATTCCAGTCAGTAGACTGTGAGGAAAATTTAAGAACAATGGTCTGGAAAATACTTGACTGAGTTCCCTAAGTACCCACAGGTGCAAGCCATCTGGTCCCGGTGATTTATTAATGTTGTTTCCCAAGTCTAATTTTAATTCTGTACTCTGTTAACCATGGAGGTGCTTACCGTGATGTGTCATGTGGATAAACACTGCAGTTTTGATTACTGAAGCCCCCTGATTCCCTCGTGAAGACTGAGGAGAAGAATAAATTCAATACCTTCGCCATCTCACCATCCTTTGTAACCATATGTCCTTCCTCATTCTTTATGGGGCCAATGTGGTCTGTCCTCCCTTTTTTACTGTTTACATAATTTCTTGGGATTTTTTTTGCTTTCATCCGCTATGTTTCTTTCGTGTTCTTAGCCGCCCTAATTGCACCCATACATTTCTTGTTGCATTCTTTATAAAGTCTAAATGCTGATGATGATCCCTCAACCTTGTATTTTTTGAAGGCCTTCTCTTTTGCTTTTTTATGCATTTTTTATTTACATTGGAGTTAAGCCATCCAGGACTTTTGTTCGCTCCTTTAAATTTATTACCCAATGGGAAGCATTGGCTAATGCCCTTATTTAATGTTCTTAAAGCAAACCCATCTCTCCTCCATGTTCTTTGTTCCTAAGATTTTATCCCAATTTATGCCTTCTAGCAAGGTTCGTAGTTTAGGGAATTCAGTGTCTTTATATTCCACTTATGTTTCCTATTTGTGTGATTTATACTGAAGCCAATTGACCTGTGATCGCTGTTTCCTAAATTGCCCACATCTGTGATCAGGTCTATATTGTTGGTAACCAGTAACACTTTATTTCTAGTTGGTGCGTCTACCATCTGAACCATGAAATTGTCCTGCAAGACACATTGTACATTATTCTTGTTATATAGGCATGCCCCTCCCCCTTTTTTTCCCTCTCCATCACTGCAATAAAGGGTATACCCTTGAATGGTTGCCAGCCAATCATGGGGTCTGTTGAACCAGGTCTCTGAAGTTCCCACAAAATCCAAATCCTCCTCATACAGCATTATCTCTAGTTCACCCAACTTGTCCGCCAGGCTCCTGGCATTGGTGAACATGCCACATAATTTAGTCTGGTCGCATACTATCCTCTTATTGTGTGTTCTGAGATTGCAACTAGGACTTGTTACTATACTTACCTTGGTTTTATTTGCTTTAGTCAACCTACCACTAATGCTCCCAATACTGCCCTCTGGAATATGTTCCGTGCTCACTATCTCTACCTCTGGGCCCTCCCCCCATTGCCTAGTATAAAAATCCCTCTAACTTTTTAGCCATCCTTACTCCCAGCTGCACCCTCCTCATTTAGGTGCAATCCATTCCTTCTATAGTACTGGTGATCGACTGAGAAGTCGGCGCAGTCCTCCAGGAACGCAAACCCCTCCTTACTATACCAGCTCCTCAGCCACTTGTTTAGTTCCCTAACCTCCCTTTGACTTTCTTGTGTGGCTCGAGGTACTGGTAGTATTCCTGAGAATACTACCTTGGAGGTCCTTTTCCTCAATTTAGCTCCCAAGTCCCTAAAATCGTTCTTTAGGACACTCCTTCTGCCTCTGACTTTGTCATTGGTGGCAACGTGCGCCATGACAGCCGGGTCTTTCCCAGCCCCTCCCAGTAATCTGTCCACCAGATTCGTGATGTGCCGAACCCGAGCGCCGGTAGACAACATAGAGTTCGGCGCTTCAGGTCTTTGTTACAGATTGCCCTCTCTGTCCTTCTAAGAATTGTGTCCTACCACCAGAATCTGTCTTTCCTTTCCCTTCGCTCCCCCCCTCACTCTCACTGGAGTTCTTCCCCCAGCAGCTGTATATAGGATATTTCAATGCTAGTGGAGTAAAGGAGAAATTGCCCACATCCCTACTATGGAACACAGAAACAAAAAGAGACCTTCTGGTGGGACTTTGAAGGGCAATGACTCCAAAAATATGTGTTCAAAAATATGTAAGTAAAATATATAAGTTTTATTAATACAAAATCTAAAAATATAGACACAGCATTGGCTATATCAAACAGATTACAAAATTATATTAAAATTAATGTAACATATTGTTCATAATGAGATCAGAAACCACTAATTTACATCACTCTTGTGCATTTGGACAGAGTGAAACTCAACGCGTTTCAAGATCATGCGTTTTTCCTCTTCATCAGGAGAAAGTGGTATGAATATCTATGATATCATGTAGAAGCAGGTGTTTTGGTAAGTCACGTCAAGAATTTTAAAAGCAAGGAGATATAGCTGTACTGACCCTACAATGCCCAAGGAAAATAGAGACAGGTAAGGTCACCCCGAACGAAGGCCAAAAGGGGGGCAGAGAAGGGGAAAACCCGACCCAGACCGAGCAGTCCACAGCAAAAATAAGGATAACAAGGATCTCAATCAATAGGTGCACAACATAAAAGCTGGAATAATTCCAAATTTGAGGATCCAGGGACCAGGAAGTAAGAAACATACTATTGGTATGTCTAATTTAAAGATTGATGTTGCGGGGGGACGATGTCCACTGAAAACGGGCCTAGGGAATCTCCTTTATTGTATATATCTTTATTTATTATTCATTAAAATAATGAAGTATACCACATAGGTGGCCTTTCATATGAATATCCCAGGTCTGGAAGGGTTTCTTTTTACCAGGGAGCCAGCAGGACTGGCTCCTTGGTTAGATTTTGTATTATTAAAACTTATATATTTTACTTACATATTTTTGCATACACATTTTTGGAGTCATTGCCCTTCAAAGTCCCACCAGAGGGTCTCTTTTTGTTTCTGTGTTCCCCGGCAGCTAGGAGAGTCTCTCAGCTCCAGCAGTGCTGGTCCCTGACTGGTTTCACCAATGTCACTCAATGAAGCATACTTATTGGGATGCTCCAGCCCTGAATCGGCCTCCCTGGCACTTACCCCTCTACCCTTCCTGACTATCACCTATCTTCTCTTTTCTAGTGCCTGAACCTCTTTGTCTTCACCCGCCTCTGTGCTGGCCTCTACATTCCTGGCTCTCCTTTAGGATGGAGGGTCTTCTCAGAGCTGACAGTTGCTTCCCCAGTTTCAGAACCTGGGCTTCCAGGGAAACAATGTGCTTACATTTTGCACAGCAGTATTGGTCCTCAATCGGATGATCAAGAAATGCATACATGTCGCAAGATGTACACCAAGTCGCAGTTTCACACCCACTGGGCATCATACCTGCTAATTTATTAAGGATTGGGGATTATACCCTGTCCAAATTACTTAACAACTAGCTTCCTGACACTAATACTCAACAAGACAATACACAGCTACTCAAGACAATACACATGCACTCACAGACCCATGTGAACTCGCAGATCCACGTGCACACACAATACACAAGTATACACAATACACAAGTACTAACGATGCACACACACTACTCAGACAACACTCAGGTACTCACAATACACAGGTACCACCTGACACTACTACTCAATACAGCCCACGTGCATTTGCACTAACTCTGGTTTTTAACTCACCACTTAGTCCAGTTCCACTAATTCTGGATTTTAACTCACCACTTAGTCCAGTTCCACTTGGTCTAAGTTCCAGCAGGCTCAAAATGAGTTCTACAGAAAGTTATATAGGCCTCAATCACCTGTGACCAATTAACCACTCCCCCTAATTAGTAGGCTGAAGGAAGGAAAGAAAAAAAGGCTGTTTAAAAAGTGACAGAAAAAGGTGTTAAAAAGCTGCAAGGAAAAGCCCCAAAAAGAACCTAAAAATGCAATACCGCAATCACGAGCAGTCAAAAGCAAAACTTTTTCACACTCTCCACTCAAGGTCCCCACTGTTTAGCTTCAACCAGCAGTCTGGCTTTTAGAATTGTTTAGGATCTGCTGTGGTTAGGGCAGGTTCAATCCCCATCAACCCCCCTCTCCTGAATGTGTAAGAATCACATTCAGGATAGGGACGTTTTGACTGCAGGCCGAAAAATGTGGCAAAATTGGCTATATGTACATTAAGCCTTAAAAAGATTAAATGCACTTTTTTAACTAAAATTACATTAAATATTTCAGAAATACAGTTCATTTGGTATGTAATTTCAATGATATATAAGTTCAAATTTCATAGTTACATAATGTGAAAAAGACACGTCAAAAATTCAAATACAATTAATTTGAATTTAAATAGAATGGAAAAGAATAGATTTGAATAGGAAGATAGTTATATTCTTTCTATCATATTCTATTGTTTTTTCTATATTTTGTTATTTTCCATTCTGCTCCAATCTATTATTTTCAATTATATTCAAATTAGAATTTCTATTCTATTCTGTTGTTTTTTTAATTATATTATTTTCTATTCTATTCTTTTCTATTTGAATTTCAGAAGATGGTTATATTCTTTCTATATTATGCTATTCTTTTTTTATTCTCTTCTATTTTATTTCATTCTATTCTGTTCTTTTATATTCTTTTCTTTTTTGTTCTGTTTTACTCTATTCTATTATTTTATTTTCTGTTATATTCTTTTCTATTTTATTCCTTTATTTTCTATTCTATTCTATTCGCTTTGGAAATTGAAAAACTTTTCAAATTAGAAAATGATTCACATTTGAAAACTATTCTAGTTCAAAAATATTTTGAATTCGAAAACTTTTCGAATTTAAAAACTATTTGAGTTCGAAAACTTTTAGCATTCGAATTTGAAAACTTTTCAAATTCTAAAATTATTAAAAAACAAATAAATTAAATTAATTCTGAAAACAAATGAACCACTTCAGCCCCAGAAGGATTTACCCCCTTCCTGACCAGGCCATTTTTTGCAATACGGCACTGACAATTGTGAGGTCAATTGTGAGGTCATGCGACGTGATACCCAAACAAAATTAATGTCCTTTTTTCCCAACAAATAGAGCTTTCTTTTGGTGGTATTTGATCACCTCTGCGCTTTTTATTTTCTGTGCTATGAACCAGCTGTAGAGTATAGCAGGCAAATTTCTCTGCCCTAGCTGCTGCTTTGAAAAAAAAATATACCCCCTGCCACCCACATGCCCAGCATCGTAATTCCAGCTTGTCCAAATTGCTGGCTTTACAACTCCTGCCTTTCCATCTGGTGGATTCAGCCCTCTTCTGTGAATTTGCAGAATGTGCTGTACCACAATGGCAGATCCCCAACCATTATTTTTTGTACGTAAGGCCATTCCAGCTCTGTACTATCATGTGGAAGGCAATGTTTTGGCATCGTTGGGCAAGGCAGTCAGCAGCAAGGTCCACCTTACTGCTGACACGTGGTTCAGCAAGCGTGGTCAGGGACAATATGTTTTGCTTACAGCACACTGGGTAACTCTGCTTGCAACTAGGAAGGATATAGCTGGTGGTGATGATGCAAGATCTGCACCCCCCCTTCCTCCATGCCCTCCTTTGCTGAATTGAACCACCAGTACCCCCTAAGCATTCAAGAGGCAATTCAATGAGTCAGGCTAAAATATGCCATGCAGTGCTTCAGCTGGTCTGTCTAGAGGACAGGAGCCACACCAGAGCAGGGATTCTTTTCAGATCTGCAGGGGCAGGCCCAGATTTGGTTCATGTCACAGAAGCTTGAGCCAGGAATGGTGGTGTGCGATAATGGCACTAACCTTCTGTCCGCCCTCCAACATGGAAAGTTGACACACGTGCCATGCCTGGTACATTTCCTCAATTTTGTTGGTGCAGCATTCCTTAAACAGGTACCCAGGTTTGCAATATTTTCAAAGGCAGGCCAATTACGAGTCTGTAGCCATTTCAGGCTGACATACACGGCCAGTGTTTCGTTGGCTAAAATTCAGTTGGATTTCCATCTTTGGTAATGCTGCAGCAGCTACACATGCAGCAGAGGGATATCAATGAGTACCTGTATGAGTATGGCACAAGGACAGGCTCAGGGGAGCTCAGTTTTTTTTTCCCCACGCCAATGGCTGCTGATGGAGACTGTATGCAATGTACTGTCTCCATTTGAGAAGGGAACAAGGATGGTGAGCTGTAACAATGCATGCATCAGGGACACTATCCCTCTTGTGTTCCTGCTGAAGAATACTCTGCATGGCATTATGTATAGGGCACTCGAGGCAGAGCAGCCAGATGAAGAGGAGGACTTCCTTTCCTTTCAAGGCCCGCTTTATGCAGACACCATTCTTGCAAAACCACAGAACACACAAGAGGAGAGGGAGTAGGAGTAGGAGGATTCTGGCAGTTTTGGAAGCATTGAAGCAGAGGAAGACACATGTCAAATCTTAAGAGATGGTTTTCAGACCCCAAAAACCTTGGGAGCAGTACGTGGCAGGGAGGAGGCAGTTCCAGATATTGTAATCCTCAGTGACTCCCAGTGACTCCCAGGGACTCAAACTTGAATAATAAGGGAGACCATGCACCACAAACTTGCTGTGCATGGGCTCCCTTATTCTTCAAAGCCTGCAGAAGGACTCTAGAATTTGTGGCATTAAGGAGAAGGATCATTATTGGTTGGCAACTCTCCTTGACCACAGTTACAATGGGAAAGTCTTGGAACTCACCCTGCCCTCACAGAGGAAGCACAGGAAGAAATATCTTAAGGACACCTTAAAGAGGAGTTTATCTAACACCTTTCCAGACTCTGATAGGTTACAGTCTCATTGAAAAGGTAGTTTTGAGGCTTCTGTTGGTCAAAAGAGGAGCAGTGGAGAAGGGGGCCACTTAAGTGATGCATTTAAGTCCTTGGCGCCTAGGGCTTTCAGCTTCCACATCCCATCGACATGGTGGAAGATTATCTAAGGGCGAACACAAACATGGAGAGCTTTCCAGTAGGAGATCCACTGGGTTACAAGGTCATGAGAATAGACCACTAGCCAGAACTTGGCCAGGTATGCAATTGAGCTGTAGGGCTGCCTTGCATTCAACATGCTTTTTGAATAGGCATTCAGTGCTGCTGGAGGCTTTGTGACAGGTAAAAGAGCGTGTCTGTCTATAGACTCCGTTGACCAGCTGACATTTGTCAGAATGAATCAGTCCTGGATTAGCAGCAGCTATTAAGCATCTGATGCCGATGTTGCTGATTAAATACTGATGGGGAGGGGGGTTGGTGGAACTTTATATGAGGGAATGATGCAGCCATTAACCTCCATCCCTGTATTATGTATAAAAGAACAAGGAAAGTGTGACTTTACATGAAGTACGTGAGGGGCAGTGTTATGTATTAAATTATTTGTAATGAAATATTCATGATATACAGTATAGTATATTATTTTATTTTGTGGCACATTATTAATTCATTAGTAACTATGTTTCTATGTTTCATAGTTTCTATATATATATATATATATATATATATATATATGTATATATACACATAAATAAGTACCTGCATAGATGGAAATTGCTCTAATCCCTAACATTAAAGAGGGATGAGAAAATATACTACATTAAAATAAACTACTTTATTTTACATGGATACATGCAAAATTTGGAACAGTCCAAAAAATAGGCAAACACATGATGAGTAATGGAACCCAAGATCTATAAACTAGAAATGATTGATACAGTAGAAAATATGCTGGTATGACACATGATCGGAACATGGCATCTGTTGGCTCAATGCGTTTCGCGACTTGGCGTCGCTCGTCAGGAGCAAGCGTGTAATGTGTCTCTGCAATGACATAGATACATTTCTAATTGATCCAGTATATTCCCACATTGTCAAAACAAGAACAATGGGTCAGAGCCCCACCTGATACTTACAGGGTATCCATGCACTAATGGCATGGTAATATGGGCCATGCGCCTCCCCATATATGGGAAACGTCTCCCCCGGGAGCTGAGATGGAGTGCTCCACAACTGACAGCCCACACAGGCCCCAAACAGGATGGACAAGCATCAGGCAGTGAATGATGTGTAGGCATGATGCCAATGATGTACTGTAAATATAAAAATTGTGTGGTGAGTCTTGAATCAAGGATGCATTGCATCTCCTGTATGATCACCAGCATAACGGCGCCACATAGGGTGGAAGGCATGACGTCGACGCACACACACCCACCGCCCGCTCGAAGAGGGTGGGGGAAGAGAGCGCAAGCAGTGCGCATCACGATTCCCGGATTGAAAACAAAACCCAAGGGAGGCACAACAGAGCCCAACCTCAAACCACCAGGAATACACAGAACCCAAAAAAAGCCAATGTAAATGGACTGGAGAAATCAAAAAAGGAGGCCATGTCAGACAGACTATTAAACAACATAATAAACATGATTGAAAATGAACAAAAAGAAAAACAATATAACACATAACAAGTAACAAGTAATATAAGCAAAGATATAATACTACAATAAAATGTCCCAGAACACATACTTCCATCCCTAATTTGATACTGTCGGGGGAGTGGGGTTGGTGGGACTTTATATGAGGCAATGACGCAGTAATTAACCTCCATCCCTGTATTATGTATAAAAGAACAGGGAAATCGGGACTTTACATGAAGTATGTGAAGGGCAGGGTTATATATTAAATTATTGTAATTAAATATTTATGATATATAGTATATTATTTTATTTTGTGGCACATTATTAATTCATTAGTAACTATGTTTCATCTTTAGTAAAGATAAAAAATTGTGTGGTGAGTGTTGAATCAAGGATGCATTGCATCTCCTGTCAAGGAAATGAGAGGTGATACAAAAAATGGGAGGAAAGATAAGTAAATCTTAAATCAAAGGTGACCATTAAAAACATAAGTGAGGGAAGTCCTAAGAAAGAAAGGAAGAGGGACCCCCAACAAGGGCAAAAATGTTGGATGATTGGTGTAAGATGAGGCAGAAACAAGGTGAAGAAACCAAAGATATTAACTGCCAACCAAGCTGGGAGGCATGTAATATGTGTTGTCTTTTAAAGTGAAGACTAGCTGAGTGCCTGAACCGTCCAAGGAAGGCGCCCATATATGAGCGCAGCAACCAAAGATCTCCATCAACTTCACGTACACGAGCACCCAGAGAGGTGTGGCACCTACACCAATGCGGAAGAGCTGCCTGGTAGTTTGCTGATTAAATGTTATTGGAATCTGGAATCTCTGCAACACTGTCTAGGCTGCCTAACTTTGTGGGTGATGATTTTATCTTGAAGCTTTTTTTTGGCATAAGTTATATAGGTACATTAACACCCAAGGACCAATTTTTCCACACCTGTTAGACAGGTGCATATACTGTAATTTCATTTTTTTTACAGCAAGGCCAATTCTTGCTTTCATCAAGAGTACCTCTATAGGGTTACGGTGTGAAGGCACCACCAACACCCACAGCCAAATTTTTCTGCACCTGTTTGACAGATGCATACAATTAAATTTTTTTACAGAAAGGCCAATTCTTGCCTTCATCAAATGAACCTCTATAGGGTTACGGTATGAAGGCACCACCAACGCCCAAAGCCTAATTTTTCCGCATCTGTTTGACAGGTGCATATACTTAAAATTGTTTACAGAAAGTACAATTCTTGCTTTCATCAAGAGTACCTCTAGCCATTTCCTGCTCTCTCCGGTGGTTTGTTCTCAGGGTATTCCACAGATTTTTTCTTTCTTTTACCGATCAGTAGATCAGCGGTGGCTTCAGCAGCAGAATGATTTTCCAACTAAATCCAAAACCACTCCTTAATGGCCTTACTGGTAAACTAGTAATGGTGAAACTGAAGTGGAGCATGGAATACAAGGGATACCTGGTCTCCGTGGATGGCTACATGAATACGCAGCTAGCCAATTCATTATAATAATGGGGCATTGTCTTGACATCTTGGAGAAGTTCTAATAATGTGTAATAATGTATTGTATATACAAGGAGTAGAAGAGGAGGAAGAACATGGTGAGATGAGAGAGTAAATCAATCTCCAAATTAGTTTTGTAAATTTATTTTGAAACTTCTCTTTTGAGGTTATTGTTGGACATTATTTTTCTTAACAAAACATACAAAAACAAACAGATATTTCTTCAAGAGTACCTCTATAGGGTTACAGTGTGAAGGCACCACCAACACCTAAAGCCCAATTTTCCACACCTGTTACTTCTATCCAAAGTCTGCGAAAGAGACACCAGACTTTATCTAAAAAAAATTGTTAATCTTGGCCTACTCGTGTACTACAATTTGGCTTCTTCACATAAGGCATGCTCAATGTGATGCAAAATGTGTTATTTCCATCCAGTGTCTGCCAAAGAGACACCAGAATTTATACAAAAACATCTCTAAACTTTTCAAAATTTTCACTAAGTTTTAAACTTTCACTAAATTGTGGCCTCATCATACAGACTGGCTCCCCAAGCCATTGTTTATAAAATAAAGAAAGCTTGTAGGGAAAATCAATTTAACACTTTCACTGCCAAGTCGGTACGCCGTACAGACCTACAGAAGTGCCCCCAGGTGGCCAAGTCCGTACGACGTACAGACCATATTTCTCCCACTCCTATAAGCTTATGGTCACTGCTGAACAATTCTATAACTCTGATGAGGGTATCACAACCAGCTGATCAGAGTTATTAACCCTAAATGTGACCACCCCCCATCCATGCCGCCACTTCCCTGTCCCCTGCCTCTCCACCCCTGCCGCTCCCTTTAATCTAAAACTGCCCCCAACTCTCCTTTCCTATACCCTTCAGCCCCTTCTCCCCCCAGCACTAATACCCCCCTCCACCCGATCGAACCCCCCAAAGGGATCCCCTGCAGCTACCTTTAGATACCGGCATCCCTCCACTGCCACTCCCGCCAGCTTCAGGTGCTGCATGGGGCTTGGGGGGTCCAGATGTGTCCCCCCCGCCAGTCACATCGCCCCAAGTACCGCTATTGTCACAAGTGGGTGGGTTTCGGGGTGCAATGCTCTGCGCCCCAAGCCTCAGGCTCTAATCATGTGTACCCACACAGATGTCAGATTGAGAACAGCAGCTATGCCTGTGCAGCTGTTGCATCCCAATTGACATAAATGGGACTGCCTGTATGTGGATGCATGGAACACCTGTGCATTCCTGTGTGGGTAAACACAGCCCCCCATGGACCTACACACACAATTAGTATGCTTCACGTGAATTATGCTTTAGTAGCAATTTAGTAGGAATTTTGTTATGTTGTGTTTATGTGCACTATTAATGATTTAGTGTATTTTTAGCGAAAATATTGTTTTGATAAACATTTGCGCAATTATTGCGCTGCCTTGAAAATCAGAAGTACCTTTTTTTTATTCTATTGGCCATGTGCTTTCAGAAAATGTATGGTTTGGGGGGTCTTTTACAAATTCTGAAACTGTAAGTGAAAAAGGAATACCTGCAGATTTTCTAAGAAACTTTTGCGTACGTCCGATTTTCACTATTTTTCAAATGGCGCAATTTAAAATTTATAAATAGTTGTTATTTATTAACTCAATACAGGTTAAGCTTTTATATTTAGTAGGAATTTAGCAGGAATTTTGTAAAATTTGCTGTGTCTGTATCTGCTAATGATTTTAGTATATTTTTAGTGAAAATATTGCTTAAAAATCAGTAGCACCTTCTTTTTATACTACTGGTCCTATGCTTTCAGAAAATATATGGTTTTGGGGGTCTTTCACAAATTCTGAATACTGTAAAGGAAAAAATGAAAACCTTTAGATTTTTAGAAAAATTTGTACATTAAAATTTTTGTGTACGTTTGATTTTACCATTTTGCAAAAAGGCGCTATGTAAAAATTGCAAATATCTCTTATGTAATAACTCCATACAGGTTCAGCTTTTATATTTAGTTGGAATTTAGCAGGAATTTTGTAAAATTAGCTGTGTTTTTATCTGCTAATAATGGTTTTAGTGTATTTTTTGCAAATATATTGGTTTGATAAACATTTGCACAAATACCGCAGGGTCTAAAAATCAGTAACACCTTCTTTTTATTCTAGAGGTCATATGCTTTTTGAAAAAATATTTTTTTGGGAGTCTTTCACAAATTCTGGAAGCTGTAAGGAAAAAATGAAAAACCTTCAGATTTTTTGAGAAATTTGGATATTTACATTTTTGTGTACATTCGATTTTCACCATTTTGCAAAAAGGCGCAATGTAAAAGTTACAAATATTTGTTATTTATTAACTCAATACAGGTTTAGCTTTTATATTTAGTAGGAATTTTGTAAAATTTGCTGTGTATTTATCTGCTTATCATGATTTTAGTGGATTTTTAGCAAAAATATTGTTTTGATAAACATTTGTGCAAATATCGCGGGTCCTTAAAAAATCAGTAGCACCTTCTTTTTATTCTACTGGTCATGTGCTCACCCGCTCAAACGGAAGCAGTGGGGACTTTGTGTTGGGTCCCGCTGTCCCACTGCTTCAGTTTGAGCGGGGTAAGCCTGTCCTTAATGCTACTATATATGTATTTCAGCTTTTGACTACAACTGTGACTTACTATGTTGCTGCTTTATTCTATATATGTAAATCTCTATATATGTATTCAGCTAAATCACTTTAAAATTACTTTATAGAATTCTCCTGAAGAAGCGGCCCCTGCCGCGAAACCGATCGAGACAAAAATTCCACACACATGCTCTGTATAAATTGCGGGTTATCCTCGCTGTATGTAGTGTGATATCTGTTTTTATGATTATATGTTGTATTGTTGTATTGTATTTTGATATGTTTAATCATTAAAATTTATACTTATATTTTTTAGAATGTGGTAACTGCAATATTTTATTAAGTACCGTAATAGTAAATACCGTAATAGTAAATAACCACCAGTTAGCCAATGGCGGGCATGGCGGCTTCCACTACCCGAATACACTACTCGACACTTTGTCAAACCACACATGTCTGTGACCACCACGCTCCAGCCTTTTGCCTAATACCTATAACCTAAGCAAGGCTACACTGTGGATCTGGCGGTATCATCCTCCCGCTCGGGGGCCTTTGCGGAGTCTTTCCTCGACCCAAGTGGAAGCCGCCATGCCCGCCATTGGCTAACTGGCGGTTATTTATTTTCATTTAATCAAATTACCTCTCTTTATTGATATTAAAGTATGCTTTTTGCACAATTTTTGCACAGCATTTTTTCTTTAAGGACTGGATACTGAGTACTTCTATATACATATTCTCTCTCCTCAATACGCCTCTGAAGAAGGGACATCATCCTGAAACATGTCAGGCTAATAGAGAAACATGTATTTATAAGTGAAAGTGTAAAGTAATCAGTATGAAAAAATCTTGTTGTACCATGCATAAGCACTTTTGTACAGATTTATTTTTAGTTTGTCTTGCTTTTATGCTTTTCTAAACAATTTCTAATAAATAAATATTTTTATCATAACGTAATTGTTCTGTTCGCCTACAAAGTCCTGCTGTACCGGGGGGTACAAAGGTTCTCCTGTTTCAGGGTCCTTATTTTCCTGCATTAATTTGGGATGTTGGCAACATATTGAAGGCGATGTCATTCCCTTCTGTGGTTCATTATACCATATACATTCTCTATTCTCTGTCTTTACCTAGGGTAACTATAATTTATGTCCCAAGATACAGAGCGTTCCATGCACCACCCATGCGTGATTGATTTTTCAAGTCAATATATTCACACAGACATATACCATAAAAAAGCATAGCACAACTCTATATCACAAAAAGATAATTATAAACGTAAATACCAATAAATTGTTACGTGCATGCAAATCTTTATAAATATTACCATTATAATATAAATTCGTATCCTTAAATACTATCATAATTATGTCAAAAAGTCCCAATTTTTTGTGCTGTATACTACAGTGTAATCAGTGATTCTTAAATCTTTTATCTTGCCAATGTGTCCAGTGACCTCCACCTCTAAGTGAAAAACCTGCTCACCTCTGCTTTAGACTCCACTACAGAGTCTCATTCGCTCTCCTCCTGCTAGGGCATCAGATCTCACTCCTCCTCCTGCAGGTCTTGAATGCACAGTGTATCCACTCCTTCCTGATGAAAGACATAAGAAGGAGAACCATAGTGTACTATCTCAATATTTATTTACAACATAAAAGGGATTAAAAGCACTTACAAACTTCCATAAAAAAGCATGCATTTACTTATTCATGGTATCCTTGGTACGATGTTACAGGCTTGGCTCCTCCCACCTATACACTTTACACCCCATGTTTTGGGCTTCCTCAGTAGGCCTATTGGTATTTACCTATGTAATTATCTTTTTGCAATATAGAGTTGCGCTACACTTTTTTATGGTATGTCTGGAATAAGCGGAGGGTGGTCTGAAATCACCAGTAGTTTTATAGCAGCAACTACAGTTGAGTGCACTGAGGTTATGTTGAGGAACGTTGGGTGTGTGCACATTTATTTATTTTTTGAAGGTTGTGCTAAGCTTGCTATTTTAGTTTTATATTCACACAAAAGCCATCACTAATGAGTGGGAACACTACATAGGGGACTATCATACTGACATTTTTTCCTACGTTTTTACCTTGCAAGAAAAACATAAGAAAACTATTTCCCTTTAAATCCTATGGGACTCTTCACACCACTGCGCTACGGGCTCGGTGCATTTTGAAAAGTTCTTTGTGCTGCATATTCGGTGCAATTTTGAAAACTGCACCAAAAATGAAGCCCCCCCATTGAAGTGAATTGAAAACATGGCAAAAAATGCAACAAAAATGCATCAAAAATGCACCACACTTTGAGTTTTGTTGCGTTTTTGAGTCACATGCTCATTTTAAACAGGTGCAGTCAACCAAAAAAAACCTGAAACACAACAAAATTGTGGCAAAAATGCATATGTGTTTTTACTACAATTTTGCTACAGAGCACTGTGAAAGTAACCTAACTATGTGAAAGTGTTATGTCTGTTTCTATTACTGAGATTTTTTTCTACTTTTTATCCACTAAAATGAATGGCTTTTTATCTCTTTTCAATTTTATCATATGAATAACCTGTGCTTGTACATGTACTTGAAAAATTCAATACATTCTTTATGTTAAAAACATTATGTATGTTACTAGTATTTGCAAAACTGTAAACAGAAAATAAAGAAAGTCTATTTTATCAAATCATACTGCTGCAAAGAACAAATTGTATTTGTACATAAAACATAGCCTTGACACTTGCAGAGTTTTCTCTTTTGAACTTCTTTTGTTTAATGGTCATCTATTTTTCTTGTTCATTCAATGTACATTTCTTTTTAAGAGAAGTTTTATCAAATGAAATCACATTATAATGGAGATCAGGGGGACTCAGAAAATCAGTAGTCAAAGAAAACCGTAACAAAAAGAGGTAGAAAAGCAAAAAGTAAAATAAACATTCCATAATAACACCCATTCACTTCTCTCCATTCACTTCTAAATAAAAATACATTAAATATGGGCTGACCATGTACTGTACATACATATGGCTGTTTAGAAATGCTGAACTCTTGGCCAGATAAATAATATTTATCTTAAGAGGTTATACAAGATGTGGTCTTTTCAGACAAAGCAGATATTCTGTTACAAAATAATGCAAGGAAAGTTCAGCCTTTCAGTGTACAACATTACATTATACAAAAACTTAAAGGTTGTGCATTCAGGTACATTAATATTGCCCTAGCGTGTTCTGGACTGCAGATGATAGTTTTGTGTTACAAAGTAGTAACTGAAGGTAAGAAAAGAACCTAATCATCAGACATTATTTATTGTTTGTAAGGAAAGTGACTGCATACAACACGTTTCCACCCAAAAACCAACCACTCCTAGCTTTTTTATAAGGATACTTCCCCTATCCATGTGAGGCAGCCAGGAGTGGTGAAATCTGTCAAGGTAGGTTGTTTTTTGGGTGGAGTTGTATGCAGTCACTTTTCTGACCTACAATTAATACAGGACGAGGAGCTACAGTATCTCACAAAAGTGAGTACACCCCTGACATTTTCCCTTTGCTACAATATAAAGTAGTGAGTGTACAGCTTGTATAACAGTGTAAATTTGCCGTCCCCTAAAATAACTCAACACACAGCCATTAATGTCTAAACCGCTGGCTACAAAAGTGAGTACACCCCTAAGTGAAAATGTCCAAATTGGGCCCAATTAGCCATTTTCCCTCCCAGATGTCATGTGACTCGTTAGTGTTACAAGGTCTCAGGGGTGAATGGGGAGCAGGTGTGTTAAATTTGGTGTTATCACTCTCACTCTCTCATACTGGTCACTGGAAGTTCAACATGGGACCTCATGGCAAAGAACTCTCTGAGGATCTGAAAAAAAGAATTGTTGCTCTACATAAAGATGGTCTAGGCTATAAGAAGATTGCCAAGACCCTTAAAATGAGCTGCAGCACGGCTTGCCAAGACCATACAGCGGTTTAACAGGACAGGTTCCACTCAGAACAGGCCTCGCCATGGTCGACCAAAGAGGTTGAGTGCACAAGCTCAGCATCATATCCAGAGGTTATCTTTGCAAAATACTGTGCACTAAAATACAAAATACACACACTGCATCAAATTCTGTCCCAGAAGGAAGCCTCCTCTAAAGATAATGCGCAAAAAAAATGCAAACAGTTTTCTGAAGACAAGGAGACTAAGGACATGGATTATGTCCTGTGGTCTGATGAGACCAAGATAAACTTATTTGGTTCAGATGGTGTCAAGCATGTGTGGCGGCAACCAGGTGAGGAGTACAAAGACAAGTGTGTCTTGCCTACAGTCAAGCATGGTGGTGGGAGTGTCATGGTCTGGGGCTGCATGAGTGCCGGAACTGGGGAGCTACAGTTCATTGAGGGAACCATGAATGCCAACATATACTGTGACATACTGAAGCAGAGCATGATCCCCTCCCTTCAGAGACTGGGCTGCAGGGCAGTATTCCAACATGATAACGACCCCAAACACACCTTCAAGAAGACCACTGCCTTGCTAAAGAAGCTGAGGGTAAAGGTTATGGACTGACAAAGCATGTCTCCAGACCTAAACCCTATTGAGCATCTGTGGGGCATCCTCAAATGGAAGGTGGAGGAGCGCAAGGTCTCTAACATCCACCAGCTCCGTGATATCATCATGGAGGAGAGGAAGAGGACTCCAGTGGCAACCTGTGAAGCTCTGGTGAACTCTATGCCCAAGAGGGTTAAGGCAGTGCTGGAAAATATTGGTGGCCACACAAAATATTGACACTTTGGGCCCATTTTGGACATTTTCAATTAGGGGTGCACTCACTTTTGTTGCCAGCTGTTTAGACATTAATGGCTGTGTGTAGAGTTATTTTGAGGGGACAGCAAATTTACACTAATATACAAGCTGTACACTCACTACTTTACATTGTAGCAAAGTGTCATTTCTTCAGTGTTGTCACATGAAAAGATATAATAAAATAGTTACAAAAATGTGTACTCACTTTTGTGAGATACTATAAGTTTGGAGTTAGGCTGATATTTTCTCATATCTTTGATGGAGAGTGGAATTGTGGTAGCCAGCACCTAGATTGTTGTTGTATGATGAAAGGAGTGAGTATTGAGTGGTGCTATGAATATAGGTGGGTTCTATTCATCAGACAGCTTTGACATTTGAAAGAGATTTTTGTAGATGTATGTAGCTTGTTTTTGAAATAAGACAGAGAGGGTTTAAATTTCATTTTCATGTATTGCGGTCATTGGTGTGTGGCACTGCATTATATATTATGCAAAATATTGCACCATGTTTGAATAAAAGGTTTGAGTAAAAATCAATTGTATTGCATCTTTGTAAAAAAGGTATTTAGTTGGTGGATTTTTTTCAGAGGTAAGTTGACAGGCAGCTAGGAGGCAATATGTTGCCTCCTTACCACCTACTTTAACCTTGAAAAGCCTAAACCACTGCACGACAACCACATGCATTACATGCAGTTTCAGTGTAGTCTAATTCACTGTGCAAATGAGTGGTGTTCAGAGGCAATACTGCTCATCAAAGGCAATATGGGGTGTAACTTTTGCAGTGGCATGGGTAAAATCCCATCCAACTGCTGTTGCAGCTGGTGGGTTGGCATTAGAACAGTGGCTCAATCGCCTATTATACCCCCCCCCCCCCAGTTACTGTGCGAACTAGGCCAAAAAGACTCTATCACCAGCTCATTAATTTAAACAGCAATATATAAGACAGATAGATAAGATATAAAAGCCTATCTTGTGTAGACATCAAAAAGCCTTAAAAGTGCTGTTGAGCGCCACAATTTTGGATGTAATGTCAGCAGCCCCAGCAGACTCAGAGCTGTCATTTAGGTGGCACCTAATTAGACACTCCGAGAAGAGAAGAAGGTATGACATTCAAGAAGAGAGGGGCTCTGTAGGGAAATTACTCTTTCTGAAGAAGTCAAATTTACTGGTAAGTTCAATTTACTAAAACATATTTTATGGAAAGGAAAAATGATGCAAGTTAGGGAGTTGACTCACTTTCTCATACATAAGGGCATATTGGTCATTGGCATGCCCACAATGCTCTGTAAGCTGTATGTCCTGTCCTGTCCAGTATATGTATGTATATATATATATATATATATATATATATATATATACTGTCCACAAAAGACACAAAGTTTAAGAAAGTGCACAGGTTGAGGTAGTATTCCCCAAACACCGCTAAAATAAGCAGAATACAAGTACAATAGAACAAAACTCAAATGTTGCTTGTCGGGTTTACATAGTTCCAATAACATAACACAAAGATGTACCACATGGCCCAGCCAGCAGTGAAGCTTTCAGACATATGTGTCCAAATTTAAAGTGCAGTCACTTCCCATTCAATCCTTTCTTTCATTAACCCTTGTTGTGTCTCAACATCTGCCACACAAAAAAGGGGACACATAAAAATCATGTTGCTGGTACTGCAAACAATGGCTGTCATTCATGACGCCATTGCTTACTACTTTGTAATCTCTGTGATTGGTCACAGCAATTACATGGTACCAAGGCCAATCACAGCAGCCCTGTACCATGTGGTATCTGTGACCAATCGAAGCAATCACAGTGTAAAAGAAAAAAAGTCCTGATCCCGATGCGTTTCCCCAGATGATGTCCAATAAGATGAAACACATTGGGTGATGCTTGTGGAGTCATTGCAATCCTTTCTGATCCCATGTTGGATTATATAGCACTATTCAAGTGGATGTTTGTTAGTGTACACGTGTTTTTACATTAAATTATTTCATGCAGTTTTACACTATGTGTGGCTGTTTATTCCCTACATATATGCCCGGGATCGGCCTTTCCCATTGATGTCTGCCGTTATTGGGAGCCTATTTACTTCAAGTGGAACCTCTCCATTCAATCTGTGATGGGGTGATTTCCATACCATCTATCCGATACAGCTGGACTTTGTTGAGGTATCACCTCACAAATGCTCGTTTGACTCAATACTTACCAGTATGTGAGTCCAGCGTGCAATTTTCAATATATGGTGGTGGACTGCACAACTCAGAGAGAAGTTTTAAATTTCACTGTGCCCTCACATGGGTGCCTTTTCTTATACTCTACAGACTTCATTTCCATGGTGGACTAATTTATTTTATTTTTGAATGATGATGCATTCATGATTTTCGAGTGTTATTGACTATAGCACAATTCATTTTATCATTATTTTGTTGATGGACTTTATGCTAAGGTATATTTCTGACATTAAAATGCTTGGATGAGCAGAAAAATGTCTTCACCTTTACAGAACAAACTTCTACTATCTTTGCCATGATGTCAATAAATGGAAACCTTTACAGACACTAAAGTTTCCTATAATATCCTATTAAAGGCTAAGTTCACTTTTGTATTTTTACACTGTCCTTTTTTTTAAAAAAAAAGTTTGGGTCACTTTTATTACTATTACAAGAAATGTAAACCTTTTAATCCCTTGTAATAGAAAAAAAGCATGACAGGACCTCTCAAATATGAGATCTGGTGTCAAAAAGACCTCAGATTTCATTCTTACACAAAAATACAAAAAAAAAAAAAATGAAGTGTAATTTTTTTTAAAATAATAATTCCCCTTTAAGAGTATTGGGTGGAAGTGATGTTTGACGTTACTTCCACCATCCATTGCTATGGAGCCGAGTGGGGGTCATCTTTCCCTCACTTGGCTCCAGGCTGTGGACCTGACAGGACTGATTCCCCGCCCCCGATAAAATTGATCTTGTGGCAAATCTTCCGCTGAGACCACTTTTATCTGAAAACGGACCTCCTGCTGAAGAAGAGGATACTGGGGTTATGGCAGGTATCTGCTGCCATAACAACGGTATTCCTCTACAAACAGCTGCCGTATAATGACGGTGGGCAGTCTGAAAGTGGTTAATGCTATATTGGTACATAGCTCGAATTTAGAAAAAAAAAAAAACGGTGAACAAAGGTGAAACTTATCCTTTAACATACTCTAACATTGCAGTGCCCATTTTTTGCTCAACTTGCAAAGCCCACATAATCAAAAACACCTACTATGCAGGCTGTGCAGGGATACGGTAAAAGATTATTAATACTTCATGCATATTTATAGTAGTGATTTTTGGTATTCCAATCAGAATGAATATACACTGATCTATTTTACAATTATAAAGTAAAATATAAGTAGCTTTACTCAGGCTTTTGGGAGCAATGCAGAAAAACATTTCATATTCTTGATATGTGTCTGTTGTACCATGTACATATGTTACATGTATAAGAATATAAAACCTCTAAATATTGGGAGATATCTTATGAAACAGAGCAAGTCAGAAAAATAGGTGATAGCATAAAAATAATAAGTAAAATGTTGATTACATCTATTATTTTCAAATAGGTAAGCTGGAATCCCTCATCAAAATCCTCTGGTTCACCACATTTGTAGAAGAGGCAATTTGTTGGATAGTCAATTTTCAACCTTCAGCCCTGTGTGTCAGTGGCATTAAGGGTAATTGTTTGTCATCTACAAATGTAAAAATGTCATCTAAAATTGACCAGCCATGTTTATGCAATGATCATGAGGAGGATGGTTTGACTATCATTTTGTTCATGAGTAAAGCTTTTTTGCATATGTAAAGAAAAATAAATTGAAGGGAAAAACAAACACATTTTCTATCTTGATATGTAACCTTTTATTTTGTTTATAGTAAGCTTATGATCAGTGAGTAATTACTTGCTTCAAAATGAATCAGATTGCCAGCTTTACATATTTATGTAATAAACTGGAAAAGGTCAATATGAGAATTAATAGAAGATTGTGCTATATGTCTCCTATGAGAATTAGTTTTATCTATACATGCAAAACAAAAAGGTTAAAATATGCATATATAGTAGAATAAATATCCCTTTGGCTAGATTGTATGAGTCAGCTTTCTACATAATTACCCATTTTTTGTGAATTTTGTGACTTATAACCTAAAATAGTTTTTTGAAAAAAGCTATATTTATTATGTGGATTGTCTCTATTATGCTATGTGCCTTATACTATTGCTTGCACAGTTCAAAGACCCTGATTTGATAAAGTGCAAAGTGTGGTAAACACAAATATTCAAAAACATGAGTAATCATGAGCAGTTATGTTATTTAAACATGGCTGATTTATTTTTTTATGGATAATCATATTACTTAATAATAGATAAATAATAATACACTTGTTTAAATATCATGTAAGCATTAACTTGTAAATTATAATGAACATCCACAACCACATTCACATAGATTGTTTACAATACCAATAAAACACATTGTCCTCTATACCTCAGATTATATTGTACTGTGTATTCCATATTCACTATGAAATATTGTGCTTCTCCAAAAAATTGTGTATTGTAAGTGCTCTGTAGTGAATTTTGTGATTCCTAGTTCAATACAAAGTATTAATATCATAGAAGTATGAACTAATTCATATAAATCTAGATTTATCCCAGATAGCGATAGCCATGGATGTATAGTTGATAAGAATTTTTATTCTAAAATTCTTATCAACTATAAATCCATGGCCAGGGCTATCTGGAAAAAAAATGTCTGTAGAAAGTTTTGATTTTTTTTTTAATTGCAGCAAAAATACTATACTCTGCTATACCACACTCTTCTGCAATAATAGATTCTTACCTACTTAACAATGTTTTTGGATTGTACACTGAACTACATATGACCAGGGCCGCTGATAGGCCAGTACAACTGGCCCTGTTGTACCAGGCCCAGCCAGCAGGGGGGCCCGGGCAATCTGAACACTGAATTGATGCAGAATATAAAAAAAAAAAATCCTCCAGCCAGGACCCATCATCAACCGACCTCACCACCCACCCCCGGCTAAGACTTTTCAGGGTTTTTTTCAATTTTTTGGCACCTCTTTACTAATGTTCTTGTGGGTGGGAGGGAGGGACTACTTCTTTTGTTTTGGGCACATGTCTCTTCTGCGCCCACTCCTCGTGCTGGCTCAAGTCCCAGCCTGCATTTTGCCTTCCCTGGCGGAGTGATTCCTCTCCTTCCGCTCATGGCGCTCTGCTCCGTTCTCCACTCAGAGACAGAGACAGTGAGACTGGAGAAGAAGAAGCAGTGAGGCGAACGGCGGCAGTGGTGGCAGAAGAAGGAAGCAGCTAAGCTGACATATGAAATTGTTTGTGACTGACACTCTGGGCAGCAGGAGCAGGATCAGAGAGGAAGTGGCTCGTGGGACCCGGCTAACACAGGTGTGTGCTTGCTTGGGCGGGGGGGTGATTTGAGATCTACTATATCACTGTATCTGTCTGCAGCAGCATCTATAGGCATATGGGCATTAGTGGCACTTTCTGCAGTGCATTACGGCATTGGCGGCATGGGTGGCACTGTCTCTACAGGCAGCACATGCGTTATGGCCCATAGCGCATGTGCTGCCTGCAGACAGTGCCACCCATGCCACC
The DNA here is from genome assembly GCA_037952925.1 of Lithobates clamitans. Taxonomy (NCBI): domain Eukaryota; kingdom Metazoa; phylum Chordata; class Amphibia; order Anura; family Ranidae; genus Lithobates; species Lithobates clamitans. Next base: position 1,389,104 of record JBBGZY010000143.1, read on the forward strand.
AATGCCATAATGTGCTACAGACAGTGCCACCCATGCCATGCCACCAATGCCATAATGTGCTGCAGACAGTGTCAACCATGCTATGCCACCAATGCCATAATGTGCTGTGGACAGTGGCACCCGTACCACCAATGCCATAATGTGCTGCAGACAGTGACACCCATGCTGCCAATGCCATAATGTGCTGCAGACAGTGTCACCCATGACGGCAATGCCATAATGTGCTGCACATCACTCAAAGACAAACCTGCACTTTGTTTCAAGGCGGGGTCTGGGGAGGATCGGGGGGGGCAGGGGTGGGGCTGAAGGAGGGACCAGGGGCAGGGCCAGGGGTGGGGCTGAAGGGGGCCCCATCAGGTAGGCTGTACGGGGCCCCATGATTTCTATCAGTGGCCCTGCATATGACACATGTGAAATTGTTTGTGACTGACACTCCAGGCAGCAGGAGCAGGATCAGAGAGGAAGTGGCTCATGGGACCCGGCTAACACAGATGTGTGCTTGCTTGGGAAGGGGGATTTGAGATCTACTATATCACTGTATCTGTCTGCAGCAGCATCTATAGGCATATAGGCATTAGTGGCACTTTCTGCAGCGCATTATGGCATTGGCGGCATGGCCCATAACGCATGTGCTGCCTGCAGACAGTGCCACCTATGCCGCCAATGCCATAATGTGCTACAGACAGTGCCACCCATGCCATGCTGCCAATGCCATAATGTGCTGCAGACAGTGCCACCCATGCCGCCAATACCATAATGTGCTACAGATAGTGTCACCCATGACGGCAATGACATGATGTGCTGCACATCACTCAAAGACAAACCTGCACTTTGTTTCCAGGCGGGGTCTGGGGCGGACCGGGGGGCAGGGGTGGGGCTGAAGGAGGGACCAGGGGCATGGCCAGGGGTGGGGCTGAAGGGGGCCCCATCAGGTAGGCTGTACGGGGCCCCATGCTTTCTAACAATGGCCCTGCATATGACACAGGTGTATTTTAGAACTGGAGGAATAAATAACCTAAAAAGCATTAGCATCATGGCTTCTCTGTCTGACAGTCCCTAAGTAGATCTCAGACTTCTCGTGCACACAGCAGGCTGATGTAGCTTCAAGTGCAACAGTGTTTTCTCTGTACCAGGTAGATGACTGCAGCAATCAGACTAGCGAGGTTCCAGTGTATGTTCCAGAATCTCCAGCCCTCTTTTTCACAGCAGGAATGTGTTCTCAACTCATTTCATTGGATCTCAGAATCTATGCCTGCAGAAAGTGACCCTTCCAGAAGCCTGCTTAGCAGATTTGTTAAAGCAAAGTCCGGCCTACTGAAGACTAGGGATGAGCTTCGAGTTTGGTCGAACTCATGTTCGACTCGAACATTGGCTGTTCGCCCGTTCGCCGAACAGCGAACAATTTGGGGTGTTCGCGGCAAATTCGAAAGCCGTGGAACACCCTTTAAAAGTCTATGGGAGAAATCAAAAGTGCTAATTTTGAAAGGCTTATATGCAAGTTATTGTCATAAAAAGTGTTTGGGGACAAGGATCAATGCAAAAAAAAGTTTTAAAAACTGCCGTTTTTTCGGGAGCAGTGATTTTAATAATGCTTAAAGTGAAATGTTCCTTTAAATTTTGTACATGAGGGTGTCTATAGTATGCCTGTAAAGGGGCACATGTTTCCGGTGTTTAGAACAGTCTGACAGCAAAATGACATTTCAAAGAAAAAAAAGTCATTTAAAACTACTCGCGGCTATTAATGAATTGCCGGTCCGACAATACACATAAAAGTTCATTGATAAAAACGGCATGGGAATTCCCCACAGGGGAACCCTGAACCAAAAATTAAAAAAAAAAAATGACGTAGGGGTTCCCCCTAAATTCCATACCAGGCCCTTCAGGTCTGGTATGGATATTAAGGGGAACCCCACTCCAAAATTTAAAAAAAAGATGGCGTGGGGTTCCCCCAAAAATGCATACCAGACCCTTATCCGAGCACGCAACCTGGCAGGCCGCAGGAAAAGAGGGGGGACGAGAAAGCACCCCCCCTCCTGAACCGTCCCAGGCCACATGCCCTCAACATTGGGAGGGTGCTTTGGGGTAGCCCCCTAAAACACCTTGTCCCTATGTTGATGGGGACAAGGGCCTCATCCCCACAACCCTTGCCCGGTGGTTGTGGGGGTCTGCGGGCGGGGGGCTTATCGGAATCTGGAAGCCCCCTTTAACAAGGGGACCCCCAGATCCCGGCCCTCCCCCTGTGTGAAATGGTAAGGGGGTACCTACCATTTCACAAAAAAACTGTCAAAAATGTTAAAAATGACAAGAGACAGTTTTTGACAATTCCTTTATTTAAATGCTTCTTCTTTCTTCTATCTTCTATCTTCCTTCGGTTTCTTCCTCCATCTTCTTCTTCTTCTGGTTTTTCTGGTTCTTCCTCTGGTGTTCTCGTCCTGCATCTTCATCCACGGAGTCTTCTTCCCTTCTTCTCGGGCCGCTCCACATCCATGATGGCATGGAGGGAGGCTCCCGCTGTGTGATGCTTCTCTTCTTCTAAAGGTTCTTAAATAGCGGGGGGCCACCCGGTGACCCCGCCCCCCATCTGACACACGGGGACTTGACAGGGACTTCCCTGTGGCACTCCCCATGGCGTCAGAGGGGGGCGGGGTCACCCGTTACGTAACCCTGCCCCCTTCTGACGTCACGGTAATGCAACGGGGAAGTCCCGTCAAGTTCCCGTGCGTTAGAGGGGGGTGTGGTCACCGGATGGCTCCGCCCCCCCATTATTTAAGAGCCGTCAGAAGAGGAGAAGCATCACACAGCGGGAGCCTCCCTCCATGCCATCATGGATGCGGAGCGGCCCGAGGAGAAGAAGGGAAGAAGATGCCGCAGATGAAGATGCAGGATGAGAACACTGGAGGAAGAACCAGAAGAACCAGAAGAAGAAGAAGATGGAGGAAGAAACCAAAGGAAGATAGAAGAAAGAAGAAAGAAGAAGCATTTAAATAAAGGAATTGTCAAAAACTGTCTCTTGTCATTTTTAACATTTTTGACAGTTTTTTGTGAAATGGTAGGGGTACTTTTGTACCCCCTTAACATTTCACACAGGGGGGAGGGCCGGGATCTGGGGGTTCCCTTGTTAAAGGGGGCTTCCAGATTCCAATAAGCCCCCCACCCACAGACCCCCACAACCACCGGGCAAGGGTTGTGGGGATGATGCCCTTGTCCCCATCAACATGGGGACAAGGTGTTTTGCGGGGCTACCCCAAAGCACCCTCCCAATGTTGAGGGCATGTGGCCTGGTACAGTTCAGGAGGGGGGGCACTCTCTCGTTCCCCCCTCTTTTCCTGCGGCCTGCCAGGTTGCATGCTCAGATAAGGGTCTGGTATGGATTTTTGGGGGGACCCCACGCCATTTTTTAAAATTTTGGCCCGGGGTTCCCCTTAGAATCCATAGATTTTGAGGGGGACCCCACACCATTTTTTTTTATCTTGGCGCGGGGTTCCCCTTAAAATCCATACCAGACCTGAAGGGCCTGGTATGGAATTTAGGGGGACCCCCACGTCATTTTTTTAAAAATTTTGGTTCGGGGTTCCCCTGTGGGGAATTCCCATTCCATTTTTATCAATGAACTTTTATGTGTATTGTCAGACCGGCAATTCATTAATAGCCACAAGTAGTTTTAAATGACTTTTTTTCCTTTGAAATGTCATTTTGCTGTCAGACTGTTCTAAACACGGGAAACATGCGCCCCTTTACAGGCATACTATAGACACCCCCCAGGTACGATATTTAAAGGAATATTACACTTTTTTTTCACTTTAAGCAGTATTAAAATCACTTCTCCTGAAAAAACAGCCATTTTTTTGCATTGATCCATGTCCCCTGGGGCAGGACCCAGGTCCCCAAACACTTATTATGACAATAACTTGCATATAAGCCTTTAAAATTAGCATTTTTGATTATTCATGTTTGTGTCCCATAGACTTTAACCTCCCTGGCGGTATTCCCGAGTCTGGCTCGGGGTGGATATTTCATACCAAAAGCGGTATCCCCGAGCCAGACTCAGGCTTGCATCGCAGGATCCAGTTAGAGTTTACTTACCTTGTCCCCTGGTTCCTGCGATGCCTCTCCGCTATGATCGGCGAGCCGCTGTGTCTCGCTCGATTCACAGTGCCGAGCTCCGTTCCCTGCGAGCGTTGCGACGCACGGGGACGGAGTTTGGCGGTAAATTCAAAAGTGAAACACACAGTATAGATACAGTACTGTAATCAGTAAGATTACAGTATACTGTATCAAATAATGACACATCCCCTTTGTCCCTAGTGGTCTGCCCAGTGTCCTGCATGCAGTTTTATATATATAAAAACTGTTCTTTCTGCCAGGAAACTGGAGATTGTCCATAGCAACCAAAACTGTCTCTTTACATCAAAAGTGGTTTTAGACCAGCTAGAAAAAAGCGATAATAAATTATAATCACTTGCAGAATTGAGCGATAGTGATTTGTGAGGAGATCCGTCATCAAACACTAAAAGTAACAAAAGCTAAAATTCTGCAACTGAGCAAATTTCAGTGTTTTGATTTGATTACATTATTATATAATTTGTATTATTATTATATTATTATTTGTTATAATTATTTATAGTTATTTATTATATTATAATTTTTTATTTCGTTTTTCAAACTTTATCATACCCGAGATGTCTCCTAGACTCTTGTTTGGACATATTTAAGTGAACTATTCCTAAGAATTACAGGCCTACAATATAAAACGCCAAATTTCTGTGCAAAATAATGGTACCGCTTTCAGCACCTAAAATCTGAAATAATCATACCGCCAGGGAGGTTAACGGTATTCGCGTGTTCGAACAAATTTTTTGCCTGTTCGCAAGTTCTGGTACGAACCGAACAGGGGGGTGTTCGGCTCATCCCTACTGAAGACTGAATCTTCAGGGACTGAGAAGCAAGAAACCATGCAGAGTTAATCTTTACTATACATCTGACACAGAACTATGTATCAAGCAGTCACATAGATATTAACGACTTTAAGACCGGTGTAAAGAAAAAAGAAAAAATGCGCTAAAAAGCTATAAAACCTTAAATTGCAGTTGCAACAAAAAAACACTAATATCGGTGTAATAGGCTAGGAAGAATATACTAAGTGTGCTTGCAATCCAGTGATCAGAAATGTGAATAAATTATAACTGAATAAAGTTATTAAATCAATATAAGGTAAGTATATTCATTACCAATAAGTAATACCAAGTTCGAAAAGTGCTTGCAAATAAATTATAAGGTCAAATATTAAGTAAATATACATTCAGTGATCTTAACACAGAAATAATCAAAATCCATAATTGCTAAATAAAAAATTCCAAAATTCATGAATAGCTAGTGTATTAAAAAGTAGTAGTAGTGAAAAGAGTTCAATGAAGGTACACTAGTCACATGGAGGGGGATCACATATCTACAGTTCGTTAGACACAGCTCATATGAGTGGAGAGGGAGGAAGGAAGTGTTAAGAGAAACCCCATCAACCGGGGAATCCAGGGAACAATAAGGATGGACTCTTACCAGACACGGTGGAACTCCTTAATAGCAAGGTCTTATGCACGTGCAGATACAGCCCTCTGCAGGGACAGATGGATGGCGGCGTCTGGATCCACCGATATGTGCCGTGTTCCGACAGGAGGCAGTTCCAGCGTGTCAGCCTAGAAGGAGGCACTCGCTCTCCCCATGCTTTTCACAATAGTATTGCCAATGCTGCTCTGGATAAAGGAGGTATGGCTGGTGGTTTGTGTTACCTTTCTTTATGCTGTTACTACAGAGCAGCCTTTCTCAACCACAGAGGTTGCTTGGAGTTCCTTGAGCTCTGAGCAATTTTACCACTCAGAAAAGTTCCCACTGACACCAACGATCTTTTTAGCTATCTGTAGGTGGGGATACTTCCTTTGCTTCAAAGGTCCTGGCACTGGAATCTGATCCGATCAGATTAATTTGCTCACTGGTGCAAGGTCACGATCTATTGTGCATGAGAGTAAACAAAGTATATCCAGTATAATCATGTGAACCTGAAAAATATTGTTTTTTTTCCCCTTTCTACTCAAATTTTAAATACTGTAACTATCTCAGTGATACTATATTCTTACCCTATTTTGGGGCACACATTTAAATAACTAAAAAGGGAGTATGTGTGGGTGGGTAAATTATAGTTTACATGAAAACAAAATTAAACATATTCTATCAAGTGCTGCAAACAATGATATTATTTATCAATGCTATATTTAGCATACAAAAACCATCACAAATACTCTGTTTTAACTGTAAGAAATGTAAATTGTAAGAAATTAAACAGACAAACATTTATAATTGAACAAAGTAGCTAAACACTAGGGATGAGCCGAACACCCCCCTGTTCGGTTCGCACCAGAACATGCGAACAGGAAAAAAGTTCATTCGAACACGCGAACACCGTTAAAGTCTATGGGACACGAGCATGAATAATCAAAAGTGCTAATTTTAAAGGCTAATATGCAAGTTATTGTCATAAAAAGTGTTTGGGGACCTGGGTCCTGCCCCAGGGGACATGGATCAATGCAAAAAAAAGTTTTAAAAACGGCCGTTTTTTCAGGAGCAGTGATTTTAATAATGCTTAAAGTGAAACAATAAAAGTGTAATATCCCTTTAAATTTTGTACTTGGGGGGTGTCTATAGTATGTCTGTAAAGGGGTGCATGTTTCCTGTGTTTAGGAAAAAACCCATTTAAAACTACCCGCGGCTATTGCATTGCCAACAATACACATAGAAGTTCATTGATAAAAACAGCATGGGAATTCCCCAAAGGGGAACCCCAAACCAAAATTAAAAAAAAAAAAATGACATGGGAGTCCCCCTAAATTCCATACCAGGCCCTTCAGGTCTGGTATGGATATTAAGTGGAACCCCAGCCAAAATTTAAAAAAAAATGACGTGGGGTTCCCCCTAAATTCCATACCAGACCTGAAGGGTCTGGTATGGATTTTAAGGGGAACCCCGCGTCAAAAAAAAAAAACGGCGTGGGGTCCCCCCAAAAATCCATACTAGAACCTTATCCGAGCACGCAACCTGGCAGGCCACAGGAAAAGAGGGGGGGACGAGAGTGCGCCCCCCCTCCTGAACCGTACCAGGCCACATGCCCTCAACATTGGGAGGGTGCTTTGGGGTAGCCCCCCAAAACACCTTGTCCCCATGTTGATGAGGACAAGGGCCTCATACCCACAACCCTGGCCGGTGGTTGTGGGGGTCTGCGGGCGGGGGGCTTATCGGAATCTGGAAGCCCCCTTTAACAAAGGGACCCCCAGATCCCGCCCCCCCCCTGTGTGAAATGGTAAGGGGGTACTTACCCCCACCATTTCACTAAAAAACTGTCAAAAATGCTAAAAATGACAAGAGACAGTTTTTGACAATTCCTTTATTTAAATGCTTCTTCTTTCTTCTATCTTCCTTCATCTTCTGGTTCTTCTGGTTCTTCCTCCGGCGTTCTCGTCCAGCATCTCCTCCGCGGCGTCTTCTATCTTCTTCTCCTCGGGCCGCTCCGCACCCATGGCATGGGGGGAGGCATGACGTCACAGGGAATGCCACAGGGAAGTCCCGTCATGTCACCGTGCGTCAGAGGGGGGCGGGGTCACCGGGTGGCCCCGCCCCCCGTTATTTAAGAACTGTCAGACGAGGAGCGCCGTCACACAGCGGAAGCCTCCCTCCATGCCAGCATGGGTGCGGAGCGGCCCGGAGAAGAAAATGAAGAAGAGAAGAAGAGAAGAAGAGAAGAAGAGATGAAGAGAAGAAGAGAAGAAGAGAAGAGCGGGAGCCTCCCCCCATGCCATGGGTGCGGAGCGGCCCGAGGAGAAGAAGATAGAAGATGCCGCGGAGGAGATGCTGGACGAGAACGCCGGAGGAAGAACCAGAAGAACCAGAAGATGAAGGAAGATAGAAGAAAGAAGAAGCATTTAAATAAAGGAATTGTCAAAAACTGTCTCTTGTCATTTTTAACATTTTTGACAGTTTTTTAGTGAAATGGTAGGGGTAAGTACCCCCTTACCATTTCGCACAAGGGGGGGCTGGGATCTGGGGGTCCCCTTGTTAAAGGGGGCTTCCAGATTCCGATAAGCCCCCCGCCCGCAGACCCCCACAACCACCGGCTAGGGTTGTGGGGATGAGGCCCTTGTCCTCATCAACATGGGGACAAGGTGTTTTGGGGGCTACCCCAAAGCACCCTCCCAAGGTTGAGGGCATGTGGCCCGGTACGGTTCAGGAGGGGGGGGCCGCACTCTCGTCCCTCCCTCTTTTCCTGCGGCCTGCCAGGTTGCGTGCTCCGATAAGGGTCTGGTATGGATTTTTGGGGGGACCCCACGCCGTTTTTTTTTTTTTGGCGCGGGGTTCCCCTTAAAATCCATACCAGACCTGAAGGGTCTGGTATGGAATTTAGGGGGAACCCCACGTCATTTTTTTTTAAATTTTGGCCGGGGTTCCCCTTAATATCCATACCAGACCTGAAGGGCCTGGTATGGAATTTAGGGGGACTCCCACATCATTTTTTTTTTTTTAATTTTGGTTCGGGGTTCCCCTTTGGGGAATTCCCATGCCGTTTTTATCAATGAACTTCTATGTGTATTGTCGGCAATGCAATAGCCGCGGGTAGTTTTAAATGGGCTTTTTCCTTCAAAATGTAATTTTGCTGTCAGACTGTTCTAAACACAGGAAACATGCGCCCCTTTACAGGCATACTATAGACACCCCCCAGGTATGAAATTTAAAGGGATATTACACTTTTATTGTTTGACTTTAAGCATTATTAAAATCACTGCTCCTGAAAAAACGGGCGTTTTTAAAACTTTTTTTTGCATTGATCTATGTCCCCTGGGGCAGGACCCGGGTCCCCAAACACTTTTTATGACAATAACTTGCATATTAGCCTTTAAAATTAGCACTTTTGATTTCTCCCATAGACTTTTAAAGGGTGTTCCGCGGCATTCTAATTTGCCGCGAACACCCCAAATTGTTCGCTGTTCGGCGAACTTGCGAACAGCCAATGTTCGCGTCGAACATGAGTTCGACTCGAACTCGAAGCTCATCCCTACTAAACACATTAAACCACAGTAATTGAAGTTATACACTTAATAAAACAGTTTGCAAATTCTAGATTTAGTTTTCTCACATTATATAGCACAACATTGTAGTAAAGTTAGCAGGGCATTCCTGTAAAAATTAAAATGCTATACAATTTGTCTGTGCAATTTGTAACACTGTATTTTACTTTAGTATTAGTCAATACAGTGGGATTCATGCTAAGCCTGTAACACTGAAGGATAGTACAGCATCCAGTCAGATTATTGCACAAAGAGAAAGGTTTACCCACTTCAGCCCTGGAAGGATTTACCGCCTTCCTGACCGGGCCATTTTTCGCAATACGGCACTGCGTCACTTTAACTGACAATTGCGCGGTCGTGCGATGTTGTACCCAAATAAAATTGATGTGCTTTTTTCCCAAATAGAGCTTTCTTTTAGTGGTATTTGATCACCTCTGCGTTTTTATTTTTTGCGCTATAAACAAAAATAGACCAACAATTTAAAAAAAACAAAACAATAATTTTTACTTTTTACCATAATAAATATCCCCCAATTTTTATTAAGACTACGACATTGCTGCGGACAGATTGGACACTTTTGACACTTTTTTGGGACCATTGACATTTATACAGTGATCAGTGCTATAAAAATGTACAGATTACGGTGTAAATGTCACTGGCAGGGAAGGGGTTCACACTAGGGGGAGATCAAGGAGTTAACTGTGTTCCCTAGGTGTGTTTATAACTGTGAGGGGATAGGACTGACTAAAGGAGGAGCCAGATCGTTGTTCCTATTTTGAAGGAACACACAATCTGTATCTCCTCTCCTGTCAAAACAGGGATTTGTGAATTTACACACACAAATCCCCATGCTGGTTCTCGTGCCCGCGATTGCTCCCGCCGGCCAGTAGTTGGTAGGGCGGTGTACAGAGGTCGGCAGTAGGTAGGGCAGTGTACAGAGGTCAGTAATATGTAGGGCAGTGTACAGAGATCGGTAGTAGGTAGGGTGGCTTACAGAGGTCAGTAGTAGGTAGGGCGATGGTCAGGGGTCGGTAGGATGTAGGGCGGCGGACAGAAGTCGGTAGGATGTAGGGCAGTGGACAGAGGTTGGTTAGGATGTAGGGCAGCGTACAGAGTTCAGTAGGATGTAGAGGGATGTACAGAGGTCGGTAGCATGTAGGGCGGCAGACAGGGGTTGGTTAGGATGTAGGGCAGCGTACAGAGGTCAGTAGCATGTAGGTTGGCGTAAAGAGGTAGATAGCATGTATGGTAGGGGTCAGGAGGGCATGATACAGGGAGGTCAGGAGAGCAAGGTATAGGGGGGTTAGGGGGGAAGGTACTGGGGGAAGGGGGGCAGGAGAGTCTGGTACTGAGAGATATGGAGGCCACAGTACAGGGGGATCAGGAAGGCTGGGGTCTCAAGAGGGCATGGCACTGGGGGGACAGGAGGGTATGGTATAGGGAGGATCAGGAGGGCTGGGGTGTCGGGAGGGTATGGTATTGGGGGGGTCAGGAGGGATGGGGTGTCAGGAGGGTATGGTATTTGGAGGGATCAGGAGGGCTGGGGTATCAGGAGGGTATGGTACTGGAGGAGATCAGGAGGGCTGGGGTGTCAGGAGGGTATGGTATTAGGGGGGATCAGGAGAGCTGGGTTGTCTCTAGGGCTGGATTAGCAGGAGGGCAGGAGTGGCAGGAGGGTATGGTATTGGGGGTGTCAGTACGGCTGGAGTGGCATGAGGGCTGGAGTGTAAAGAAGATTTATATGCCGGTGAAGTGGCCCTGATCCCTGCCTCTTTTCTCACCTGCCCTTTGATCGTTGAGAAGGGTACGGTGGCGAGCGGCGTGAAGTGCTCGGGTGTGTTCAGAGAAGAGCCCAAGTCCACCCGAGCTATTCCGGAGGCTTTCCCCCACCCTGCACGCTTGCTTACCAAAATGGGTCCAAAATAGAAAAAAAAAAAAGAAAAAGCTAACAATTTCTATTTTTCTGTAGTAATAAGAGTTTTTATTTTCTGCCCTGATGGTAATTTACTATGTTATGAATTCCAAAGGTGTTGCTAAAATAAATCTATTTTTTTCAATATAAACATTGCACGCTTAAGTCAGACTCTCTTAAATTTAATCCATCTAAACATGAAAAAATGTATACATTTCAATGCCAGAGATACAGTGTTTTGCTTCAGAATTATTATCTTTGACAGCTAGAACCTCAGCTCAAGTCCTGTAAAGACAGGCTGACATGGTGAAGAGAACTGTGGTAATGATATTCCACTAATCAAGATTCAAATTGTCTGACACTGCTTGCAAATTTTCAAAATAAATAGCACTCACTTTATTACTGTCACGTCTTCTGGATCTGTTTATCATTTTCCATTACAACTTATACTGAAATGTTTTCTCCACATACTTATTGTGCGCAAAGTGGAGCTTATATGACAATACTAATCTGTTGTTTACACTTGCAAACATGGCAGAATTTCACTGAACTGGAAAAAGGAAGTTTTAAACTTCATCTACAGCCCCATTGCAGGCAGAATTATTGTAACCTTCCATTTTATTGTATTCTTATATTATGTGATTGTACTAAAGTCCATAACCATGTCTGACAATAATAAACAATAGAGATTGAGAAAAGCCAAGTAAATGATTAGGAGTGTCTTTGAATTAGTCATGTACAATCTTATCCTTATGGACAATGTAAAAAGCATTAATGTGCAAAGATTTAAGATCACTGTAGACAGGTCAGTAAAAGGGTTTCTACAGGTTACTACACTTTTTATACTCATTTTTGCACATGCATTTTTGTAAATTAGCCAATATTTTCTTATGGGTCATAATAAAGTTATACAGTAGTATCTTTGAAAGCACACAAGCTGATCTATTTACTTTTAGAAACCTGTACACTTGCTTTAAATAACTTTGTGATCATTAAAAAAAAATCATACCTTTTTCATAGGAAACAAGAGAATGATCATTGCATGGATTACCATTATGAAAATTCTCTGAATTCAAGCAACAATCATTTAATCAGTGTACATTTCAGGTCCTAGCTTAGTTACTAAAGAGATGGATTTATATGTCATAGGTATGCTTGCTATTATGACTTACAGCTATGTACCATCTCACAGAATTATGGAATGGTATCTTCAGTTTGTGCTTTCTTTAGTCATTAAGAGGAAGGCTTCTCCTCTAGGAGAGGTCTACACCCACATACAAAGACAAAGCTGGTTCTAATCACTCTATGAGATTAGTTCTTTTATTAGTTACTTGTTTCTTCTCGGAAACCACTTCTGTTGTAAAGAAGTTATAGTTTATAGTTTATTAAAGTCTTATAATGAATTACACTTTATTGACTTCTCTGTTTGTGGCTGCCATTTACAGTTGTTCTGTATAATAGGTGTACAGTCAAGCTTTATATAAATAATTTGATACAGTTTGTCGTTCAATTCTTATTCCACTGCTGGAAACAAGAAAGGTTTTGTTAGAATTCTAGTTGTTTGCCCCCCTCTTTAACATATTTTACTTATTATTATATGTAAACAGTTTGTTACCTTCCTTTTTGTATTTTTATTGATCAGGTGACCTATAAAATGTCCATAGTTGGCACAAGTAAATCTGGAATTTTTATATTCACTATGCCCTGTAAGTAGGCACTGCTGTGTCACACATTTCACAGAGCCTGCCTTCTGAACTACAGAGGAGCCGAGAGGAGGAGTTTCAGGAGGCAGAGTCTGTGCGGGAATTACTGCTTGCAGGCAGCAAGGTACCATGGGATATGTGGGCCCTGGAAATTGAAGGAAAACTGCAGGGGAGAAGCTTCAAAGAGCGCAGGGGATCCAAAAATTTGTGGAAAGAGATGGTAAGCAAAAAGGCAGCATTCATAACATGGAAGAAGTTTAAGTAAGCGTATATTGGATTGTCAAATATAACTATTGTATGTAATGTTATTACAATAAACTGCTTAATTAAAGTGTTTACTGTGAAAACTTGTTTAACCGTTTCAGCCCCGGAAGATTTTACCTGCTTCCTGACCAGAGCACTCTTTGCGATTCGGCACCGCGTCACTTTAACTGACAATTGCGCGGTCGTGCGACATTGCACCAAAACAAAATTGACGTCCTTTTTTTCCCATAAATAGAGCTTTCTTTTGGTGGTATTTGATCACCTTTGCGGTATTTATTATTTGTGCTATATATAAAAAAAGACAATTTTGAAAAAAAAGCAATATTTTTTTACTTTTTGCTATAATAAATATCCCTCAAAAATATATAAAAAAATGTTTTTTCCTCAGTTTAGGCTGATATGTATTCTTCTACATATTTTTGGTAAAAAAAAACGCAATAAGCTTATATTGATTGGTTGGCGCAAAAGTTATAGTGTCTACAAAATAGGGGATAGTTTTATGGCATTTTTAATATTCATTTTTTTTTATTAGTAATGGTGGTGATCTGCGATTTTTATCATGACTGTGACATTCTGGCGGACACATCGGACACTTTTGACACTATTTTGGGACCATTGTCATTTATACAGTGATCAGTGCTATAAAAATGCACTGATTACTGTGTAAATAACACTGGCAGGGAAGGGGTTAAACACTAGGGGGTGATCAAGGGGTTAAGTGTGTCCTAGGGAGTTATTCTAACTGTGGGGGGGATGGGCTACCACTGACATGACAGCGATCACTGCTCCCACAGTGGATCCATGTCATGTCACTAGGCAGAATGGGGAAATGCCTTGTTGACATAGGCATCTCCCCACTTTGTGACTCCGTGATACGATCACTGGGTCACCAGCGGACATCGAGTCCGCGGGACCCGCGGGCACAGTCACGCTGTACGCGGCGGGCACGCACGCCGCTAGACCCATCAATTAAAGGGGACGTACAGGTATGCCCATTTGCCCAAGCTGCCATTGTGCTGATGTATATTGGCGTGCAGCGGTCGGCAAGTGGTTAAATAGTTAGAAGCAGTTCTGGAGGACAGAGATGAGAGAGAGATATACACAGTTCTCTAGTCTCTAAAAATATGGCAGAGAGAAGTGGAGAGGACTGCCTTATTAGTGAGGCAGAAAGTGAAACCAGGCAGCAAGAACGGGGGTGGGGGGGAGTGACAGGTCAGCAGCCTATGCAGGGAGCATGCATCAATAGCTCTTCACCCACTGTTCAGCCCAGGAAAGAGCAGGAAGAGTATGAGGAGAAGTCCCCAGGCCAGGAGATGTGTCAGCAGCTAAAGAGATTGAGTGAGAGCAGGAAATACTCACTGCTTCTTGATGGAGAGCACAAAACTGTGAAAGGGAGAAAATTATCTGGCAGAACAGCAGTGATTACCCAACAAGGAGATGGCAGAGGTTGTTTCTTTACGGAGAGGCAGCAGAGTTTGCAAATTAGACATATACTCTGTCTGGGGGTTTGTTGGGGGGGGGGCACACCTGAAATATTGTAGCCCAGAGCCCATCCCAGGACCCCCTGAATCCAGCCATGACCCATGGGTCTGTAAAGATAGATAGATTTAAATCCAAATGTCCCATATATGGTTATTTTTTTAAGATTATTTAATCTAGCAGATAAAAGCTGCATATTTTGCACCTCCTTAAACCAACCATAGAGATCCAGTTCTGATTGGGGGAGGGGGGTGTTGCTTGCTTTCACTTAATCACAATAAAACAATTGGATGTGGACAATAACCAAAGTCATACTCCAGTGACAGTAGCAGAGATGAGCAGGGAAAAGGCAAATGATCATATTAAGTAACAGGATAGATATTAGAAGAAAACACTTTTCCTAGGGTAGAGGAGCTAACTAGGAAATAATTGATTCTGGTAGGGGTCTTGTATACGTTGAAGAGGTAGAAAAAATGGTTATCTGTAGGGGGTCCAACCTGTCAAACATCAAACAAGTAATTATGTATGATCAATCGTCTCAGCTGGTGAGATGAGAGCACCACAGAAAGGGGTTTGGTAAGGAAAGGTAGGTTCTATCACAAGTTGTAAATAGGGGGAGATTGTAATCTCCACCAATGAGGAGTAGGGAGCTAGGACTGGATTGGAAGAGATGTTTAACCACTTAAGGACCGGAAGGATTTGCCCCCTTAATGGCCAGGCCATTTTCTGGATAGGATAGAGAATAGTTTCTAAACATAGCCATAAGAAAGAGATCTCTCCACTGTGATAGGAGATTCCCTCTTAAAGAGTTGTCTATAGAAGATTCCATCCATCTCTTGGAACAACTTAAAAATGTGGATTTCTCATTACTTTTTATACTGGATACATTTTTCACCAGGGCAGATAGAATGAATCTCATCAGGGACACAATCAGCAGGATTTCTGACACTTCACCATACATTCTAAAACATGTGATCATAACTACTTACAGCCTGAATAACTTTGTTGTTAAATTGTTAAAAGTAGGCCTTAAAGTTGATTGTGTAAAGAAATCTACTAAATGACTACACACAATCACAGATTTGTGAGGCGGGAGAATTGTACAGGAGGACCAGCTTGCCATGAAAGAAGACAGTTATATGGGAAGTTGACAAATTCAACTACACACAAAAAATATAATGTATACATATAATATATTTGATTGTTATGCATATCTGCCTTATTACAGACAGCATTGCTAAGAAATGCATCCACATTAAGTTCCGCCACTTTACAGTGCTTGTTTTACAACTTCATGACAACACAAAACTGCAAATCTTTACTGTAAAACCACAAAAAGAATGCACATTTGTTTTTCACTGTGGTTTCAAAATAAAGACTTTTCCCCAAAAAAAGAGTATTAAGAATTACATTAAACTTAAGGATGTTCAGTGTCTAGTAACTATAAAATCAACATAGATAAATGAAAGTGGGAATACAGGGCAAACGTGTAAGTAAACATCATTAATCTTAGAGTAATATTACTTTTGGTGATGCAGCTCCTATAGAAATGATCCTACAATACAATCTCCATTAGGTGGCGCTGTTACTCTTTTTATTTTCTTCATAATACATTTGGTAGTGACTGTTCAACATCTGCATGTTTACCTATTTATATACATCTATTGCCTTGCGTCTTTCTCCTTATCTTCCTGTACTTTTTAGCTTCTACTTGTTACAGTTACAGTATGTGCACTTTGCAGTAAATTGTAAGAAATAAACAACTAAGATAATTTACTATATTGCAGTTTTGCTATAAATGTTTTATACAAAGCTCTCTTTAGCTGAGGAAATGTGACAATAGAGGAAACACAATACAGAGAGGCAGATGCAATCTATGGTTGCAAGCAAGTTGCATGCTGCATTTTTCTGAACTGCCACCCACAGAAATGCATACATGGAAACCGTTCCATTTAATACAATAGTACAGACTTAGCCTTAAAAGACACCAAACCATATAGAAAAAGCTAGGTTTGAATTACTGACCAGGACAAATTAAAAACACACGCACACACACTCATAATCAATATGTATGCAGCAATGTATGAAATGAACTTACCCATAGGACCCATTAAAAGTATAAGGTCAGCTAAAGGGTTAGAACCACTGTCTGTTTTTTTAACTGCCATCAGGGACTCTCTTAGAGCTCATTTACACTTGTGGGTTGGGGGGGTGGCAAAAGCCTGTGTTTGAGCCTCGTTCCTCTCAACAGCTCCCACCTTTAGCTGTGGTGTACACATGCTGTGACTGTGATGCTTTGTGACTGCAGCAGAAATAATACCCCCCATTGTTCTCACACACGCCCTGCAACCACACACAATAAATGCACTTGTGGTTCAGACATCTGACATTTGGGGGTTAAAACAGGCAGTGAAGAGGTGATACAATGCCTCCTCATTGCCTGTCAAATACTCTCTGAACAGCCACTAGCAACTATGAATGAGGTATTAGAGAAACTTCTCCTCTCTTGAGTCTAATGCTGTGTTATGGTAACCCGTGTCTACTGCATTAATGCAATGCACCAGGATGCCAAAGTGTCAGGGGCCCTAACTGTAGCAATGACAAGGGTTGTACCAGACAGGAAGTGAGTAAAAATCTGCCAAGGTGACAGTAAAGAAAAAAGTTGACTTTTTTTTTAAGATCGGGCACGGGTTCTAATCCTCTCTATTCTATCCCAAAAAATGTTTGGCTGAACATGCACTTTGGAGCCTAATACCAGCCAACCTTTTTTATATAGATTTCAGTAGAATGGGACACATATATCAATTCCATTTTTTCCCTTAATCTTTGCATAGTCTTGGGGTTCTCACCATCATTCCTCCTCTGTAATTATTCATATATTTGAGTCCTCAGATTTCTTCTATCTGGTTGTGGAGTATTGATTTATATTACATACATTTGTATGTATTCCTATCTTTGTGCACTGTCAGTGTTTTCTGTGGATCTATTGACTTTGCCTTATGTTAGATGCTATTCACACTCCTACAGTTGTGTGCTATTGGCACATGTGGGGTGTTTGGTCTTATTTTTGTGGCTATTTGGTAATTTTTTATTTTTTATTTTTATTTGATGCTATGTTGTCCTAGCACACCACTTGTTATTTTATTGTTTTTCCATGGTACTAATTATGAGTGGTGGCCCATGCCTGTCTGGTGTTTGCCATGTGCTATGGTGACCATCTTTGTTTTTTCCACTTTTTCTGCATTTTGCCATTTTTATGTAGGAGCTCTTTGTGAATTAAGCTAGAATTTGTATATTTTGCTTTTTGTTTAACTATTATAATTTGCTCCTTTTGTTATCTTTATTTGACCTCTACCCTGTTTGTTTCTTTTAACCCTTGCACTGTGTGAGGTCATCACTAGGGGGTGTTGTTGGTGGGTGGGGCTGTGGGTTTTTAGTCTGTTTACTTCCACGCTGTAGTGTCTTCTATATATATATATATATATATATATATATATATATATATATATATATATATTCTATCTATATATCTATATATTATATATATATAATTGCAAGGATAGCCCTGTCACTCTATGTTTGAAGTAAATGCCCAGGTGCTCACCCACAAAGAAATCCATACAAATACAAAACTAGTATAGAGTGACAAGTCTTTCATTTCTTTCTTAAAAAGTAACTCCACTTTTCTTGAGAAAAGAAACAGTCCTCTCTGGATAACCTATGTACATTGCCAAGACTGTAACAACTTTGAAGCAGATTGTTACCTGTTTCTGGTTTTAACGCCCGCTAGCGGCTGAAAAAGGGTTAAAATTGCCCGCAAAGCGCCAAAGCAGCGGCGCTTTGCCGGTGGGTTTGCGGTGCTGCCCCATTGTTTTCAATGGACAGGGCCGCTTTAGGAGCGGTGAATACACCGCTCCTCTAGCGCTGCAAAGATGCAGCTAGCAGGACTTTTTTCCTCGTACTGCAAGCACACCGCTCCAGTGTGAAAGCCCTCAAGCTTTCACACTGGAGACACAGGAGAGACTCTTTACAGGTGCTATTTTTAGCGCTGTAGCACCTGTAAAGTTCCTCAGTGTAAAAGTAGCCTAAGTAATAGCTGTATATTCCAATATGTTCTTGTAGTACTGATTCCTAGATGGGAGTGTCTATGTTCAATATAATCAGCTGATGCACTTTCAGCATTCTAAAGAGGAAGTTTGCATCATCTACATCCCTTTAGAAGTAATTAACCCTTAGGGTTAATGTTACCAAAAAATGTAATCGCTATTGCAATTCTTGAAATTTGACTTGTATCTTAATGTAGATGTTTGGGGAAGTTCTGTACACCAACTGTGTACAGAATGCCCCCAGGATGCCATATTGCATTGAATTTTATGGAACATTATAGTGCTTCAGATTGAAAAAGGAAATTTAATTTGTAATAACAAATCGAATATGGTTTGTCTAGCAATTGTATATGCTTTATTATTATTATTTTTTCATTTGCTATTCTTCCCTTGAAAGTGGATTTACCCTTTAACTTTGAGAAGAAGATTCATATTGGAAATTATTATTTTACATTTTTGTATATATTTTTTACTTGCTTGGTCTCTACGTCTCTAGCAAGCAGTGCCCCCATGCTCCTGCGGTGGACTGTCCCTTGGCGTTATCACTTCCAGTGCAGAGCTATGGACCCTACATTAGTCTTGATGATGTCAGTACCATAGAGCGCTGGAGCTCAGGGGAGAAGATGTTGCAAGGCAGAGCTGAGGATTGTGTAGGCAAGTCATCATTTCCATGTCCCCTTGTTGAACAAATAACCCATGCAGTGAGGACGCAGTTTCCAGGAGTTGGACCTTATAGACTTGAGGAACCAGGTAATTACAATACGAGGAATACTCATCATATTTAGGTAACAATTTCCTTTAAAATAATGCATATATAAACAGGACAGTGGGCTCCATTCACAAAAGCATCTCACATGTGGTATTTAAGTCAATTACATTTTTTATTAACAAGTTTTCAAAAATTACAAAAGTAATATAGAAAAAAAAACAAATTCACATAGAAATTATGAATACAACTTGACATTGATCACACAAGAATGGTTGTCAGTTAACATCAACATCCAAATATAGGCACATTTTTCCAAAACCAGCCCCCCCTTTTCCTGTGCCCTATGGAATGCACGTTCTGTCTGCAAGAAACTCACCGCCCTTCACGACCTCTTTATCACAAATTCCTTTAACCTACTTGCCATTACTGAAACCTGGCTTCATGAATCGGACACTATTTCTCCTACTTCCCTCTCCCATGGGGGCCTTCTCTGGACTCACTCCCCCAGACCAAGTGGACGGAAGGGAGGTGGAGTGGGAATCCTTCTAGCCCCATGCAGCACCTATCAGGTACTTCACCCACCTCCCTCTCTGACACTCTCCTCTTTTGAGGCACATTGCATTCGTCTATTCTCTCCCATTTCTCTAAGAATTGCTGTCATCTACCAGCCCCCTGGGCCAGTATCAGCCTTTCTTGATGACTTCTCTGCCTGGCTACCCTACTTTCTCTCCACAATCATTCTTGGGGACTTCAACATCCCTGTTAACACTAACACTACTATTACTTCTAAACTTCTCAGTCTCACTTCATCGCTTGACCTGAAGCAATGGATACAGGCTCCTACCCACTCCAACAGCAACACCCTTGACCTTGCCTTCTCCTATCTGTGCACTCCGTGCAACCTTTCCAACAATCCACTCCCACTCTCTGATCACCACCTTATTAGTTTTGCTCTCTCCTTGTCTTCCACCTCTTCTCCCTCCAACCGCTTAAAGGTTACCCGTAGAAACCTTCGCCACCTCAACCCTTCTCTTCTCTACTCTGCTACTGATCACCTCTGTGACAAAATCTCACCTCTGTCCTGCCCCAACCAAGCTACTTTCATCTACAACAGCTCACTGTCTTCCTCCTTTGACAAGCTTGCCCCCCTCACTACACGCAGAATTAGGCCCCGATTGCTACAACCCTGGCAAACAGATGACACCAGAAGTCTCAGAAAACGTAGCCGCGGTCTTGAGCGCCTGTGGCATAAGACTAAGACCCAGGAAGACTTCACACAATATAAATCTGCCCTCCTAAAATACTACTCCTGCCTTCACACTGCCAAACAGACCTACTTTATCACACTCATTAACACCTTCTCATCCAGTCCACGTCAACTCTTCTCTACCTTCAACACTCTACTCTGTCCTCCACTGCCTCCACCCACCAACACACTCACTGCCCAGGAGATTGCCAATCACTTCAAAACTAAGATTGATACAATTCATGAGGAGATCACCAATGCGCAAAAACCTCCCCCATGCAACACCCCATGTCCACAGATACAATCATTACTTCCCTCATTCAACCCTGTTACTATTACTGAGGTTGCTAAACTTTTATCTAGCACCCATCTAACCACTTGCCCCCTGGATCCTGTTCCCTCGCAAATGCTACGCTCACCCTCTGACTCGATTCTACACTCTCTAACTCACATTTTCAACCTCTCCCTCTCCTGTGGCATCTTCCCAAACTCTCTAAAACATGTGCTAGTCATCCCCATTCTAAAGAAGCCCTCACTGGATCCCACCAATCTCAACAACTTACGTCCAATCTCCTTACTCTCCTTCTCCTCCAAACTTCTTAAAAGACTGGTCTACATCCGACTAAGCGAACATCTGACCATGAATAAACTTCTAGATCCCCTCCAGTCCGGTTTTCGTCACGGAAACTGCTCTCCTTAAACTCTCAAATGACCTACTAATGGCTAAAGCCAATGGACACTATTCGGTACTACTTCTCCTGGATCTCTCTGCTGCCTTTGACACAGTGGACCACCCCCTCCTCCTCAAAAAACTCCACTCCTTTGGTCTCCATGACTGTACTCTTTGCTGGTTCTCATCCTACCTATCACACTGCTCCTCCAGTGTCACTTACAACTCTACTTCCTCCTCTCCTCTTCCTTTTTCCGTTGGGGTCCCCCAAGGTTCTGTTCTTGGACCTCTCCTTTTCTCAATCTACACCACCTCCTTGGGTCAGTTGATTGCCTCCCATGGCTTTCAATATCATCTCTACGCTGATGACACCCAAATCTATCTCTCCACCCCCCAGCTCTCTCCATCTGTCTCCTCACGCATTACCAACTTACTAGCAGACATATCAGCCTGGATGTCACATCACTACCTCAAACTCAACCTATCCAAAACCGAGCTCATGATATTTCCTCCCTCAGGTGCCACTTCCCCTGCTTTCCCTGTCAATATCAACGGCTCAACTATCAACCCATCTCCCCACGCCAGGGTCCTAGGTATAATCCTGGACTCTGAACTAACCTTTCGACTCCACATTCTATCACTATCCAAAGCTTGCCGCTTCAATCTCCGCAACATCTGCAAGATATGCCCCTTCCTAACCAATGTCACCACAAAGCTTCTAATCCACTCCCTGGTCATCTCCCGCCTCGACTACTGCAACTCCCTCCTCATTGGTTTACTTCTAAATAGGCTATCCCCACTTCAGTCCACTCATCCACCACACAAACTGCTCAGCATCTGCTACACCCCTCTGCCAATCCCTCCATTGGCTGCCACTCAATCACCGAATTAAATTCAAAATACTAACTATAACTTAAAAAGCCATCCACAACCTGGCCCCCAGCTACATCTCTAACCTAGTCACAAAATACCAACCTAATCGTTCTCTTCGCTCCTCCCAAGACCTCCTGCTCTCAAACTCCCTTGTCACCTCATCCCATGCTTGCCTTCAGGACTTCTCCAGAGCCTCCCCCATCCTCTGGAATGCTCTACCCCAATCCGTCCGTTTTTCTCCTACTTTATCCACTTTCAGATGATCCCTGAAAACTTATCTCTTCAGAGAAGCCTATCTGGCCCCCACCTAACAACTGTACATTTATCTTCTCAATCAGCACATCACCTACAGTTATTACCTCTTGTATCTTTTGACCTTCCGTCTTAGATTGTAAGCTCTAAGGAGCAGGGCCCTCTGATTCCTACTGTATCAAAGTGTATTGTATTTGTACTGTCTACCCTCAAGTTGTAAAGCGCTACGTAAACTGTTGGCGCTATATAAATCCTGTATAATAATAATAATAATAATTGATCAATATCAATTACTGATATGGGAATAGGGATGTCTTTGGATAGCAACTCAGGCCTAGGATCAAAGGTGTGGGCGATATCTATACTTTCAGGACAGTTACGAATATAAATAATCAATGCAACGTCAAGTGACACAGGATAAACAGTGAATGATAATACTCAGGGTAAAAATAAAGTGAGAGGGGGAGAACAGAAGAAAAAAAAAGGAGATGCAGAAGAGGGAGAGAATAGTGTATAGTGGATACAAGTCCTCCTCTTTAATCCCACAAAATGGCCACAGCTTATTGTTTGAGTTTAATCCTCCTTTTTTTTAAATTGTCAGCCGCAGTTTTTCTGACTGCGATTTCCTCTTTTTGCCTTTTTTTTCCCCTGACGTTTCCCCTTTTTTTATTTTTGTTTTCTTTTTAATAGATTTTACATTTCTGTCAGTGTCAGTCCTCAATTTAAAGTGCACCAAACACCACTTTTAATTGAATAAAGTGCATCCAATCACACATTTCTCAGTTTCTAATAATTTTGGGTAATACGCCCCCCCTCCCCCCCATCATGTCTGGGAGGCCAACAAGGAGAGGCAGATGTTCCCATGCCACTATAAGGGGGCCAGCAGCGTCTTTGTCCACAGACAAAGGTGGATGTGGTCTGCCTGGCACATTTGTCTCTGTTTAGGGATGTTGCCCAAGCTATCCAGCCACAGCATGCAGAGGAGGTGGTGGACTAAACCATCCTCATCCTCTGTCACACAAGCTGAGCCTAGAGCACAGTCCACTGCAGCTGCCAGATTGGCTTAGTCTGCCTCCTTATCCACAGATACTCCTGCCATAGCCCCAGCATTATGCATGGAGGAGTCAGATTAATTATTTGAACACAGCATCAGCCACTTGCTTCTTGACGATGCACAGGCATTACTTGATTCTAATGTTGGTTCTGAGGTTGAGGAAGGGAGTAACATGAGCCTACAGAGAGGGAAGAACACTGACAAACAACCCATTGGCTGTCCTGTTTTCACAGCCACAGCGTATTGCCAAGTTGGCTCCAGTGATGATGAGGATAGAGGGGGTGATGGTGATGTGGTCACTGACTTTATCTAAAAAAACTGTGAATCTTGGCTTGGGTGTACCATAATTTGTCTTCATCGCATAAGGCTTGCTCACTGTGGTGCAAACATTTGTTACTTGCATACAAAGTCTGTCAAAGAGATACCAGAATGTATCCAAAAAATCTCTAATCTTGTTCTGAGTGCACTAAAGTGTGACCCCATCATACAGGCTGGCTCTCCAAGCCATTGTTTGCAATAAAATAAATACAGTTTGCAGGGAAAAAAATCAGTTTTAATGTCATTTTTTTTCTTTATATACTGTATGTCAGTTTTGCTGTAGCAGGTTCTATACACAGTACAGATGTGCCACTTTACAGGCACTATATTTAACCACTTGCTTACTGGGCACTTACAGTATACCCCCTTCCTGACCAGGTCAATTTAGGGCTTTCAGCACTGTCACACTTTGAATGACAATTCACTGAAAGGCACTGATAGGTGGCACTGATAGATGGCACTGATGGGCACTGATAGGCACTGATAGGAAGCACTGATAAGTGACACTGATATTGAGGCACCGATGGGCACTGATTGGCAGCACTGATAGATGGCACTGATTAGTAGCAGCGTTGGGCACTGATTAGCAGCACTGTGGGGGGGGGGGGGGGCACTAAGGGAACTGATACCCCTGTAACAGAAGCTGGTTAATGGCTTTCTTCTTTTTTCCCTCACGCTGTCAGCATAAGGAAAAAAAGAGCCAATAACCAGCTTCTGTTTACTTCCGTGATCAGCTGTCATTGTGATCACATCCCAAGGAATCGGCGATTGCAGAGCACGCTGCATGTGCCACAAGGGATGCGGGGGCAGTGTGAGAATGGGAGGACATCCATGGACGCCCCCCCAGCAATTTAAGCCCGTGCTGTAGCTGTCTTTCAGCTATAGCACGGGTGTCAAGTGGTTAAACAATTCCCGACGGCTCACATACATATACGGTGGCAGGTTGGCTCTCCTGCGCGAATTGCCATTTATGCATGCCGGCTCCTTTAAGAGCCATAGCACGAGAGCCAGAATGGGGATTTGTGTGCGAAAACACACAAATCCCTGTTCTGGCAGGGGAGGAGAGACAGATTGTGTGTTCCTACTAAGTAGGAATAGTGATCTGGCTCCTCCTCTAGTCAGTCCCATCCCCTCACAGTTATAAACACACCTAGAGAACACACTTTACCCCTTGATCACCCCCTAGTGTTAACCTCTTCCCTGCCAGTGACATTTATACAGTAATCAGTACATTTTTATAGCACTGATTGCTGTATAAATGTCAGTGGTCCCAAAAAAGTCTCAAAAGTGTCCAATCTGTCCACCGCAATATCGCAGTCCCACTAAAAATCGCAGATTGCCACCATTACTAGTAAAAAAATAATAATAATAATAAAAAATAAATAAATAAATAAATAAATAATAAAAATGGCATAAATGTATTCCCTATTTTGTAGACGCTATAACTTTTGCGCAAATATATACGCTTATTGCAATTTTTTTACCAAAAATATGTAGAAGAATACATATTGGCTTAAATTGAGGAAGAAATTTGTTTTGTTTTTTTTGGATATTTATTATAGCAAAATTGTCACTTTTTTTTGTTTATAGCGCAAAAAACAAAAACCGCAGAGATGAGAAAATACCACCAAAATGAAGCTCTATTTGTGGGGAAAAAAATACGTTAATTTTGTTTGGGTACAACGTTGCACGACAGTGCAATTGTCAGTTAAAACGACGCAGTGCAGTATCACAAAAAAAGGCCTGGTCATTAAGGGGGCAAATCCTTCCTTGGCTGAAGTGGTTAAAGGAATGTTTCATGTTAATTGTTTCACTTTAACCACTTCAGCCCCGGAAGGATTTACCCCCTTCCTGACCAGAGCACTTTTTACAATTTGGCACTGCATCGCTTTAACTGCTAATTGCGCGGTCATGCAATGCTATACCCAAACTAAATTTGCGTCCTTTTGTTCCCACAAATAGAGCTTTCTTTTGATGCTATTTGATCACCTCTGCGGTTTTTATTTTTTGCGCTATAAGCGGAAAAATACCAAAAAGTTTTGAAAACAAATTATATTTTCTACTTTTTGTTATAAAAAAATACAATAAACTCAATTTTAGTCATACATTTAGTCCAAAATGTATTCAGCCACATGTCTTTGGTAAAAAAAATGTCAATAAGCGTATATTTATTGGTTTGCCCCCCCCCCCCAAATGACCCCATTTTGAAAAGTAGACATCCCAAGGAAATTGCTGAGAGGCATGTTGAGCCCATTGAATATAATTTTTTTTTGTCCCAAGTGATTGAATAGTGACAAAAAAAAAAATTACTAAAAGTTGTCACTAAATGATATATTGCTCACACAGGCCATGGGCATATGTGGAATTGCACCCCAAAATACATTTAGCTGCTTCTCCTGGGTATGGGGATACCACATGTGTGGGACTTTTTGGGAGCCTAGCCGCCTACGGGGCCCCGAAAACTAAGCACCGCCTTCAGGATTTCTAAGGGCGTAAATTTTTTATTTCACTCCTCACTACCTATCACAGTTTTGAAGGCAATAAAATGCCAGGACAGTTCACCCCCCCAAATGACCCCATTTTGAAAAGTAGACACCCCAAGCTATTTGCTGAGAGGGATGTCGAGTCCATGGAATATTTTATATTTTGCCACAAGTTGCAGGAAAATTACAATCTTTTTTTTTTTTTGCACAAAGTCGTCACTAAATGATATATTGCTCAAACATGTCATGGGAATATGTGGAATTACACCCCAAAATACATTCTGCTGCTTCTCCTGAGTATGGGGATAATACATGTGTGGGACTTTTTGGGAGCCTAGCTGCGCACGGGGCTCTGAAAACCAAGCACCGCCTTCAGGAGGGGTGTAAATTTTTGATCTCACTCCTCACTACCTATCACAGTTTCCAAGGCCATAAAATGCCAAGATGGCACAACCCCCCCCCCCAAATTACCCCATTTTGAAAAGTAGACACTCCAAGCTATTTGCTGAGAGGCATGGTGAGTATTTTGCAGCTCTCATTTGTTTTTGAAGATGAAGGAAGACAAGAAAAATGTTTTTTTTTCTTTTTTCAATTTTCAAAACTTTGTAACAAAAAGCGAGGTCTGCAAAATACTCACCATACCTCTCAGCAAATAGCTTGGGGTGTCCACTTTCCAAAATGGGGTCATTTGGGGGGGGGGTTGTGCCATCTGGGCATTCCATTGCCTCCGAAACTGTGATAGGCAGTGAGAAGTGAAATCAAAAATTTACACCCTTAGAAACTCTGAAGGCGGTGCTTGGTTTTTGGGGTCCCGTATCCCCTATTTACCAGTGAAGCTTTCCTTACAATTTTGATGTCTAAAGCCAAGCAGTTCCTAATAACTTGCAAATGCTTTCAGACACATCAACCAATCACATAAGTGCCAGAATTGCCAAATTGCCAGTTCAAGCTTTTGAATAATATAGTTGTCTGAACATGGACTTCTTGAATCATATACTGTGTAAAAGTGCACCATGTGCAAGGAATCACAAATTAAAGTTTAACATTGCCTAAAGTAAAATAATATTTGCTGGATGTACTTCTAAAAACACTGAAAAATGTAGTAAGAAGATATAAAAATATTGAAGAAAGTTATGTCTAGGGATATTAAAATAGGTCTTTAAGGCTCAAAAAACTTCAATTAATGAAAGTGCTGCATAATTATGATTATCTAGTCTGGTATAATAAGATGTTCTACTTGACGGCCTATGTTGAAAGATTATGAATAATTGTTCCTTCTTGCTGCTTCGGTACTCAACATATGACAAACTAGTTTATTCTACTGTAAATAATGTTTTTTAAACAATGTATTCATTTCAGGGTTCGTGGAAGTGAAAAGATTTTCTTTTCAGATGAATGTTCTTTATTATCATTTTTTAAAGAATCATACCAAGCAATAGAGTTTTCTACATTTTTTAAACATAAATTTGATTGTATATATTTTGGTGTTTATGCTAGTTGGTTATACGAATCAAATCATACTTTTTACATTTCTGTTTTCCCCAAAGTCTCACCTTAGCAGTTTTTCTACATTAAAGAATATTTCCAGGTATGGATACTATTTTATATGTTCATAGTTACATTAGTCCAGCTTGGTTATTAATGTATCTATTAATTTATCATACCTGCCTGATCCCCCCAGCATGGAAATCAGTGAAGTATAAACCACTACCCCAGTCATCTCCACTAGCTTCCAGACCCCACTCTGAATGGCTGCCCTTCTGTATTCTGAACACAGTTGGTCGGCCATTCGGCAATTGCACCATTCTGAGAATTCTTTGATTGGACAAGGTGGAGAGTATGACATCACCACCTTGCTTCTCTACCTTGTTCATATAGAGAACGCTTTGCATTCGTTCAGAACATGCAAAATGACACTCGTGCTGGCCTCTTGTGTTCAAAAGGCAGCAGGGCAACCGCTCAGCACGGGACCCAGAAGCTAGTGGATATAACTGGAGTAGCCGTGTCTACTAAGGATGAGCCGAACAGCCCCCCGGTTCGGTTCGCACCAGAACCTGCGAACGGACCGAAAATTTGCGCAAACTTTAGAACCCCATTGAAGTCTATGGAACGTTCAAAATCAAAAGTGCTAAATTTAAAGGCTAATTTGCATGGTATTGTCCTAAAAAGGGTTTGGGGACCCGGTACTGACCCAGGGGACATGTATCAGTGCAAAAGAAGTTTTAAAAACGGCCGTTTTTTCGGGAGCAGTGATTTTAATGATGCTTAAAGTGAAAAAAAAAAGTGAAATATTCCTTTAAATATCATACCTGGGGGGTGTCTATAGTATGCCTGTAAAGTGGCACGTGTTTTCGGTGCTTAGAACAGTCCCTGCACAAAATTACATTTTTAAAGGAATAAAAGTCATTTAAAACTGTTGCGGCTTTAATGTAATGTCGGGTCCCGGCAATATGGATGAAAATCAATGAGACAAACTGCATGGGTACCCCCACCCCCAGTCCATTACCAGGCCCTTTGGGTCTTGTATGGATATTAAGGGGAACCACGCACCCAAATTAAAAAAAGGAAAGGCATGGGGCCCCCAGGCCCTATATACTCTGAACAGCAGCATACAGGCGGTGCAAACAAGACAGGGACTGTAGGTTTGTTGTTAAGTAGAACCTGTTTGTAATTTTGAACTGGTACATTTTTAAAGTGTAGCTCCAGCCAAAAAATCTATTTTTAAGCTTTTTGGAAAACATAGGTAAGGGTTATCACCCTTGTGACATTTGTTTTGCTGTCTGTGCACCTCTTCAGAAGATTTCACCTCACTTTCTGTTCCAATGACAAATGTTTTTTTACAATTTGGGGTTTTTAGTGAAACAAGGATTGGTGATAAAGCATCAGTGGAGAGGAGACACGTTTTTCCCATATTAACTCTTAAGGAGAGAATTTCCCTTCCTAGGGAATAGATTTCATCTCACTTCCTGTTGTCTTCTTCCGTTTGCAAGTAGGAGTCGTTTGTAAGTTGGATGTTTGAAAGTAGGGGCCTGCCTTATATACTCTGCAGAAAATGCGGCCTCAGGTGTTGGTGTTGCCACAACACTGTAAGCCCTCACAGTTACTATTGGTGGGTGCAGGAACGGGCTCTGCTGTGAAATATTAGATCAAGAATTGTAATTACATGCCCCTGTTGAACTGGGCCAGAAAAATTGGGCCTTTGGTGGTGGTGGTGCTGGTGCCACAACACTGTAAGTTCTCACAGTTACTCTTGGTGGGCGCAGAAATGGGCCCTGCCGTGAAATATTAGATCAAGAATTGTAATTACATGCACCTGTTGAACAGGGGCAGAAAAATTGGGCCTTTGTTGGTGGTGGTGTTGCCACAACATTGTAAGTCCTCACAGTTACTCTTGGTGGGAGCTGGAACGGGCCCTGCTGTGAAATATTAGATCAAAAATTGTAATTACACGCCCCTGTTGAACAGGGGCTAAAAAATTGGGCCTTAGGCACTGGTGCTGGTGCCACAACACTGCAACCCCTCACAGATACTCTAGTTGGAGTGCAGGACTGAGCCCCGCTGCAAAGTATTGCATCAAAAATTGTAATTACATGCCCCTGTTAAACAGGGACTGAAAAATTGGGCCTTAGCCACTGGTGGCGGTGCCCAGAACCAAAAATATTCTTTCAAGCTATCAGCATGATCATTGAGGAGGAAGAGGATAGTCACTCAGCATAACAGGATAGTCACAAAAAAAATATTTGGTTACATCAGCATCGGGTGCTTGGTAGCTGGTGGTGATCCAAGATTCATTTTTATGAAGGTCAGTCGATTGACCGAGTCGGTGGACAGGCGCACCCTGTGATCAGTTACAAAGCCTCCAGCAGCACTGAATGTGCGTTCCAAAAGAACGCTCGATGCAGGACAGGCCAGTAGCTCAATTGCATACTGTGCAAGCTCTGGCCAGTGATCCATCCTCAAGACCCATTAACCCAGAGGATTTTCGGTGGGAAAGGTGTCCAAGTCAGATCTTGCCCCTAGGTATTCCTGCACCATGTAAAACAGACGCTGGCGATGGTTGCTGGAACCGATCATACCTTGGAACTGCTGACTAAAAAATTGTCTGAATGCATCGGTCAGACGGCCACCTTCTCCACCGCTCCTTCTTTCACTGACTGAAGCCTCAGCAACACGTTGTCCAGAAACAGGAGTTTGTAACCTCCCAGTCTCTGGGAATGCGTTGCACAGACCTTTCTGCAAGGCCTCCCGAAGATGTTTCATCCTATGCTCCCTCTGCGATGACAAGATAAGGTCCGCAATCTTACCCTTATAACGTGGATCAAGGAGGGTTGCCAGCCAGTTTTGATCCCTCTCATTGATACCACGAATACGAGGATCCTTCCGCAGGCTTTGCAGGATCAGGGAGGCCATGCAGCGTAGGTTTGCTGAGGCTTTTGGTCCGGAGTCCTCTGGGTCACTAAGGAGCCAGCCACCTCCTCCCAGCTAGGTACAAGTCCATGGGTTTCTTGGGACTGTAAATTATCCCTTAAAGACTGCTGCTGATGCTGAGTGCCAGGTTCCACCTCCATGCTGACACAATACTCCTCTTCCTCCTCCTCTTCCTCCTCCTCGTCCTCTTCCTGTGATCAGCGGGCACGCAGGAACACTGTCTGGATAAAGGGGGCCTTGAGAGCTAAGGAAGTCCTCCTCTTCCTGCCTCTGTTCTGCCTCAAGTGCCCTGTCCATTTTTCCACGCAGCATGTGCTTCAACAGGTGGACAAGGGGGACAGTGTCACTGATGCATGCACTGTCACTGCTCACCATCCTTGTGGCCTCCTCAAATGGTGACAGGACAGTGCGTGCATCCCTGATCATGGCCCACTGGCGTGGGGAAAAAAAACAAGCTCCCCTGACCCTGTCCTGGTGCCATAGTCGCATAGGTACTCATTGATGGCCCTCTGCTGCATGTGCAGCCGCTGCAGCATGGCCAATATTGTGTTCCACCTGGTGGGCATGTCACAGATTAGGCAGTTCTTGGGCAGGTTAAATTCCTTTTGGAGGTCAGCCAGCCGAGCACTGGTATTATATGACCTGCGGAAATGCGCGCAGACTTTCCTGGCCTGTCTCAGGACATCCTGTAAGCCTGGGTACCTGCCCAAGAACCACTGCACCACCAAGTTAAGGACGTGAGCCAAACAGGGCACATGGGTCAGTTGTCCCTGTCGGAGGGCGGAGAGGAGGTTGGTGCCATAGTCGCAAACCACCATACCTGCCTTAAGCTGGCATGGCGTCCATCACTTCTGAACCTGCCCCTGCAGAGCTGACAGAATCTCTGCCCCAGTGTGGCTTCTGTCCCCCAAGCATACCAGCTCAAGGACCGCATGGCATCTTTTGGCCTGCATGCTTGCGTAGCCCCTTGAAGGCCTATGGAGCACCGCTGGTTCCAAAGACAAATCAGCACAGGAAGAGGCCATGGAGGAAAAAGAAGAGGAGGAGATGGAGGAGAGAGGTGTGGCAGAATCACCACTAGTAGTATTTTGGAGGCGTGGTGGCGGAACAACCTCCAAAAATACTGCACCCTGTCCTGCATCCTTCCCAGCTGCCAGAAGAGTCACCCAGTGCGTGGTGAAAGATAGGTAACGTCCTTGTCCAAGCCTGCTGGACCATGAGTCAGCGGTAATATGCACCTTACCGCTGACCGCCCTGTCCAGCGAGGCTAAGACATTGCCTTCCACATGCCAGTAGAGAGCCGGAATCACCTTCCGTGAGAAAAAGTGGCATTTGGGAACCTGCCACTGAGGAACTGCACATTCCACAAACTCACAGAAGGGGGCAGAGTCTACCAACTGAAAAGGCAGCAGTTGAAGTGCTAGCAATTTAGCCAAGCTAGCATTCAACCGCTGGGCATGTGGATGGCTGGGAGCGAACTTCTTTCGGCGGTGCAGCAGCTGGGGCACCAAATTTGCATGGTACAATCTGACGTCAGTGTACCGATAGCAGATTGCCCTCAAGTACTTGGCTGTGACACACCTAATTCTACACCTTCATTCCTCTCAGTGCAGGTCTCAGAGAGGACTGAAGGTCTAGTGGGGTTGGAGATCCCAGCAGATTAGGAGCAAGGAGAGGTCCTCTTTGTTCTTTGGTGTGGGTCTTTTAAGTACACTTGCCAATAAACTGCATAGCAGGTCAACATATGTCTGGTCAAGCATGTGGTACCCAAGCGGGAGATGTTTTGGCCACGCAAGATACGCTTGAGACATATGTTGAAAATAGCAGCAGTGGGATCTGATGCACTCATCTCAAAAAAGGCCCACACCAAAGAAATTTTGGAATAACGTGCAGAGACAGCAGCGCCCTGCACATGCGGAGCTCTGCGGTGTGATGCAGTCGGTGTGCTGGCCTTAAGCTGGCCCCTGGAGGGCATCCTGCCTCGTTGGTGATGTGCCTCCTCCTCCTCCTCCTCTCTCCTATCAGGCACCCACGTGGAATCAGTGACCTCATCATCCCCTCCCTCCTCATCACTGGAGCAAAGCTGACAGTATGCTGCAGCTGGGGGAACATGACTGCCAGTCTGCTGTCCTTCTTGGGCACCCCCTCTCTCTGGGCTCACGTTACTGCCTTCCTCTAGCTGGGTACCATCATCGGAGCCTTCCAAACGCTGGGCATCCTCCTGGAGCATGTACCCAACACTGTGGTCAAACAGTTTGGGGGACTCCTCAGGAGGACATGGTGGGACTAGGGAAGTAGTGACTGATGCCATTGAGCTGTGGGAAGAGGCCGCGTTGGCAGCTGCTTTGCCAGACAAAGTACCCTGAGCCTGGGTGAGAGAGTATGAGGAGGATGAGGACGGCTTGGTCATCCACTCTACCAAGTCTTCCACATGTTGCGGCTTAACACGGACAGATGCCAAAAAAAAGGACAAGCGTGTCCCACAGCCACGTGCTGATGAGGATGCACCGTCTCCACGACCAGCACTGTTGCCTCACAGAGCCTGCTTGCCCTCTTTTATTGGCTCGTGACTGTCTGCCTCTCCTTGTTGGCCTTCCAGACATACTAATGGCCTGCAGTGAGATGTAGCTGCACAAAGCTGGGATGTATATATATACTGATACTGCAGCTAGCAGAATCAACTGCCTGCCTGTAGTATTATTAGTATGAGAACACCAGCTATTGTCTCCAGGTAGCTTTAGGAACACACTCTGCAGAGGACGCAGTACACTAACTGAAAATACTGTAGCTGCCTGCCTGTGGTATTAATATAGGATCAGAAGAACACCACCAATTGTATTCAGGTAGCTTTAGGTGCACACTGTGCAGAGGACACAGTACACTAACTGTAAAAACTGTAGCTGCCTGCCTGTGGTATTAATATAGGATCAGAAGAACACCACCAATTTTATTCAGGTAGCTTTAGGTGCACACTGTGCAGAGGACACTGTACACTAACTGTAAATACTGTAGCTGCCTGTGGTATTAATAGGAGCAGATCAACAGCAATTGCCTTCAGGTAGCTTTAGGTGCCCACTGTGCAGAGGACGCACTACACTAACTTGTAAATACTGTAGCTGCCTGCCTGTGGTATTAATATAGGATCAGAAGAACACCACCAATTTAATTCAGGTATCTTTAGGTGCACACTGTGCAGAGGACACAGTACACTAATTGTAAATACTGCAGCTGCCTGCCTGTGGTATTAATATAGGATCAGAAGCACACCACCAATTTTATTCAGGTAGCTTTAGGTGCACACTGTGCAGAGGACACTGTACACTAACTGTAAATACTGTAGCTGCCTGCCTGTGGTATTAATAGGATCAGAAAAAAAACACTAATTTTCTTCAGGTAGCTTTAGGCGCACATTTTGCAGAGGACACAGTACACTAACTGTAAATACTGTAGCTGCCTGCCTGTGGTATTAATAGAAGCAGAACAACAGCAATTTTCTTCAGGTCGCTTTAGCTGCACACTGTGCAGAGGACGCACTACACTAACTTGTAAATACTGTAGCTGCCTGCCTGTGGTATTAATATAGGATCAGAACACCACCAGTTTTATTCAGGTAGCTTTAGGTGCACACTGTGCAGAGGATGCAGTACACTAACTGTAAATACTGTAGCTGCCTCCCTGTGGTATTAATATGGGATCAGAAGAACACCACCAATTGTATTCAGGTAGCTTTAGGTGCACACTGTGCAGAGGACACAGTACACTAACTGTAAATACTGTAGCTGCCTGCCTGTGGTATTAATAGGAGCAGAACAACAGCAATTGTCTCCAGGTAGCTTTAGGTGCACACAGTGCAGAGGACGCAGTACACTAACTGTAAATACTGGAGCTGCCTGACTGTGGTATTAATGTAGGATCAGAAGAACACCACCAATTTTATTCAGGTAGCTTTAGGTGCACACTGTGCAGAGGACACAGTATACTAACTATAAATACTGTAGCTTCCTGTCTGTGGTATTAATAGGAGCAGACCAACAGCAATTGTCTCCAGGTAGCTTTAGGTGCACACTGTGCAGAGGACACAGTACACTAACTGTAAATACTGTAGCTGCCTGCCTGTGGTATTAATAGGATCAGAAGAACACCACTAATTTTCTTCAGGTAGCTTTAGGTGCACACTGTGCAGAGGACGCACTACACTAATTTGTAAATACTGCAGCTGCCTGCAGTACTGTATTATTAGGATCAGAACAACACCACCAATTTTCTTCAGGTAGCTTTAGGTGCACACTGTGCAGAGGACGCACTACACTAACTTGTAAACACTGCAGCTGCCTGCGATACTGTATTATTAGGATCAGAAGAACACCACCAATTAACTTGAGGTAGCTTTAGGTGCACACTGTGCAGAGGATGCACTACACTGACTTGTAAATACTGTAGCTAATAGGACTAATAGTATCAGAAGAACACCAGCAATTTTCTTCAGGTAGCTGTAAATACTGTAAAAACACCTGCTGCCTGTCAGTAGGAATACAATATATTACAGTATATATATATATATATATATATATATATATATATATATATACACACAACACCTAGGATGGATATACAGTTGCAATAAAAAGTATGTGAACCCTTTTGGAATGATGTGGATTTCTGCACAAATTGGTCATAAAATGTGATCTGATCTTCATCTAAGTCACAACAATAGACAATTGCAGTCTGCTTAAACTAATAACACACAAAGAATGAAATGTTACCATGTTTTTATTGAACACACCATGTGAACATTCACAGTGCAGGTGGAAAAAGTATGTGAACCCCTAGACTAATGAGATCTCCAAGAGCTAATTAGAGCGAGGTGTCAGCCAACTGGAGTCCAATCAATGAGATGAGATTGGAGGTGTTGGTTACAGCTGCCCTTCCCTTTAAAAAACACACACCAGTTCTGGGTTTGCTTTTCACAAGAAGTGATGTGAATTATGCCTCGCACAAAAGAAACATAAGCAAAACAAAAGGCGCCTCTACATGTAGAAGAAAAGCTATTTTTAATGCCCCAACTGGGTTAAAAGCACTTACAGGAATCTAAGAAATAATCAGGCACATCATAAACATGGTGAACGGCTGCATTGGAAGGGTTCACGGGGGAAGTAAGCCTTCAGGAGGATGGATGCATAACTAGTTGGATTCGTCACAGCCTACAGCAGGATGGAACACTGGAACTCTGTGGAGCCGGCGTCATCAGCGTGGAGAGGAGATGGACCCGGAAGTGATGTCATCCACCGAGAGACTCTGTAACCAGCCTGGACCGCAACGCAGAGCCAGAGGGGGGATGTGACGTCATAAAAAAGGGACGTGTTTCGGAACCATCAATCGTTCCTTTTTCAACCTATGACCATAATGATGACTGAAAGTAATATATATACTGGCGGTGGGCTGGCCATGGGCAGATGCAGCAATAAACAGGAAATAAACAATAACAATAAAAGCATTTTAAAAAGAGTTTAAAAATGATGGGAAATAGAGTATATATAATAGAAATGTGTAATTAAAAAATATATATAGCGTTCTGAGAAAACTAAAAGGAGCAGTAGCAGCATGAATAGTCAGCTTTAGAAAAATAAAAAGATTAAAAGCAAGACTCAAGCAGGGCATATGACAATCAATGGTAAAACATAAATATGCGTGCACGAATGCGTAGTAAAAGCTTATGGGTTGTATCCGAGCGTGCAAACACATATATATATAGCCTAAGTATAAAGTTGGAATTAATAAGAGAGGGGCATATGTATAAAAGATTTTTTGGTATCGACTACGTTTGTACTGGAACAGACGTAAATAAGCACATAGAATCATATATGTATGGGGTGGTGGCATACATAGAAGCATAGATGAGTGTCCATACTAAGAGTAATAAAAAGAGGGATATAATATCAGAGTATAGCACTAACTTCAAAATCCTTGTTTAACTCTCCAGGGGCTAAAACACTTAATAAAAAGATCCAATACATTTCTCTATGGCATAATCTTCTGTAACGTTCAGCTGGAGGAAGGTCTCTTGGCATTGCCTTAATAACCCATACTCTGAGGCCGTCAGTGGACTTGTCATGGAATTGGAGATAGTGTTTGGGAACACTATGGTTGTCCAATCCACCTGTAGTAAAACAGCGATGTTCGCCAAAGCGTTTATGCAATGGCCGGATGGTACGTCCTACGTAGAATAGACCGCAGGGACATGTAAGGCAATATACAACATGGTCAGAGGAACAGGTGTGAAAGCCTTTTATCTGATATGTTTTGCCTTTTACGTGAAACTCTTTCTGGTCATGCGTCACAAAGCTGCAAGTTTTGCAGAGAGGCTTGCGGCATTGGTACATCCCAGAAATCGCTAAAAAGTGGGTATGTGGTGACCCGGAGGCAGAGGTATTGCCTTAAGTTTACTGGGCGCTACCTTACTTCTTATATTAGGTGCCTTTCTTTAGGCAAATTGGGGTCTGTTAGCGCAGGGCAGAAAGAAGATGCTCATCTTGCAGTAGTAGAGGCCAGTGTTTCCTCAGAATATTTTCCATCTGTTTATGTCGGGTATGGAATTGACTAATGAAACGTAAATTACTCTCCTGAGTATTAGAACGTGGGAGAGAATTTTCTATAGAGGATGTACTTTTATATTGCAGATAGGCTGTTTCTACAAGATTGGCAGGGAAGCCTTTATCAAGAAATTTCTCTTTTAAAATTTCACCCTGAATATCATAGTCCTTCTTCAAGGTACAGTTCTTTTTTAGCCGACAGAACTGGCTTATAGTTACATTATTTAGCCATAGGGGGTGGTGACAGCTGTTATAGTGGAGAAATGAATTCCCGGCTGTCGGCTTGGTGTAGTTTTTGGCATGTATCTCCTTACCAACCCAAAAGAATTCAAGATCCAGGAAAGCTAGTCTATTTTGGTCAATGACAGAGGTGAATGTAAGACCCATATTATTGGTGTTACAATATGTGACAAAGTCAGAGAATGTTGATGCACTTCCATCCCATATAATAATCAAATCGTCTATATAACGACCATAAAAAACAATGTGAGAAAAGAAAGGGTTGTTTTGCCATATGTACTGGTGTTCCCAGTGCCCCATGGTAAGGTTGGCATATGAGGGTGCAAAATGCGTCCTCATAGCTGTCCCATTTACCTGGAGAAAAAAAACATTATCAAACTTAAAATAATTGTGTGTGAGACAGAAGGAAGTGGCCTCAACAATAAAGGAGGCTTGTCTCGGATTCAACATGGGGTTTTGACATAGGAAAAACTGTAGGGCATTGAGGCCCCCTTCATGTGGTTTGGAAGTGTATAAAGATTGTACATCTAGGGAGGCCCAGTGGTAACTGGTCTCCCAGGAGTATGTGGATAGAATCTCCAATAAATGAACGCCATCTCTGATGTGAGACTGAAGAGATTGAGCATGTGGCTGGAGGAACTGATCTATGCATTGTGAAAAGCCACTGCTGATGCTGTCCATAGCCGCCACAATCGGTCGCCCAGGTGGTATATTTGGATCTTTATGCACCTTGGGCAGGTGATAAAAATAGGGTGTAAAGTGTACCTCCTTGACCAAAAAAGAGGCTTCTTGTTGAGTGATAATATTGTCATTTAGTGCTCTTTTTACAAGAGAGGCAGCTTCAAGGGTGAAATACGGTAATGGGTCTTTGTTAAGTCTGATGTATGTATTGGTATCAGATAGCAGTCGGGTGGCTTCCGAGACATAGTTGGCCCTATTCTGTATGACTATGCCTCCTCCTTTATCCGCACTTTTAATAACCAGATCAAAATTGTGGGTAAGTGTGTCAAGGGCTCTTTTTTCTACATCAGTATCAGTATTATTACATGGCAAATCACATTCATTGGAGTCGGTATGCGGCCGGTATTTGGAGGACTGGATATTGAAAAATCTCTTTAAAGTAAGACGACGAACAAATTTATTCAAATCCTTAAAGAGGAGAAAAGGGTTCGGTGGAGCAGATGGTCCAAAATTTAAACCTCGACTAAGTAAGGAGATTTCATCTTTGGTTAGGACATGGGTGGAGAGGTTGAAGATTTTGACAGTGCTCTCTTTTTGCTGATATCCAGGCTGGGATCTACCTCGGCATCCTCTCCTTCGTATTTTCTTTTTTGTGGTTTGGCCCGGGGAGGGTCGAATGCTAAAAAAGGGACCGCAGTTAACTCAGAGGATTGGGTGGTAGCAAGAGGTGTCACAAGAAGTGAATTAGGGCCAAAGGAGACTGATGGGATGGAAGATTCTCTGTTTTTTAATCTAGATGGAGTAAATGCTGAATTAACAGTGGTATTATAATGGCTACCAGTAGTCGTTGATAGGCAAGCGGTCGCAGGAGGAGCATCTAAGATGATGATTTTTTAATTACACATTTCTATTACATATACTCTATTTCCCATCATTGTTAAACACTTTTTAAAATGCTTTTATTGTTATTGTTTATTTCCTGTTTATTGCTGCATCCGCCCATGGCCAGCCCACCGCCAGTATATATATTACATTCAGTCATCATTATGGTCATAGGTTGAAAAAGGAACGATTGATGGTTCCAAAACACGTCCCTTTTTTATGATGTCACATCCCCCTCTGGCTCTGTGTTGCAGTCCAGGCTAGTTACAGAGTCTCTCGGTGGATGACATCACTTCCAGGTCCGTCTCCTCTCCATGCTGATGACGCCGGCTCCACAGCGTTCCAGTGTTCCATCCTGCTGTAGGCTGTGACGAATCCAACTAGTCATGCATCCATCCTCCTGAAGGCTTTCCTCCACCATGACCCCTTCCAATGCAGCGTTTACCATGTTTATGATGTGCCTGATTATTTCTTCCATCCTGTGGGTGCTTTTAACCCAGTTGGGGCATTAAAAATAGCTTTTCTTCTACACTTAGAGGCGCCTTTTGTTTTGCTTATGTTTCTATAGATCCTGCTTCAGTCTGTTAAGCTGCAGCCCTTTGTGTTGAAAATACCACCACATCATTGCCATCATCAGTACTATTTGGACTATTTGTATAGAGACTTTTTGCAGATTAACAAAGTCCTGAGTGCCCTAAACTCCCAATCCTCGCACAAAATAGCCTTTAGAAGACCTACGATTAAGAATTGTTGACTTGCATAAAGCTGGAAAGGGTTATCTCCAAGTATCTCCAAAAGCCTTGCTGTTCATCAGTCCACGGTAAGACAAATTGTCTATGAATGGAGAAAGTTCAGCACTGCTGCTACTCTCCCTAGGAGTGGGCGTCCTTTAAAGATGACTGCAAGAGCACAGCGCAGACTGCTCAATGAGGTAAAGAAGAATCCTATAGTGTCAGCTAAAGACTCACAAAAGTCTCTGGCATATGCTAACATCCCTGTTAGCGAATCTACAATACGTAAATCACTAAACAAGAATGGATTTCATGGGAGGATACCACAGAGGAAGCCACTGCTGTCCAAAAAAAATATTGCTGCACGTTTACAGTTTGCACAAGAGCACCTGGATGTTCCACAGCAGTACTGGCAAAATATTCTGTGGACAGATGAAACCAAAGTTGAGTTGTTTGGAAGAAACACACAACACTATGTGTGGAGAAATAGAGGCACAGCACACCAACATCAAAACCTCATCCCAACTGTGAAGTATGGTGGTGGGGGCATCATGGTTTGGGGCTGCTTTGCTGTGTCAGGGCCTGGGCGGATTGCTATCATCGAAGGAAAAATGAATTCCCAAGTTTATCAAGACATTTTGCAGGAGAACTTAAGGCCATCTGTCCACCAGCTGAAGCTCAACAGAAGATGGGTGTTGCAACAGGACAACGACCCAAATTATAGAAGTGAATCCACAACAGAATGGCTTAAACAGAAGAAAATACACCTTCTGGAGTGGCCCAGTCAGAGTCCTGACCTCAACCCGATTGAGATACTGTGGCATGACCTCAAGAAAGCGATTCACACCAGATATCCCAAGAATATTGCTGAACTGAAACAGTTCTGTAAAGAGGAATAGTCAAGAATTACTCCTGACCATTGTGCACGTCTGATCTGCAACTACAGGAAACGTTTGGTTGAAGTTATTGCTGCCAAAGGAGGTTCAACCAGTTTTAAAATCCAAGGGTTCACATACTTTTTCCACCTGCACTGTGAATATTTACATGGTGTGTTCAATAAAAACATGGTAACATTTAATTCTCTGTGTGTTATTAGTTTAAGCAGACTGTGATTGTCTATTGTTGTGACTTAGATGAAGATCAGATCACATTTTATGACCAATTTGTGCAGAAATCTATTTCATTCCAAAAGGGTTCACATAATTTTTTATTGCAACTGTATATACACAATACACTGTAAGTGCAGCTAACTGACTCACCTGCCTATTCTATCTAACTTAAATCTAATGACACTGTCTCTCTGTCTATCTCTCTCTCAACGCCGGAACACACTACACAGGGCCGCCGTGCGGGCGGCCTTATATAGTGTGGGGCGTGTACTAAACCCCCTGAGCCATAATTGGCCAAAGCCACCCTGGCTTTTGCCAATTACGGCTCTCTGTACAGACGGTGCTGTGATTGGCTAAGCATGCGGGTCATAGTGCATGCTTGGCCAATCATCAGCCAGCAATGCACTGCGATGCCACAGTGAATTATGGGCTGTGACACAGCACTCGAATTAGGCGCGAACAGCCCATATCGTTCGTAATTCGGCGAACTGCCGAACACACAATGTTCAATTCGAACATGGGTTCGGTTCAAACACGAAGCTCATCCCTAGTGTCTACAGTGAATTCCAGCTACCAGGGACATCAACCTAGTAAGGTATATACATACAGTAGTTACATTGGTCCAAGCTGCACCAATGTAACTATGTAAAAAATACCGATGCCTGGAATTCTTTTTTAACTATATATATATATATATATATATATATATATATATGTTTGTAAACTATTAACTCGTAAAACAGCCAATTCAGTTTAAAATAGAAATGAAAGGCAAACCATTTTTGTATAGATATAAAAAATATATATATAAATACCTATTTTCCCTTTTTTATATGAGATCACATTCCCTCTGTCCTCAGCTGCATAAGAGAGAGGCAGCAGTACACTGAGTATCTCAGTGACTAGCAGTGCAAGGGGGTGGGCATGTCAGAACATATTTGATCATTGCAGGACAGCACACTGAGTTCTAAGCATAGCTAGAGAAGTGACCACAGTGTGCTCTCCTGCTTAGTGTGGTCAGTTTTTATTAGGAAATCAAGGGGACTAGCATGAATGCCAGGGATTTCACACAAAGGAAGCAATACAAAGAGAACAGAAGATATCTTCATACAAGTACATGGTACAACAGGCACATATCAATGTTAACTCTTTAATTAAGTGCCTATTTCTTTTAGACTTCTTCAATTTCTCCCAAATACTGTGTTTTGCCAATTCTTGTTCACTGTTTTTAATTCTGACCATGGAAAGCACAAAAGCATGCTGGCATGGTCAGTTTAAGGATCCCTGCCTCCTATTTTAGATACAGGATGCTGTGCTGATGCACAGTGTGCCTGTACATCCCATAGTCAGATTAGCAGTTATGACCCCCACCCATTCCTGCTTTCTTCCAGAAGGAAATTGGAAAAAAGGATAACTGTGAAAATTGACCTTATAGGTACCACTGATAAAAATATATACATTTTATTGAAACACAGAGAATATAAAATCACAGGTTAAAAACAGCAATAGAAAAAACACACAGTAGTCAAATATATGTCTTCAAAAACAGCTGCCTAAAGTAGGGATGCACAGCTAACAGCCCCAATAGTTGCATTACGGCTAATTACAAGGTAGTAATTACAGGAAGCTCTTCTTCAGAGCTTAAATATGTTTTCTAAATGGAAATGGAGAAACATTCATTAAACATATATGTAAAGATAAAGTTCAACGGAACATGCATGAGATTACATACTCATTCACCGGCATGATGTACAAGCATAACATATATTTAGTAAAAATGAACTTTCTAAAGGTAGAATAGTATTAACAGTGCTTGCATTGAACATTAATTCATGCTGATAGTTAGTCATTAAAGTGCTATGAATTTCCCTTGCTGTTAAACCAATGCAGTCCACCTAACCTCCTGGAGACTGCGGTATACAACATTGGGAAATCAGAATCCTAGAGTGGACTAAGTGCTATTATACAGTGCAAAAGAGAGTGTACATAAAATACAATACAAACAACTTGTACAGAGAGTGCCACCAAATTCTGCACAAGTAAGATAAAAAATACAATATACAATGAAATGAAAATAAAACTTGGTTGGAGAGAGGTGCAAATATATTGTATGCAATGTCCAGTGCAGCATAAAGGATGCATATCCCATGGATAAAGTCCCGAACTAGAGTGAGTGGTAGACAATGGTGAAAGGGCTTTGAAATTGAATTCAATAGTGGTCTTTAAAAATGCTGATTAACCTCCACCATATCACCTCGTGATCTATCCCTTTGGTATAAAGGCTTACCAGAAATCTGGATATAAAGAGCCTGTCATCTCCTCAAGTCTGGCACTGCACTCTGGAACTGCTACTGGTCGTATTTCATTAGACTCCCGGAAATTCA
Source organism: Lithobates clamitans (assembly GCA_037952925.1). Lineage (NCBI taxonomy): Eukaryota > Metazoa > Chordata > Amphibia > Anura > Ranidae > Lithobates > Lithobates clamitans. The sequence continues at coordinate 1,432,322 of JBBGZY010000143.1, forward strand.
ATTAGCACCAGGGCATCATGAAAAACAATAGGGGAGACTCTCCATAGTGCAATATTGTTTATTTAACCGAAAAACCAATAAACTAAAATTCCCCCCATCAAGAGATATGCTTACAGTGTTCACAATAAAAGCAAGCCTGTCACAACCATTACGTGTGCTCACCGCTGGTCGTAATACTGGCATACCGCCCACCTCGTTGAGTCCCGGGATAACGCTACGGTGTGTGAGGCTGTAGGGTCGCGCGGTCATACTCTGACGCGTTTCGTCATTACGTCTTCAGAGGGCCCTCACGGTGGAGGTTAATCATCATTTTTAAGGACCACTATTGGATTCAATTTCAATTTCAAAGCCCTTTCACCATTGTCTACCACTCACTCTAGTTCGGGACTTTATCCGTGGGATATGCATCCTTTATGCTGCACTTAAGCTGGACATTGCATACGATATATTTGTACCTCTCTCCATCCGAGTTTTATTTTCATTTCATTGTATATTGTATTTTTTATCTTACTTGTGCAGGATTTGGTGGCACTCTCTGTACAAGTTGTTTGTATTGTATTTTATGTACACTCTTATTTGCACTGTATAATAGCACTTAGTCCACTCTAGGATTCTGATTTCCCAGTGTTGTATATCGCAGTCTCCAGGAGTAGGGATGAGCCGAACACCCCCCGGTTCGGTTCGCACCAGAACCTGCGAACGGACCGAAAGTTTGCACGAATGTTAGAACCCCATTGACGTCTATGGGACTCGAACGTTCGAAATCAAAAGTGCTCATTTTAAAGGCTAATTTGCATGGTATTGTCCTAAAAAGGGTTTGGGGACCCGGGTCCTACCCCTGGGGACATGTATCAATGCAAAAAACACTTTTAAAAACGGCCGTTTTTTCGGGAGCAGTGATTTTAATGATGCTTAAAGTAAAAAAAAAAGTGAAATATTCCTTTAAATATCGTACCTGGGGGGTGTCTATAGTATGCCTGTAAAGTGACGCGTGTTTCCCGTGTTTAGAACAGTCCCTGCACCAAATGTCATTTTCAAAGGAAAAAATCTCATTTAAAACTGCTTGCGGGTTTAATGTAATGTCGGGTCATGGCAATATGGATGAAAATCAGTGAGACAAACAGCATGGGTACCCCCCAGTCCATTACCAGGCCCTTTGGGTCTTGTATGGATATTAAGGGGAACCCCGCACCCAAATTAAAATAAGGAAAGGTGTGGGGCCACCAGGCCCTATATACTCTGAACAGCAGTATACAGGCGGTGCAAACAAGACAGGGACGGTAGGTTTGTTGTTAGGTAGAATCTGTTTGTAATTTTGAACGGGTACATTTTTAACGTGTTTAGCTCCAGCCAAAAAATCTTTTTTAAGCTTTTTGGAAAACATAGGGAAGGGTTATCACCCCTGTGACATTTGTTTTGCTGTCTTTCCTCCTCTTTAGAAGATTTCACCTCACCTTTTTGTCCCAATGAAAAATGTTTTTTGAAAATTTGGGTTTTTTTGTGGAACAAGGATTGGAAAGCATCAGTGGAAAGGAGAAATTTTTTTCCCATATTAACTCTTACAGGAGATAATTTCCCTTCCTAGGGGTAGATTTCATCTCACTTCCTGTTGTCTCCTTCCATTTGCAAGTAGGAGTCGTTTGTAAGTTAGATGTTTGAAAGTAGGGTCCTGCCCTACATACTCAGCAGAAATTTGGGCCTTAGGTGTTGCTGTGGCCACAACACTGTAAGCCCTCACAGGGCCCTGCTGTGAAATATTAGATCAAGAATTGTAATTACATGCCCCTGTTGAACAGGAGCTGAAAAATTAGGCCTTAGGCACTGGTGCTGGTGCCACAACCCCTCACAGACACTCTAGTTGGAACGCAGGAACGAGCCCTGCTGCAAAGTATTGCATCAAAAATTGTAATTACACGCCCCTGTTAAACAAGGGCTGAAAAATTGGGCCTTAGGCACTGGTGCTGGTGCCACAACACTGCAACCCCTCACAGACACTCTAGTTGGAACGCAGGAATGAGCCCTGCTGCAAAGTATTACATCAAAAATGGTAATTACACGCCCCTGTTAGACAGGGGCAGAAAAATTGGGCCTTAGGCACTGGTGCTGGTGCCACAACACTGCAACCCCTCACAGACACTCTATTTGGAACGCAGGAACGAGCCCTGCTGCAAAGTATTGCATCAAAAATTGTAATTACACGCCCCTGTTAGACAGGGGCAGAAAAATTGGGCCTTAGGCACTGGTGCTGGTGCCACAACACTGCAACCCCTCACAGACACTCTAGTTGGAATGCAGGAATGAGCCCTGCTGCAAAATATTTTGGTATTGGCAAAGTATTATTCAAAAATTGTAATTACACGCCCCTGTTAAACAGGGGCTGAAAAATTGTGCTGGTGGTGGCGCCCAGAACCAAAAATGTTCTTACAAGCTATCAGCATGATGATTGAGGAGGAAGAGGATAATTACTCAGGGATAGTCACTCAGCATCAGCATAGGCAGTCTTTGAAGGGATCTGAGATTTCAAAAAAAATTATTCGGTTACATCAGCATCAGGTGCTTGGTAGCTGGTGGTGATCCAAGACAGATTCATTTTTATGAAGGTCAGTCGATCGACCGACGCACCCTGTGATCGGTTACCACGCCTCCAGCAGCACTGAATGTGCGTTCCAAAAGAACGCTGGATGCAGGACAGGCCAGTAGCTCAATTGCATACTGTGCAAGCTCTGGCCAGTGATCCATCCTCAAGACCCAGTAACCCAGAGGATTTTCGGTGGGAAAGGTGTCCAAGTCTGATCTTGCCCCTAGGCATTCCTGCACCATGTAAAACAGACGCTGGCGATGGTTGCTGGAACCGATTATACCTTGGGGCTGCGGACCAAAAAATTGTCTGAACGGTCAGACAGCCACCTTCTCCACCGCTCCTTCTTTGACTGACCGAAGCCTCAGCAACACGTTGTCCAGAAACAGGAGTTTGTAACCTCCCAGTCTCTGGGAATGCGTTGCACAGACCTTTTTGCAAGGCCTCCCGAAGATGTTTCATCCTCTGCTCCCTCTGCGATGGCAGGATAAGGTCCGCAACCTTACCCTTGTAACGTGGATCAAGGAGGGTTGCCAGCCAGTATTGGTCCTTCTCCTTGATACCACGAATACGAGGATCCTTATGCAGGCTTTGCAGGATCAGGGAGGCCATGCAGCGTAGGTTTGCTGAGGCATTCGGTCCGGAGTCCTCTGGGTCACTAAGGACGACAACGTCCGCAGCCACCTCCTCCCAGCCACGTACAAGTCCATGTGTTTCTTGGGACTGATCCCTTAAAGACTGCTGCTGATGCTGAGTGCCAGGCTCCACCTCCATACTGACACAATCTTCCTCCTCCTCCTCCTCCTCCTCGTCCTCTTCCTGTGTGATCGGCGGGCACGCAGGAACACTGTCTGGATAAAGGGGGCCTTGAGAGCTAAGGAAGTCCTCCTCTTCCTGCCTCTGTTCTGCCTCAAGTGCCCTGTCCATTATTCCATGCAGCGTGTGCTCCAACAGGTGGACAAGGGGGACAGTGTCACTGATGCATGCACTGTCACTGCTCACCATCCTCGTGGCCTCCTCGAATGGTGACAGGACAGTGCATGCATCCCTGATCATGGCCCACTGGCGTGGGGAAAAAAAAACAAGCTCCCCTGACCCTGTCCTGGTGCCATAGTCGCACAGGTACTCATTGATGGCCCTCTGCTGCGTGTGCAGCCGCTGCAGCATGGCCAACGTTGAGTTCCACCTGGTGGGCATGTCACAGATTAGGCGGTTCTTGGGCAGGTTAAACTCCTTTTGGAGGTCCGTCAGCCGAGCACTGGTATTATATGACCGGCGGAAATGCACACAGACTTTCCTGGCCTGCCTCAGGACATCCTGTAAGCCCGGGTACCTGCCCAAGAACCGCTGCACCACCAAGTTAAGGACGTGAGCCAAACAGGGCACATGGGTCAGTTGTCCCTGTCGGAGGGCAGAGAGGAGGTTGGTGCCATTGTCGCAAACCACCATTCCTGCCTTAAGTTGGCGTGGCGTCAACCACCTCTGAACCTGCCCCTGCAGAGCTGACAGAACCTCTGCCCCAGTGTGGCTCCTGTCCCCCAAGCATACCAGCTCAAGCACAGCATGGCATCTTTTGGCCTGCGTACTTGCGTAGCCCCTTGAACGACTACGGAGTACCGCTGGTTCCGAGGAAGAGGCCATGGAGGAAGAAGAAGAGGAGGGGGTGGAGGAGAGAGGTGTGTCACAATCATTAGCATTTTGGAGGCATGGTGGCGGAACAACCTCCAACACTACTGCACCTTGTCCTGCATCCTTCCCAGCTGCCAGCAGAGTCACCCAATGCGCCGTGAAACTTAGGTAACGTCCCTGTCCATGCCTGCTGGACCATGAGTCAGCGGTAATATGCACCTTACCGCTGACCGCCCTGTCCAGCGAGGCATGGACATTGCCTTCCACATGCCGGTAGAGAGCCGGAATCGCCTTCCGTGAAAAAAAGTGGTGTTTTGGTACCTGCCACTGAGGAACCGCACATTCCACAAACTCACGGAAGGGGGCAGAGTCTACCAACTGAAAAGGCAGCAGTTGAAGTGCTAGCAATTTTGCCAAGCTAGCATTCAACCGCTGGGCATGTGGATGGCTGGGAGCAAACTTCTTCCGGCGGTGCAGCAGCTGGGGCAGGGAAATTTGCCTGGTACAATCTGACGTCAGTGTACCAAAAGCAGATTGCCCACAAGTACTTGGCTGTGACACACCTAATTTTACACCTTCATTCCTCTCAGTGCAGGTCTCAGAGAGGACTGGAGGTCTAGTGGGGTTGGAAATCTCAGCTGATGAGGAGCAAGGAGAGGTCCTCTTTGTTCTTTGGTGTGGGTCTTTTAGATACGCTTGCCAACTAACTGCATGGCAGGTCAACATATGTCTGGTCAAGCATGTGGTACCCAAGCGGGAGATGTTTTGGCCACGTGAGATACGCTTGAGACATATGTTGCAAATAGCAGCGGTGCGATCTGATGCACTCGTCTCAAAAAAGGCCCACACCAAAGAACTTTTTGAATAATGCGCAGAGACTGCAGCACCCTGCACATGTGGAGCTTTGGGGTGTGATGCAGTCAATGTGCTGCCCTTAGGCTGGCCCCTGGAGGGCATCCTGACTCATTGGTGATGTGCCTCCTCCTCCTCCTCTCTCCTATCAGGCACCCACGTTGAGTCAGTGACCTCATCATCCCCTCCCTCCTCATCACTGGAGCAAACCTGGCAGTATGCTGCAGCAGGGGGAGCATGACTTCCAGATTGCTGTCCTTCTTGGGCACCCCCTCTGTCCATGCTCATGTTACTGCCTACATTGAGCTCAGTATCATCATCAGAGCCTTCCAAACGCTGGGCATCCTCCTGGAGCATGTACCCAACACTGTGGTCAAACAGTTCGAGGGACTCCTCAGGAGGACATGGTGGAGCTAGGGAAGGAGTCACTGATGACATTGAGCCGAGGGAAGAGGCCGCTGCTTTGCCAGACAAAGCACCCTGGGCATGGGTGAGAGAGGATGAGGAGGATGAGGACGGCTTGGTCATCCACTCGACAAAGTCTTCCGCATGTTGCGGCTCAACACGGCCAGCTCCCGAAAAAAAGGCCAAGCGTGTCCCATGGCCACGTGCTGATGAGGATGCACCGTCTCCATGACCAGCACTAGACACAGAGCCTGCTTGCCCTCTCTTATTGGCTTGTGACTGTCTGCCTCTCCTTCTTGGCCTTCCAGACATACTAATGGCCTGTAGCTGCACTAAGCTGGGATATGATCAAGAATATTAACATATATATATTTGTGAAATATAATTGGAAAGATCTAATTAATTAGATGAGTTGGTTCATAATGTTGTGCTGATGATACATGATATAGAATAGGATGTATCCATTGTAAATACTTCTCTATTAGGAAATGTAGAATGGTTAACTGGAATTAGATTTATTCAGCAGGGTTGAATGTCTGATTATGTATAGGTGGTTTGTGTAGGATATTTAGTTAAGTGAACACAGGTGTGTACTGGACTGGGTGTTGATAAGAGAACATGGTGTGGTTTGGCTTTTCACACACAGCCAGAAAAGCCTGACGAAGAGCGACTTTGCGCTCGGAACTGTACAGTGGCTTGCTTGTAATTTGCTACATTCATGGAATATTTTCAGTAAAAGGACACTTTTTGCATCAAGCATCGTTCTATGTGTTTTTTATATATATATATATATATATATATATATATATATATATATATATATATATATGTACTGATACTGCAGCTAACAAAATCAACTGCCTGCCTGTAGTATGAGAACACCACCAACCTTCTACAGGTAGCTTTAGCTGAACACTGTGAGGTGGACGCACCCCACTAACTTGTAGGTTTAGCTGAACACTGTGAGCAGGACGCACTGCACTAACTGTAAATAGTCTAGCTGCCTGACCGTGGTACTAATAGGATCAAAAGAACACCAGTAATTTTCTTCAGGTAGCTTTATATACTGTAACAAGACAAGCCTGCCTGTCAGTAGGAAGATAACAGGAACGGATCTAGCTGAACACTGTGAGCAGGACGCACTGCACTAAATGTAAATAGTCTAGCTGCCTGACCGTGGTACTAATAGGATCAAAAGAACACCAGTAATTTTCTTCAGGTAGCTTTATATACTGTAACAAGACAAGCCTGCCTGTCAGTAGGAAGATAACAGGAACGGATCTAGCTGAACACTGTGAGCAGGACGCACTGTACTAAATGTAAATAGTCTAGCTGCCTGACCGTGGTACTAATAGGATCAAAAGAACACCAGTAATTTTCTTCAGGTAGCTTTATATACTGTAACAAGACAAGCCTGCCTGTCAGTAGGAAGATAACAGGAACGGATCTAGCTGAACACTGTGAGCAGGACGCACTGTACTAAATGTAAATAGTCTAGCTGCCTGACCGTGGTACTAATAGGATCAAAAGAACACCAGTAATTTTCTTCAGGTAGCTTTATATACTGTAACAAGACAAGCCTGCCTGTCAGTAGGAAGATAACAGGAACGGATCTAGCTGAACACTGTGAGCAGGACGCACTGTACTAAATGTAAATAGTCTAGCTGCCTGACCGTGGTACTAATAGGATCAAAAGAACACCAGTAATTTTCTTCAGGTAGCTTTATATACTGTAACAAGACAAGCCTGCCTGTCAGTAGGAAGATAACAGGAACGGATCTAGCTGAACACTGTGAGCAGGACGCACTGTACTAAATGTAAATAGTCTAGCTGCCTGACCGTGGTACTAATAGGATCAAAAGAACACCAGTAATTTTCTTCAGGTAGCTTTATATACTGTAACAAGACAAGCCTGCCTGTCAGTAGGAAGATAACAGGAACGGATCTAGCTGAACACTGTGAGCAGCACGCACTGTACTAAATGTAAATAGTCTAGCTGCCTGACCGTGGTACTAATAGGATCAAAAGAACACCAGTAATTTTCTTTAGGTAGCTATATATACTGTAAAAAGACAAGCCTGCCTGTCAGTAGGAAGATAACAGGAACGGATCTAGCTGAACACTGTGAGCAGGATGCACTGCACTAAATGTAAATAGTCTAGAAGATAACAGGAACGGATCTAGCTAAACTGAATACAGTGTATATATATATATATGCAACACCTGGGATGCATATATATACACAATACACTTTAAGTGCAGCTAACTGACTGACTGTCCTGCCTAATCTAGCTAACTCAAATGAAATGACACTGTCTCTCTCTCTCTCTAAGCACACCGGAACACACTGCACAGGGCCGCCGTGCAGGCGGCCTTATATAGTGTGGGGCGTGTACTAAATCCCCTGAGCCATAATTGGCCAAAGCCTCCTTGGCTTTGGCCAATTACGGCTCTCTGTTAAGGCGGTGCTGTGATTGGCCAAGCATGCGGGTCATAGTGCATGCTTGGCCAATCATCAGCAAGCAATGCACTGCGATGCCGCAGTGAAATATGGGCTGTGACGCGCCACACGAATTTGGCGCGAACGGCCCATATCGTTCGCAATTCGGCGAACGACCGAACAGCCGATGTTCGAGTCGAACATGGGTTCGACTCGAACACGAAGCTCATCCCTATCCAGGAGGTTAGGTGGACTGCATTGGCTTAACAGCAAGGGAAATCCATAGCACTTTAATGACTAACTATCAGCATGAATGAATGTTCAATGCAAGCACTGTTAATACTATTCTACCTTTAGAAAGTATATTTTTATTACTGTTGTTCCAAGTTTTATTTTATAACGGCAGCTCTAAGTGCGTCAAATTACTCAGTATCCATTTGAGCGCTAGGATCAAAGTATTTTTTTACACTCTGATATCATTGATCATAACATATTTGTTATGCTTGTAATATTTTTTATCAGTGGTGCCTATAAAGTCAATCTTTCCAGTTATCCTTTTTTCCAAATTCAGTGTACTAAGACGTGGCCCTTTGCTAATTTTGTACACCTGCAGCACCATCCTGCGTTGGTGTACCTAGCTCTTTCACATTCTTCCAGCACTAGCTTCACTGTCAAAACATCAGCTCGAATGGAGCATCAGCTGTATGGAATGCAGCATACACAGCAGAGAGAGCACTTACCCACTGTGTATGATGAAAGTGACATGCACCCTGATATCAGGAAGTAGGACAAACAGAAGACCTTGCAGTCAGGTGGCTGCAAAAATAAAGCTCCAAAAATGTAGTAAATGGGGCTATTTTACTACAATAAATGTGCTTTTATGGGCCCGGGCACACCCTAATGCCCAGGCACACCCCAGGGCTTTTTTTGCTGCCAAAATGTGTGAGAATTCTTTTTTTTTTTTCTTATTGACACTGGTAGCTAGCTGCAAGTGGGACTATTAGTCATGGATGTGTACAACTACGATGGGAACTGCAGCCACTGGCGCGGAGTAATCAGTCAGTCAACCGCATTTTCCGATGCTGACTCTGTAGTTCCGGCTACAGCATCCCTATGAGGTGAATATCACTCCACCGCCAGCTGTCAGAGATGAAGCATGTGAACTTCAGAGAGCATCAGATACTTCAGTTGACCAGGCATGGCCTTAATTTCAGTTTGGGTGTAGCCCTCCCTGTTAGTGTCGGTTCACACTGAGACAGCATGTCTTGCAGCGCGACTGCCTCAGGCGACATGGACACGACAGGAGCGGCGACTTGCAAAACGACTTCTGTATAGAAGTCAATGCAAGTTGCCTCAAGTCGCCCCCAAAGTCGTACAGGAACCTTTTTCTAAGTTGAAGCGACTTGAGTCGCTCTGATTAGAACAGTTCCATTATACAGAATGGGACGCGACTTGTCAGGCGGCTAAGTCGCCTGACAAGTCAGCCCAGTGCGAACCGGCACTTAGACAGAACCTTGTTTTGTTTTTTTTTTGTTTTTTACAAATGTAAGACAGAACCTTGTTTAATTAGTGGCTTGCAGCCAATCGGCTACAACCCTAATCAGTGTATTCTGGCAGTGAGGAGTCCCCCATCAGAATACAGTGTCCCAGCATCGCTTGTGTTGATGCAAGCACCTATCAGCTAGTGATCTGAAAAAAAAATCTGTGCAGGTATAGCAACTTTAGGCCTGGTTCACACCTATGCATTTTTTAGTGCATTTTCAGTTTTGCAGAAACACACTACAGTCCATTTAACATGGTTTCCTATGGATGTAGTTCACATCTGTGCATTTTTTGGAAAGGCCAGAGACTAGCAGGTTGTGTTTTTGGTTCCATAGACTTTAATTGATCATAAACGTGTATTTTCTATTTTTCAAAAAGAAAAATGCAAAATGCACCTAAAATATGCATCAACTGAACCTGCATAGGTGTGAACAGGGTTGTATACAGCACACCTGTAGTTCATTCACACCCTATACAGGGTTTAGCATGTTTTAGTTGCCCCCTGCCCTCCTCTGCACCCACACAGCCTCATCATTAAGGCTAATTTTACACTGAGGCATCATGCCGTCAGCGGTAAATTGTCGCTAATTTTTAGCAGTGCTTTACCGTTATTTTTGCGGTGCTATTCGGCCGGTAGCAGTACACTTTTAAGCCCCACTAGTGGCCAAAAAAGGGTTAAAACCGCCCGCAAAGTGCCGCTGCAGTGGCGTTTTGCCGGCACTGCCCATTGATTTCAATGAACAAGGGCACTTTAGGAGCAGTGTATACACCTCCTACAGCACCTCAAAGATGTGGCTGGCAGGACTTTTTTTGAGCATCCTGCCACACACCGCTCCAGTGTGAAACCCCTTTGCAGGCGCTATTCTTAGCGCTATAGCACCTGCAAAGTGCCTCAGTGTGAAAGTAGCCTAAGTCATAGGAATCTGAGAATGTATAAACTACAAGTTCAATTCAACACTGCAGCCAGCACACTGATCAGCACACCTGTAGTTCATTCACACTGCCTACAGCTCTGCAATGACAGCCATACAGAGGTACAGGCAACAGAACTGTAGGCGGTGTCTGCAGGAGCCTGACGCTTCACCCGCACTCTGCTGATTGCGGGTGCAATACTTTGCAGTCTCCAGTTTTAAAAAAGAATAAATGCTCTAGCAAAAATCTTTCCTTTTAATATTTTTTAATAAAAAATGAACAAAGGCACTTGTGTCAGGCAGGCACATAAACGGGGGGGTTTTATGTACATATGCGTGAGTGTTCGTTTGTGTATATACAGTATATATAGATATATATATATATATATCTATATATATATTTATACACATGCATGTTTGTTTGAGTTTTGGGGTGCACACCCTAATGCAATAGGCTGCGCACGCCTATGGTGCTTATGGTATGGTAAAAAAGATTTCCTGTGTTACCATATGATTTATTTAATGTGTGTTAACAGATACTTTAAAGCAGAACTAAAAAAAAGTGAATTACTGCTGGTTTGCGGCCTCTCCCCAGCCTGCAACAGAGTGACAGTTTTTTTGTGGGGGTGAGTACAGATTCCCAGGTGGCTGCAGGTCCATTCACAGAGTTTCATGCAAGCTTACGCATTTGTAGTTGGGGGAGCCTGTTTTGGTTCCTCAGGAGGCCACAGCTGGCTCACATATCAAAGATAGCAGCTTTGGGGATCCACAGTAGTAAGAAGAATTGGCTGTGGGAATACAGCGCTGGACACCAGACACTGGTAAGTACCTGATTTTCAAAAGTCAGCGGCTACATATCTGTAGCTGCTGACGTTAACAAAAAAAACAGCTTAAGTTCTTCTTTAAAGTGGTTTTAACCCTAAAAAAAATAGATCCTGTTCCCTTATAGCAGATTAAACAGCACAGTGCTATCTAATTTGTCCATCTCTAATTTGTTAACACCTGGTTGATCCTGTCTGTTCTTGTGTCCCCCTCTGTGTGCTTACCATGATAATCATGGCTGCTGAGCACTGATTGTGTCATCCGTAGCTCTCCTCTCTCCCCTCTCCCTGCCTGTCATCTCCGTGTGTCTTTGCCTGTGTCTCTGCTGCCCGCCCGCCACTGTTAGGTGGTAAACTTTAAAAAATGTCACTGCCAGCCCGTCTAAACAGCCAGCACGGCAGTCACGTGACCTCCCTGGCTGACGTCAGATGAAGATCTTGGCCCCACCCGCTGTTGCCCATAGATCAGAGTAGTAAAGGGTCGAGAGACAGGTCTGAAGATCTCTGAAAAAAAGCTATTTAGAGGCTTTGTTTTTTAAAAAGAAACACTTACCTAGTGCATTATGGCTGCATACAAGAGATGGGCTGGCAGTGACATTAATGTTTAGGGTTACCCATGCACAGGAGTTACATCATAATGAGGATGGTCAGTCAAGATAGCTGAGGATACTGAAACCATAAGAAGACTGTCAAAGATGTCAGCACCAATAAGAGGGCAGATTTACATCGCTGGAGGGGAGGTAAGTATAAACAGATGTTAGGTCTACTTTACAACTGTAAAGTGTGTATCGCTACCCCCGTTAGGGCCTCTGATTTGTGTCCCAGGTTATTTTTCCTCTGTATAGCAGAAACCAAACAAACAGCAACATTCACTCTTCTGGCTCAATAAATAGTCTAGGGGTTGCCTTTTCCAAGTTTATTGCAGAGTAACTCGGATGAACTAAGGGAAGCTGTGGGATACTCCAGAACACTAACAAGAATGTGAGGACACTCTTCCCTTTGTAACTACTCTTCAGAGCAGTCCCTTGAGCAGTAGAATATGAAGTGGACAGCACTGAAACACCATAAGCAATGTTTCCAGGCCAGGCAAGCCTTAACACTAGTACGTCAGGGGTTAACAGCATCAACATTCACAAGGATCCCTCTCTCTCGGATCTGTATTCACAGTGGGCCTGAGGCTTGGATATCTCCCCCCCAGACTCTGGCAGACAATCTCCACTGTGAAGCTTCTAGATTAGATCCTCGGTGAAACCCCTCTTTTGGCTCCTAAAGAACTTGTAGTAGGATAGGCCTCCCAGTTATGCACAGCTGGGACTTTGATGAGGCAGGCAGAATCATTAGCTGGACTGCCAGGAAGGGCTGGCAACCCTTCTGGCTGTGAACCTCTCCTCCTGGGGAAGAACATCAATCTCTGAGGCTCCAAACTCTTTATGCACTCCCCAATCACCATCTGGGCACACCTCCAGGGATTGACTGGAGCTACATAAATATTCAGGGTGCTCATTTGACTCTCACACCCACTATATATTCACTGATTACAGGAGAGCCACATACCTAAATTTGCCCAACCTAATCAGCAGTCGTTCTGGGAGGGTGCTACAAGTGGTTAAAACAAATGCTGCACAAACATTACACTTACCATTTCACTTTCAAGCATATCTGCAAACTAAGTGGCCTGATTGTTTTTTATTAACTAAAATACTAATGAAGAAGGTTGTTATAGTGTTTATTTACTAAAACTGGAGATTGCAAAGCCTGGTGCAACTCTGCATAGAAACCAATAAGCTTCCATTTGTTTTTCAAAGCTTAACTGAACAAGCTGAAGTTGGAAGCTGATTGGTTACTAAGCACACCTGCACCAGATTTTGCACTCTCCAGATGCCCTCGTTCACATTGGTACGATTTGACATGGGATTTGACATGTCAAATCGCATGTCAAGTCAGCGGCAAACACTGCCAATGGCACCGTCCTAATCGGTGCGACGCTGCATTTGCGGTGCCGCACTGATTTCAAAAAGTAGTTTCTGTACTACTTGCAATTTCAGGCTGCAATTTACATTGATATCTGTGCAGAAACCCATAGTGACCAATTAGATATGAGTTAAATGTAACCGTGTTAGTTCTGAGATTTTTTTGCTGATTTGTTGAAAAAAAAATTACTGTAACATCTTTTTTGTGCACTGTCTTGTTGAATGATATGGTCCTGAATGAGATTGTGGAAGATGGAATGGAAATGTTACTATGGGATAGAGAAGGAAATTATCTTGGCAGATCCACATAGTCCAAATAAATTGGCTCAGTTTTGTAAGTTTGGTAAAATGAACAGTTGGCAACTTTAGCTCATGGATGTTGGGGGTAAAAGGGCACATTCAACCATGAAATGACTAACAGCAGGTAAACAATTTTTTTTTTCAGCTTATAGACACTCTATTTATAACTACATGCATTTGAAGTTAATATGCTCAAAACAGTGTGATGAGGATGTATGGGGATACATTTATTGTATAAAGTTCTAAATATTAAAATACAGGAAAATAGCTTAAATATTGTGACTTACATATTGAAGACAACATTGGTTTTGAAAAACATTAGATTATGGACTTGTAAACATTTCAAAGAGACACAGAAAAAGCATGGTGCAATGATAATGAAAGGGGGTGCAGTGTCTGAGGCCCTGTTGCGGAATTTCCTACTGAACAGGCCAAATTTTCATCTATGTATGGGCAGGCTGGTTGTACACAAGTCAATCTATCGATCGATTTGTGTACAATCAGTCTGTTGGAAAAATTTCTTTTGACGCCGACAGTACCAGTGAGAATATTTGAAAGCTGGAAAATCTCCCTGCTGTGAAAATACAAAGGCATCGTGTGTGTGTGTGTGGATTAGGAAAACTAGTTATTTTCTTTTGTTTAACCAGCAGGTTGAACAAAAGCAAATGACTTGTGTATGGCCAGCTTAAGTCCTGCAAGAAGATAGGTGTGGGGCAAATTGTTCTAATGCTGTTATTCTTACAAGTGTAGGATAGTTTGAACAAACAGAAGATTATGGTTGGTTTAAGTTGGCGGGCTGCAGATTTGCACAGGACCACTAGATACAGTATTTAAGTCCACATTTGACCACCTATAATGTAGTCCCGATCTGACTTCGCATTAGGGTGATCTTTGTGGTGGTGTTTGTTGACATAAAAAAAAAAATCACATTTAAATTAACTCACAGTTTCAATTGCCGGCACCCGGCTATTTAAAAAAAATAAAGAAAAAGATGGCATAGGGTCCCCCACAGTCCATACCAGACCCTTATCCGAGCATGCAGCCTGGCAGGTCAGGAAAGGGGGGATGAGTGAGCCCCCCCCAACCATATCAGGCCACATGCCCACCCACCCCAAATCACCTTGTCCCCGTGTTGATGGGGACAAGGGTCTCTTCCCCACAACCCTGGGCTTTGGTTGTGTGTGTCTGCGAGTGGGGAGCTTATCGGAATCTGGAAGCACCCTTTAATAAAGGGGCCCCCAGATCCCGCCCCACCTATATGAATGAGTATGGGGACATAGGGACATAGTACCCCTTCCCATTCACCAAAAAAGTGTCAAAAAGTAATAAAAACTCAGAGACAGTTTTTGCCAATTCCTTTATTAACCACTTCAGCACCGGAAGGATTTGCCCCCCTCCTGACCAGGACCTGCATCGCTTTAACTGACGATTCGTCATGCGACGTTGTACCCAAACAAAATTTATGTCCTTTTTTTCCCCACAAATAGAGCTTTCTTTTGGTGGTATTTGATCACCTATGCGAATTTTATTTTTTGCGCCAATTTTGAAAAAAACACAATATTTTGTACTTTTTGCTATAATAAATATCCAAAAAAAAACATATTTCTTCCTCAGTTTAGTCCGATATGTATTCGTCTACATATTTTTGGTAAAAAAAATTGCAATAAGTGTATATTGATTAGTTTGCACGAAAGTTATAGCGTCAAAATAGGGGATAGATTTATCACATTTTTATAATATTTTTTTTTTTTTTACTAGTAATGGCAGCGATCTGCAATTTTTTTCAGGACTGTGACATTGCAGCGGATAGATCAGCCACGGATTACTGTATAAATGCCGCTGGCAGGGAAGAGGTTAACACTAGGGGGCAATCAAGGGGTTAACTGTGTTCCCTAGGTGTGTTCTAACTGTGGTGGGATGGAATTGACTAGGGGGAGAACGATCTGTGTTCCTATATACTGGGAACACACAATCTGTCTCTACTCCCCTGACAGGACGTGGATCCTGCTCTGTCACGAGCGATCATGGGTGCCCGGCGGACATCACGCTCGCCAGGCACGTGCATTGGCTCTGAGGACACGCACCTGCTGGATCGTCTTAAAGGAGCGACGTATACCTACGGTGATTTGCACAGCCATGCCAACCTGCCACAGTATAACTGCGAAGGCTGGTCGGCTAGCTGTTAAAAAACAAAAAAATAAAAAAACTGTGTCCCCCGATGTAAATCCATCATCAATCACGACCCCCGCCGCACCCGAAAAAGGAAAAAAAAACACTTTGCACTCATTGACAGCTGACTGCAGAATGCCTCCTCTGCCATTTGTCAGTTCTTAATTAGGTAAGAGCAAGCCACCCGGCGACATCACCAGGTGGCACTACCCCCCTTGTGACATCACGGACAGGTACATGTTCATTCACATGGGGGGCAGGATCTGGGGGCCCCCTTCTTAAAGAGGACTTCCAGATTCCAATAAGCCCCTTGCCTGCAGACCCTCACAACCACAGACCCTTGTCCTCATCATCATGGGGAGGAAGGTGCTTTGGAGTGGGGGGCAGAGTCCCCCCTGCCCCAAAGCACCCCCCATGTTGAGGGCATGTGGCCTGGTATGGTTCAGGAGGGGGGTGCTTGCTCGCCCCCCACCTTTCCTGACCTGCAAGGCTGCATACTTAGATAAGGGTCTGGTATGGATTTTGGGGTGACCTCACACCATTTTTTTTACTATTTTTATGCCTTAAATTTTTTTTTTATTCAGCTGTCAGCAGGGAAGCCCATTGACAGCTGATGACTCATCGGTCGTTAAGAACACCACAGCCAGCTTTCCAGCCCCGCTCCTTAACAACCAACTTTTTCTGTGCCCTGATAGGACAAAAATTTCCCCAATAAGGGCTCAGAATGCACTGAGCAGGGCACAGTGGATTGCAGGGCGTCTGACAAGATAAACACCCACCGAACACCCTGCAAATTCGAGTGTTCCCAGAACAGGGCGAACAGCCAATGTTCAGCCCGAACTCATGCTCGGGTCAAACCTTTCGCCCAACACTACTATTTATCTATTAGTAGATACCATGTGAAACCTTCACATTCTTGTGCAGTAAAATCCCGAGTGCTTAAATCTCAAACCCCAACACTCTCCTAACCCCTAAAATGTACCCTTTCACACCACTTAAAGTGATATTAGAAGGTATTTTCTTTTTTAAATAACAAACATGTCATACTTAGCTGCTCTGTGCAATGGTTTTCCACAGAGCAGCCCCGATCCTCCTCTTCTCGGGTCCCCTGTCAGTGCTTATGGTTCCTTCTCTTCTCTGAATACCCCCATAGAAAGCCACTTGCTCTGGGGGCACTTGTGTGTGCTTACTCCAGAGTCCAGCTCTGTGTGTCTATAAGAAACACAGAATGGGGCTGGGCCCTGCCCCCCCATTCCTTCCTTAATGGCTGTGATTGACAGCAGTGGGAGCCAATGGATTTAAGGATTAATCCCCAGATTAAGTCTTAGACTTATCTATCTACATTCATCCTGACGCTAACAAACTTATTATAAAACTTCATTTATTGTTTAATTAAATAAAAAAGATGTTATACTCACCTCCTCTTCTGGAGTCCCCCGCTAGTGCTCTCTATCCCTGCTCTTCTCCGAGTGCCCTCTCAGCAAATTCTGAAGGGACACCTGTGCGGGTGTACTCCTGAGCCAGGCTGTGTGCGTCCATAGACATACAGAGCATGTGTTAACCACACCCTCCGCTATCTCCTCACAAAACTTGACTGAGAGCAGCAGGAGCTAATGGCTCCTGCTGATCTTGGTTTAGCCTGTGAATCTAGGAAAAGAGAGCAGCACTGCTGCAAACAGAAAGAGGTCTCAGGTAAGTGTTTGGGGAAGGGGGGGAGAACAGGTATTGGAAGGTTTTTTTACCTTAATGTAGAGAATGCATTAAGGTAAAAAAAGTTCAGGTTTAGAACCAATTAACTTTTACTTAACCCAAAACCTAGCGCCTAATATCAGCATCTAATGCCGCATACACAGAATTTTCGTCGGAAAAACCTTGGATGGAGCGCTTCGTATGGAAGTTCTATACGAAGCGCGCCACCCTTTTGGCTCCTTCTGCTAATCTTGTGTTTATCTCATGTTAGTAGAAGTTTGGTGAGAGACGATTCGCGCTTTTCAGCCTCGTGCTTTTCAGATCGTTACTGCTCTTCAGCTTGTGCTTGTGGGTTCATATCTGTTCTTCAGTGCGTGTAGTCAGTTCGCATCTGGGTTTCAGTGCCTATTATTATAGTACGTATTTGTTTTTGAGAATGTTCTTGTCCGCTCGTTTCTGATTTTCAGCTCACTCTTCTCAGGCCTTTCTGTTTTTCAGTGCTTCTATTAGTTCGTTCTGACCAGTCGACCGTTTTGAAGCCATGTTGCGGTTACGTACTCGTCGTAGAGTTTGTGCTGTGTGGGGGCTTGGTGTTGGGGTTCTTACTTTGACCCAAGCCCAGTCCACGAACAGGGCGGGGAGGAGTTCATGGACCAAGAATTGGTTGCTCCAGCGTGACCAATTATGTCATATGCCTTTTGTTGCGGGAGATCCAGGAGAATAATCCTGATGATTTCAGGAATTTTCTCCGGATGACGGACCCTGTTTTTCACCATCTGTTGGCTTTGCTGTCCCCTTATATTAGCAGGCAGGACTCCTGCATGCAGCAAGCCATCACTCCAGAGGCTAGTCACCATATTGCTGTACTTGGCAACAGGGAGAAGTCTGCAGGACCTCAAGTTCTCAACAGTCATCTCCCCCCAGGCTCTGGGGATCATTATTCCAGAGACCTGTTCTGCAATTATTCAGGTCCTGCAGAAGGACTATATTAAGGTAAGTTTTCTCCTTTAACATCACATTTTATGTATTTAATGTTTGCTAATGTATTGTATTTCTTTCATCATTCCATAATTACCATGATTGTAATATGCTGTGAATGTCCTCTTTGTCCTCATGCATGCTGGAAGCTTTTAATGCTCCTTTTTTGTCCTTCATGCATATTTGCCTTTACTAACCTCCCCAGCATGCTATCCTGGGCCCATACACACCTAGCCTAGTCACTTAACAATGTATTTTGTCAGCTCCATAGTAGTGCTTTACCCCAAACACCCCCTAAAATGTGTACAAATGTTATTGTTGTCCTTAAATTCAGGCAGAGTGCCATAATCATTTTTTTTGGGGGGGGGGTCCCAAACTCATCTAGAACCCCCCCTAAAATTTTTACAATTGGCCATCAGAGGGGGTGAGGAATCTGATAAGTGTACCTTATCTTTTTGTCTTTAAATACTCCTTAAAATAAATGTTATACTGATGTTGGCCAAGAATGTTTGTGTCTAATCTGCTTGCAATGTTATGTGCAAAAGTACTAATTTTATTTTTTCTGGTTTGACTCCACAGTTTCCTTCAACGCCACAGTCTACCAGGAATGGCAGACTGTGGCCTCCCAGTTTGCCGAGCGGTGGGACTTTCTCAACTGCGGAGGGGCAATCGATGGGAAACATGTCCACATCATCCCACCACCCCACTCTGGGTCATACTATTTTTAATTATAAGGGGTTTCATAGTATCGTGTTGATGGCGGTGGTGTTGGCGACATATGAGTTTTTATATGTGGACGTGGGGAAGAATGGCCGGATGTCGGATGGTGAAGTCTTTGCCCAGACCGAGTTCTACCGACGTCTCCAGAGTGGTGGCTTGGGATTGCCACCTGCTGAAGAGAATGTGGAATGACTCCCATTTGTTTTTGTCGCAGATGAAGCATTTGGTCTGGGTGAACATCTGATGAGGCCATTCCCCCAGAGGACCCTCACCCCAGAGAAGAGGGTTTTTAATTACCGGCTGGCCAGAGCCAGAAGAGTGGTGGAGATTAGAATGCGTTTGGTACAATTGGCCAGCCGGTTCTGCCTATTCCTTACGGCAATCAACATGGCAGAGTATAAACTGAATCACATAGTGCTAGCATGCTGTATTCTACATAATAATTTAAGGAGAAATGCTCCAAATTATGTGGTCTCAGTTGAGCCTGAGGCCGCAATTCAGAACATAAATCCAGTGACAGCCCTGGAAGCTGGCCGTCCTGACTTGCCCCCCCAAAGCGCCCATGATGTGCGGCAAAAGTATCTGGACTATTTTACGGGTAGGGGGGCCATTGCTTTGCCAGCACATTTTTGATTTTTTTCTATAATTAAAAATGATTTTGATCTGAAACCATCTTGAACTTGAATTTGATTTACTGCTTGTGTTTCTTTTAGCTGTCTCCTAGGTTGCCCAGTTTGTGGCAAGTAAAACATAATTTATATAATAACAGACCAGCTAGGAAGGGAATTCCGCCAGCAAAAGTCCGATAGAGCATATACACGGTCAGAATTTCCGACCAAAAGCTCACATCTGACTTTTGCTGGCGGAATTTCCAATCGTGTGTATGCGGCATTAGTGTAAACTTCACCCTGATACTTCACCCTATTTCCCCCCCCGTCCTTGACTTTTAATTAAAACCTTAAACCTAATTCCTGACCTTAAAATGCACATAGATTAAGCTATTATTTTAAGCTTTGGGTAGAGTGTCAGTGGGCTAGGTGATACTGTATGTGAGATTTACTCTTTTTTACTGTGAAGTTGATTTATTAAAACTGGAGAGTGCAAAATCTGGTGTAGCTATGCATGGTAGCCAATCAGCTTTTAACTTAAGCTTATTCAATTAAGGTTTAACACAAAAAAACCTAGAAGCTGGTAGTTTCTGTGCAGAGCTGCACCAGATTTTGCACGCTGCAGTTTTAGTAAATCAACCCTATATGCCCTGGAGACCGTTGTCTCCAGCATAGAAAATTATGGGAAATTCAACATTTAGTTACCATAGAACAGGAGGTGAAGGTTTTTTGACCATTGGGGTCAACAAAGTCAAGAGGTTCAGATGTAAGGGGACTTTAAAGGAGCAGTGAGCTCCAAGCACGTAGCCTATAATCTGCCTGTCTTCCCAGTCAGTCCAGCCTTCTCTCTTCCTCCCTTCACATCTGCCGGAGTGTCCAGCATGGGTCGACGTGCACTCCCTGTCTGCTACAGAGGGTCCATTCCCTCCACATCCATCCACCATAGACCAGAACCCAGCAGCGCCTGCAGGACAGAGGATTAATGGCTGACATTCACAGAGATGTGAAAGGCGATCTATTCTTTTTTATCCTGTAAGTGTTTTTAACCTTTGTCATTAAAATCCCCCTTGGGATACTGCACTTAGTGGTACTTCCCCTTCTTCTTTCTTTTTTACCATTGAGGTCACCTACCCTGGTGATAGCTGTCTAAATGATAACTAGGAGACAGCAACAACAAAATATAACAGGGATTCTAATCAATCCACACTCTACCCAAAAAAAAGTTTTAGTCAAACATACACTTTAAGTCTATCCTACTAAACCTTATATAAGTTAACCTCTAGTCTTCCTATAAGGCTACCTTAACCCAAAGTTAACCACTAGACCGACATTTTCCTTATGTAATAGAACCCAAAGTCAAAACTCCTTCAGCAAGCAGTAACTAAACTAAAATAGCAGTCATGAAGGTAGTTGTCTGATGAAGAGAAAGTGTTAGGGATCATGAACTTGAAGCATTCCCAGATTGTCTTCTTCGACCCTTCTAACTCATGTTTATATTAATGGAGAGGGTAAGCAATGTAGGTAGTGTACAAGAAAAATTAGACCCCTTTCCCACAAGTGGATCGATTTGGTCCGCCTGTGTATTCTCCTTTATGGAACGGCGGGTATAAATGGACATGTGTCTGTTTACACCTGCTGACATCCAATCTGATCCACTAAAAAAAGATGGATGAGAATCCGTTCCCCTTCTGTCTAGTGGATTGGATGGCAGTCGAGTGTAAAAGGACAGGTGGTCTGTTTTCATCTGACTTCCCATAGAGGGGAGTGGGCTGTGTCTGCTCTGCAAAAGCCATCTGCCTGCTCAGCAGGGATCACCAAACAGAACCCTCACTGAGCAAGCAGACTCCTAGCGGAGCCTGTCCCATGTGGAAGGGCCTTAAAATATATTTTTTAACAAAATGAAATCATTTGGTTGTGGGGTAGGGATGAAATCTAGTAACATGAAAATGAGAAATATTCCTTCCAGATTATCAGCATTATGAATAATATCTTTTCATGCCTGTTGACAAGCACTGCAAGCATTTGTGCATTTTTTACATTGAAAGGCCAACAAATATGCTGCTGGTAGGTAGACTTTGTACAGTCCAATAGGAGACAGCTGATGTAGTGTTGAGCAACACCTCTCATCTAATTGCTGACAAAAACACCAATGACTTTCTGCATTTTTTAGACTTAAAGCAGAATTAAGCCTTGTCAAAAACTGTGAACATGGAATTCTTTACTGCAGAGCAGACATACTTTTTCACTTACTTGCCAGCTTGCAGTCATCTATTAAATGTGTAGCTCAGAGTGCATTCCTGGAACACCCCAACAGCCCAGTAACTGGGTAGAAGATGACAGTTGCCAGAAAGAGACATATCCGTCACATCACTGGAACATGGATGTGAATATATTCAAGTGCATTTACACTTTAAGGTGTCCGTTTATAAAACAGATCCTGAGGATCACGGCTGATCTCTGGTTATCTCTGGGGTGTACCGGTTTATATAGCTGAGATAAGGAGCACAGAACATGTTCTCCACAACTCATCACAGTACATGACCGTTTTGTCACAAACGGACAGTTTATAAAAGTGAGATCTGAAGATCTCACAGCCGTTACACTGAAATATCTCCCTTCCAGATTAACCAGCTCAGAGGTGGAGAATCTGGGAGAGAAGCTGGTGTGATAAGAGGAAGAAGGCTTCTTTCTTCATAATATCAGCACTAGTGGGTAAAAAACGAATGCATATACTATATACAAGTGTGTGTATATATATATATATATATATATATATATATATATATATATATATATATATATATATATATATATATATACACAAACACATGAATATATATATTTCCTTATAGTTATCACATGTCTAAAAACATGTAATTACTTGCTCTTTTAAACTTTAGTTTCACTTTTTGAACTCAGCTGCACCGTAATCTCACAATATCTCACAAGATTACAGGCAGCCCATCCACTTTTACACTTATCTCGGCCGTTTTCAGAGTAAACACTACTCCCCTGTTCTCCCTCTGAGAAATGAAGTTCTCAGTTTCATAAACCGGCTGCAGAGGAAATAATTTATCTCTGAGAACTGAATTGAGAAAAAAACTTCTCAGTTTTATAAACGTACACCTAAATTAGTTAACACAGTACTTATGGATTTGCAAACTGTTAGCACAGAAGCCACCCAGGTTGCATTTTTAATATGGCATGTTGTTGACATTTTTTCCAATGTGAAAAATTCATTGGTCTTCTGAAGTCCTACAGCATATTACCAATGAATTTACCAAAAAATGAGTAGAGTAAAAATAGGACAAAACTAACCTGTATTTTTTAGGACTCTTTGTAAATAATTGATACTATGTATAAATTACTGTGGATTTCTTACTGGAAACAGATGTGACTACCAAGTGCCAACTACTTGGCCATTAGGCAATCTGTATTTCTAAACACCAGTACCAGTCCCTCTTCTACTTCTCTGATCCATGTCTCGTCGACCTTCATGACTAGATCACTATTGGGCAGAAAAAATTCTGGGGATTAGGAGAAAAGGTCTGGAGGAAGGTGATGTGCAAATACTCTGACTTTGTGATTTTGTGAGTTTGAGGAGCAATAACGTTTGTTTAATACAAAAAAATCATGATGCAGAAGTATAGTTCATTCATTTTGATGGGGGGATTTGGACATGAGCAAATTCATCCTAGGCTGGTGGAAAATCAGCAGGACCATATAGAGAGGTAGCATCCCTGTGTATATCTGCTCATTAAATGTGATACTGGATTCTGGACTCTCCTTTCAGCTCCACACCCAATTACTGTTTAAATCTTGCCACCTTCATCTCCATTACAGTTACAAAATCATCCCTTTTAACCACTTAAAGACTGCCCACCGCATATATACTGTGGCAGGGCGGCTCTATTGCGCGAAACGATGTACCCGTACATCGCTTTGTGTAATAGATACAGGGGGATCGTGGGAGCCGCTGCACATGTCTGGCATCCGTGATGTCTGCACAGAGACAGAACGGGGATCTGCCTATGTAAACAAGGCAGATCCTTGTTCTGATGGGGGGAGAGAGAGATCAGCTGTTCCCAGTGATTAGGAACAGCGATCTCTCTCTACTCCCAGTCAGTCTGTCCCCCTGACAGTTAGAAAGCACCTCCCTAGGGGACACTTAACCCTTTGATCAACCCAGGTGTTAACCCCTTCCCTGCCAGTGCCATTTATACAGTGATCAGTGAGCATTTGATAGCACTGATCACTGTATTGGTGTCATTGGTCATTAAAAAGTGTCACTTTGGTCAAAAATTTTAATAGAATCAATTTGAATTTGAATAGAAGAGAAAATAATAGATTAGAATAGGAAGATGGTTATATTCATTCTATGATATTCTATTCTGTTTGTTTCTATACTATTCTGTTATTTTCTATTCTACTCTATTCTTTTCTATTATAGTCTATTCTATGCTATTCTATTTGAAATTCGAATTTCAGAAGATGGTTATATTCTGTATATGTTATTCTATTCTATTTGTTTCTGTTATATTATATTCCAGTCTATTCTCTTCTTATATTTTCTATTCTATCTTGTTCTGTTTTACTCTATTATATTCTTTCTATGCTATTATTTTTTTCTATTCTATTCCTTTATTTTCTATTCTATTTTATTCTCTTTGGAAATTCGAAAACTATTTGAATTTGAAAACAAATCTAATTAGAAAACTATTCCAATTCGAAAACATTGAATTTGAAAACTATTCCAATTTGAACATTTTTCAAATTCGAACACTATTCAAATTCGAAAAGTATTTGAAAATGATTAAAAAACTATTTTTTTTTCATTTTTTTCAGATTCGTTTAAATTTGGTACTATTGTAATCCGGAAATTTGGATACATCCGAATTTCCGAAAAATGAAAATTCGTTCGAATTACAATTCAGAAAAAAACGAACTGCACATGTATAATGGCTATCTCCTACTCTAAATACCTTTTTAGCTGATCCTTGAAAAAGTATCCCTTCAGGCAGACCTGCCTCGCTTTAACCTAAAACTGTAATTTTACCTTCTCCATCTGCTCATCCCTTACAGTTATTGCCTTTTTTACCATTTGCTCTTTCCTTTTAGATAGTAAGCTCTCACAAGCAGACACTATTTCTCTGGTGTCTGAAATTGTATTATAACTGTACTGTCTCCTTTATTTTGTAAAGCAATACACACACTATTTGAGCTTTATAAATCCTGTATTTTAATAATCTGCATTCTGCTGTAAAATAATGGATGTCAGCAGATTTGACACTCTTTCAGTACACTGTCTGCCCTGTGACCTAATAGTCAATACAGTAGATTGCTTTGTGCTGACCACAAAACCACTCTACAATCTGTAATGCCGCAAATCTGACACTTGTTTAATTGTTGATTTTTGTGCCCAAAAATGCCTACACACACACACATATATATATATATATATATATATATATACATATATATACATATATATATATGATACTCTTGCACCATGTTGCCAGTCCAATTATCAGAATGTCAACAGAGGAAATTTTTGGAAATATTGCATTTTGAAACTTATATATTCTTGGGTATTATACATATGTACATAGATGCAGGTGTTACATTACACTTTCTGTTTACATAGCTCTCACTTGTCCCTGATTTCAATGTCCCCCGTCCCTCCTTCCTCCTCATGTGTCCCTCATTTTGGTGCGATCCATATAGTTGTATAAAAAATGCACTATTTATCTATCAAAAAGTTTTACTGTGCTAAACCTTTAACCCAATTTCTAAATTGATGCATTTGTAAATTTCAAAAGCCAATATAAAGGAATAGTAGTGGTAAAAAAAGCACTTGTGGGTTTACCAATCATTTTTTTGTGTAATTTCCCTTTTAAGGGGGTGTGGCAGGAGGTACCGTATTTATCGGCGTATAAAACGCACTTTTTTCCCCTTAAAATCAGGGGAAAATCGTGGGTGCGTGTTATACGCCGATCCGCGCTATTTTTGTGATATATCGGAGCGATCGCCGCCGACATTCACATAGCGTGTATTTTTAAATATGGCGCCGCGGAGTTCGTAGGGACTCGGCGGCGCTCATTCAGCTGAACGAGCGCCGCCGAGAACACAGTGACTGGGTGGAGCCGAGATACACATAGCCGAGGGTTCTCGGCCCTTCTCGGCGCCGTTTACAGTCCCGCCCAGTCCCGTCATTGGACCTCTGTTATGTCCATCATAGGGACTGGGCGTGACTGTGAACGGCGCCGAGAACCCTCGGCTATGTGTATCTCGGCTCCGCCCAGTCACTGTGTTCTCGGCGGCGCTCGTTCAGCTGAACGAGCACCGCCGAGTCCCTCTGAACTCCACGGCGCCATATTTAAAAATACACACTAAGCTTGTGTATGTCGGCGGCACTGGGGACAAGGCTGCACTGACCACTGGGGACAAGGCTGCACTGACCACTGGGGACAAGGCTGCACTGACCACTGGGGACAAGGCTGCACTGACCACTGGGGACAAGGCTGCACTGACCACCGGGGACAATTTTGCACTGGGGCAAAGCTGCACTGACAATTCTGCACTGGGGCAAAGCTGCACTAACAAGGCTGCAGATGAACACTGATGAGGCTGCATTGATGGGCATTTAAATGTAAGTTTTTTTTCCTTAAACTTCCCTCCTAAAAGTTTTTTTTCCTTAAAATTCCCTCCTAAACTTGGGGTGCGTGTTATACGCCGGTGCGTGTTATACACCGATAAATACGGTATGTCTTATGCCTACAACCTTTTGCTAATAAGATAGTTACCACCGCTCTAGGTGACCGGGTTCAAGCTTCCCGTCCTCCGCTGTGTGGATGATTGTGAGAGCCCCAGGTGCCGGCAATTGCTATTCCAATGGTATGTGTGTGTTTTGGAAAAATCTGGACAGCCGCACTCCGGATTGGAAAAGTGAAAAATAAAATCCTTTTTATTGAAAAAGTAATAACATGATTAAAATCCGTACATGGCTTTGTTGGGATAATGCAGCATAACCGCTAACGCGTTTCACGCTCCCATAGAGCGCTTAGGCTGGCCATACACTATACAATTTTCTTATTCAATTTCCTTTAGATTTACCTTCAACTATGTAGTGCAAGTGCCTGCCTGATGATATACAAATTGAAAGGGTTTAGGTTTGACCTCATATTATATGATTTTGGTAAATCTAAAGGAAAGTTGAACAGGAAAATTGTATAGTGTATGGCCAGCCTTACTCATAGCTGGTTTGTACAAAAGTGATCACAACTTATATGCACATAATTTGTCTACCACATGACTACATATTGATTATCTGATTCTAAACAGTCTTTAGACATTAATTGTTCTAATTTCCTAAAGAGCCTTATCAATTGTATCTCATCGTCTTCCGACGGTTGTAAGGTGTATGCTTGCAATGGCTGTCTTAGAGGATTATTGGATGGTGCTGTAAGAGTTCTGCTAAAAGCTGCTTCCACAACAGGCACTTGTGTACTGGGATGATCCATAATTTATTTCCAATGTTGCTCTCTCACTCTGAGACCAAAAGTGGTCTTCCAAAAATCATAAGGTTATAATAAAATGTATATACCTTGGTGGTGCGGGGAGATGACCGACCTGGTGGAGAGAAATATGTAGCAAAAGTCCAGATATTTGAGATGAACAAGATAGTTACCACCGCTCTAGGTGACCGGGTTCAAGCTTCCCGTCCTCCGCTGTGTGGATGATTGTGAGAGCCCCAGGTGCCGGAAATTGCTATTCCAATGGTATGTGTGTGTTTTGGAAAAATCTGGACAGCCGCACTCTGGATTGGAAAAGTGAAAAATAAAATCCTCTTTATTGAAAAAGTAATAACATGATTAAAACCCGTACATGGCTTTGTTGGGATAATGCAGCATAACCGCTAACGTGTTTCACGCTCCCATAGAGCGCTTACTCATAGCTGGTTTGTACAAAAGTGATCACAACTTATATGCACATAATTTGTCTACCACATGACTACATATTGATTATCTGATTCTAAACAGCTGGTCGTTAGTCTGTGTGGGATTTTTTTGGCATAGATGTGATTGGATGTGCATCCTATAGTGGAATCACTAATGAAGACATGAATATATAAATGAAATGTGTTCATGTTGACAAATGTCAGCATATATGAATGATAAAAAATTTTTTTCAAGGTTTTCGACACAACACAGCGTCTCAGAGACAGTCTAAATGATCACCTGTACAATATTGAGAAGGAGATCTTAACCAATGTATCAAAGCACTGGGTTTACACACACCACAAAGACACTTCCAGTTTAACTATTCAGGGCATTGAGAAAATCATCACACCAGTGAGAGGAGGTGACAGATTCCAGTCACTGTGCAAACGAGAAGTCCTTTGGATATTCTCGTTGGACACTAGGATCCCACGGGGGTTAAACATTGAGTGGGACGTTTCACATTTCTATGAATAAAATCAACATTGAAGCTACATCCCCGAGTAATACATCTGTAACCCTTCCTCCCAACTCTTTCCTTGATCACACATCCACATTCTTTTGGTGGATGATGGAGCAAAAAAACATATAGGAACACATATTAATATATAAGTTCCTCTTACACATATATCCCCAGTAATCGATCTATTTTATTGGGCCACACATCCTCCCACTTATACGAGCAAATGACTAGTGATATGCATATATGCTTTCAGCAAAAAAGAAATAATTTACTATATCTTTCGCATTCACTGTCACTTGAATCTCGTTTTTAATTAGACATTATTGTTTGATGGTAACTGTAGGTAGACCATAACACTAACTTTGCACAAATGTTTTTCACCACATGTATACATGGTTCATTACTTTCTTTGCAAAGTTCTCATGTGTTTTGAGTTGATTGAAGAGCTGTGGTCTTTAAAGGGGTAGATCAGTTGCTTATTTTCACATAACAATTGGTTTAGTGAGATTGTAACTTATCCATTAATATAAACACATACATTGGATGAACCTGTCATACGGTCACTGCCAATACTATACTGTGCATAAAAGAATAGTGACAGGTGCGCAAACATTGTATTTTGTTCCATTTTTATCCATCTCATATAGTTTTGCCCATACACTTGAAGACAATTCATCGAGAGATGTGATTGCTTCAAAGAAAGACGTTCAGCAATGTTAATGTTGCGGTTTGATTGAACTCTCAAGTGTTTTGAGTTTACACATATCCCCAGTAATCGATCCATTTTATTGGGCCACACATCCCCCCACTCATACGAGCAAAGGACTAGTGATAGTCTCATATAGTTTTGCCCATACACTTGAAGACAATTCATCGAGAGATGTGATTGCTTCAAAGAAAGACGTTCAGCAACGTTAATGTTGTGGTTTGATTGAACTCTCATGTGTTTTGAGTTTACACATATCCCCAGTAATCGATCCATTTTATTGGGCCACACATCCCTCCATTCATACGAGCAAATGACTAGTGATATGCATATATGCTTTCATTAAAAAAGAAACAATTTATTATATCTTTCGCATTTACTGTCACTTGAATCTCGTCTCTAATTAGACATTATTGTTTGATGGTAGCTGTAGGTAGACCACAACACCAACTTTGCACAAATGTTTGTACAAATGTTTTTTACCATATGTGTATATGGTTTATTACTTTCTTTGTAAAAGTTCTCATGTGTTTTGAGTTGATTTAAGAGCTGTGGTCTTCAAAGGGGTAGATCAGTTGTTTATTTCACATGATAATTGGTTGAGTGAGATTGCAACTTATCCATTGATATAAACACATATATTGGATGAACCTGTCATATGGTCACTGCCAATACTATACTATGCATAAAAGAATAGTGACAGGTGCGCAAACACTGTATTTTGTCCTATTTTTATCCACCTCATATAGTTCTGCCCATACACTTGAAGACAATTCATCGAGAGATGTGATTGCTTCAAAGAAAGACGTTCAGCAACGTTAATGTTGTTGCTTGATTGGGATGAATGTATCCCATACGGAATGATGCAAGGTTTTAAATGAGCACTTTTGTGAAACCGGAGTGGCCGGGTTATCAGTGAGTGATAAGTTTCATAATCTTTTACATGCTGCAAAGATTAAAATTCACACATGTAGGAATTGAAGCAAAAGCACTTATTCACACATAGACTCCTGCAAATCAGGAGATTATTGGACGCATCATTGTGACAGGACGCTAGTTTTCTGTCCAACTTCCAATTCACTTACGTTATCACGTTTTTTGAAAGCTGAAATCGTCGTACACATACACATATATGAAGAATTGCTTTTTTTATTATTATTTTTTATTATTATTTATATTTTTACTTTCATGTGGTTTAAAAATTTTTCATATATTTTTTATATATTTTTTTACATATACGCACCATACACACATATAGTTTTTGTTTTTTTTTTGGGTTTTTTTTGACACCGCTAGTGGTGTTGGACGCACAAATTTTTTTTTTTTTTTACCACATGCATATAGACCCAATTTTCACTCTATACACCATTTACATTATACCGCAACCACCAGTTCACACAGTTTGCTCATACTTGCGCCTATCCGTATGATAATTTATACGTTTGAACGTCAAATTCCAGCACTCATCTCATTCTTGTGATTTTGGAAAACAACGAATATGTTTTTTCGAAAACCTTGAAAAAATTTTTTTATCATTCATATATGCTGACATTTGTCAACATGAACACATTTAATTTATATATTCATGTCTTCATTAGTGATTCCACTATAGCAGTGTTTCTCAACTCCAGTCCTCAAGGCGCACCAACAGGTCATGTTTTCAGGATTTCCACTATTTTGCACAGGTGATTTGATCAGTTTCATTGCCTTAGTAATTACCACAGACATTTCAAATGAGGGAAATCCTGAAAACATGACCTGTTGGTGCGCCTTGAGGACTGGAGTTGAGAAACACTGCACTATAGGATGCACATCCAATCAGATCTATGCCAAAAAAATCCCACACAGACTAACGACCAGCTGTTTAGAATCAGATAATCAATATGTAGTCATGTGGTAGACAAATTATGTGCATATAAGTTGTGATCACTTTTGTACAAACCAGCTATGAGTAAGCGCTCTATGGGAGCGTGAAACGCGTAGCGGTTATGCTGCATTATCCCAACAAAGCCATGTACGGATTTTAATCATGTTATTACTTTTTCAATAAAGAGGATTTTATTTTTCACTTTTCCAATCCGGAGTGCGGCTGTCCAGATTTTTCCAAAACACACACATACCATTGGAATAGCAATTGCCGGCACCTGGGGCTCTCACAATCATCCACACAGCGGAGGACGGGAAGCTTGAACCCGGTCACCTAGAGCGGTGGTAACTATCTTGTTCATCTCAAATATCTGGACTTTTGCTACATATTTCTCTCCACCAGCTCGGTCATCTCCCCGCACCACCAAGGTATATACATTTTATTATAACCTTATGATTTTTGAAAGACCACTTTTAGTCTCAGAGTGAGAGAGCAACATTGGAAATAAATTATGGATCATCCCAGTACACAAGTGCCTGTTGTGGAAGCAGCTTTTAGCAGAACTCTTACAGCACCATCCAATAATCCTCTAAGACAGCCATTGCAAGCATACACCTTACAACCGTCGGAAGACGATGAGATACAATTGATAAGGCTCTTTAGGAAATTAGAACAATTAATGTCTAAAGAGATTAGAGCCTATTAGGACATTACTTTTCTCACAGAATATGTATCAATACTGCATATTCCTCGAGGACTAAGAATCAAAAAATTTCCTACCTCAGATTTATTTGATGAAGATTTTAAAAAACAGTGGACAGACACTCTAGACACCTATTCCTTTAAACTCATGGAGATTTTGATCGCCTCAAAGAAAAAGGAAACAGAGAAGCTACAACTGGATATTTCCACAATACAAAAAGATCTCACCACTTCTCAAGCAATTAAAGGTTTTTCTGAACTCGATGAAAGGTTAAACAAAAAACTAGATAGAATGGAAAGAGCAGTGATTGATACTAAGAAAGGCAAAATGGCCCGGGATAAGGATGATTATCAGGGAAACAAAGTTTACACCTGGCACAAGCCACTTTACAAGTCCAACAGATCCCGCAAAAACCGAGGTAAACGAGTAAGTTTCTCTGACCATGAAGGGGAGTCGGCCGACAATACCCTAGCACGCACCATGTCAAACTCATCATTTGACAGATCTCCAACCCCACCAGAATCTACCAGATCCACCAATAGCCGCTCCCCTGGAAACCCTCACAGGTCCAGACAAACCAAGAAAAAGAAACCCTCCACAAAAAGACAAGAAGAGGTGGTAGGAAACACAGACGCCACAAACAACACAAGCTACATGCAGCGGGAGAAGACGCCGAAGACGCTGAGGAAGTAAAACACAGTGTGATTAATTTGTCCAAAAAACAACTGAGTACAGAAGAGATCAGCCTGTTAGCCAAAGGTTTGAACTTTTGTCCTAGCAGACATTTCAACCTTTTTGAAACAATTTTGGACATTAATACATTTTCTAGGACTTTAACTCTTAGGAAACACTTTTTTGTGCAGTGGAAGAGCCCAATGAGTCTGTAGACAGCTGTGACACAGGTGAGTCCCCTTCTTCACCCATACTATTTGTTGATAACTGTGCTTTACAGGATCTAGTCAGATCCTTGTCCTCTAAATCCCACGGATGTTCACATTGAGATCTCCAGGGGTAGATCAGATTTTTATCCGGTGGCAGCTAGAGGTAAGAATCTTGACACATTCCAAAAACTAGTAGAAGGGGACTTGGTACACCTGGCTCACAGCTGCAGCAGAAAGAAATTTACACAGGACAATCTGTCCATCAAGGAGAGACAAGCCTTTAAGAGGCTCTCCGCAGACGATCAGATTGTCATCAGAAACGCAGATAAGGGGGGTATGGTGGCGGTTTTAGATGTAGAAGTCTACAAAAAAGAAGCTCTGCGTCAACTATCTGACATACACACATACCAGAAATTATCCTCCAACCCTACTATTGCTTTCAAAAACACGCTCTCCACACTCATAGAGCCATACATATGGGTATATTCACTCCTAGGGAGAAAGAATTTCTTATTCCAGAATGCCCCATAACACCAATATTCCATCACTTACCAAAGATACATAAGGGGTTAAATCCCCTCACAGGTCGACCTATAGTGGCAGGGATAGGCTCTTTAAATGAACGCTTAGGAGAGTGGGTAGACTCTCATTTACAGCCAATTGCCACTAGTCTCCCTGGTTACATAAAAGATACAAACGATTTATTGAACAAACTACAAGACATTAAATGGGAAGATAATTATAGAGGGATCAGCTGTGATGTATCTAGTTTATACTCTAGTATACCACATCATCTGGGGATTCAGGCAGTCACTTATTTTCTTAGAAAAACAGGCAAACTCTCTTTGATTTTACAAGAGTTCATAGTACAAGCCCTGGAGTATCTTTTAACACACAATGTTTTTATGTTTGACGGGGACTATTTTCTCCAGAAATGCGGGGCCTCTATGGGAGCCAAATTTTCCCCCTCACTGGCCAATATTTATATGGGCTGGTGGGAGAGGTCCCGCATCTTTGGACCAAATAGTCCCTGCCGTAAAGATACGGTCTTTTTCTGTCGCTTTATAGACGACCTGTTATTTATTACATCAGATAGAGAAGCTAATTTGGATATCTGGCTGGCATATTTCAATGACAATCCATTAAATTTAAAATTTACAGGAAATCTGCAATCCAGATCCATAGAATTTCTTGATGTGCAACTGGCGGGGTCCGGTGATGCGATTCAATCCAGTCTGTACAGAAAACCTCTCAGTGGCAACACTCTACTTAGAGCTGACTCTGCACACCCTAAACACACCATCAGAGGCATTCCATATAGCCAGTTTTTAAGGTTAAAGCGCATATGTAGCTCTCCTGATACTTTTGAGGCTGAAGCCAAAAGCATGGCAAACAGGTTTAAAGCTCGAGGCTATAAAGAAACATCAGTACAAAAAGCACTCAACACAGTAAGATCTATCCCAGAAACCTTCACTTGTAAAGAAAAAAACAGCTAAAAACATTCAACAGAGAAGGGACATGTCCCCTAGAATCCCGTTTTTTTTCTACTCCATACAGCTCTGAATTTAATACAATCAAAAAAATTATCATGAAACACCTTCCTGTTTTGTATAATGACCCTATATATAACAACATCCTTTCTAAAGGGATCAAGGTTGTATCCCGCAGAGCACCCACATTGGGACGCTCATTATCTCCCAGTTTGTTCTCAACTTATATTTATATTTTTACTTTCATGTGGTTTAAAAAATTTTCATATATTTTTTATATATTTTTTTACATACACGCACCATACACACATATAGTTTTTTTTTTTTTTTTTTTTTTTTTGACACCGCTAGTGGTGTTGGACGCACAAATTTTTTTTTATTTTTTTTTTACCACATGCATATAGACCCAATTTTCACTCTATACACCATTTACATTATACCGCAACCACCAGTTCACACAGTTTGCTCATACTTGCGCCTATCCGTATGATAATTTATACGTTTGAACGTCAAATTCCAGCACTCATCTCATTCTTGTGATTTTGGAAAACAACAAATATGTTTTTTCGAAAACCTTGAAAAAATTTTTTTATCATTCATATATGCTGACATTTGTCAACATGAACACATTTCATTTATATATTCATGTCTTCATTAGTGATTCCACTATAGGATGCACATCCAATCAGATCTATGCCAAAAAAATCCCACACAGACTAACGACCAGCTGTTTAGAATCAGATAATCAATATGTAGTCATGTGGTAGACAAATTATGTGCATATAAGTTGTGATCACTTTTGTACAAACCAGCTATGAGTAAGCGCTCTATGGGAGCATGAAACGCGTTAGCGGTTATGCTGCATTATCCCAACAAAGCCATGAACGGATTTTAATCATGTTATTACTTTTTCAATAAAGAGGATTTTATTTTTCACTTTTCCAATCCGGAGTGCGGCTGTCCAGATTTTTCCAAAACACACACAAACCTTTTGCTAATAGGTGTCCCTTGTTCCCATCTCAAAATGTTGGGAGGTATGTATTTAGACAGCGTGATCTCCAAAAATGTTTCTGCAATTTTTATGGAAGTGTGTGTTTCACAGTCCTCTTTTTCTAATGTATGTCTTCCTGTCCTGTTGCATTTTGATATTTTTGATACACGTAAGCATTCATATTTGATATACGGTAATACAAATGCCCTTTTAGTCTTACAAAACATCACACACTCAGATCTGATCCAGATGATTTATTTTATCTAAACCTATAACTAGGGATGAGCCGAACAACCCCCGGTTCAGTTCACAGCAGAACATGCGAACAGACCAAAAATTTGTGCGAACACGCAAACCCTGTTAAAGTCTATGGGACTCGAACGTGAAAAATCAAAAGTGCTAATTTTAAAGGCTAATATGCAAGTTATTGTCATAAAAAGTGTTTGGGGACCCAGGTCCAGCCCCAGGGGACAGTTTCAAAAACGTCTGTTTTTTCGGCAGAAGTGATTTTAATAATGCTTAAAATGAAACAATAAAAGTATAATATTCCTTTAAATATCGTGCCTGGGGGGTGTCTATAGTATGCCTGTAGAGTGGCACATTTTTCCCATGTTTAGAACAGTCCCTGCACAAAATGACATTTCTAAAGGAAAAAAAGTCATTTAAAATTGCTTGCAGCTGTAATGCAATGTTGACCCCCCCAGCCCATTACCAGGCCCTTTGGGTCTGGTATGGATATTAAGGTGAACCCCGCACCCAAATTTTTTTTAAAAAGGCGTGGGGCCCCCAGGCCCTATATACTCTGAACAGCAGCAGTATACAGGCGGTCCCTGGGTTACAAACAAGATAGGGACTGTAGGTTTGTTCTTAAGTTGAATCTGTTTGTAATCTGGAACAGGTACATTTTGTAAGTTAGCTCCAGGCAAAAAATCTATTTTTAAGCTTTTTGGATAACATAGGGAAGGGTTATCATCACCCCTGTAACATTTTTTTGTGTTTTTCTGTCTGTGGATTTTGAAAATTTTGGGTTGTTAGGGAAACAAGGATTGGTGATAAAGCATCAGTGGGGGGACACCTTTTTCCCATATTATCTCTTACAGGAGAGAATTTCCACTCCTAGGGGTAGATTTCCTCTCACTTCCTGTTGTCTCCCTCCGTTTCTGAGTAGGAGTCGTTTTTAAGTCAGATGTTTGAAAATAGGGGACCGCCTGTATATCCTATACGGCCTGCCCTATACACTCTGAGGAAAATTGGGCCTTAGGTGTTGGTGGTACCAGAACACTGTAAGCCCTCACAGTTACTCTTGGTGGGCGCTGAAATGGGCCCTGCTGAGAAATATTATATTAAGAATTGTAATGACATTCCCCTGTTAAACAGGTGCAGAAAAACTGGACCATAGGCAGTTGCGGTGGTGGTGGCACAACACTGTAAAGCCTCAAAGATACTTTTGTTGAGCGCAGGAACAGGCCCTGCTGTGAAATATTAGATCAAAAATTGTATTTACGTGCCCCTGTTAAACAGGGGCAGAAAAATTGGGCCTTAGGTGGTGGTGGTGGCACAACACTGTAATGCCCCGTACACATGATTGGACATTGATCGGACATTCCGACAACAAAATCCATGGATTTTTTCCGACGGATGTTGGCTCAAAGTTGTTTTGCGTACACACGGTCGCACAAAGTTGTCGGAATTTCCGATCGCCAAGAACGTGGTGATGTACACCACGTATGACGAGACTAGAAAAGGCCAGTTTAGAAGCAAGCGCGGCACCCTTTGGGCTCCTTTTGCTAATCTCGTGTTAGTAAAAGTTTGGTGAGAGACGATTCGCGCTTTTTCAGACTTGTGGTTTTCAGATCGTTTTCTGCTGTTCAGTTTGTGCTTGTGGGTTTGTATCTGCTCTTTAGTGGGTGCAGTCAGTTCATATTGTACTATTTAGTGCGATCTTGTCTGCTCATTACTGTTTTTCAGGTCGCTCTTCACAGGCCTTGCTGTTCTTCAGTGCGTTCTGTTACTTCGTTCTGAGCAGCCGACCGTTTTCTAGCCGTGTTGTGTATACGTACTCCTCATAGAGTACGTGCTGTGCGGGGGCTTGGTGTTGGGGTCCTGACCTTGACACAAGTCCAGTCCATGAACAGGGTGGGGAGGAGTTCATGGACAAAGAATTGGTTGCTTCCTTTATTCCTTCCATTAAGGGCTGGTACCTTAATGCTGCCAGGTGCCTGGGCAGCGCAGGGACGCTCCTGGTATTGAGTCCTCTTAGTCCTCTTACTAGTCACACTTGCCGTCCCCGCCGCTTCCTCTTGCTGTTACCGAAGCCGTTACCCGGGTAACCGCAATCAACAAGTAGCTCGTGCTCCTCCACGCCGCTCCGAGGGCTCCGAACTGCTTCCTCTCCTGAGCAGCTGTAACGATACGCCGCCGGCACGCTGGGACGAGCGTTGATAGAGGAGCCAGGCGGCCAGGCGAATGCCGAGCTCTGTAAGGTACTGGAGGCACAGTCAGACAGGCCGGGATGCTAGGCTAGGTCCTGGAAACACGGAGGCATCGGGCTGGGGGAAGCTCACTCGACCCTCCTCTCACTCTGACATCCGGTCACGCCCCCGTAGTCGCTTTGTCAACCAAGATTTTTATCCTTTAATATCACATTTTATTGTATTTAATGTTTGCTAATATATTGTATTTCTTTCCTCATTCTCTAATTACCATGATTGTAATATGCTGTGAATGTTCCCTTTGTCCTCATGCATGCTGGATTTTTAGGTAATTATTTTTGTTGTCCTTCATACATATTTGCCTTTGCTTACCTCCCCAGCATGGTCTCCTGGCCCTATATTCACCTCATGTAGTCACTTAACAATGTATTTTATCAGCTCCATAGTAGTGCTTTACCCCAAACACCCCCTAAAATGTTTTAAAATGTGATTTGTGCTTTAAATTCAGGCAGAATGCCAGAGGCATTTTTTGGGGGGGTCCCCAAATCATTTTTAACCCTCCCTCCCCCCAACTACTAAGTCAGCTGATACCAATTCTCTATCTATCCTCAATCATCTATCTGTTGACTTTGCCAAACCCATACACACTATACCCACCTCTTTTGTAGTCAGATTTATGGATGAATTCCCCAAAGCATGTAGTGCAAGGGCCTGCCTGTATACTTTCAAATGGTACTGTTTCATGCTTCTGTATACTATTATTATCTTGATAGGTAATAGCAGAATGTCCAAATGTGCTCAAATGTGTACAATGTGTATTTATATCTTTATATTTTGACACTTCTTACCTGTCAAGTGGGCTGCCAATAGTGTAACTAAGGAGGGGTTGTTCAAAGTAATACCCATCATTTAGGCATTCATCTCTCAATGAAATGGAGAGGGTTACCTGTCCAAGAGTCCCCCCCATAATGTTATAAATGGCCCATGAGAGGGGGGAGGGGGAATCTCATAGGTGTACCTTATACTTTGGTCTTTAAAAACTCCCTCAAATAAATGTTATCTTGATGTTGGCCAAGAATGTTTGTGTCTAATCTGCTTTCCCTGTTTATGTGTAAAATGACTACATTTTTTTTGTTTGACTCCACAGTTTCCTTCCACGCCACAGGAATGGCAGACTGTGGCCTCCCACTTTGCCCAGCAGTGGGACTTTCCTAACTGCGGAGGAGCAATTGATGGGAAACACAACCACATCATCCCACCACCCAACTCGGGGTCGTACTATTATAATTATAAGGGGTTCAATAGTATTGTAATGTTGGCGGTGGTGTCGGCTACTTATGAGTTCCTGTATGTGGATGTGGGGAAGAATGGCCGGATGTCCGATGGTGGAGTCATCGCCCAGACGGAGTTCTACAGGCGTCTCCAGAATGGCAGTTTGGACTTGCCACCTCTAGAAGACAATGTGGAAGGAGTCCCATTTGTCTTCATTGCGGATGAAGCGTTTGCGCTGGGAGACTATCTTATGCGGCCATTCCCGATGAGGACCCTCACCCCGGACCTGAGGGTTTTTAATTACCGGCTGGCCAGAGCCAGAAGGAGTGGTGGAGAACACGTTTGGAATCATGGCCAACCGGTTCCGCCTATTTCTTACACCCATACATATGGCGGAGTATAAACTGAATCATATAATCCTGGCATGCTGTGTTCTACACAACTTTTTACGGCAACATTCTGGCAACTATGCTGGCTCAGTTGGGCCTGAGGCTGGAATTCAAAATGAAACAACCCTGACGGCGCTTGAAAGTGGCCGTCCTGGCTTGCCCCCCCTGAGTGCCTGTGATGTCCGGCTAAGATACCTTGAATACTTTGCGGGTAGGGGGGCTATCAATATGCCAGACAATGTCTGAAACCTTTTTCTAATAAAAAAAAAAACAAATAATTGTTTTAGCTGACCCTGACAGAACTGTGGTGAGTCCTGAAAATGGCGTGATTGTGTAACCTTCCAAAGCACTGTTGGGTGTTATTTACTAAAGGCAAAGACACTTTGCACTACAAGTGCACTTGAAACTGCACTTGTAGTGCAAAGTGGATTTGCCCTTAGGAAATAACACCCATTGTCACAGAAAACACCAATTAGAGCACCACAAAAGTGTTGTAGCGTTGAGACAATAATCCACACATTCTTGATTAACAATCTTTTTAATACCAGCACAATCACATGTGCATTTAGAAAAGGTTTTTAAAACAAACCAACATATTTGCTGTATAACAATTTTTGGTGTCACATTAGAAAAAGTAGAAATGTCCATTTAAGATAAAACAGGCATGTTTAAAACCAACAACAAAGACATAAATCTTGAGCTTACAAAGTTCACTTTTGGTAGAACTTGAAGGCAATATCAGACATGAGTATTTACAAACTGTGTTTGATATTGCGTTCAGATGGGGTGAAGTCACCCCAGGAAAAGCCAAATTTTGAAGATGCACACAAATGTACGAATATCAACATGTGCTACCTGCCATCACGGGGGATAAAGAGACGTGTTTTGGGGGTGCAACCCCTTCCTCACAGCTACTTTATTATTGAGGAAGGGGTTGCACCCCCAAAACGCGTCCATTGATCTCCCGTGATGGCAGATAGCACATGTTGACACACTGTGTGCATCTTCAAAATTTGGCTTTTCTCAAATTTTTCAAAAAATTTCAAAAAATTTTAGCACACAAAAAACCAAAGGAATTTGGAGGGGTTTTAAATTCTCCCTAAAACATCAATGCCCCTGTTGAAGACCCCCTTGGTCGAAACGCATCGGGCGATCTCCCCTTCCTTACGCTGCTTAGATTTTATTTTAATTGTGATCACTTTTATCCATTTTTTGTATGGTATTTTTAGAAATAAAAATCCCTGGTTTACCTGCACTATGCAGAAGCTTTTTATTTTTTATTTGCATATTATCCCGATACAAGAAACTGCCTTCCAGTTGCCCTACTTCCATCACGGGGTCTGGATCATATCTGTCCCCGGCTTCTCCTTGAAACACATCCTTGAGGTCTATTGGCTGATATCCAGTTGGCGGCCCTTCCTGATGTTTCTTCACCCCACCAGAGAAGTCGAGAAGTGAGACAGAGGTTCCACCGTTCCAGATATCGTTTTCCAGCCTAGGTTTGGCTCCATGCACCGTTGACTCCATGTCATATGACAGTGGAGTCGACATCATCTGGTAAGAGTACCCATCTTATCTTACTTCCTGATGTTTTCATTCTGATGCCCTATATCGAGATGTTGGTTTACAGCTACAGAAGTTCTGTACCCCGTTGTTGACTCACAGTCACAGATCCACACCGTGCACCATTGACTTTATTTTCTAGTTTCACATCATTTTTTGGTCCATACCAGTTCCTCTTAATAATTTGAGTTTGGAATCATCCATTTACCATATGTGGACACTTTATACTGTGTTTGTTCATTTCATTTCACTTATGGTTTTTGCACATATGCTTTACTGTTCAGTACAGCATCTCTTACTTAATTGTTTCACTACACCCTAACTTCCTATTACTTCTTAGCGCTGCATTTTTCCCCATTTACCAGTTATTGTTTGTCACAATGTATGCAGCTGCTGGCTCACATATATTTTATTTTTGCTATTAGAGCGCAGTGTTTTCATATTCTCTTGTGCCCAATACCTAGGTCCCTCCCCTACACCTTCAAAGACAAAGTGGCAGGAAGAGGAGTAACCTGGAGGAGGCTGCCATAGGCTCCTTTTGGAAGGCTACAGAGGCCCTGAGAATGCCCCACAGTGTGGAGGAGGACTTTGCTGGCATAACTGCCTGCAAAATGATGCAGATGGAGGAGGGCCAACGACTCCTGTGTGAGTCCTTAATTTTGGAAGCTCTCAATAAGCGGTTGAGGGGCCAAATAACATGTGTTACCCACATTTGTGACCTCACACATAGTCCTCCTCCAGGTCCTACTCCTACTCCTCTTCCTCCTCCAGGTCCTTGTCACGTACCTGGTAGGTAGAGCCCGGAATGCAGGGAACGGCCTCTCGTATACCTCCGACTCGGGAACCCCTGGTAGTGATGACAGGGGTTAGAGAGTGCGAAGGTGCACAAGTGCCTGACTGGA
This sequence comes from Lithobates clamitans, assembly GCA_037952925.1. NCBI lineage: Eukaryota > Metazoa > Chordata > Amphibia > Anura > Ranidae > Lithobates > Lithobates clamitans. The sequence continues at coordinate 1,473,590 of JBBGZY010000143.1, forward strand.
AGGCTCGAGCAGAGAGCTGAATCAGGTAGTCAGCTGGGAGGTGTCCTGTAGTCCGGCAGCAGGATGTAGACAGCAGAGAGGTGTCTTGTAGTCCAGCAGCAGGATGTAGACAGCAGGGAGGTGTCTTGTAGTCCAGCAGCAGGATGTAGACAGCAGGGAGGTGTCTTGTAGGCAGGCAGCAGGATGTAGACAGCAGAGAGGTGTCTTGTAGTCCAGCAGCAGGATGTAGACAGCAGGGAGGTGTCTTGTAGCCCGGCAGCAAGATGTAGACAGCAGAGAGGTGTCTTGTAGTCCAGCAGCAGGATGTAGACAGCAGGGAGGTGTCTTGTAGTCCAGCAGCAGGATGTAGACAGCAGGGAGGTGTTTTGTAGTCCAGCAGCAGGATGTAGACAGCAGGGAGGTGTCTTGTAGTCCAGCAGCAGGATGTAGACAGCAGGGTACAGGCAAGCCGGGTCAAACACAGGCGGGCAGATCAGGTACAGAAGGTAAATCCAGGAGAGTAGTCAAAGTCCAAAAGCTGAGATCAGGGCAGGCAGAAAACAGAATAGTCAGGAACAGTCCAACAGGTATCGGATAGCAAAGTAACAGGGCACTAGGGGTCTTCAGGAATGCTGTAGACCGGACGGCAAGGTCAATTTCCAGGGATCCACATAGAGCTCTCCAGAACTTGGAGGTAAATTGTACCCCTCGATCAGACACAATGTTTGCTGCAATGCCATGGAGCCTTACAATTTCTTTCATAAAGACTCTCGCAGTCTCTGAAGCAGAGGGGGTACCTTTCATGGGTATGAAGTGGCTCATTTTGGAAAGTCTGTCAACCACTACGAAAATAGTGGTGTAGCCCTCAGATGGTGGTAATCCCGACGATAAAATCCATGGAGATCATCCTCCATGGTCTTTCTGGAACAGGAAGAGGTCTTGGCAACCCCCACATCCTGGTCTTGCTGCCTTTGTTTTGGATGCAGGTAATGCATGATTCCACGTAGAGTTTACAATCCTCTCCTAGCTGAGGCCACCAAAATGTGCGTTAGAGCAGTTCGGAGGTCTTGTGTATCCCGAAGTGGCCAGCTAATTTGTGATCATGGCAAGATTTCAGAACGGCAACCCATGTTTGTTGGGGTACAAAGATTTTATCCTTGTACCATAGTAATTCATCTCTGGACTGTAGGGTGACATCTGCTGGAAGGGGAGTTGCTGAAGATGCCTGTCTAATTTGAGACAGCAAGTATCCTTGGAGCATCAGAAAATCCCCAGAGCAAGGATGGTGTCTGGGGAAGAAGGAACTTCAGGTTCTCTGAACATCCGGGACAGAGCATCAGGTTTGGTATTTTTTGATCCTGGTCTGTAAGTGATGTGGAAAGTGAACCTGGTGAAGAAAAGTGCCCATCTGGCCTGGCGTGGTTTCAACCTTTTGGCAACCTTCAGGTACTCCAGGTTCTTATGATCGGTGTACACCAGAATAGGATGAGCCGCTCCTTCCAGGAGGTAGCGCCATTCCTCAAGTGCGGCTTTGATTGCTAGTAGCTCCCTGTCTCCAACATCGTAATTTCTTTCGGGTTCTGTTAACCTGCGGGAGAAGAATGCCACTGAGTGCAATAAGGCCTTGGAGCCCTGCCTCTGCGAGAGTACTGCTCCCACCGCTATCTCGGAGGCATCTACTTCCGATATGTAGGGTAAGGCCGGATCGGGGTGCTTCAGGACGGAGGCCGAATTGGTTTTTCAGGGAAGTAAAAGCAGCTTGAGCCTCAGGAGACCATTGGAATCGGGTGCCTTGACGAGTCAGTCTTGTGATGGGGTGATGATGGAAGAGAATCCCTTGATGAATTTACGGTAAAAATTTGCAAATCCCACAAAGCGCTGTATACCCTTTTTGTCTGTTGGAGCTGGCCATTCCAAGATGGCAGAGACCTTCTGCGGATCCATCTTGATACCATCTATGGAAATAATCAGACCCAGAAACTGAATGCTTTGGCGTTCAAATTCGCACTTTTCGGGTTTGACGCACATGTTGGGGGAGCCGGGCTAGAACTTTCTTGACATGCTCTTGGTGGATAGGCAGAGAAGAGGAAAAGATCAGGATATCGTCCAGATATACTATGACGAACAGATCAAGATAGTCTCTGAAAATGTCATTCACGAAGTGCTGGAAGGTGGCGGGAGCATTGCATAACCCAAAAGGCATCACCAGGTATTCAAAGTGTCTGAAGTGGGTGCGGAAGGCAGTCTTCCATTCGTCCCCGCTTCGGATCCGGACTAAGTTGTATGCTCCCCGAAGATCAAGTTTGGTGAATACGGCTGCACTTCCCAACCTCTGGAATAGTTCGGGTACCAAGGGTAAAGGGTACCGATTTTTGATTGGATTCTTATTAAGATCCCGGTAGTCTACGCAAGGGCGTAGGGAATGGTCCTTTTTCTCCACAAAGAAGATTCCTGCTCCAGCTGGTGAACTGGAAGGCCGTATGAACCCCTTTTCCAGATTCTCATCGATGTATTTTTTAAGTGTACCAAGCTCCATCTCGGTTAAGGGAAAGATTCTCCCAAAAGGAACCTCTGCCCCGGGAAGAAATTTGATTGGGCAGTCATAGGGTCTGTGTGGGGGAAGTGTTTCTGCCCCTTTCCGACTGAACACATCCAGGAAGTCATGGTACGCTTCTGGAACGGTTTGGCAGTTTTCAGCATCGGTTTCAAGACAAAGCAGGGGGGATGGAATGGTAGTAAATCCTTGTAGACAATGTTGACAGCAGTAAGGAGAGGAAAAGCTCATGTTTCCAGTAGACCAGTCAATCTGTGGGTTGTGAGCTTTGAGCCAGGGTATACCCAGTATGATGGGAAGAGGGGTGACTCAATGATGTCAAGACGGAGTAATTCTCGGTGGTTGCCGGAAATAATGGTGTCTAGAGGAACTGTCTCCTGTGTTACGGGCCCAGATTTAATAGCCGATCCGTCGGCCAGGTGTACGGACAGTCCCTATGCTCTGGGTCGTAGAGGGATCTGGAACTTGTGAGCAAAGGATAAGTCCATAAATCCGCTACAGGCTCCGTAATCAATTATAGCGGTTGCCCGGATGTTCCCTCCTGGAAGCTGCAGAGAGATAGGAACAGCCAGGTGAGTGGCATTGTTAAACACAGCAGATAAGGAAGTTGAAGAGAGAGTAGTATGCTTACAGGTCTTTGCCGGACAAGTCCTCACGTAATGTCCAGATTCCCTGCAATACAGGCAGAGGTTGTTAGCCCGCCAGCGCTGTCTTTCTTCAGGGGTGAGAGAAGGACAGATCAGGCCAAGTTGCATTGGTTCAGAGGTATCAGTAGAGGAGTGTGCAGGAGGGTTAGGTACACGTGGTAACATCCACACTGGGCGAGAGGGACCAGTTGCGCGTTCAGCCCTGCATTCTCTTAAACGTCTATCAATTTGAATTGACAGGTTGATAAGATCTTCAAGTGTGGCAGGAATGCCTACCAAGGCTAATTCATCTTTTAATGGTTCAGAAAGTCCCATGTGAAACTGGTAGCGTAGGGCGGCGTCGTTCCAGTTTGTGTCGGAACTCCAACGACGGAATTCAGATGCATAGTCTTCCGCCGCCCTACGGCCCTGCTGAAGTGAGAACAGTGCTGCTTCTGCGGTGGCTGCCTGTTGTGGATCTTCATATAAGAGCGCCATGGCTTGGAAGAAGGTTCCCAAGTGGTCGAGGCAATTGTTCTTCTGCTCCAGAAGTCGATGGGCCCATGCCTGAGGTTCGCCTAGTAGGAGGGAGATGACAAACCCTACTTTAGTGGTTTCTAAAGAGAAAGTCCTGGGTTGTAATGCAAAGAAGAGTTCACAGGCATTACAGAATGCTCTAAACTTGCTGCGGTCCCCGGAAAACCTTTCTGGTGTAGGTACTTTGGGTTCAGGCGGCAGCATGACCACAGAGGGAGCAGCAGGTGGACTGGGAGCTGGGTTAGAGAGAACTTGGACACGCTCCTCTAGTTGTTTATAACCGTCTTGTAAGTCTTTGACAGCTTGTGTAAGTCCAGCTAGATGACGGCATAAGTCCTCCATGGGCGACGTCTCCTGCGTGGGCTCAGACATGGCTGTCCGGTACTGTCACATACCTAGTAGGTAGAGCCCGGAATGCAGGGAACAGCCTCTCGTATACCTCCGACTCGGGAACCCCTGGTAGTGATGACAGGGGCTCGAGAGTGCGAAGGGGCACAAGTGCCTGACTGGAAGGCTGGAGCAGAGAGCTGAATCAGGTAGTCAGCTGGGAGGTGTCCTGTAGTCTAGCAGCAGGATGTAGACAGCAGGGATGTGTCTTGTAGGCCGGCAGCAGGATGTAGACAGCAAAGAGGTGTCTTGTAGTCCAGCAGCAGGATGTAGACAGCAGGGAGGTGTCTTGTAGTCCAGCAGCAGGATGTAGACAGCAGGGAGGTGTCTTGTAGTCCAGCAGCAGGATGTAGACAGCAGGGAGGTGTCTTGTAGTCCAGCAGCAGGATGTAGACAGCAGGGAGGTGTCTTGTAGTCCAGCAGCAGGATGTAGACAGCAGGGAGGTGTCTTGTAGTCCAGCAGCAGGATGTAGACAGCAGGGAGGTGTCTTGTAGTCCAGCAGCAGGATGTAGACAGCAGGGAGGTGTCTTGTAGGCTGGCAGCAGGATGTAGACAGCAGAGAGGTGTTTTGTAGTCCAGCAGCAGGATGTAGACAGCAGGGAGGTGTCTTGTAGGCTGGCAGCAGGATGTAGACAGCAGAGAGGTGTCTTGTAGTCCAGCAGCAGGATGTAGACAGCAGGGAGGTGTCTTGTAGGCCGGCAGCAGGATGTAGACAGCAAAGAGGTGTCTTGTAGTCCAGCAGCAGGATGTAGACAGCAGGGAGGTGTCTTGTAGTCCAGCAGCAGGATGTAGACAGCAGGGAGGTGTCTTGTAGTCCAGCAGCAGGATGTAGACAGCAGGGAGGTGTCTTGTAGTCCAGCAGCAGGATGTAGACAGCAGGGAGGTGTCTTGTAGTCCAGCAGCAGGATGTAGACAGCAGGGAGGTGTCTTGTAGGCTGGCAGCAGGATGTAGACAGCAGAGAGGTGTCTTGTAGTCCAGCAGCAGGATGTAGACAGCAGGGAGGTGTCTTGTAGGCTGGCAGCAGGATGTAGACAGCAGGGAGGTGTCTTGTAGTCCAGCAGCAGGATGTAGACAGCAGGGAGGTGTCTTGTAGTCCAGCAGCAGGATGTAGACAGCAGGGAGGTGTCTTGTAGTCCAGCAGCAGGATGTAGACAGCAGGGTGCAGGCAAGCCGGGTCAAACACAGGCGGGCAGATCAGGTACAGAATGTAAATCCAGGAGAGTAGTCAAAGTTCAAAAGCTGAGATCAGGGCAGGCAGAAAACAGAGTAGTCAGGAAGAGTCCAACAGGTATCGGGTAGCAAATACAAAGTAACAGGGCACTAGGGGTCTTCAGGAACGCTGTAGACTGGACAGCAAGGCAGCAGTGGAACAGTCCCCTTTAAATAGCCTCTTTGGCGCCAAGTGCTGTCACAGGGGGCGCGCGCGCGCACCCGTGCGCCGCTATTGCGCATGCTCGTACGCCCATGCGCGCTATTGGTGCTATTGCGCGAGCGCCTGATGGCGCTTCTATGCACAGGCATTCCTTTAAACTTCAGTTTGCTGGGGTATTTGCAAGAGGGCTTTTCCTGACAGTCCTACTGCTCCTCCTGCCACATCTCCTACACCAGAGCCACAGCCGGGAAGGAAGCATGGAAAGAAGACCAGAGAGTGATGGCCCTGAGCTCAGTCTGGTCTGGCAAATGATGCAGGCTCTTGTAGTACCACAGCCTGGGGACACAGATGTCATCTGCTGCTTTCATGATCTCTGGGACTTCGGGACCAGACTGCACTCCCTTAGACATGGACTCCTCAGGCCACCAATTTTGCAGTAAAATAATTGATGTGTGCCCTGGGGGTCCAAGGCTTCGACAATTTCTGCTGTTTCTCCAACGTTGCCTCCCTCTTTGTTTGGTTCTGAGCCCTTAATAAAGGAATTTTTGTTTCAATTATACTTGCCTATGTGTGTTTTCCTTCAAAAAGGACAGTTTGTTTGTGAGGATTCAAGTACATTTCAAAAATACAATGTGAAATTAACAAGGGACATCAACACCAAGCAATCTCCTTGAGATTAAATAATACAAGATATCAATGGTGTTGTGGTAACATGACATACACAAAACACACACAAAAATATTATGGAGTAAAACCTGAAAAAAAAAACATCAGCCTTTAAAAAAATGCAAACCTAAAAAAAAAAAAAAATCAGCCTTGAAAAAAAACAAAAAACAAAAATAAAACAACAAAAAAGAAATTTTGGTCAGATGTGACAAATCAAAATATATTGCGGGAATCACGATAAATAATAAAGATAGAAGTTTGTGAGAAGTCTGTATGAATATGAGCAGCAAAACTACTTAATTCTTCTCACATTATAAAGAAGAAGAGAGTGCGCTGTATTAAACCATTTTTTACATTGCAGCGTGACGAAAGTGCTCTATCCATTCCGAACGCTAATTTTACCAGACCAAGCAGTTCCGTCTCGGAATTTCTTCTGAGCATGCGTGGCACTTTGTGCGTCGGAATTGTCCAAACACGGTCACGGGGCATAAAGCCTCACAGATACTTTTGTTGAGTGCAGGAACAGGCCCTGCTGTGAAATATTATATCAAAAATTGTAATTACGTGCCCCTGTTAAACAGGGACAGAAATATTGGGCCTTAGGCAGTGGTGGTGGTGCCATAACACTGCATCCCCTCAGAGATACTCTTCTTGAGCACAGAAATGAGCCCTGCTGTTAAATATTTGATCAAAAATTGTAATTACGCGCCCCTGTTAAACAGGGGCAGAAAAATTGGGCCTTAGGTAGTGGTGGTGGTGCCCTGAACCAAAAATATTCTTATGCCCCGTACACACAGTCGGACTTTGTTCGGACATTCCGAAAACAAAATCCCAGGATTTTTTCTGACGGATGTTGGCTCAAACTTGTCTTGCATACACATGGTCACACAAAGTTGTCAGAAAATCCGATCGTTCTGAACGTGGTGACGTAAAACACGTATGTCGGGACTATAAACGGGGCAGTGGCCAATAGCTTTTATCTCTTTATTTATTCTGAGCATGCGTGGCACTTTGTCGGTCAGATCTGTGTACACACGATCGGAATTTCCGACAACGGATTTTGTTGTCGGAAAATTTTATATCCTGCTCTCAAACTTTGTGTGTCAGAAATTCCGATGGAAAATGTGTGATGGAGCCCACACACGGTCGGAATTTCCGACAACAAGGTCCTATCACACATTTTCCGTCGGAAAATCCGACCGTGTGTGTACGGGGCATTAGAAACTATCATCATGAAAATTGAGGAAGAATAGGATAGTCACTCAGCATAATAAGATAGTCACTCAGCATATGAAGTCTTCAAGGGATCCCACATCAATAGAAAAATCATTTGGTTACATCAGCATCAGGTGCTTGGTAGCTGTTGATCCATGATTCATGTTTATGAATGTGTGCCGATCAACAGTCTGTGGACAGGTGCACTCTATGATCGGTTACAAAGCCTCCAGCAGCACTGAATGTGCGCTCAGAAGGAACACTGGATGCAGGACAGGCCAGTAGCTCAATTGCATATTGAGCAAGCTCTGGCCAGTGCTCCATCCTCAAGACCCAGTAACCCAGTGGATGTTCTGGTGGAAAGGCCCCTAGATATTCCTGCACCATGTAATTCAGATGCTGGCGATGGTTGCTGGAACCGATCAGACCTGGGCTCTGAGGACTGAAGAATTGCCTGAAGGCATCATTCAGCCGGCCACCTTCTCCACCGCTCTTTCTGTGACTGAACGAAGCCTTAGCAACATGTTGTCCAGCACCAGGAAATCTTAACCTCCCAGGCTCTAGAAACGCATTGCACAAACCTTTCTGCGAGGCCTCCCAAAGATCTTTCATCCTCTGCTCCCTTTGCGAAGGCTGGATAAGTTCTGCAACCTTACCCTTGCAACGTGGATCAAAAATGGTTGCCAGCCAATAATGATCCCTCTCCTTGATACCACAAATCCTAGGGTCCTTTCGCAGGCTTTGTAGGCCATCCAGCTTAGGTTTGCAGAGGCATTCGATCCTGAGTCATCTGGGTCACTAAGGATCACATAATCCTCAACCACTTCCTCCCAGCCACGTACAACTCCATGGGTTTCTGGGGACTGCAAACGATCCCTTGAAGACTGCTTCTGATGCCGAGTTTTATCCTTCACTTCCATGCTGACACAATCCTCCTCCTCCTCCTCTTTTTCTTCCTGTGTAATTGGCGGGCCTGCAGGAATACTAGAATCTGGATAAAGGGGGCCCACTGTTCTGCCTCAAGTGCCCTGTCCATTATTCCACGAAGGGTGTGTTTCAACAGGAAGACAAGAGGGACAGTATCACTGATGCATGCACTGTCACTGCTCACCATCCTCGTGGCCTCCTCAAATGGTGACAGGACAGTGCATGCATCCTTGATCAGTAGCCACTGGCGGGGCGAAAAAAAGCCAAGCTCCCCTGACCCTGTCCTGGTGCCATACTCACACAGGTACTCATTGATGGCCCTCTGCTGCATGTGCAGCCGCTGCAGCATTGCCAATGTTGAGTTCCACCTGGTGGGCATGTCACAAATGAGGCGGTTCTTGGGCAGGTTGCATTCTCTTTGAATGTTAGCCAGCCGAGCACTGGTATTATATGACTGGCGGAAATGACCACAGACTTTCCTGGCCCACTTCAGGAGATCCTGTAAGCCCCGGTACCCACTCAAGAACCACTGCACCACCAAATTAAGGACGTGAGCCAAACAGGGAGCATGGGTCAAGTGTCCCTGTTGGAGGGCGGAGATGAGGTTGGTGCCATTGTCGCATACAACCATTCCTGGCTGAAGCTGGCATGGTGTCAACCACCTCTGAGCCTGCCCCTGCAGAGCTGACAGAGTCTCTGCCCCAGTGTGGCTCCTGTCCCCTAAGCAGACCAACTCAAGCACTGCATGGCATCTTTTTGCCTGAGTGCTTGCGTAGATCCTTGAACGCCTACGGAGCACCGCTGGTTCAGAGGAGAAATCTGCAGAGGAAGAGGCCATAGAGGAAGAAGAAGAAGAGGAGGGGTTGGAGGAGAGAGCTGTGGCAAAATCACCACTAGCATTTTGAAAGCTTGGTGGCGGAACTAGCTCCAACAATACTCAACCCTATCCTGCATCCTTCCCAGCTGCCAGCAGTGTTACCCAGTGCGCCGTGAAAGAAAGTAACGTCCCTGCATATCCCTGCTGGACCATGAGTCAGCAATAATATGCACCTCATTGCTGACCGCCCTGTCCAACGAGGCCAAGACATTGCCTTCCACATGCTGGTAGAGGGCCAGAATGGCCTTCCATGAAAAGAAATGGCATTTGGGAACCTGCCACTGAGGTCACAGCACATTCCACAAATACGCGAAAGGGGGCAGAGTCTACCAGCTGAAAATGCAGCAGTTGCGGTGCTAGCAATTTGGCCAAGCTAGCATTCAGATGCTGAGCATGTGGATGGCTGGGACCGAATTTCTTTCGACGGTTTAGAAACTGGGGTACGGAAATTTGCCTGCTAAAATCCGATGTTGGTGTACCACTAGCAGATTCACTGCAATTACTTGGGACACCTATTTCTATACCTTCATTCCTCTCAGTGCAGGTTTCTGAGAGGACTGTAGGTAAAGTTGGGTTGGAGATCACAGCTGATGAGGAGCAAGGAGAGGTCCTCCTTGTTCTTTCATATGGGTCTTTTAAGTGTTGTTGCCAACGGACTGCATGGGAGGTCGTCATATGTCTGGTCAAACATGTGGTGCCCAAGCGGCTGCTGTTTTGGCCACGCTTGATACGCTTCAGACATATGTTGCAAACAGCAATGGTGCGATCTGCTGCACACGTGTCAAAAAAGGCGCACACCAAAGAACTTTTCAAAATATGTGGGGAGTCAGCAGCGCCCTGCACCTGCTTAGCTCTGCAGTGTGATGCAATAGGGTAGCTGCCCTTAAGCTGCCCCCTGGAGAGCATCCTACCTCCTTGCAGATGTGTCTCCTCCTCCTCTCTTCTATCAGGCACCCAAGTTGAGTCAGTGGCCTCATCATCCCCTCCCTCCTCATCACTGGAGCAAACTTGGCAGTATGCTGCAGCTGGGGGAACATAACTGCCAGTATCTTGACCTTCTTGGGCACCCCCTCTCTCTAGGCTAACGTTACTACCTTCCTCAACTTGGGTACCTTCATCGGAGCCTTCAAATCACTGCGCATCCTCCTGCAGCATGTACCCAACACTGTGGTCGAATAGTTCGGAGGACTCCTCCATGCATGATGGTGGGGCTAGGGAAGGAGAAACTGTTGACATGGAGCCAATGGAATTGGCAGCTGCATTGGCAGGCAAACTACTCTGAGCCTGGGTGACAGAGGATGAGGAGGATGAGGAGGGCTTTGTTATCCATTCCACCAACTCTTCTGCATGTTGTGGCTCAATAACACAGCCAGCTGCAGGAAAAAAGGACAAGCGTGCCCCAACAGCCACGTGCTGAGGATGCACCGCGTCCACGACCAGCACTGTCGACTGTAGACACAGAGCCTGCTTGCTCTCTTTTAGGCCCCTTTCACACTGGGGCGGTTTGCAGGCGTTATTGCGCTGAAAATACCGCCTGCAAACCACCCCTAAACAGCCTCCGCTGTTTGTTCAGTGTGAAAGCCCGAGGGCTTTCACACTGAAGCGGTGCGCAGGCAGGACGGTAAAAAAAGTCCTGCGAGCCGCACCTTTGGAGCGGTGAAGGAGCGGTGTGTTCACCGCTCCTAAACCGCTCCTGCCCATTGAAATCAATGGGACAGCTATAGCCGCGCTGTACGAGCGGATTTAACCCTTTTTCGGCCGCCAGCTGGGGTTAAAACTGCACCGCTAGCGGCCGAATACAGCCGCAAAAACGATGGTAAAACAGCGCTAAAAATAGCGCTGTTTTACCGCCGACGCCCCCACGGCCCCAGTGTGAAAGGGGCCTTAGTGGCCTGTGAGCGTCTGCCTCTCCTTGGTGGCCTTCTGGACATGCTGTAAATTTTGTTTAGGAAAAAAACACTACACTGTATTGTGTACTGTGTACCCCACCAGGAAAGTAGTAGCAACTGCACTAGGGGTTCACAGTACTGTGTGCACCAACAGAAGTGTAATAACAACTATGGGTGCACTGTATGTATTGTGTACACCACCAGGAAGGTAGTAGCAACTGCACTAGGGGTGCACGGTACTGTGTACACCAACAGAAATGTAATAACTAGACATGTGCATTGGCTTTCGTCCGAATGCATTTTTGTCCAAATTTCTGGTATTTTCGTTATCGTTTTAATAAACAATAACGAACGTGCAGAATCTGAAAACTGAAAGATCCGACATAAACAAATGCTTTATTTTAGTTTTCGTTGCGAAAACAGTTATATATACAGTTAGCTATATAGATAGGATATTCGACATGACGCTGACAATAGCGATCTGTGTCCATTGAACCTGTGGTCGAATGTGCCTAACCTTAGCTCTATTAGTCCAAGATTATTCTACATAGAGAGAAAAGATTCGACATAGAGAAAAAAGATTCAACATTATAGAGACAATAGCAAAAAAGGTCGAATGTGCCTAACCTATTAGTCCAAGATTATTCGACAAAGAGAGAAAAGATTTGACATTATAGAGACAATAGCAAAAAAGGTCGGATGTACCTAACCTAACTCTATTAGTCCAAGATTATTCGACATAGAGAGAAAAGATTCGACATGAAGATTTGACGAAGCAGTCGCCGCGAGCGGACATTTATGGTCAGATGCTCCGCCTATAGGCCATAGAAGAATTCTAATGTTGGTTGACTAGTAATAATAATTAATAAATATAATTATTACTAGTGTCATACAACATTAGAATTCTACTATAGCTTGTAGGCAGAACATTCGACCGGAAATGTACGATTGTGGCGTCGAAAAGTTTTTAGCTGCTCTGTCGAATCTTCTTAGAACATTCGACAGACACCATAAGCCTTCAATGACAGATTCGACATTAATTATTTTGGATTTTCGGACTAATGCATTTTTTAACGAAACAAAATAAATAAAAACACATTTCGGGAGTAACTAAATGTATTTTTCGGACAAAAACAAAATTCCAAAACAAAATATTTCAGTGTGCACATGTCTAATAACAACTATGGGTGCATTGTATGTATTGTGTACACAACCAGGAAAGTAGTAGCAACTGCACTAGGGGTGCATGGTGCTGTGTACACCAACAGAAGTGTAATAATAACTATAGGTGCACTGTATGTATAGTGTACACCACCTGGAAAGTAGTAGCAACTGCACTATGGGTGCACAGTACTATGTACACCAACAGAAGTATAATAACAACTATTGGTACACTATATGTATTGTGTACACCAGGAAAGTAGTAGCAACTGCACTATGGGTGCACTGTACTGTGTACACCAACAGAAGTTTAATAACAACTGTGGGTGCACTGTATGTATTGTGTACACCACCAGGAAAGTACTAGTAACTGCACTAAGGGTTCTCGGTACTGTGTACACCAATAGAAGTTTAATAACAACTCTGGGTGCACTGTATGTATTGTGTACACCACCAGGAAAGTAGTAGTAATTGCACTAGGGGTGCTCGGTACTGTGTACACCAATAGAAGTGTAATAACAACTGTGGGTGCACTGTATGTATTGTGTACACCACCAGGAAAGTAGTAGCAGCTGCACTATGGGTGCACGGTACTGTGTACACCAACAGAAGTTCAATAACAACCATGGGTGCACTGTATGTATTGTGTACACCACCAGGAAAGTAGTAGCAACTGCACTAGGGCTGCACAATACTGTGTACACCAATAGAAGTGTAATACCAACTATGGGTGCACTGTATGTATTGTGTACACCACCAGGAAAGTGATAGCAACTAATTGCACTAGGGGTGCATGGTACTGTGTACACCAACAGAAGTTTAATAACAACTATGGGTGTACTGTATTGACCACCATAAAAGTGTGAGCAACTGCACTATGGGTGCACAGCACTGTATACTGTGTACACCGCCTGAAGTATATTAGAAAGAGTACACCAGGAACGGCCTGCAGTGACACATAGCTAAACTGTATGCAGTTTATATATATATGAAACTGACTGTATATATATATATATATATATATATATATATATATATATATATATATATTAAATACACTGCAGCTAACTGCATCACCTGCCTGTCAGAAGTATATTAGAAACAGTACACCAGAAATGGACTGCAGTCAGATTTAGCTAAACTGGATACAGTGGATATATATATATTTGAGACTGACTATGTGTATGTATATATATATATATATATATATATATATATATATATATATATATATATATATATATATATATATATTAAATACACTGCAGCTAACTGAATAACCTGCCTGCCTGCTCAATCTAAATCACACTCTCTCTCCGCCCACGCCGGCAATGAATCACTACACGAGGCCGACGTGCAGGTGGCCTTATATAGTGTGGGGCATGGACTTTGGCCAATTATGGCTCTCTTAGCTGAGGGTGCTGTGATTGGCCAAAGCATGCAGGTCATGGTGCATGCTCTGGCCAATCATCATACAGCAATGCACTGCTCTCCTGCAGTGCATTATGGGCCATTACGCGCCACTCGAATTTGGCGTGAATGGCTCATAGTGTTCGGTTTATGACAAACAGGTGAACTACCAATGTTCGAGTCGAACTCATGTTCGACCTGAACAGAAAGCTCATCCCTACCTATAACCAAAGATTTAACGGTTATTAAAATATATTGCAGTCTATGTAAGATGTGGTGACTAAATTAGTTTTAGTTTTCTAACTTTTTTTCACTTTATTTTCACCTGGTGATTTTACCAATAACACACATTGGGCTCCATTCACAAAAGGAACTAGCATGTGATATTTAGGTGTCCGGACATACTTTGCCTAAATATCGTATGCAATCCTGTAACTGTCAATTAACTATATCATTTTACGGTATTTACTGCAAACCGCCGGAAACGCTTGGTAAATACCGCATGAAAAGGCATTAAACTCCATTCATAGAAGGAAATAAAAAATTACATGCATGCGGTAATTAAGCAGTGATCGAGGCATGCAGTATTTATGGAATGTGTACAGGTTGTTAAGGAGCGGGCGGCCATCATGCCCTCAACAATCAATCAGCCATCAGCTGTCAGCTGACAGCTGAATGTAAAAAAAAAAATCTGCTGGCAATGAATAAAATGGTGTGGGGTCCCCCCAATCCATACCAGTCTGGTATGGATATTGAGGGGAACCCCATGCCAAAGTTTTAAATCCCATGCCAAAATCCATACCAGACCCTTACGAGAGCATGCAGCCCAGCAGGTGAGAAAAGAAAGGGGATGAGCGAGAATCCCCCCCTATCCATACCAGGTCACATGCCCTCAACATGGAGGGGTGCTTGGGGGCAGTACCCCTTCTCATTCACCCAAAAAAAATGTAGTGTAAAAAAACAGGAGGCAGTTTTTGACAAGTCCTTTATTTAAAAAACAAAAATGTAAAACAATGTCCCCCGCTGCAACCATTGACCCCAGAAAAGAAAAAAATGCTCTGCTCCCCTTAAAGGCACCCATCGTCTGACAGTCCTTAAATAAGGGGCAGTGCCACCGGTGATACCATTGGGTGGCCCCACCACCTAGTGATGTCACAGACCGATGCACCCCCATGTTGAGGGCATGTGGCCTGGTATGGTTCAGGAGGGGCGAGTCATTTGCTCGTCCCCTTCCTTTCTTGACCTGCATGGTCGGATAAGGGTCTGGTATGGGTTTTGCGGGGATGCCATGCCATTTTTAAAATAAATGTGGACAGTTATTGTTTGGACTATCCCAGTCGTTAGAGGGCAGCAAGACTGGATTTATCCACAGGTGATATGTCAAAGCGAATACACATGAAGATTGCCCCTAGTCCACCACACAGATTAATTTTAATATGCCAGTATTTTCCTGAACTTTTTAACGGCTTCCCGACCAGCCGCTGCAGTTATACTGCGGCAGGTTGGCTCCTATGCGCGAGCCGTCTTAGCTATACATTGGCTTGCGGGGTTGGGATGGCAGGCGTGCGTGCCTACTGCACAGCGGGTGTGCCGATGCTCGTGGCTGATCATCACGATGACTGCCGGCCACGAGCGATTGTGAGCAGGAGACACAGAACAGGGATGAGTGTGTGTAAACACACACTTCTCTGTTCTGTTTTGAGAGGAGTGACAGATCGTGTGTTCCTATTAGCTAGGAACCACAATCCATCACTTCCTCTAGACAGTCCCCTCCCCCTTCAGTTATAATCACCTCCCAGAGAACACAGTTAACCCCTCAATCGCCCCCTATTGTTAACCCCTTTACTACCAGTGACATTTTTACAGTAATCAATGCATTTTTATAGCATTGATCCCTGTATTAATGCCAATGGTCCCAAAAATATGTCAAAATTGTCCAATGTGTCTGCTATAATGTTGCAGTCACGATAAAAATCGCAGAATGCCACAATTACTAGTAGAAAAAAAAATTATAAAAATGCTATAAATCTTTCCACTATTTTGTAGACACTATAACTTTTGCGCAATCAAGGCGATCAAATACCACCAAAGAAAGCTCTATTTGTGGGAAAAAAAGGACATCAATTTTTTTTGGGTGCAACGTTGCATGATCAAGCAATTGTCAGTTAAAGTGACACAGTGCCGTATCACAAAAAGTGCTCTGTTTAGGAAGGGGGTCAATTCTTTTGGGGCTGAAGTGGTTAACAGGTTAGCAGAGGATAGCAGCAATCAGAGAAATTCACATAACCATTTTACTTACTTGCAAAAAATGCTTTTTTTTCAAGCGTTTCTTCACTCAATAGGCAGCAAAGATATTTGTTGTTATTACATTTGAAAACAGTAAGTTGTTCTTCATAAAACAGTGAATGTTAGGAGGTAACAATGGAATTATATTGATATATATGATGCTTTGTAGATTTATTTTTCTGTATAATAACACATTTTAAAATTGTAATTAGTTGATTTAAGCTGGTTCTGCATTTCATGTTTTAATGCTTGAAAGAAGCAATAAATATGCATTTCATAGCCTTGGCTAATAAAATGTAACTTTTTGTAATTGAAAATGAATATGTTTGTAAATGTAAAAGCCTCTGACTACGTGAAAGATGAAACTGAAACATTCTAGAACTGACAGTTGTACATTTTGTATTCAGCAAGTGGAGAAACATCATGTTTAGTCTGCTTAGAAAGAGTATTTTAGTGCTTTATGCAAATGGCATGACCCTCTAGCTGCTACACATTCTTCAACTAGACACCTACCTTCAAAAGTGACAGCAAGCAATAATGTGACAAATGAGCATGCAGCTTGCACATGTGCAACATGCTTTACCTGAAATATTCCAAAGTGAATGAATTAAATTAACCTTTGTGACAAGGACACGGCAATCAAAAAAGTCAGTACAGAAGAAAAACAAGTGGCAGGCAGTCCTAAATTAGGGTGATAACAATACGCAACTCTAACACACCGTGATAAATGCAAAATTATGTTGACCTTACAATGTGCAATAACAACTCCTATCATTAGAATATACAGTGCCTTGAAAAAGTATTCATACCCCTTGAAATTTTCCACATTTTGTCATGTTACATCCAAAAACGTACAGTAAATGTATTTTATTTTTATTTATTTTTTGATAGACCAACACAAAGAGGCACATGATTGGGAAGTGGAAGGAAAATGCAAAATGTTTTTTTTTTTTACAAATACATATCTGAAAAGTGTGGCGTGCATTTGTATTCAGCCCCTTTTACTCTGATACCCCTAACTAAAATCTAGTGGAGCCAATTGTCTTCAGAAGTCACCTAATTAGTAAATAGAGTCCACCTGTGTGAAAATTAATCTCAGTATCAATACAGCCGTTCTGTGAAGCCCTCAGAGGTTTTTTAGGGAACCTTAGTGAACAAACAACATCATGAAGGCCAAGGAACATGCCAGACAGGTCAGGAATATAATTGTGGAGAAGTTTAAATCAGGGTTAGGTGAAAAAACGCAAATTTGGTGGAAAACTAACAATGCACAATACCCTGAACACATCATCCCCACCGTGAAACATGGTGGTGGCAGCATTATGTTGTAGGGATTCCATGTCCCCAGCAAGGACAGGGAAGCTGAGCCTTTGAAGATATGCTTGTGCACAAAATTCATTAGGCAGGGCCTACATGCTGACATCATGCCACAGCTTCTGGTTTCCAGAACGGTGGCCATCTTAGTAAGTCCAGCCGAGTTTGTTTATGTTTTACATGCTGCCATATGATGTGTGTTTTTTACTGATCCATGCTATGGTTTTATCTGAATCTCTAGAGTAATAAATACTACCAGGGCCGCTGGTAAGGTAGTCCTCCTGTACTGGGTAGGTGCTCTTTCAGTTCAATAGGTGGCCCGGCATCTAAGAACCAGCTCCCCCCTCTGCCTTTCTGCTACATTTACAGCCAATCCCCAGTCTCCTGTCATTCTCTCTCTGCATGGCTCAGTGCTCTGATGTTAGCTCTGCTTACCTAGCATTCTTCTTCTATTCTCCCTGACACAGTCACAGCCATAGATGTATTTCATCTCATCTTGGCTTATCCAGCATCGCTCAGTGTTTATCTAGCTGGGCTTCCCACTGCTCTCTTAGTCTGGTTCCTCCTTAGCTCATTGCCACAAATCTCTCATTCCCCTATCCAATGTAACTTCTTCTCCCCCTCTACACTGTCATCACCCATAACAGACTCAGTTCTCTTCTAAAAATCTATGTATCACTGCACGCCCACTTCTGTTTAACCCTTTTCTAACTGATCTAGTTATTATGCCCCATTTGCTAATACCTATAGCTTAGATCTATCTTTATAGGATTCTTAACTGAGTCTCAGTTCTAGATCAATTGCAGGCACAACTGCAGGTCAATCACCTTCCCTTACCTATAATAACATTTAATCATTTTACTATATTCCTATTTTTTCCATATATTTTTTTAATTCCATGATATTTATTATTCATCAAACTGTGGGGTGTTATGCCCAAAACCAGTCCCCCTACGGCTCCCCCTGCAGCACAGCTGGCATCTTATTTCTCTT
Source organism: Lithobates clamitans (assembly GCA_037952925.1). Lineage (NCBI taxonomy): Eukaryota > Metazoa > Chordata > Amphibia > Anura > Ranidae > Lithobates > Lithobates clamitans. The sequence goes on from JBBGZY010000143.1 coordinate 1,491,785, forward strand.
CCACCAGCTTTTAGCTGCTGCAGGAGAATCCACTATGATCATTTTCTCAGTCCAGGATCCAACTCCTCTCCTCCAGCAGCCCTGATCCCCCTGTACCCCCAGCATCAGCAGCTTCTTCTCTCCTCACACACAGGGGAATTGGGGATTGGTAAATATGTAACTTTTCTCCTTTTTCGGAGAGTCAGTGGTCTTGCATTCTCATAGGACAGTCATAAAACTCCTCCTACAAGCTTTAACCAGTGCTTGGACGGACACTAATAGAAGTCACAAGACTGCTCTAACTGCTGATGAGAACAGGTATTTAGCAGTTTATGCAAAAACTAAAATAAAAAACCTAAATATAGCTCAACATTCCCTGTGAAAAAGGTGATACCTCGCTGGATCAATAAAAACAATATTTATTAGTATCAAAAAATATAGAACATATGCAACATATACAATGGTACCATTCTAGACAAACTACACACAATAAACCCAATCTACCTCACAACTCCAAGTCTGATCAGTATCAGTGTTGTGCATGCCCACAATGTGTGGGTATTGCATAAAGGGCAGTAAGAGCGATCCGGAAAGACTTTGGAGGGTGAATGAGGAATGTATGCCCGATAAAGGATTTTGTATTATTGTTCATGCCAGAACTCATTTGTTATGAAAGTGCACATGGTATTGTAGCCTGCCATGATAAGGATTAATGCCTCTGGAGATTGTAAGCCTTTATTCCGTGAGGTGGAAGTAGTGGAGGGGACTGGTTTTGTAAAAAACGAGTTCAAAGGTTTATAGAGATCTGTGATTTTATGATAGTGTCTATCCAGGAATGTGTCCAGGAGGGAGGTTTTGAAGCTTAAGTTTCTGGGGGGCATATGCTGGCCACAAAACTGGTTGCTTGGTGGATGTGTAATAGATGGTGGGTGGGTAACTTGAACAAATGTAGGACTTGTGAAGAGGGGAGGGGTTTTCCTGAAGAGGCATCAAATAATTGTGCAAAAGTGAATAGACCATGTGAGTCCCATGTGGAGAATGGTGAGTGATGCTGCGCCTGAGATGGCGAGTCATATGAGGGGAAATTTCCATTTTTTTCCCAATCTCTCTCCAGGTCACCAGTGTGTCTCGGATAAGGATGTTATGTTTCAGTGGGGGGGTATCAATCTGGTTCTGCAATGCAGCAATGCAGGAATACCACAGGAGCCTTACATTTGAGCCTCCAGCTCATAATTGGAATATCTGGAAGCTTGTGTTATCCAGTCCAGCCCTTTTCTCAAGAGACATGACAGATTATAGAGCTGAATATTTGGAAGATTGGCTTCCCCTTCATGTTTTGGAAGGTAGAGTTTCTGTAGAGAAATATGAGGTCTGCGACCTTTCCATAAAAAGATGGAGAGGGCATTCTGTAATTTCTGAATGTCTTTATGCTTTAATAGGAGAGGGAATGTCTGGAGAGGGTAAAAGAGCTTTGGAAAACTGACCATCTTGAATAGGTGGCACCTACCAAACAAAGAGAGAGGGAGACCTTACCAGCTTTCTAGCTCTGCACTGATTTTGGATAGGGCAGGGAGGAAGTTGAGTTGGTAGAGTGAGGAGGGTACCTTGCCTTTTTTTATCCCCAAATACGTAATGTGGCTTTTAGCTATTGGGAAGATCGAGTCAGCCGCCCAGTGGGGAGGCCGTGCTTGGAATAGGAGTAGTATTTCACGTTTAGAGAAATGAATTCTCAAGCCTGAGAATGTACAGAAAGTTGTGATGATCTCTTGGATATGTGACATGTTCGCTTTGGGGTTTGATGTAAAGATGGGAATATCATTGTCATGGTTACGCAGTAATCTTCCCTGTCAGCTTACCTTCTCCTCATGTCTTCAGACTAAGAGACCAGCCACTCATACCTGGATGGTTTTAACACCTCTCCTCTAAGCATGGCCCCACCCCAGGCCCTATCAGGGAACCCTATATTAACCTGTGCACTGCAAGCCAGCAGTGCTGATCAACCATTGTGTATTCATTGTGTGTTTGGCTTCCTGGTTCCTGTTTGTGTGCTCTTCGTTTTGTCTCTGTTATCGACCTTGGCGTGTACCCGACTATTCTTGTCTGCTCATGACCCTGACCTTTTGGCGTGTCTCAGACTATCCCTGTTTGCCTGTGACCCTGAAACTTTGGCATGAACTCTGTTGTCCTTGTCTGCTTGTGGCCTCGACCTTGGCTTGTCCCTTACTATCTCTATCTGTTGCCTACTGTGGGCGTGAGCTAGGGGACCCTGGGGGTCGCGACCTGGAGCCAGTAGCAGCCCAGTCCATCCTCACCATTAGAGACTCTGATGAACACCTGCTGGCTCTTAGACTCCACACCCTAGGGAATCTAACCCCGGTGGGATCCGTGTTGGTGTTTTCCAGCGGCCCTGCCTTCCTTACCACCCTGACTCCCATCTGCAGCAGTCAGCCATTGGGTCCACTACCTTGCGGTGCACTCCTGATCCCAACGGTGTGCATCTGTCACCTAGCCTCAAGGTGACCTGACAGTTTGATCAGCCATGGACCCGGCTGATGTGCCGCTACCCGCAGATGATCTGTTGCAGGGCTTAGTTCGCAGACTTGAGACCCAGGTGATGCGATTCCTTCAGGATTTGGCATCCCGTTTTGAACAGGTTCAGGCCTCATTAGAACCCCTGGTTCAACAACCTCAACCGCTATCTGCTGCTGCACCAGTCGCAGCCACACATTCATTACAACTGCCAGCTCTGGCCCATTTCTCTGGGAACTCCAAGGCTTGCAGGGGGTTCCTTAGCCAGGACACAATTCATTTTGAACTTCAGTCCCAGAACTTCCTGACGATCAGCGAAATTAGCCTATATTATATCTCTCCTGTCTGGCGAGGTGCTAGCTTGGGCTGCCCCTCTGTGGGAACTGAATGATCCGGTGGTTTCTAGCCTGTCTGATTTCTTGAAACTTTTTCAGAATATCTTCGAGGAACTAGGTTGTGTCTCCTCAGCGGCTAGCGCTCTTTTACGTCTCCGTCAAGAGTCCGCTTCTGTGGGACAGTATGCTCTTCAGTTCCGTATCCTCACATCTTGAGCTGGAATAATGAGGCCTAGTTGCAACCTTTTTACATCCCTTCCTGCTGATCTGGACGGTGTCATCACCTTGTGTAACCAGATCGATATTCGCTTTTAGGAGAGGTCCCTGGAAAAAAACACGCCAGCACTCCCTGTTCCTTAGGCAGCCTGAGCTCCCAGTCCCTTATCTTCAATCCGAGGAACACCCCCTGCCTGCTGAGGAACCCTTTGCAGCTGGGCTGGGCCAAGTTATCTCCCGAAGAACGCGTTAGGAGTATTAGACCCTGAAATGTCACCTTCTCGTCTTCTCCTTTCTGTGCTCCTTCATGTCGGCGCTTCCTCTCGTTTGGTCTCGGCACATCTGGATTCCGGAGCCGCTGGCAATTTCATGGATTGGGAAACTGCATCTTCCATGAGACTTACCCTTTTGCCCCTTACAATGCCATTGGTGGTATTGGCAATTGATGGCACTGTTCTCCCAGGGGGCCCTATCCACTTCCAGACCCTCCCTGTTGAGGTGTCGGTAGGGACACTCCACCAGGAGTGGATATCCTTCCTTGTCTTACCTAAGGCTTCATCTCCTATCATATTAGGTCTTCCATGGTTACGGCTCCATTCTCTACACGTTGACTGGACTGCTGGACAGATCTTGACTTGAGGTTCCTCCTGTTCCTCCTCCTGCCTACTCAAGGTTACCCCAAAAGAGAAACTTCCTGTTGCCACCATCCCAGTATCTTCTGCTCTTCCCGCTGCATATAGCGATTTCTGGAATGTCTCCTGCAATAGTTGGGCTAAGGCACTCTCTGGGTCGTGTTACACTCTGGATGAGTAGCCCACCTGTGAACTTGAGCCGATCATTCACTCCAGTTTGCATGGCCATTTACCTTTGCCCATGCCAGGACCCCCTTGGACGCATACCCAGGCTTACTCGTCCACCAGTTCTACAGTCGCTACGCCCTGTGATGCGATTCTGGTGGTTGCTGCACCTGGCAATGCTGTTCAGTTGGTCTCTGCACCAGTTTAGCCTATTCCCAGTGAGCTTCCTGCTTCTTCTTATTCAGGACCTTCTGTAACCCATCCTCTCTCTACCTCGGTTTCGGTCTCTGAGGATAATCTAAAGTATGAGGTTAGTCAAGTTCTGGATTCCCGGCGCCGTAGAGGCATTCTTCAGTACCTCGTATGATGGGAAGGGTTTGGTCCTGAGGCGAGGTCTTGGATCACTGCATCTGAGATCTTTGCACCTCGTCTGTTGAGGTTTCATCTGGAGTTTCCCTTTAAGCCTGGGCCCAGGCGGGAGAGGCCTTATAAGAGGGGGGTACTGTCATGGTTATGCAGTAATCTTCTCTGTCAGCTTACCTTCTCCACATGGGTTCAGACTAAGAGGCCAGCCACTCACACCTGGCTGGTTTAATAACCTCTCCTCTAAGCATAGCTCCACCCCAGGCCCTATCAGGGAACCCTATATTAACCTGTGTACTGCAAGCCAGCGGTGCTGATCAACCATTGTGTATTCATTGTGTGTTTGGCTTCCTGGTTCCTGTTTGCCGTGTGCTCTTCGTTTGTCTCTGTTACCAACCTTGGCATGTTCTCGACTATTCCTGTCTGCTCGTGACCCTGACCTTTTGGCGTGTCCCCAACTATCCCTGTTTGCCTGTGACCCTGAACCTTTGGTGTGAACTCTGTTGTCCTTGTCTGCTTGTGGCCCCAACCTTGGCTTGTCCCTTACTATCCCTATCTGTTGCCTACTGTGGGCATGAGCTGGAGGACTCTGGAGGCTGTGACCTGGAGCCAGTTGCAGCCCAGTCCATCCTTACTACTAGAGAATTTGGTGAACACCTGCTGGCTCTTAGACTCCACGCCCTAGGGAATCTTACGCTCTAACCCTGGTGGGATCTGTGTTGGTGTTCCAGCAGCCCTGCCTTCCTTACCACACTGACTCCCATCCACAGCAGTCAGCCGTAGGGTCCGCTACCTTGCGGTGCACTCCTGATCCCAACGGTGTGCATCTGTCACCTAGCCTCAAGGTGACCTGACAATCATCTGCAAAATGTGCGGTGCATAGCTCTGTAGAGCCAACTCTGACCCCGTGAAGATTGGATTGGAAGAGTAGAAACCGGGAGAGGGGTTTGAGTGCTACGTTTAATAAAAGGGGAAAGGGCTGAGTACATAGTATGAATGAGGTGTAAGAATGGGCCTGTGAACCCAAATCTGGACAGAATGCAACCAATGGAAACTGACATTATCAAATGCTTTTTTAGCATCAAGTGTGATAACAGCAGGGGTTAGCCCTGACCATTGTCAGGACTGTCAGGACTTTCCTGATGTTTGGTGTGGCAGATCTTCCCTGAGTGAAACCCCCTTGAGAAGAGTGGATGAGGGAAGGCATAATGGGTGCTAGTCTGTTTGCCATTATTTTGGATAGGATTTTTCTGTCTAAATTTAATAGGGAGATCGGGCGGTAGGAGCCTGGGTCAGTGAGGTACTTGCCTTTTTGGGGATTAATTTCATAGGGGCCTGAAGACCTGAGGGTTAGATAGTGGTTCCTATCAAGAATTCCTTGGTTTACTGACGTCAGGGTAGGGACGATGATGTTTATGGAGAGTTTTAAAAACTCTGAAGTGTAACATTCAATGTAGCATTCAACTCAGATAAGAGTGTGTCATCTATGGTGGGTAGTGAGATTTTGTCTAAGAAGGATATCGCTGTAGCTTTGTCAGTGGGTTCAGGGCCATAAAGTGATGCATAGATTTGTTCTAATATTAGATTTATGTTTTTAGATGAAGTAGTAAGGTTTTCTGAGTCGTCATTTAAAGCAGTTATATGGCTTGTTACCATATTTGTGGTAGTTAAGATCAAGAAATGATTGATTCATTTTTTCCTGAGCCTCTGCCCACATATCAAATCGGTCTTTTGGAGCTTGCCATACTTCCCGGTGTGTTGGCGAGTTGTCTTGTGTTAGATTGGCTTGAGCCGTGCGTAAAGCTTTGCTCGCCTCGCAGTATTCTCTGGAGACCCTTTTCTTGTAGTGAGAGGCAGAGGAAATAATCTTTCCCCGCAAGACTGTTTCCCAACTTACCAGAACAAATTGGGGTTGTCACAGTGCTCTGAGTTAGTAGAAGAGTATTCCTTCCATGTGTCGCTAATGATCTGTTAGAGGTCCCTATCATGAGCCAGATAAGATGGAAAGCGCCAGATCTTGGCGAGACTTTGTGTGATTAGACCTGTTAAGTTTATCGAGATTGGCGCATGGTCCGATATGGCTTTGTCATGAATGCACGAGTCAGAGGCGTGTCCGAGAAGGAGGGAGTTCAGGAAGGTGTAGTCTATCCTGGACAGTGAGTTGTGAGGAGGGGAGAAGAAGGTATACTATTTTCCTCCTGGGTGTTGCAATCTCCAGAGGTCCACTACTTGTAGACCATCTGCAAACTGTTTCAGGTGTGTAGGCAAGTTCAAGGGGGATAAAGTATGTTTTCCCGGTGATCTATCTTCCCTGTTGTCAAGAACTGAATTTAAATCCCCAGCTACCAAGAGAGAGAGGTGTATAAGCGGAGCTAAGCTAGAGGTTAAATTATGGAAGAAAGTTTTGGAAGGGGAATTAGGAGTGTATACATTGGATATAACGCACTCTCGGGCAGATGTTTTGAGCCTGACCGTGAGATTTCATCCCTTATTATTTTCCTGTGCTGAAATAACTTTGCCAAGGAAGGTTTTTGTAAATTAGGAGGAGGACCCCCACTTTACCCTTCACTGCTGACGACCCGAGCACCTGTCCAACCCATAGTTTACGCATGTGAGTGAAGTCAGATGTCGTAAGGTGTGTTTCCTGTAGCAGCGCTATATCTGCTTTTAGGCGTTTCAAATGGCAAAGAACAGCAATACGCTTATTGGGTGAGCATAGCCCTTTAACATTACAGGAGACTATTTTCATGGAGTGTTGTTTATTGTGAGGGGTTTTACTAGCATGTTAAAAATCATAAAGGGGTGTATCAGGAGTTGTAAATGAAATGCGACTAGGGTATTACTGTTGAACCAAGGATTGGGTGGGGTGTAAGGGAGTCTTATGCCCTGTACACACGGTCGGATTTTCTGACGGAAAAAGTGCGATCAGGTTGTGTTGTCGGAAATTCCGATCGTGTGTTGGCTCCATCTGACTTTTTCCGTCGGAATTTCTGAGAGCAGGATATAACATTTTCCGACAAAAAATCCAATCGGTTAAATTCCGATCATGTGTACATAAATCCGACACACAAAGTGCCACGCATGCTCAAAATAAATTAAGAGACGAAAGCTATTGGCTACTGCCCCGTTTATAGTCCCGTCATACATGTTTTACGTCACCGCGTTCAGAATGATCAAATTTTCCGACAACTTTGGGCTACCATGTGTATGCAAGACAAGTTTGAGCCAACATCCGTCGGAAAAAATCCATGGATTTTGTTGTCGGAATGTCCGATCAATGTCCGATCGTGTGTGCAGGGCATTAGAGAGTGGGGTCTGGACTGGAGAACCAAAAAAAATTAGGGATTAAAAAACAAATCAAACAGAAACATACCCAGAGAAGCCTGGACTTCGCTTTTTTCTATATGTATAGTCAACCCAAACGAACAGCGTTTAAAAATAGTTCTCGCCCGCGGACTGAGACACAAGCCATCCTCCAGGAAGATTTGAGTAATGGAGAGGCAAAGGGTGGACAGACAAGATTTACATTGCCCTTAGATAGAGGGGGTTGGGCCATCCCACAGTAAGGTTGTGCATGCCTGTGGAGAACAACAACTACAGAGGAGACAACGATAACTATGATATAACATGAACATCAAACATTGATAAGCAGCGGTCTGAACCAGAGCCAGCAAGGCAGTAATATCAAAAGAACCTGATAGGAGTAGTTAGCAGGGTGGAGGTTCTAGGTTTGTTGTGACCAGAAGGGTAAGAAGAGCGAAAATTTTTGTCTGGGTCTTTTCCTGGGTTGTGTTGATCTCTTAGTTCAGCCATGCGTGATGGAGTTGGGGGTGTGGAGGTATCCAGCGGGATATGGAGATAGGCTTTCATGTAGTGCATTGCTTTGTTGGGATGAGAGAAGGATTTGGGATCATTCTCTCATCCCAACAAGTACCGTCTGATAAGCCAGGGTGAATTTACCCCTTTCTGGAAGAGAGCAGCGCATATTGGTTGAAATGTTTTGTGTCTCCGAGAGACTTCTTTAGAACAATCCATGAATAGCAGTAGCTTGTGACCATCAAGTTGCAGCGATTTTGAATTTCTGAAGGATCTCAGTATAATAACTCTGTCGAAGTAATTCAGGTAGTGTACTATGATGGGTCGTGGCGTGTGTCTGTCATTAGACGGGGTCCCCAGCCGGTTGGCCCTCTCCAATGTGCATGGAGTTGTTATGCCCAGAACACTTGGTATGCATGTGGTGCAAATGTCCTGGAGAGCTTCTGCATTTATGGTCTCCAGAAGACCAATAACCCTGAGGTTATTGCGTCGTGAGCAATTTTCTAAATCACCCAGTTTATCTAGGATGAATTGTTGGGCTTGCATTGACTGTTGTTCAGATGTGAAGGTCTAGTTCATCCCCTATGTCTGACACATGGTGCTCCAGCTCAGAGAGCCGTTTAGCATAGTCTCCCATCTCCTTCCTGAACTGAGTTATCCCTGCAGCTATAGCTCTGTCAACCGCAACTGTAATGGTGGGAGACAGGAGAGCTGTGACTGCTTGTGCCAGTCCTGCATATTGCTCCTCAGTTGGGGGAGGTGCCGCGGCCATAGGAAGAGCAGTGTCCATCATGGCTAGGATTGCAGCTCCGTCCGCCATATTGGAAGTGTGTGGGTCCGACGGGGGGAGCTCAAAGTGAGTTGCTGCGGGCGCTCCAGAGGAGCAATGGACTACAAATATGTCCATCCATGCCATTTCCTGAGCAAGTGCAGGGGAGGTGGAGGTTGCTCACCATTCACGGGTGCTGGGAGGCTGGTTTTGTATGCCGCTGTACCCGGAGCTGCTGTTCCACATGCCTCTACATGTGGCTCCGGAACCGGAAGTATGTGTGGGTATTGGATGAAAGAAAAACTGTCCTTAGTAATCCAATAAAAATTAGGAGAAACAAAGCCAGTAAATGGGATTAGAAAAAATATGGTCATGGATTAGACCTTCAGGAGACCAGCATTGTTGTCAATCAAGAATGAAATACACTAGTGACTGTATCCAGGGGTCATTGTCCCCAAGCTTCCACAAATGTGTTGTATTAAAAGGGAAGTTCCAGCTGTGATATCCAATGTACAGTACAGCAAAAGCCTAGACACATAATGCCAAGATCTATGGTGGTCCAGAGGAGGTACAAGTATGTTCCTAGTGAAAGTAATTGGCTCTTGGAGTTAAATTGGAATGGTGTACATCAAGAGCAACAACTAGAAAAACCTCCCTCACACCATAGGTGGATACAGTTTGATAATGGATGGCATATCCGTATATGTTGTGTAGACCAGATGATGTAAGTACAGGGTTGTATGTGACAGCTCCCTCAAGTACTCAAGTAACAGTCACAGATAAATGAAACAGGACTAGGCTGGTCCCTTGGAGGGTTAAGAAGGGCTCGCAGGTTTTTTTGGTTTTTTTGTTTTTTTAAAATAGTCTGACTAGGTTGGTCTGACTGTGTTAGGTAGATATATGTGTGTTTAAAACTCGGGAAGTATAGAATACGCCCGTAGTATAAGGAGTGGCTGAGTGGACGCCCAATTTTTGGGGAAGATATTGAAAAGTGCACTTATAATAACATGTTCATATAATGTAACTTTATTATTGCCACTGTATATATAAGATTTTGCTTGTTTTCTTTTAGGTACCACCGTAAGTATTTACAGTATTAGAGAATTAGAGAATTAGAGATAAGTGTATGATATATATGTGTATGACAACTGAATGTAAAGTACTGTATTGATTTAGAGGATTTTTTTGTTAAGGTATTACACATATATGCACTAAATGAACCACATAAGGCGAGAACCTGATTGTAGTGAGATAGCACCCGCTTGCCCACATTGCACTTTTGGTTTACTGTTCCTTAGTGTTGACAGGACGTGGATCCTGCTCACCACTAGACCAACCGGGTTTTCATACCGACTTGGTGCTAGGGGGGTTTATCCTGCTACAAGAAGGGGTACCCTATACCGAGTACTAAGGGTTAACCTTCATAGCTATTTCAGCCCCACTGCCATAAGAGACCAAGGGACTTACTCCCAAGTCAGGGAACAGATTATAGCACAAACAGGTTGCTTTCATCTCTGTCCCTGTACTAGACACACACTACCAAGGTTATTAGATGGGGAATTCTGCGGCTACCCAGACCATGGCCAACCCATCCCCCTATGAGTATGTTAAAAACACACTACCGGGGTCACAGGTAGAACCGTTTTGGACACAGGTCAGAGAGAGGTGCCAACAATTGGGGATACATGACCCGGGGCCAGTAGGTCCCTGTTCTGAAGACGAGTGGAAGGAAGTGAGCAAGGTGTGTCAGGTACACAAGCACTCCTACCCACCTGGGAAATGGGAAGACACCCAGTATATGAAAGATTGTTACAAAATATGGAATAAATGCCTAGCCAAATATAAAACAAAGTATGTAACTAAAGCCCCCACACCAAAACCTGTAAATTCACCCGCCTTATCACAGCAACCCGAAGCACCCCCCCCTTATGTGATGGTTAAACAGGAGGATGGAACATTGGGTCCATGTCTTCAGCTGTATCCATCTTTGGATCCAGCAGTATTGGCTACCATGGTATATGGGGCAGCTGATCGGGCACAAGTTACACGATGGGAAAACGAAAGTAGGGACAGGGAAGAGGAAGTCCGGGCAGAAGGTATACGTAGGAGGGAAGAAGAGAGGATTAGGAGGTTGGATCCGAAGGAAAGGGAATTAGAAGAGAAGTTAAAAGAGCTTAAGAAGAGAAAGGAGGAATTAGAGGAGAAAATGTCTAAGAGGGAGGAAGAGCTAGAACATTACAAAAGAGAGCTAGATAAGAGGGAGGGTGAAATAAGAGAGTATTCTGCGATAACAAAGGAAGAAAGGGATGGAATGTCCCTGGAAAAGGGAGAAGAGGAAGGAGTGAGGAAGTTAAGCCCCAGGGAAAAGGAATGGGAGGAGAAACAGAAAGAATTTAATAAAAGACAGCAGGAAGAGGAAGAAAGGATACAAAGGAAAAGGGAAGATTTAGAGGCGTACGAGAAGAAACTAGAGAAAGAGGCAAGAAGGATAAAGGAAGCTGAGGAAAAGATAATTTCACAGCCATCCACCACACTCAGAAGCCAAACTAAACCGGCCATAAGCCAGAAACCCCCACAGGAGGAAAGGGAGCAGGGAAAGCAGGGTGAATCCTCTACTGAGGAAAGAGAAATAGAAATGGAACAGGAAACTCTAGGTGCCACCTTTAAAGCACCACTTATGCATATAGGGGAGACGGTAGTCCATATTCCCCTACCCCTAGGCACACTGTCAAAAATAAAGGAGTTATGCCACAGCCCAAAGAAAAGCCCTAGGGAGGCTGGCGCTTTCCTTGCAAAATACAGTGCAGGGACGAGCCTGGATAAAGAAGATATAGCAGGGATTCTTAGTATAGTTGACCCTGACAGTCCAGAAGGGCATCCCGTAGATGCCTTATGGACAGCCCACATAGAAGAAAATAAAGATTGGGTGTCTTTTTGGAAAGGTATGGGGAATCATTGGTCTACTATATACAAGGGTTCATCTGCACTTCAGGAACTTATCCTAGCAAAGCAGGGACCGAAGGAAAAATTCTATGAATTTTGTACCCGGGTATATGGTCTGTGGAAAGCAGTAGATAACGCCAACCCCCAATTGTTCACCACCACCATTATGGCTGGTGGCGATACGAAGGTGACACAGTTGCTTAAATTCACTAATCCAAAATGGGCAGAACAACCCCCAGATGAATTTATGAAAGATGCTAGGTCACGAGAAACATCAGGGGTATTTGAGCAGAAGGGTGGCATTTTTCCCTCCCTGACACCAACCCAGACTCTGCCAACTGGTGGGACCCCGCCCACCCACATAATGACAATGCAACCTTATCCACCAATGCAATCTTATCCCCCAGACCAGGCTTACCCACCAGACCAGGGGTGCTTTAACTGTGGGGAACTGGGGCACTGGAAGTCCCAATGTCCCTACAGAACTAGGACAAACGCCCAGAGAGGAAGAGGTAGGAATCTTAACACCACCCCCCGTCGCCTTCAGGATATCAGGTATCCTCACCCACCACAACCCCAACCACCCCCACCACAACCCCAATACCAGCCTCAGCCTAATAGACCACCCTCACGCATCCCGATGCAGTGGCCATCCGCTCGGCGGACACCACAATAGGGATGCCAAGAGTATGTCCCGTCCCTCAGCCTTGTGTGTTACAATCCATCATGGAAAAGTCTTCCGCAGGTACTATTGCGGGTAGACAATCACCTGATATGTCTACTTTTGGATTCAGGGGCTACATTCAGTAGTTTGAATGATGCCATATATGACACACCGCACTGCACTGAGGGAAACTCTATTGGTATAAATGGGACATCAGTTACCCACCCCATCACTCCACCATTGCCCGTGGCCACTCCAGAAGGGCAGGAACTGTGCACCCAGAGTTTTGCTGTCCTTGTGGATTGTCCAGTATCTTTAATGGGGAGGGACCTACTCTCAAAACTGAATATCACCATTAAATTTGACAGAGGGGGCTCCCTCACGGCCAGCTCACCGTTCTGCGATTTACATGCTCCAAAGAGACACACTTTCAGGGGACTCTTTGCATCATTGCCACCCACTCTAGAAACACATGCTATATGGGCAGACAACAAAGGGAGTGTGGGTTTTATTAACTGTACACCTTACACACCACAAATGCGTCCAGACGCTGAGGTACAATATCACAAGCAATACCCCCTGCCACTTGAAAAAATTGAAGGCATCACACCATTAATCAATGATTACATAGCAAAAGGGATTCTGAAACACATTATAAGCCCCTGGAATACACCAATCTACCCTGTGAAAAAGGCGAATGGGGAATGGAGGCTTGTACAGGACCTAAGGGCCGTCAACAAGCAGGTTATACCTCTGCCACCTTTGGTAGCAGATATTTCTTTTATCTTTTTGAAAATACCTGCTGATTCCCTTTGCTACACAGTAGTAGACCTGACGAACGCATTCTTTAGCATCCCGATCGATGATGGGGTATTGCCCATGTTTTCATTCTCATGGGGGAGGGGAAAACAGTTGACCTGGTCAAGATTACCGCAGGGGTACGTGGACAGTCCAGCAGCCTTCTCCATGGTCCTTAATGAGACAATTAAGTCATGGACTGCTGAGCGCGGGTCGGTGCTAATACAGTATGTGGACGACTTGCTCCTGTGCAGTCGATCTGCTGAAAATTGTGCGGTCGATTCCACATCTCTGTTACATCACCTGGCCAGGTCTGGCCACCTAGCATCGCGGAAGAAGATACAATGGTGTCAAAGTCAGGTAGAATACCTGGGATGCATTCTGAAGGAGGGAACCAGGCTGGTATCCCCCAAACGTGCCGCAGCCCTGCAGGCTCTCAGTCCTCCAAGAGACAAAGCAACTTTGCTCTCATTTTTGGGCGCAATCGTATATTGCCGCCAATGGATCCCAGATTGTTCATATTATGATGGCATTCTGAGGGAGGCTACTGTGTCCACTGCCCCAAAGACAGTAGATTGGACAACAGAAAGGCTCTGTGCTTTTCAGGCCTTGTTACAAAGTCTGACTCAGGCCCCCGCCCTGGGATTGGTAGAATATGGCAAACCCTTTCAATTATACTGTGTGGTATCGGGAAATTCTTTTGCTGCGGTTTTGACACAGCAACATGGAACCGGGTACCGACCAGTCTCCTATCTCTCAAAAAAGTTGCCTACCCAAGTACAGGGGATGCCATCTTGTCTACAAAACCTTGCTGCTTGTGCTATGGCAGTTCAGGAGGCTAGCAAATCAGTATTAGGCCATGAACTGACTCTCTACACTACTCATTCAGTAACTCACCTCCTGCAAAACATGAACACACAGCATATGACAGCACAAAGGCTTAGTGGGTATGAGATCACACTTCTGAATACTGATAACCTCACCCTCAAACACGCACCACCAAGTAATCCCACTGTCCGTCTTTTACACTCTTTGCTCAAGCTACCACGAGACCCTGATCAGAAGCACAATTGTGTTGAACAGGTTGCAGCAATAACCAGCCCTCGCCCAGATCTCACTGACATTCCCCTACCAGGAGTACAGGACGTCTTCATAGACGGCAGTTGTTCTCGCCCCTCTGATGCAACATTCCTGACAGGGTATGCCATTGTCCAACTACCTGATGTGGTGTTGGAAGCAAAAGCCTTACCACCCTCCTCGGCACAGGTAGCAGAATTGGAGGCACTCACAAGAGCTTGCATACTTTTCTCTGATGAGGAGGTAAACATCTACACAGATAGTAGGTACGCTTTTGGCGTAACGCACGACTATGGCGTAATCTGGGCGAATAGAGGATTTAAAACCGCTGACAACAAGTCAATTGCTAACTCTACGCAAATTAAAGCACTCCTGCAAGCGATTCTTCTCCCAAAGAGGATAGCGGTCATCAAGGTAAAGGCACATTCATCAGATAACAGCAGAGTTTCCAAAGGAAACGCTCTGGCAGACAGAGAAGCAAAAAAAGCCGCTGCCCTATACATTGGTCAGCCAGCCCCCACAACAATGTTTTTCAAAGAACATTTTACATCACCCAACTTTAAAACCGTTGTGGCACAAATACAGGGATTAGCTACAGAGGAGGATGTTTCTTTTTGGGTCAAGGATGGCTTGACCAAGGACCAAGAAGGTCTTTGGTCAAAAGAGGGGAAGATATTGGGCATACCAGAATCAAGCAGTGTTCTCATACTTTCCTATCTCCATGGTCCAGGACATATAGGTACCACCGCCCTAACAAACATATACACAAAGTCTTTCTGTACAAACAACTTAAGTAAACAGGCAAAACTCCTCACCAGCAGTTGTCTGACCTGTGCACAAAACAATGTCCAAGGGAAAAATCATGGATTACATGGCCACCTGCCCCCACCCCTGGGTCCCCTAACAGATTTGCAAATAGACTTCACACACATGCCCAAACAAAAAGGCAATTTGAAATGCCTTTGCGTGATCGTATGCAAATGGTCAGGTTGGGTTGAAGGTATTCCGTGTACAGGTGAGACTGCTAAAATTGCTGCCAAATGCTTACTGAACCATTGGGTTTGTAGGTTCGGAATACCAACGGCCATATGGTCAGACAGAGGGCCTGCCTTCAGCTCCTCTGTCACACAGACTTTAGCTAAGCTACTAGGCTTACAGTGGAAATTGCACATCCCTTACCACCCACAAAGTGCAGGAGTAGTGGAAAGAATGAATAGGAACATTAAAGACAAGTTAAAAAAGGCTACGGGGGGCACCATGAAAGGATGGTTGGATTACCTTCCTTCTGTCCTATTTCAGATCAGAACAACACCACATGCTAGAACAAAACTCTCGCCCTTTGAGATTTTGATGGGAGTTCCTGCAAACATAGAGCTGCCCCTCTTAGATCAAAACACTGACATTAACATCTATTCTCAACAGGAAATGTACGTGAAAAATCTGGTAAGTATGCTACAGGATATGAACGAACAAGTCTCTGTCACCTTTTCTCCTCTTTCAACAGAACCTACTCATCCCTTCATCCCAGGAGACAAAGTACTGGTGAAACAACTGGCACACAAAAAGAAGGTTGGACCCATTTTCTCTGGACCTTGGAAGATAGAGAAGGTTTCCAGAACTGCTGTACTGACCGATCTAGGAAACACCTGGATCCACGCCAGCCGGTTAAAGAAGTGTCCACAGCAACCCCAGACCCTCCTCCAGCATCCCAAGACTTCTCTCTTCAGGAACAGCGACCAGATTTGGAGGACATTCAAGAAGGCATAAAACAAATCTCTCTGGACGACGAGACGAATCCCCCACCAACAAGAAGAAACGAGTAACAGAACTTTGCACACAGTACCTGACAAAATGATTTCTACCTTTGTGTCAGGAAAAACATTATGCCTCTGGACATGTCTGATTCTGATAGTATTCCTACCTACTTGGTTAATAGCGAATTGTGTGTACCATCCAGAAGGTTTAGGGCTACTAAAAGGGATATGTGGAAATGCCCAGACAGCCAAAGCACCTAGTATAAAATATAAAAGAAGTATGTCCCCCAATGAACCCCCTTCAGATTTCACTGACAAGATGTTGTTGTTAAAGTTTAAGTACAGTTATGCACAAAAGTCTGGTTTTGAGAAATGTTGGATATGCAGCAAACTCCACCCTAGTACAGCCAGGATCCCGTTGATGGCCATTCCCTTAAACATCACTCCTTTTTTGAAGGGAACTCCCCCCATAGTTCTTGCCAATGTCATAAGAAAAAGTCCCAACAAGCCCCTCAGTTTTCAAATTGTGGGCAGGAGCCACGCTCCAGATTGGTGTTTCATACTGGGAAACATTTCCAGGGGAGCTGAGGTGTGCAAATGGTCAAAACTTAATGTCTCCATGGCTTCCCTTACCAATAACTCACTTTTTCGCACCTCAGACCCTGTGATAAATGCTACCATCTATGACCTTTTTAATTCTAGTTCCCACTCTACGGTCGCACAGTTACTAGCTCTGCTGATGGCATCTGGTCATTCAAAGGGTGCAAGGACCATTGTTAGTCAACGACCCTTGGCATTAGGTAACACAACCTACATCTGTTGTGGCAAGCTCTGTTACCCATGGATTCCTGAAGAACCCCAGGGGTGGTGTTACCTTGCTAAAATAGTTCCTGTAATGGGAGTAGTGGGGGATAATGGGCAAGGACACCTACTTAAAGCTAGCACCCACCCAAGATACCCTCTAAAACATCTTGGAAAGAGAGAAATGTTCCTAGAAAAAGATATGACCTGGGCTTGGTTTCCTTCCTGGACAGGTTGGGGAATAGATTTGATGAAGAAACTAAATAACTACACCTCAATCATTGATGAGATCTTGGAAAAGGACTCTGATGACATCTCAAAATTAAACCTAGAAACCAGAGCAATTAGAAAACAGCTAGGGTTACATGACTTGGCTATAGAAAGCATGAGTGCAGCCCTCACTGGCCTCTGTGAAATTACTGAGGACTATGAATGCTGCACTTGGATACACAACACGAGTATCGAGATCCCTGATTACTATGACATTATTGCACAACACAGAAAAGAGGTAAACAAGCTACAACAGGATGCAAGGGATATTGGGAAAACATGGGACCCTTTCTCTACCGGGTTCAGTTTGGGAGGTCTCACTTCATGGTTGAAGAACACTGCAATGACAATTTTTACCATACTGCTTTTCATATTGTTCTTGTATGCATGCTTCATGTTACTTAAATGCCTCTGCAAAAAGGGTAGCGAAGCACATTCCGAAACCATGAAGCTGACTTCCATTTCCAGAGATCCCACGGTATGGTACGAGAACCAGGAAAATGAGGCCGGGGGATATGAATCCTTAAGGCGTGACGAAAAGGTAGAATGACCATTTCGATGATATCGAATGGTCAAAGGGAGGATTGTAAGGAGATTCCATAATACATTGCATTAATGATTGATTATTGATTTTACCCTGAGGATATAAGTTCAGGATTGCTTATCTGCTTAATGATTTATATTTCAGTGAATGTGACAAATTGTATCTCATGACAGTATTACTTAATGACTGAATTATCTCATTGCAATATCACCCTGTCTGTCTATTCCTGTTTGATGTCTTCATCTGAGGAAACATCTGTTTGTGGTTTTTATCTCTGTACACTGTTGCTGGGTATGAAAGGCCAGCAAAGGCCAGAATTAGCTTTTTTAGGAACTTGTGGTTGGGCACCTCATGGTCAGCAGACGATAACAGAAAGTAAGGAATCAATGACCTATTAGCTTGAACTATAGAGGTTAACATTAAGGTCACAAGATGAAGACATTACTAATATATGGAAAATCACAAGATTAAGAAATTACTAATATGCTAATGAACATTTATGTGTATTATTTTGATTGGCCCCCAAATGGGGCAGAGTCTTGTAGAGGCACAGCATAAAACGGCAAACCATTCAATAAACCATTGTAATCATTCAGCACGTACTTCGTGTGTATGTGTAATTGATTATCCGCCGGCGAGGACCTCCACTGAGCCATCTCAAGAGCCTAGGCCACAAGGAGAAGTCGGGCGCCAAACACTTATCAGTCATGTTAGTGATAAGAAGTCCTTCAATCCTTGGGCTGGTCATCTGACAAAAGGTCCCATCTGTAAGTATAAATTCTCCATAGGTTGAATGGTGTAGGAATTACAACAGTTTGTATATGTGCCTCCCATTTTTTCAGGGACCGAAAGTAATGGGACAGATTAACAATCATCCATCAAACTTCCACTTTTTAATATTTGGTTGCAAATCCTTTGCAGTCAATTACAGCCTGAAGTCTGGAACTCATAGACATCACCAGACGCTGGGTTGCATCCCTGGTGATGCTCTGCCAGGCCTCTACTGCAACTGACTTCAGTTCCTGCTTGTTCTTGGGGCATTTTCCCTTCAGTTTTGTCCTCAGAAAGTGAAATGCATGCTCAATCGGATTCAGGTCAGGTGATTGACTTGGCCATTGCATAACATTCCACTTCTTTTGCTTAAAAAAACTCTTTCTTTGCTTTCACAGTATGCTTTGGTTCATTGTCCATTTGCACTGTGAAGCGCCATCCAATGAGTTCTGAAGCATTTTGCTGAGTATGAGCAGATAATATTGCCTGAAACACTTCAAAATTCATCCTGCTGCTTTTGTCAGCAGTCACATCATCAATAAATACAAGAGAACCAGTTCCATTGGCAGCCATACATGTCCACGCCATGACACTACCACCACCATGCTTCACTGATGAGGTGGTATGCTTTGGATTAGTTCCTTTCCTTTTCCATACTCTTCTCTTCCCATCACACTGGTACAAGTTGATCTTGGTCTCATCTGTCTATAGGATGTTGTTCCAGAACTGTGAAGGCTTTAGATGTTGTTTGGCAAACTCTAATCTGGCCTTCCTGTTTTTGAGGCTCACCAATAGTTTACATCTTGTGGAGAACCCTCTGTATTCACTCTGGTGAAGTCTGATCTTGATTGTTGACTTTGACACACATACACCTACCTCCTGGAGAGTGTTCTTGATCTGGCCAACTGTTGTGAAGGGTGTTTTCTTCACCAGAGAAAGAATTCTTTGTCATCCACCACAGTTGTTTTCTGTGGTCTTCCGTGTCTTTTGGTGTTGCTGAGCTCACAGTGCATTCTTTCTTTTTAAGGATGTTCCAAACAGTTGATTTGGCCACACCTAATGTTTTTGCTATCTCGCTGATGGGTTTGTTTTGTTTTTTCAGCCTAATGATGGCTTGCTTCACTGATAGTGACAGCTCTTTGGATCTCATATTGAGAGTTGACAGCAACAGATTCCGAATGCAAATAGCACACTTGAAATGAACTCTAGACCTTTTATCTGCTCCTTGTAAATGGGATAATGAGGGAATAACACACACCTGACCATGGAACAGCTGAGCAGTCAATTGTCCCATTACTTTTTGTCCCTTAAAAAGTGGGAGGCACATATACAAACTGTTGTAATTCCTACACTGTTCACCTGATTTGGATGTAAATACCCTCAAATTAAAGCTGAAAGTCTGCAGTTAAAGCACATCTTGTTCGTTTCATTTCAAATCCATTGTGGTGGTGTATAGAGCCAAAAAGATTAGAATTGTGTCGATGTCCCAATATTTATGGACCTGATATCATTTCAATCACCAATTGGCAAACTAAATACAATGACTATAATAGCATTTACTAATCGGAAAAACCACCAATATAGATTCAGAATTACAGAGACACAAGGCAGGTTATATCCTAAATAGGTACCCTTCGACTCAGGTTTTAAATTTTATTAAATCTTTATCTATACAATTAAAATGATGATCCAGCGAGTTATGAAAAAAAACATGAATTCCACTATATACATTTAAGGAAAGGTACAAAGCTTAGACTCTCATTCAGGCCAGGTGCCTTGGTAGGCTATGATTCCCAGATCCATCTGGTTTTGCACTGGAGAACTCTTTAATCAAAGTTGCTTCCCCTTGGGTCCCAAGGTACCACCTCCAGAACCCAACATTGTAGGCAACTGGGATCTCTATTATGCTGTAGGCTTACATGTCTTGCTAAAGGTGCTTTTAAGTGATATGTGTCTAGCTCATAAATGTGCTTCTAAAATACTGGCCTGATGATTTTGCCAAAATAGAACGACTTACAGGAGCAAACAATAACATATACAACTCCCAAAGTATTACAGGTGACCTTCTGTCTACATCTCAATATTCTACATCTCAATATTCTATTCTCAATAACATTGAGTCTGCCCAATCCGAGGGCATGCCCCCCCAGTGTGCAGTGGTGCACGCCCGCCTGCAGGAGCCAACGTACAATGATGGCGCAGGGGAGCTAACCTGCCGCAGTACAACTGCGACAGGCAATCCTTAAGCAATTAAAGAGCGAGCCCTCCTATATACAAGTTGTGGTCTCTGTGAGGCAAATTTGCTCACTGAAATATCCTCTCTCAAAAGGTGCCAGTGTGAGGAACAAATGTCCCTCACCCCATCCACCCTCTGTGAGTATTGTAGATAAAGTCTAGTAATGTCTGTACCTTTATTGTCCATCTCCACTTGTTTAAAGATAAGGGACTCACGTGTACTGTCCCTGGCTCTAATATATGCCTTTGTGGGACACTTTTTGCCTCTATCCTGAAACCAATCTCTTAGGACTTTTGTTTCCTTTTCAAAATCCATCTGGTCTGTGCAATTGCGGCGTGCCCTTAAATACTGGCCAGTAGGTATATTCTTTATTAAGGAGTTAGGGTGGTAACTTCCTGCATGTCATAGACTATTCTTTGCCATTTTTTTACAATACAGTTTAGTTCTCACATGACCCTCTTTAGTTAACATTATCGTCAGATCCAGAAATGTAACACTATCCCCATTATAATCACATCTAAATTTAAGATTATAGGGATTGCATTCCAAACCTTCCGTGAATTCCCTTAGTTCCTCCTCAGATCCTGAACACACCTTTTTAAGCTTCAATATGTATATTCACACAATCCCTGAGGATATAGCAGCTGGGTGGTACAAAAATATATATATATATAAAAAATATATATATATATAAAAATTGCACATATATATCAATTAACAAATATATAGAAAATATAAGTTGACAATATGGTAACAGTTGGGGATGTAGTTGTACCTTAGGACCTATGTCTAAACCTGATTATAAACTCTGTATATGATATGATCTAAAAACCTTCTCCAAATTAAGTGTATACTGAATCAATATACTTGCTGTTCCACTTTGAACCAGCAGGGGGAGCTCCGTTCATTATTAATGATGTGAACGAACTGTATCTGGAGAGCGCCTTCATAATGATTGTACAACTAATTGGATATGTACATCAAACATTTATTTCTTTATTATATGACAAATAGAAGATTAACCTGCATTACACATATCCCAAACTTAACTTTTCATTAAGCATAGTTACATTTAACCCTGCAATATAAGGGGGAGGCTGAATATGAATGCCCTCTCCTCCTATAAAATCTAGCAGAGGGAAGAGTGTGACACCGTTGCTGAGGACGTCATGTGACGAAGCGCGCACAACGGCATCACGCTCTGTCAGTCTGCTCTAGGGCATACGAGGGAGGAGGACGCTGCTTAGCAGCTGGTGCTTATACACCTCCACTGCACTGTTTATGCCTGACTGGAGGGACTGCTTTACTTGTCTATTTAGCCTGGTATTTATGCTGTCCTACTTAACTTGGACAGTAACATACAACAGTACCTGGACTTTCCTTTACTTTGTCATTTTCCATTTTTTATTTTTTTGTCATTTTGGGTACTTTTAAATTTTAGTATATTTTTTTCCTCTGATTTTTTAATTTTTTAATTTTTTGTTAAGTATTTTTGCTTTAATCATACCTATTATGGTTAAATATCCCCGGATTGCGGGTATATAAAGTTTTAAATAAAGTGGTCAAACTTTATTACGCTATGGAAGCTCTCCTTTTTTTACAACATATGAGGGGAAGCAACACCTCCAAGGATTGGAAAGCATAGGAGACATCCAACATAAAACACAGCAGCAAGGCGATCCATCCCCCAATTCAGGCGGATTACCCCGGTGCGGATTCTGGTAGCTGATTATCTGATAGACGGAATAAGTGGAGTGACCCAGCGAATTACACCATAAGCATCATACCCCTGGGGGGTTTTGGGAGTTGGTGAGTAAGCAACCAAAAGGGGGAGCACGAGAGTCACCAGACAAATTGTTGGAGCACACAAGTCACCTGTGGTAACCTGAATAAATTATATAACAGCAATATATGGGACTGTTGCAATATATGTTGACGTTTTAATTGTTGGATTTCCTGGTCTGCTATATCTGGTTTGCTCTATGTAATATAATATATGTTGATCATGCATATGGTATCAGACTAGGACAACACAATATCTATATATTAACGCAGTGCTATATGGTTATCAATAAATGCACAGTATGGAATGCAGCTTCTGGCTTCCTTCCCAAACGCTGTAGGACCCAGTAAGCTGTGCGACACTTTTTGTTTATTGTAAATTCCATAATATATGATTAGTGGGTTCATACTTATCGTAGGACCACCCATATTGCAAAGGGGGTTCATACATACTGCACACCTAAGATTTATGAACACAAGTAGGGAGTGCTATACTTTAGGCTATCCCAGTGTACAACTATTTTTAGGTAGCGCCAATATACCCAAACAATTTTTATTTTAAATCTCTGGCAAGGAACCTGTATAGGAACTTTGTATAAGGGAGGCAGCAACCTTAGTTTCTGAACCCATATACTTATCCTAAAGCACGGTTTTCTGGTTCATATACCTCCTCAGATCCTGACCACAACATCAGGACGTCGTCGTTGATGTACCTATACCAGGAAAAAATCCTGGACAGGTTCATTGATGATGCCACTCCCTCATTAAATAACCAGGTTTCCCAGACCCACAAACAGATGTAGGCATAATCTGGGGCACACTTGGTGCCCATAGCCGTGCCCTGGGACTGGCAAAAGAATGTGTCATTGAACTTGAATTTGTTCATTTTAAGGAGGAATTCCAGAAGATCCACAATCCATCTATTGTGGACTCTCTTTGTAAGTGGCCTGCTATTCAAGATTTTGTTGATGGTTTGTAAGCCTCTAGTGTGGGGGATATAGGAGTAAGGTGCCTCTATATCCACAGTAACCAATATGGTATCAGGGGCAATACAAGAACATGTAATAATGTAAGCAAGTGTGACATGTCTTTTACATATGAGACTTGATTGGTAACGAATGGCTGCAAAACCCTATCTATATACTCACTCACCTTCTCTGTAAGTGCTCCCACCCCTGAAATAATCAGGCGACCAGGGGGGTCACTCACGATTTGTGAACTTTTGGAAGTGCATAAAACACTGGTATTTTTGGATGTTCTACTTTAAGGAATTCAACCGTCTCTTTGTCAATCAAACCATTAAGGGGGGCCTGGTCAATGAGCTCAAACAATTTTTTAACATCCCTTTCAAGATTGATGCTAGGAATAGGGGTGTACCAATGTCTATTACGTAGAATACATTGGCACATGTGGATACACTTTCCTCTATCATAAGGACTATATTTCCCCCCTTATCCGCAGCCTTAATCACAGAGTCCACATTCTGGCACAGTTGTAGCATTGCAGCTCTTTCTTCCTGTGATAGATTATCCTTAGGAGATCTATTCCATCTGAGCTTCCTAATTTCGTTTGTAACTACCCTCACAAAACATGCAACTCCCGAGACCGCGGACAAGAGGGAAAAGTCCTAGATCTGTTATATAGACCAACATCTTTCAGACTAGTGAATTTCCCTTTGGGGTCCTGATCTTTTCTCTCCGCTTACTTCCAAAGCCAAGTTCAACATGAGCTCAGTAAATTGGTCCTCATTCTCTTCCTCCTGGTCTGTATGTCCTTCCTCTCAGAGGTCAGTCAAGTCCCTCAGAGTGCGGTATTCGTGCCTCGTGAGACTAAACCAATCTCCTAAAGGTCCTAAGGGATTGCTTTCTTTTTTCCTTTCATGTAAAACTCGATAGACCAACTTCCTGGCAAACAAGTATACATCTTTGACCAAATCAAATAGATGGCCTTTCATTGTAGGACAAAATGTCAGACCTTTACTTAAAAGTGATTCCAGTGCCTCCCTTAATTTATAACTGGATAGGTTTAATATTTTTATTTACCTTGTCCCCCCCGGGGTCACATATTTGTCTATCCTGAATTTCTTCATTATGGAGGTGGCAGGTAGATGCATGTTGTGAGTCACAGGTGGTGTATAGTAGGGGCTCGATAAATTGTGTACTCCTATTAGGGCTGTAGATGGGGGGAGTCCTACCACACCTCCTCCCTCTGTGCCTACGATTCCTCCTCCTTCCTTGTTTTTTTTAATTATTACTCTGTGGTTCATTTCCATTCTTCCCATCGCCTGATTGGGATGTATAGTAGTTATCTAATGCCGTGTACACACGAGCGGAATGTCCGACAGAAAAAGTCAGACGGAAGCGTTTCATTGTCTTTTCCGATCATGTGTATGCCTCACGGGACTTTTTTTCTAAAATTCTGATGAACCTAGAAATGCAACATATTCTAAATATTTCCGACGGAACCAATTCCTATCGGGTAAACCGCTCGTCTGTATGCTGTTCGATGGACCAAAAATGACACATGCTCTGAAGCAAGTACGAAGCGCTCGGTGTGGTAAAACTAGCATTCGTATTGGAGCTAGCATACTCCTCACGCTGCAAATCCTGTGATCATTTAATGCAGCGCATTCTTTTCTTCTTTATAAAGGAATTAAGTTGTTCTGCTGCTCATATTCACACAGAGTTCTAACAAACTGATTTCTGGATTATTTCTCCTGATCTCATGAATAATATTGTATTTTTTAAAAGCTCGATCTCCATAATAATGTTTCAATTTTTTTTTTATAGTCCTCTTTTATTATTTTTTATTTCATCAAGATCTTTTTTTCGGATTATTTTAAAATTATTTTCTAGTGATCTCCATATTGTTTTTTTTTTGTGTGTGTCGAGTTACCACAATAACATTATTTATTTTATTTTTTTTAACCTCAAGGAGGTTGGTGTCCCTTGTTAATTAGACATTGTCTTTTAGAAATGTATTTGAATGGGGGGCGTGGCCGACCGGAGAAGAAGATGTACGCTTAAGCTTACAGCTCGTCAGCCAGGGGACACAATCTGCCACAACAGGCTGCCATCACGACCCTAATCCACACCATCCTTGCTCCAACTACTTACCAGAGCAAGATGCAAACATCCAGAAAAAGAATTACGGAGCATAAGCCCCAGGAACTCACAGAATTTGCCTACAAGCGCACACTGGATCGCAAGATGGCGCCGACCAGGCCACGCCCCGAGACTCCTACAGTGATCTCCCGGATGCCATCGCGGACGAACAACTGACCCCAGGTACCGCTGCTGAACCCCACTATCCCCCTGAGGGTGATCCTCTCCCTGCCAGCCCAGCAAAAGCTAAAATGCGATTAGACACACCGCCGCACTGGACGCAGCGTCCACAAATTGAGGCCCAGGCTCCTATTCCCCTCTCCATAGACCAGGCCTTACACTCATCCATGGCAGCCTTCCCCACCTCAGGACAGCCAGTTATGGACACAACACTAAAAGATATGCTCCACTCTCTGCAGTCCTCCTTAATGACAGACCTCTCATCCATGTTTCACAAAATCACCTCTGACATCCACTCACTGGATGACAGGGTGACTAACACTGAAAAAGGCCTTAATGCCTGTACCTCCACAGTGAATGACATCATTAATGCTTATGAGGAAGTCAAAGAGGAACAGTCATGGATGCGCGCCAAGCTGGCCGATTTAGAAGACAGGTCTCGCAGGAACAATATCAAACTGAGAGGAATCCCTGAGAGTGTACCACCTGCAGACCTCCCGCGTTACGCAAAAGAATTGATGCACATTGTCATCCCCGAAGCATCTCCACGAGATGTCATTATCGATAGAATACACAGAATCGCTAAACCGTCACATCTTGCAGCCTCAGTCCCCAGGGACGTGCTGATGAGGGTCCACTTTTACCACATCAAAGAAAAACTCCTCATGGGAGTAAAAGCTAAAACACCCTTACCAGCTCCTTACACTGGAATTCAGTTCTACCCTGATCTGTCCAAGTACACCCTCCAAATGAGAAGACAGATGAATCCGATCACTAAAAGCCTACAAAATCACAAAGTACCGTATAAATGGCGATACCCAGCCACCATCCTACTCGTGCGCAATGGTCAAAATCACACAATCGGAAATCTTGACAGAGGCCTAAAACTCCTCCACTCCTGGGGAATAATTCCAGAACTGACCAAAGAAACCCCTCCAGACAGGGGATTCACTACAACCCGTAGACACCTGGAAAGCACTTTCCACTGAAGGATGACTCTTTCAATGCTACGCCTGGCCAACAACCGCCATTACAGCTCCCCTGAGCTCTGACAACATTAACTTTGTGTACCCCACTTAGAGGAAACCACGGTGCTCAGCACCCTCTCTTAGTTACCATTTGCTACACCAATAGCGAAAGCAACACCGAATCTTCCACCAACGGATCATTCTACTTGTATTGCTTCAAGTTGCTATTTTATTTCTGGTTATTCTTCTCTTTTTCTTTTTGAGCTTAATTTTCTCCTGTTGACTTCCACTACTGTGCTGTTTAACATATTGCTCTATTCGCAGTCTTACAGTCCACCCTCCATACAGCTATACGGGCAACCACAAGCCTGCAACTGAGTCTCGCTTCCAAGACACTTCAGAGCCACGTCGCATCACCTTTCTTCTACTAGCCTAAACGACTTCCGAATCTTGGGCTCCAGGACATCTACACTTGGATTTCGGTTCCAGATCTCTTTAGAACCTCAGTACAACATCTAACCCTAAGTGCCATCTACACCACATACCACCCACACTTCCACAAGATGCCGTTCAATAAACTATCGTTAAACACCAATGGGTTAAACCACCCCACTAAACACCACTCACTTTGGAAAACTGCCGCAGTGCTCCATAGTGACATACTGTGTGTCCAGGAAACACACCTGTTATCCACCCACTCCTCCCTCTGTAAAAATCACAATTTCTCCATATTTTTTACGCATCACACTCCCTGAAAACCAGAGGGGTCATGATCGCAATTAAGGACACCATAGACTTCCAACTAATAGATGTAGTCACTGATCTCGAAGGTCGCTTTATTATTTTAGTCTGCACCATTAACAAAGTGACTTACTCTATCATAAATGTCTATGCCCCAAACTTTCGTCAAGTGAAATTTCTACGCAAAGTTCTCAATACAGCCAGATCTATCCAAAAGGGTTACATGATTCTATGTGGAGACTTCAATCAAGTCCCAGATGCAACCATGGACTCCACATCAGCAACAAAGAGAAGGGAATCACCCCTAAAAAAATGTATCTCCTCCCAAGATCTGTACGATGTTTGGCAGGGCCATCATGGCTCCGAACGGGACTTCACTTTTTTTTCTTCCAGACACAATTCGTATTCGAGAATAGACCTTTTTCTCACTGATAAATGTATTCTACAAAAAATATCCAGCTCTATGATTCACACCACGACATGGTCGGACCATGCCCCTATCTCAATTACAATACAAGATTCCAACTTACAACACAACACATTTTTATGGCGAGCAAACAACTTTATTATTCAACATGACAAATATGCGCCAGAAATATCAGAACAAATTACCGATTTTTTTCACACTAAACAAGGGCTCGGTGCCCGACCCTGCCGTGGTGTGGAGCACGCACAAGGCGTATATGAGGGGAATGCTAATTAAATTGAGCTCCCATCATAAACGTAAGAGGACGTAGCGCATAGATGAATTAACAGCTCAAATAACGGCCCTAGAATCAAGGCATAAAAAAAACCCCTCAAGACTCTCAGATGAATCAACTTCTATCCCTATGACAAGAACTCAGATCCCTACTCCTGCACTCTTATGAATTCCTTTTAAGGAAAATTAAAGCATCTACCTATTCCACCTCAAATAAAGCGGGGAAGAAATTAGCACAACGCATCAAAGGTAGACGCACAAAATCTAAAATTGCCCAACTAATTCACCCACATACGAAAATCTCCCTCAGTACGGTAATTCCCAAGATATAGCCGATGCCTTTAGTGCATATTATGGAGATCTATACAACCTAAAAAGAGATCCCCATACCCCACAACCCACACTAGCTGACATTGACGTATTTCTTAACAAAATAAATCTACCCAGACTGACTATGGACCAACTATCTGCCCTTAACGCCCCTTTCACTGAACATGAAATTAAAACTACCATAACCTCACTACCCAGTGGAAAAGCACCAGGACCAGACGGCTTGACAGGGGAATACTATAAGCAATTCTCCCCACAGTTAACCCCACACCTCACTGAGCTTTTCAACAATGCTGCCTCCTCTTCCAATTTCTCTAATGAATATTTAAAAGCTTTGGTTATAACGCTCCCGAAACCAGGGAAACAGTCGAACGTCCCACAAAATTTTCCCCCAATTTCTTTGCTAAACCTGGATCACAAAATATACGCTAAAACAATTGCAACAAGATTAATTACAATCATGCCCACTCTTATCCACCAAGACCAAACCGGGTTCACAAAAGGCAGACAGACCTCTGACGCCACTAGACGGATGATTGACCTAATCCACTATATAGAGTGCACTGGAACGCCTTCTCTGCTTCTATCTTTGGATGCAGAGAAGGCGTTCGATAGAGTTCACTGGTCCTACTTAAAAGCAGTCCTACAAAAATTTGGGTTCCAGGGCAACATTCTGAGCGCAATTATGGCACTTTATTCCAACCCTGAGGCCCAGGTATTTACAGAGGGCATGCTCTCACGCCCATTCCCCATTACTAATGGTACCCATCAGGGGTGCCCCCTATCCCCCCTCATATTCAATATGCTAATGGAACCACTAGCGGAACATGTCCGCTCCCACCCATCTATTTCAGGTCTTCAAATTGGCAGCTCCCACCACAAAATCAGTCTATTTGTTGACGATGTGATTCTCATCCTTTCCAATCCGACTGCTTCCCTGGTTGAAGTGCAAAAACTACTAAACTGGTTCAGCTCGATATTGTACTATAAGGTGAATACGACTAAGTCCTTTATATTGGATATTAATATAGACGCTACCACGAAAAACCTTTTACAGCTACAATACCCATTTGCGTGGGCCGACACTGACATTACTTACCTAGGCATCCAATTACCGCGGAAAACCAAACACCTATGCCAATGTAATTTCTTGCCCCTACTTCGGACCATTCAATCGACATCACAACAAATAGCAAAACACGAAATCTCCTGGACAGGTAGACTTGCGGCTTTCAAGATGATATGCCTCCCCTAAATCTTGTACCATTTCAGGACTCTACCCATCCCTCTACCCGTCTCCTTCTTTAGATCTCTTAGAACGATATTTAACAAGTTATTATTATACGAGATTTATATAGCGCCAACAGTTTACTCAGCGCTTTACAATGTATAAGGGGGACAACACAATTACAGTACAATACAAAAGGTACAGGAGGGCCCTGCTCGTAGAGCTTACATTCTAAAAGGGAGGGGGTGGTGGTACAAAAGGTAATAGCTGCAAAGAATGATTTGATGGGGGTGGCTCAGGGACAGTTATGTGGGTGTGGGATAGGCTTCCCTGAATAAATGAGTTTTCAAGGATCTCCTAAAGGTGGACAGGGTAGGGGCTGATCGGACATACTGGGGCAGGGAATTCCAGAGGATGGGAGAGGCTCTGGAGAAGTCCTGAAGGCGAGCATGGGAGGAGGTAACAAGGGAGCTAGAGAGCAGGAGGTCCTGGGAGGAGCGGAGGGGGCGATTTGGGTGATATCTGCAGATGAGGTTGGTGATGTAGATGGGGGCGATGTTGTGAATGGCCTTGTATGTTATGGTTAGCATTTTGAATTTTACACGGTGGGGTAGGGGAAGCCAGTGAAGGGATTGGCAGAGAGGAGCAGCAGTCACGGATCGATTAGTGAGGTGTATTAGTCTAGCAGCAGCATTCATAATAGACTGAAGGGGGGATAGCCTGCTTAAGGGTAGGCCATTAAGGAGAGAGTTGCAATAGTCGAGGCGGGAAATAATCAAAGAGTGAATAAGTTGTTTTGTAGTGTCATTAGTCAGAAAGGGTCGAATTTTGGAGATGTTGCGGAGGTTAAGGCGGCAGGATTTAGCCAGTGATTGGATATGGGGGCTGAAGGAGAGGTCAGAGTCAAGGATTACACCCAGGACTCTGGCATGTGTGGAGGGACCAATGGTTGTGTTGTTGATATTAATGGTGAAGTCACAGGAGGGGGACCGTGAAGGAGGAAATATAACAAGCTCAGTTTTAGAAAGATTAAGTTTGAGGAAGTGGTGTGACATCCATACCGATATGTCATTCAGCAAGTTTGAGATCCGTGAGGAGATAGTGGGGGTGAGTTGGGGAGTGGAAAGATAGATCTGTGGGTCATCGGCATAGAGATGGTATTGGAAGCCATGGGAGGTGATCAACTGGCCCAGGGAAGAGGTATAGAGTGAGAAAAGGAGAGGCCCAAGGACAGAGCCTTGGGGTACCCCAACAGAAAGAGGAAGGGGAGCGGAGGAGGTGGAGTTGTAAGTGACGCTGAAAGTGCGCTGAGATAGGTAGGAGGAGAACCAGGATAATGCAGAATCACGGAGGCCAAGGGAGTGTAATTTGCTGAGGAGCAGCAGGTCAACTGTGTCAAAGGCAGCAGAGAGGTCTAAAAGTATGAGTATGGAGTAGTGGCCATTGGTTTTGGCAGTTATTAGGTCATTGGTGATTTTTAGTAGGGCAGTTTCAGTCGAATGTTGTAGGCGGAAGCCAGACTGTAGGGGGTCAAGAAGGTTGTTGTCCGTGAGGTAGCGACTCATTTGGTCATGAACAAGGCGTTCGATGAGCTTGGAGGCAAACGGGAGAGGGGAGATAGGTCTTAAGTTATTCAAACAGGTGGGGTCTAGTGAGGGTTTTTTGAGTATGGGGGTAACCAGTGCATGTTTGAACGGGGAAGGAAAGGTGCCGGAGGAGAGGGAGAGGTTGAAGATGTGGGTTAGGGAGTTGAGGATAGAGTGGGAAGGTGGTCGCAGCAATTGAGAGGGGACAGGGTCCAGGGGACATGTAGTGAGGTGTGCCATGGAGAGGAGTTTATCAACTTCTTCTGTGGTAACTGGGCAAAAGGAGGAGAGTATTGAGTGTGGTGTTGGACCTGATATGTTGGGTAGGGGAGGAATTTTAATGCTGGATATCTCCTCTGCGAATAGTGTTGATTTTGCTATTGAAGTGGTTGGCAATATGTTGAGCGGTAAGCAAGTTGGTGGGAGGGGGCAGTGGGGGGTGAAGTAAGGAATTAAGGGTAGAAAAGAGTTGACGAGGTTTGGATGAGAGGGTTTTGATGAGAGTGTTGTAATAGGTTTGTTTAGCAGTGTGGAGGCAGGAGTTGTATTTGAGAAGGACAGATTTGTAGAGGGTAAAGTCTTGCAGGGATTTAGATTTACGCCATGCTCGCTCAAGAGCGCGGCTGCGTCTCTTGAGACTTCTGGTGTCGTCTGTTTGCCAGGGTTGTGGCAGATGGGGCCTGGTTCTGCGTGTAGAAAGAGGAGCAAGTACGTCTAGGGAGGATGACAACGTGGTGTTGTAGATGGAAGTGGTTAGGTCTGGGCAGGACAGGGGTGCGATTTTGTCATAAAGGCCATCAGTAGCAGAGTGAAGAAGGGAAGGTTTGAGGTTGCGAAGGTTCCTGCGGGTAGTGGTTTGTGGGTTGGCAGCATGGGATATAGGAGACAAGGAGAGTGTGAAACGGATAAGGTTGTGATCAGAGAGAGGAAAGGGTGCGTTGGAGAGATTGCAGGGAGTGCAGCGATGGGAGAATACAAGGTCAAGAGTGTTGCCGTTGGAGTGAGTGGTGGTTTGTGTCCATTGTGTTAGGTTAAAAGAGGAGGTTAAGTTGAGTAGTTTAGAAGTGGTAGCATTATTAACATTGATTGGAATGTTAAAGTCACCTAGGATGATGGCAGGCACTTCAGATGAGAGAAAATAGGGTAGCCATGCAGAGAAGTCATCCAGAAAGCGTGACACTGGTCCAGGAGGCCGATAAATGACTGCGACCCTCAGACAAGTTTCAAATTCTTAGTAAGGCAGAATTAAAGTTCAGTTAGGCAATGTAGTCCAGTGTTTAAGAGAAGAGGGGAGTCTTTGCAGTTACCAGAGGGTATGAAGAGTCAGGTGGGAAATCGCAGACAGGTGGAGCGACTTTTGTGTTGCAGGGAAGAGTAGTTACCAGAGGGTATGAAGAGTCAGGTGGGAAATCGCAGACAGGTGGAGCGACTTTTGTGTTGCAGGGAAGAGTAGTTACCAGAGGGTATGAAGAGTCAGGTGGGAAATCGCAGACAGGTGGAGCGACTTTTGTGTTGCAGGGAAGAGTAGTTACCAGAGGGTATGAAGAGTCAGGTGGGAAATCGCAGACAGGTGGAGCGACTTTTGTGTTGCAGGGAAGAGTAGTTACCAGAGGGTATGAAGAGTCAGGTGGGAAATCGCAGACAGGTGGAGCGACTTTTGTGTTGCAGGGAAGAGTAGTTACCAGAGGGTATGAAGAGTCAGGTGGGAAATCGCAGACAGGTGGAGCGACTTTTGTGTTGCAGGGAAGAGTAGTTACCAGAGGGTATGAAGAGTCAGGTGGGAAATCGCAGACAGGTGGAGCGACTTTTGTGTTGCAGGGAAGAGTAGTTACCTGAAAGAGTAGAGCAGAGAAGGCATGGTGAGGAGATGGTGAAGATGACAGGTGGTCTTGTTAGAAGACGTGCCCGTGTCCAAGTGCCAAACACTTGTTGCCGGCGTGACACTTTGTGCAAGGAGTGACCAGCCTAAACCCTCGCCAGCCGTCCCAAGAAATGAACTAAATTTATAGTGGCAAGGTGTGGGGGGGAATTCAAAATTATTCAATTAGAAGCTGATAAAACTAAGCTTGTGGGGGGTGGGGTTTTACAACTGGCCTGGACAGATTGCAGTGCAAGAGGGGCAACCGAATAAGGTTAAATGTTTGGTCTTGTTCAGGGCAGCAGAATACAAAATAAATGACACTTTCAAAAACAAACAAGTATAGGCACTAGTTTCAAATTCTTAGTAAGGCAGAATTAAAGTTCAGTTAGGCAATGTAGTCCAGTGTTTAAGAGAAGAGGGGAGTCTTTGCAGTTACCAGAGGGTATGAAGAGTCAGGTGGGAAATCGCAGACAGGTGGAGCGACTTTTGTGTTGCAGGGAAGAGTAGTTACCAGAGGGTATGA
This sequence comes from Lithobates clamitans, assembly GCA_037952925.1. Classification (NCBI taxonomy): domain Eukaryota; kingdom Metazoa; phylum Chordata; class Amphibia; order Anura; family Ranidae; genus Lithobates; species Lithobates clamitans. Next base: position 1,525,450 of record JBBGZY010000143.1, read on the forward strand.
AGAGTCAGGTGGGAAATCGCAGACAGGTGGAGCGACTTTTGTGTTACAGGGAAGAGTAGTTACCAGAGGGTATGAAGAGTCAGGTGGGAAATCGCAGACAGGTGGAGCGACTTTTGTGTTGCAGGGAAGAGTAGTTACCAGAGGGTATGAAGAGTCAGGTGGGAAATCGCAGACAGGTGGAGCGACTTTTGTGTTGCAGGGAAGAGTAGTTACCTGAAAGAGTAGAGCAGAGAAGGCATGGTGAGGAGATGGTGAAGATGACAGGTGGTCTTGTTAGAAGACGTGCCCGTGTCCAAGTGCCAAACACTTGTTGCCGGCGTGACACTTTGTGCAAGGAGTGACCAGCCTAAACCCTCGCCAGCCGTCCCAAGAAATGAACTAAATTTATAGTGGCAAGGTGTGGGGGGGAATTCAAAATTATTCAATTAGAAGCTGATAAAACTAAGCTTGTGGGGGGTGGGGTTTTACAACTGGCCTGGACAGATTGCAGTGCAAGAGGGGCAACCGAATAAGGTTAAATGTTTGGTCTTGTTCAGGGCAGCAGAATACAAAATAAATGACACTTTCAAAAACAAACAAGTATAGGCACTAGTTTCAAATTCTTAGTAAGGCAGAATTAAAGTTCAGTTAGGCAATGTAGTCCAGTGTTTAAGAGAAGAGGGGAGTCTTTGCAGTTACCAGAGGGTATGAAGAGTCAGGTGGGAAATCGCAGACAGGTGGAGCGACTTTTGTGTTGCAGGGAAGAGTAGTTACCAGAGGGTATGAAGAGTCAGGTGGGAAATCGCAGACAGGTGGAGCGACTTTTGTGTTGCAGGGAAGAGTAGTTACCAGAGGGTATGAAGAGTCAGGTGGGAAATCGCAGACAGGTGGAGCGACTTTTGTGTTGCAGGGAAGAGTAGTTACCAGAGGGTATGAAGAGTCAGGTGGGAAATCGCAGACAGGTGGAGCGACTTTTGTGTTGCAGGGAAGAGTAGTTACCAGAGGGTATGAAGAGTCAGGTGGGAAATCGCAGACAGGTGGAGCGACTTTTGTGTTGCAGGGAAGAGTAGTTACCTGAAAGAGTAGAGCAGAGAAGGCATGGTGAGGAGATGGTGAAGATGACAGGTGGTCTTGTTAGAAGACGTGCCCGTGTCCAAGTGCCAAACACTTGTTGCCGGCGTGACACTTTGTGCAAGGAGTGACCAGCCTAAACCCTCGCCAGCCGTCCCAAGAAATGAACTAAATTTATAGTGGCAAGGTGTGGGGGGGAATTCAAAATTATTCAATTAGAAGCTGATAAAACTAAGCTTGTGGGGGGTGGGGTTTTACAACTGGCCTGGACAGATTGCAGTGCAAGAGGGGCAACCGAATAAGGTTAAATGTTTGGTCTTGTTCAGGGCAGCAGAATACAAAATAAATGACACTTTCAAAAACAAACAAGTATAGGCACTAGTTTCAAATTCTTAGTAAGGCAGAATTAAAGTTCAGTTAGGCAATGTAGTCCAGTGTTTAAGAGAAGAGGGGAGTCTTTGCAGTTACCAGAGGGTATGAAGAGTCAGGTGGGAAATCGCAGACAGGTGGAGCGACTTTTGTGTTGCAGGGAAGAGTAGTTACCAGAGGGTATGAAGAGTCAGGTGGGAAATCGCAGACAGGTGGAGCGACTTTTGTGTTGCAGGGAAGAGTAGTTACCAGAGGGTATGAAGAGTCAGGTGGGAAATCGCAGACAGGTGGAGCGACTTTTGTGTTGCAGGGAAGAGTAGTTACCAGAGGGTATGAAGAGTCAGGTGGGAAATCGCAGACAGGTGGAGCGACTTTTGTGTTGCAGGGAAGAGTAGTTACCAGAGGGTATGAAGAGTCAGGTGGGAAATCGCAGACAGGTGGAGCGACTTTTGTGTTGCAGGGAAGAGTAGTTACCTGAAAGAGTAGAGCAGAGAAGGCATGGTGAGGAGATGGTGAAGATGACAGGTGGTCTTGTTAGAAGACGTGCCCGTGTCCAAGTGCCAAACACTTGTTGCCAGCGTGACACTTTGTGCAAGGAGTGACCAGCCTAAACCCTCGCCAGCCGTCCCAAGAAATGAACTAAATTTATAGTGGCAAGGTGTGGGGGGGAATTCAAAATTATTCAATTAGAAGCTGATAAAACTAAGCTTGTGGGGGGTGGGGTTTTACAACTGGCCTGGACAGATTGCAGTGCAAGAGGGGCAACCGAATAAGGTTAAATGTTTGGTCTTGTTCAGGGCAGCAGAATACAAAATAAATGACACTTTCAAAAACAAACAAGTATAGGCACTAGTTTCAAATTCTTAGTAAGGCAGAATTAAAGTTCAGTTAGGCAATGTAGTCCAGTGTTTAAGAGAAGAGGGGAGTCTTTGCAGTTACCAGAGGGTATGAAGAGTCAGGTGGGAAATCGCAGACAGGTGGAGCGACTTTTGTGTTGCAGGGAAGAGTAGTTACCAGAGGGTATGAAGAGTCAGGTGGGAAATCGCAGACAGGTGGAGCGACTTTTGTGTTGCAGGGAAGAGTAGTTACCAGAGGGTATGAAGAGTCAGGTGGGAAATCGCAGACAGGTGGAGCGACTTTTGTGTTGCAGGGAAGAGTAGTTACCAGAGGGTATGAAGAGTCAGGTGGGAAATCGCAGACAGGTGGAGCGACTTTTGTGTTGCAGGGAAGAGTAGTTACCTGAAAGAGTAGAGCAGAGAAGGCATGGTGAGGAGATGGTGAAGATGACAGGTGGTCTTGTTAGAAGACGTGCCCAAGTGCCAAACACTTGTTGCCGGCGTGACACTTTGTGCAAGGAGTGACCAGCCTAAACCCTCGCCAGCCGTCCCAAGAAATGAACTAAATTTATAGTGGCAAGGTGTGGGGGGGAATTCAAAATTATTCAATTAGAAGCTGATAAAACTAAGCTTGTGGGGGGTGGGGTTTTACAACTGGCCTGGACAGATTGCAGTGCAAGAGGGGCAACCGAATAAGGTTAAATGTTTGGTCTTGTTCAGGGCAGCAGAATACAAAATAAATGACACTTTCAAAAACAAACAAGTATAGGCACTAGTTTCAAATTCTTAGTAAGGCAGAATTAAAGTTCAGTTAGGCAATGTAGTCCAGTGTTTAAGAGAAGAGGGGAGTCTTTGCAGTTACCAGAGGGTATGAAGAGTCAGGTGGGAAATCGCAGACAGGTGGAGCGACTTTTGTGTTGCAGGGAAGAGTAGTTACCAGAGGGTATGAAGAGTCAGGTGGGAAATCGCAGACAGGTGGAGCGACTTTTGTGTTGCAGGGAAGAGTAGTTACCAGAGGGTATGAAGAGTCAGGTGGGAATCGCAGACAGGTGGAGCGACTTTTGTGTTGCAGGGAAGAGTAGTTACCAGAGGGTATGAAGAGTCAGGTGGGAAATCGCAGACAGGTGGAGCGACTTTTGTGTTGCAGGGAAGAGTAGTTACCAGAGGGTATGAAGAGTCAGGTGGGAAATCGCAGACAGGTGGAGCGACTTTTGTGTTGCAGGGAAGAGTAGTTACCAGAGGGTATGAAGAGTCAGGTGGGAAATCGCAGACAGGTGGAGCGACTTTTGTGTTGCAGGGAAGAGTAGTTACCAGAGGGTATGAAGAGTCAGGTGGGAAATCGCAGACAGGTGGAGCGACTTTTGTGTTGCAGGGAAGAGTAGTTACCAGAGGGTATGAAGAGTCAGGTGGGAAATCGCAGACAGGTGGAGCGACTTTTGTGTTGCAGGGAAGAGTAGTTACCTGAAAGAGTAGAGCAGAGAAGGCATGGTGAGGAGATGGTGAAGATGACAGGTGGTCTTGTTAGAAGACGTGCCCGTGTCCAAGTGCCAAACACTTGTTGCCGGCGTGACACTTTGTGCAAGGAGTGACCAGCCTAAACCCTCGCCAGCCGTCCCAAGAAAAAAAAAAAAAAAAAAAAAGTTAATGTGGAAAGACAAAAAACCAAGATGTGCCCATTTGAATCTGGCTAAACACAAACTAGCGGGCGTTACGGGCTCTATAGACTTTGAGGACTATCACTTAGCAGCTATCCTAGCCCAACTTCCCTCCTGGTTTCAAACCTGTCCGTCCACACTATGGGGACAAATAGAGAATGCTTCACTCACCCACTCTAGCCTAAAAACATGGATACTCAGCATACCGCTTGGTACCATAGTTCCGACAGCTATATCACCAACTATGAAAGCCACGGTTCATGCGTGGAAAAAAATGACAACCCTCTTGCCTCTTACTCCCACAACGCCGCAAACCTATATTCCCTTAAATGCCTTGCTACACCTAATGCCCGAACTCTCCTTATCAATATGGAACCTCAAAGGCATCCACTTCCTACACGAGTTATTGCATGATAACCACATCAAACCATTCCCTCAACTACAATCAGAATAACTCTCCCTTTGACCGAATACTATACCTACCTCCGTTCCCTCTGGGAACTAACCCAGAAGATATCCTTGCATTGGTACATGACCCCAGCCAGAATAACATCCTTTAACCCACAAATCCCCAACACTTGTTGGAGATGTAAATCCTCCTCAAGTGACCTATTTCATGTATTCTGGTCATGTTCCGCCCTTAAGAAATACTGGGAAAATGTTTTTCATTTAATTTCACAAGGAAAACCCAAATCAAGATCCCCCAATTACCATTAGCACTCGCAATTCTAAACTTAAACATAGAAGATATACACCCTTCATTCAGACTAGTAATTACACATATTCTCCTGGCAGCCAGACTCAATATTGCTAGACAATGGAAATCCGACAATCCCCCGACATTAACCCAAGTTGTTGACTTAGTGGCCCTGCACTGCAGCTATGAGATTACAACTGCAGCGCACACAGGCCAAGCAGCAAAAACACACAAAAACTGGCAACCATGGACTGATTGGACTAAAACTGCGCACCTCACATAATAGCACGATATCTTAGATTTCACTTTCTTGACCGAGCAATACATGCAACCCTACTGGGAGACATTTATACTTAAATCAAATAGTTCCTAATAGATCATTGCAGTGAACATGTTTGGATATGCGGACAGGCCCTCTCCGCTTCAGGGGCACTAAAGATCCCACATGGGGTGCCCCTCCAGCGGAATGGACTGATTATACTCATTAATACCCTCACCAACGCATGTTTACTACTGGTTACATCTGAACCCTGTTTGTGGACTTATGTTTATATCCTATATTGTTTATTCTAACGTCGTTGCACAACGTACAATATTGACAATATTGAATTGTACATTGTATTTCTTATGTAAAATCAAAAAAAAATATAAAACTAAAAAAAAGAAATGTATTTGAATAAAAACACAAAGGCAAGTATTTTCAGAAAATAAAATATCCATTTATTCTGGGTAACAAAATAAAGATAAAGGCAACGCTGGGGAAACTTTTGGAATTTGCAAAGCCTTTTGGCCCCCAGGGCACACATCAAATCTGTGGAAAAGAAAATTGGGATCTTGAGGAGTCCATATTGGAGTCCAGGAATCCCAGAGATCAGGGCCAGCAGCAGATGACATATATGTCCCCAGGATAAATATTAAGTTCAAGAAGCAGCGCTGGCGACAAAATGAAATATAAAATATAAATACTATCGCTGCTGTACCAAAGTATAAATACTTGAAAAAATATAAACAAAACAAATACAGCGCTGATAGAATGACCAATACAATGAAAAAACTGAAATAGTGCGTACTAACAAAATAATAAATATGATGATAATATACCACCAGAGAATTAAAGTGCTGCGTGCTAACAATGAATAGATATCAATAATAAGTGCCATACAATAGGTGCAAATGCTATGAAATCCACAAAAAATGTCACCCCTTAGGCTATTATAGAAGAAATGGTGACTGCTTGCAAATAGTCCCAAAGTGAACTAACCCAGCCAGACTGATCCCAGAGTTCTTAGACAGGCAGCTTCACCGGAACACAGACAACAACTCTTTGAACTGTGCTGTCAGTCAATCCCATATATATTGCAAAGGGGTACCTCTAGCGTGGATATACAGATAGGAGTGTTGATGTTCAGAATGAGGCTCTAGCATGGATATACAGATAGGAGTGTTGATGTTCAGAATGAGGCTTGTGGATATCCACCCAAAAATAAAGGAAAAATAATATGGTGAAGTATTGCGGAGTAATGTAATCACTTGCGCTACAAAGCGCTACTCACAAATCCTCGGCTGCAAACAGGCATGTCAGAGAGCTTCCGCAATCGCCGCTGGTAGCGTGCGTTCCACGGAGCCAGGAAGAAAAAGTCACCAGGCCTAGTGGTACTACACCAGAGAATACAAGGGGAAGGGGAAGAGGGAAGCCCTATAGATGGGCTGGTACAGGGGTTACTCTAGGCAACAGGATTGACATAGGATTGTTTCTTTAAAAAAAAAAAAAATATTTGAAATACCCAATATAAAAATCACATAATATTATAGCATGTATACCTCATGAATTATTAACAATTATTGGCCATGGACATACACAAGACAGACAGGACTAACATGTTAAAAGAAAGTGGAGCTAGCCCAGTCCGGGCGTTATTGCTTTGTACCACTGGGACCTTGCCAATTAGCCTATTGGTTAATGATACAAATATGTCATACAAGTTATTTTGGGTCAGCTGTGGTTCAAAGCAATATAAAGGTGGAGTGAGGGAGAGAAAAGGAGCGCATAAGCTGATAATTAGATGTATAAATATTGCACTTAATGGGCTGCTTATGTTTATAGAGGAAGGGGCAAAGTTGCTTCAGGTGATCAGAAGTGATTCCGGAAAACAATATTTCATATCCAGGAATGATCAGTCCAGTGATTTAAGCCTTGAAGAGGATACTCTAATTATTCATCACATGGCATTTATTCACAATATGAATCATGTTCATCAATCACACAGATCCCCAGTTAGCCCAGGTATTCATTGTTGAGAGTAAACCGTCCAATAATTAAGACAATGTCACCGCTGCATATATATGCTAAAGATCGCTGTCAGACTATAGGTAAGTGAGTCAGTGATTATAGGTAACTTCGTCCTTATTGCAGTACTCACACTTTTCTAATGAGCTAGCAGCTACTGGCAGACAATATAGGTGTATGTGCTGACAAGTACCCTGTGGGTTAGTGCTTTACCGTACTTTGCCGTCTACGCCAGGAGCTGCACTGTATGGTCCGCCGCTATCCTCAAGTTGGCAAGGGGTTCAGTCCCAAATTACTTCCGCATTGGTTGCAGTGTGTCTTAGGTGAGGAGACGGTCCATGCAGGGTAATTACAGCATGGTTAGCTGCTACACTCTTTAGTTGTTCATCCAGGTCCTATGGATGGTATTAGGAGATCCCCGGCTAGCACGCCGATCATCCGCTCCTGGTTTGTGCTCCCCTGTCTCACATCCACCGCCTTGCCCGTGTCGTCCACAGACTGGGCTGTGTTGTGACGTCAATGCGTTTCGCCCTGCAGATGGCGTATGTTCTTCTTGGACGTTCATTGGCTAGGCTTCCATACTCCCTTCTTATCATGTGTTCACCCGTGGGAGCCGCCAATGAGATGTTTTTACTGGAGAATAGAAGGGACTTAGTCCAATCATTTGTGACCTGTTTGTCCAATTGGCCAATCCTGGAATATAGACCGCTATTTTTCACATTAATTCATAGTAAGCCAATTCCATTGGTATTTGGGTCATTCACAGACTGGTAGTTTAAGCTTTTTTTATATTGTGGGTATGTGTGTTCTGATAAAAAATAGCACCTGAGAATGAGAGGAAAAATTGAAGGGGGGGGGATACTGGGTAATTGGAAAAAGGGGCAAGGGAGGATTGAAATTTCCCCATACCAAGATAATGTACAGACACCGAGCAAGCAGTGCAATGTGCACATTTGGAACATATATACACATAAATACATTAACAGATACCTAAATTGGTTGACTAACTGTAAATAACAACCCGTAGTCTCTGTTTTTAATTTAATTTGTTTTTGAGGAATTAATTTCAATAATCAACCCTCACAGAGTGACTTTTCAGGAGAGTAAGGGTGGAAAAGATATACATACACATATATGTATATATATGTATACGTAAATAATCCACTCCTCTCATTTACATCTCTAGGAATGCTTGTAAATTCAATTCAGTGTTCAACCCCACTGGCACGAGGGACTTTAACTTATAGACCCACCACTTCTCCTTTTGGAGAAGTATGCGGTCAAAGTCTCCTCGTCTGGTCTGTAACTTAAGAGCATAGATTCCTTTGACAGTGAGCCCCTCAGATGAGCTGTCGTGACATAAAGCAAAATGTTTAGCCAGGGGTTTTTCTGGTATTTTTCCTTTAGAATTAATCTCACGCAAGTGTTCACCCATGCGTATTTTTAACGATCTTTTTGTTTTGCCTACATATATCTTGGGGCAAGGGCAAGTTATTAGATATATCACTCGTGTTGTTGAGCAGTTGATAAGATCTCGTATTTAAAAAGTATTCTCACAGAGCGCATCACTAAAACTAGAAGTTCTATGTACATATGGGCACACCTGGCATCCATTACATGGAAACATGCCCTTTGAACGTGGGTATTCTGATAGCCAAGTAGGATTTGGTTCCTTAACAAATTCAGATTGAATCTGCATGTCTCCGAGGCTAGGGGCTCGGCGTGCAACTAGTTTTGGTGATGCGCTTACAAGCTTGGCAATTTCAGGGGCATTAACCAAGATCCCCCAATGTTTTTCAAGGATGGAATAGACCTTCTTCCATTGGGAGCCAAACGCTGTGATGACCCTCACTGGCTCACTGGTTTGTGTTCCTGGCACCTTGGTAGTTGGTTTAGTGCAGAGCAAGCTTTCTCGATCTCTCATAGCAGCCTTTTTCCTAGCTCTCCTGATCTGTCTATGCGAGTACCCGCATTCGCGGAACCTCGCATAGAGGTCAGCACTCTCGCGTCTATAATCAGCCACATCACTGCATTTCCTTTTTATTCGCAGGAACTGCCCTACTGGTATCCCGGTTTTAAGCCAGTGGGGATGGTGACTTGCGTGCAGCAGCGTATTGGCTGCTGTTTCTTTCCTGAATGTACAGGTACCAAGTTGACCCCTCTCTGAGGAAATCTGCAGGTCCAAGAAAGATAGTCTCTCCTGGTCATAAGTATACGTCAACCTTAGATTCCGTTCATTTGTATTTAGCTCCTTCATGAACCGATGTAGGTCTTCAAGGTTTCCCCCCCAAATCATTAATACATCATCGATGTACCGTAACCACGTCAATATGTGGTCATGGTACATCGACGAGGATAGCGGCGGACCATACAGTACAGCTCCAGGCGAAAACAGCAAAGTACGGTAAAGTACTAACCCACAGGGTACTTGCCAGCACATACACCTATATTGCCTGTCAGTAGCTGCTAGCTCATTAGAAAAGTGTGAGTACTGCAATAAGGATCAAGTTACCTATATTCACTGACTCACTTACCTATAGTCTGACAGCGATCTTTAGCATATATATGCAGCGGTGACATTGTCTTAATTATTGGATGGTTTACTCTCAACAATGAATACCTGGGCTAACTGGGGATCTGTGTGATTGATGAACATGATTCATTCTGTGAATAAATGCCATGTGATGAATAATTAGAGTATCCTCTTCAAGGCTTAAATCACTGGACTGATCATTCCTGGATATGAAATATTGTTTTCCGGAATCACGTCTGATCACCTGAAGCAACTTTGCCCCTTCCTCTATAAACATAAGCAGCCCATCAAGTGCAATATTTATACATCTAATTATCAGCTTATGCGCTCCTTTTCTCTCCCTCACTCCACCTTTATAATGCTTTGAACCACAGCTGACCCAAAATAACTTGTATGACATATTTGTATCATTAACCAATAGGCTAATTGGCAAGGTCCCAGTGGTACAAAGCAATAACGCCCGGACTGGGCTAGCTCCACTTTCTTTTAACATGTTAGTCCTGTTTGTCTTGTGTATGTCCATGGCCAATAATTGTTAATAATTCATGAGGTATACATGCTATAATATTATGTGATTTTTATATTGGGTATTTCAAATAAAGTTTTATTTTTGAAGAAACAATCCTATGTCAATCCTGTTGCCTAGAGTAACCCCTGTACCAGCCCATCTATAGGGCTTCCCTCTTCCCGTTCCCCTTGTGTTCTTTAGTACCTAATTATGGTTACAGCAACAGTACCTCAACAGGTTAAGGATTGAGTACAGGCCCCAGCATTTCTTTGGGCTAGTACCAGTGGTTGCTCGCACTACCCACTCCAATCTCCCTTTCCCCTTCCCCCATCCCAATATCTGATGACTAGTGGTAATACACCAGCCTGCGTCTTCTGTCAGACCAGACTGAACCCAGGCAATCACTTTCTTTTTTTTTTTGTTTCAAACAATTTTTATTGTATTTTCAGATATAATTGTTGTACAAATGATAAATCATTACATATTCAAAACTTACATGAAGCATGAATGACAGTTACATCAAAGGAACATTATACATACCTCATATATAATCAGTACAATTTCAAGTACATTCAATTGAACAGCTTTCTGTATGGGTACATACTGTAATATTGGTAATTATGATATCGATTCTAGTGAACATCGTAATTGATGTGTGAACATAACATATGTAATCTGAAATAATAATAAGAAGTAACATAGGCTATCCTGTATGTCATTCTGATCTCTGAGGCATCACTTTCTTCTCTTCGCTACAGCCTTCCCTCCACGCTGCCCTGCACCCTTCCCTGCAGCCTTCCCTGCAGCCTTCCTTGGAGGCTGTGGCTCTGGTGGTGGACTTGTGGCAGGAGGAGGAGGAGGAGGAGGATGGGTGAGATCATATATGTGGCTGTTCTCAGTTAGCTGGCCCCTCAGCCCCTTCTGAAGGGCCTCACCAAAAATTCCCTCACAGAGCCCTGTCACTGAGCCTGGCCTCCTCCTGCCTGCCACTTTCCAGGCTCTCCTCCTGGCTGAGCTCATCCTGTGTATAAAAAAGGGACATAGTTTTAGTTTTTGGTTCATCATTCACACAATTTTTAGCTCATGACTTGCAAATTCAATGTTAATACATATAAAAGACTATCATTCTGACCCCAGCATTTTTCAAGCTGGTCACAAACATTTTTGGCCACTACTGTCAATTGATATGTATACATCATTTTTTGGATAAAATCCTTAATAGGTAATCAATTATAACATCTAGTTAACATTAATTTCATTGATATTAGGACAATAAATATGTTGAAAAATAATATACCTGGCTCCAGCTGGGCGCATCCGCTTCTTCCAGGATGGAAGGCCCAGGTTGTTCCTTGTCAGCCTCTGCTGGTGTGAAGGGAAGGGTGGAGGGAAAGGTGGAGGGAAGGGTGGAGGGAAGGGTCGAAAAACATTCCCTGGCTTCAGTCTGGTCGTCCAGAAACCACAGTTTGGTGTAGTACCACAGCTTGGGTACATATACGTCATCTGCTGATGCTCCTGATCTCAGGGAAGCCAGGATCTTATTATGCTCCTTCTTATACATGTTCCTCAAGATCCCAATTTTACTTTCCAAAAACTTCATGTTTGCATCTGGATCCAAGTCTTCACAAATCCCAGAAGTTTCCAGTGTTGCCTTCCTTACTTGTTTATTGTAATATAAACTGTGTTTGACCTCCCACAGATTCCTCATCTCCCTGTACTTGTCAATAAAACTGGACATAAATTCTGGGTCCTTAAACTTATTCATTTTTCTGTAAGACAATACACAAGACAAAAACAATAATGTCAGCCTAAACTCTCATAATCTTATCCCAATATAGGCCTCAATCTTTAAGCAGTATAGGCCACTGATGTTCCAAAATGTTAAAAATTTTACCTTCGTTATAGCACGGTCGTCCTCCTTCCTCAGCACACCGAACGTACGTATGACACACACGTGTACTTTATATACACTGCGCATTCATCGCCCGTATCGCCCGCCCCTGACATTCTTTCTAGTGTATCCCCCACCCCTTATCTTCAGCGCCCAGTAGGAGCGACATGGCGGAGATAGAGCAGGTGTATGTTATTAGTAATTCCAGTAATGAGGAGAAAAGCCCGGAGCCAGAAATGTCCCGATCCCGGAGGAGATTTAAGGTCTCAAATATGTCCTTTGTAGAGATGGTGGAGATGGTGGACATCTTGAGGACGACCGACTATGATGGGAAGAATGGACCATACCTAAACCCTAATGTGAGAAAGGCCAAGATCATGACGAAAGTTGTGAAGAGTCTGCAGAAGAATTTTGGGTGTCCAAAGATCAAAGGACCAATTGAGGAAACCATGGTCAGACCTGAACCTGAGGGAGCATGATCAGTATAGAGGGATCAAGAAAGTGCTTCGAAAAAGTAAGTACTTGTTGTGTGTTATTATTATTACTTCCATGCTGCGCCATGTGATTTTCTTTGGCAAGTTTCAGGTTATTGGGCGCAGAGTAATCGTTCGTAGTAAACATAGTTCACTCATTAAATACAATGTTTTGGGCAGATACAGGTTAAATACATTTGGTCATGCCTAAAATATTCTGTGTGCTAAAGTATACCTTTTTTTTCTTTCTCATAGGGGAACAAAGACTCAGAGGACACCACTCAACAGAGGACACCAGGAACCCCCCACCTGACAAAAAGGGGAACTCCAAAAAACACCACACCCTGAGGATCTGGAGGAAGGAGAGGTGGAGGAACTTGGTGAACTTGTCATCACAACAGGTGAGTGTCTGACGCCCCAGCTTCATGTAATATATGTATGCCTGCATATTTATAATACATGTTTTTTCCAAATTGTAAGGTGATTTACTGGTTGTGGAACAGCAAGCTGAACATTTCACAAGTGACAGCGTCCAGAGGCTCATCCACGACATCATGAGATGGAATCGAGAAATTGACATCATAAGAAATAAACAACATTTTTTGGAGCAACAAATGAAGAACATGATTGATGTGTTGGGGAGAATTTAAACATTCTTAAAAATGAAACCATTTTTTTAGAATTGTTTTTGCAAAAATATTTTTGGATAATTCCTAAAAGCCAAATTTTGAAGATGCACACAGTGTGTCAACATGAGCTATCTGCCATCAGGGAAGATCAATGTATGCATTTTGTGGGTGCAACCCCTTCCTCACAAATGAAGTAGGTGAGAGGAAGGGGTTGCACCCCCAAAACTCGTCTATTGATCCCATGATGGGAGATAGTACATGTTGACATTAGGCATGGGATCAAGAGGGAAATACCCATTTTGAATCCCAATTTGTCTGCATCTTCAAAATTTGGCTTTTACAAGGGTGACATCACCCCATCTGATGAAGACACTTTGGACACTAGAATGTCTGATATTGCCTTCTTTTTTTCTACGTTGAACTTTGTAAGTTTCAGAGTTTTGTATGTTATGTTACTAAACATGCCTATTTATAACCATAAAAAAAACAACTAAAAACAAAAATAAAAAATAAATATTGGCAACCAAAATTTTCTAACGCACATGTTTGAATGTGCACACAGTAAAAACTTTGAAAATCAACAATGTGTGGCTTCTTCTTTTAATGCTCAATACCATTTTTTTAAGTAGGTTTGTGTTTACAGTGACAATGGGGCTTATTTACTAAAGGAAAATCCACTTGGCACTACAAGTGCCCTAGAAGAAACTTGGATACATCCAAAAACAAACACAAGCAATAAAGAAAATTACAGAATTTTTCCAGATTTTGGTTTGTTTTTATCATAAAAAGTTTGACACATTGTCTGGCATAGCAATGGCCCCCCTACCCGTAAAATAATTCACATATTTCTCTCGAACTTCATGGGCACTTTGGGGGGTCAAGCCAGTATGGCCAGTATCCAGGCCTGTCAGAGGATTCTCTGTAATAAGTCCGGCCTCAGGCCCAACTGAGGCAATATAATTTGTAGAATTTTTTCTTTAAAAATTGTGCAGGATGCAGCATGATAGGACGATATGATTGAGTTTGTAGTCCGCCATATGGATTGCTGTCAGAAACAGGCAGAACCGGCTGGCCATTATCCCGAAGGCATTCTCAACAACTCTTCTTGCTCTGGCCAGCCAGTAGTTAAAATCCCTGCTCTATAAGGTGAGGGTCCTTTGGGGGAATAGCCTCATCAGGTGCTCACCCAGACCAAAGGCTTCATCTGCAATGAAGGGGAGTCCTTCCACGTTATCCACATCAGGTGGCAATCCCAGGCCACCACTCTGGAGACACTGGTAGAACTCCGTCTGGGCGAAGACTCCTCTATCCGACATACGGCCATTCTTCCCCACATCCACATACAGGAATTCATATTGTGCCGACACCACCGCCATTAACACGATACTATGAAACCCCTTATAGTTAAAATATTATGACCCTGAATGGGGTGGTGGCATGATGTGGAAGTGCTTCCCATCTATAGCCCCTCCACAGCTGGGAAAGTCCCAATGGGTGGCAAAATGAGATGCCACAGTCTGCCATTCCTGTGGCATTGAAGGAAACTGGGGAGTCAAACAAGAAAAAAATATATAAGTACTTTTGCACATAAGATTGCAAGCAGATTACACAAAAAACATTCTTGCCCAACATCAGTATAACATTTATTTTAAGTATTATTTAAAGAATAAAATATAAGGCCCACTTATCAGATTCCTCACCCCCTCTGATGGCCCATTGATAAAATTTAGGGGGGTTTATAAATTAATTTAAGGACACACATATCATTTGGACACATTTTAAGGGTGGGGGGGCTTATAAATTAATTTAAGGACACACATACCATTTGGACACATTTTAAGGGGGGGCTTATACATTAATTTAAGGACACACAAACCATTTGGACACATTTTAAGGGGGTGTTTAGGGTAAGCACTACAATGGAGCTGACAAAATACATTGCTAAGTGACTAGACTAGGTATGTATGGGCCCAGGATAGCATGCTGGGGAGGTAAGTGAAGGCAAATATGCATGAAGGACAAAAAAGGAGCATTAAAAGATTACAGCATGCATGAGGACAAAGGGGACATTCACAGCATATTACAATCATGGTAATTAGGGAATGAGGAAAGAAATACAATACATTAGCAAACATGAAATACATAGAATGTGATGTTAAAGGAGAAAACTTACCTTAATATAGTCCTTCTGCAGGACCTGAATGATGGCAGAACAGGTCTCTGGGATAATGATCCCCAGAGCCTGGGGGGAGATGCCTGTTGAGAACTTGAGGTCCTACAGGCTTCTCCCAGTCGCCAAGTACCGCAATGTGGCGACAAGCCTCTGCTCCGGAGTGATGTCTTTCCGCATGCAGGTATCCTGCCTGCTGATATAAGGGGTCAGCAAAGCCAACAAACGGTGAAAATATATATATATATATGATAGAATGGTCTTTAACACACCGGTGGTGCTGTCACACATCTCAAGCATGCGGATGGCTGTTATGATATATATACAGCCATGTCACCAATATATGCTATGGGGTGATGCACAGTGATGATGCAATCACGTTTGCATGCTCCACGTGCTTTCTGTTTGGCATTTTGAGACGCCACAGTGGCAATTTATAGAGCAGAAGGAGACACATGATGGGGAAGTTCATTCTGAAACTGGTCAGGCATTGACACCTTTCCACCTCTGACTCTCAACCTATGGAGAATTTATACTTACAGATGGGACCTTTTGTCAGATGACCAGCTCAAGGATTGAAGGACTTCTTATCACTAACATGACTGATAAGTACATTTCCATGTCATTTATCTGTGTCTGTTAATGTACTTGAGGGAGCTGTCACATACAACTCTGTACTTACATCATTTGGCCTAGGAATGGCCCTACGCAACATATACGGAAAAGCCTCTATATGCAATCCATTATCAAACTGCATCCACCTATGGTGTGAGGAGGTTTTCCTTAGCTCTTGATGTACACCATTCCAATTTAACTCCAAGAGCCAATTACTTTCTCTGGGAACATACTTGTATATCCTATGGACCACCATAAATCTTGGCAATTATATATCTAGGCTTTTGCTGTACTGTACATTGGATATCACAGCCGGAACTACCCCTTTAATACAACACATTTGTGCACGCTTGGGGACATTGACCCCTGGATACAGTCACTAGTGTATTTAATTCTTCATTGACACGAATGCTGGTCTCCTGCAGGTATAATCCATGGCCCTATTTTTTCTAATACCATCTTCTGACTTTGTGTCTCCTCATTTTTATTGGATTACTAAGGACAGTTTTTCTCTCATCCAATACCAACACATTGTGTGCTTATACAACACTGATACTGATCAGACGTGGAGTTGTGAGGTGGATTGGGTTTTATTGTGCGTAGTTTGTCTAGTATGGTACCATTGTATATGTTGCATATTTTCTATATTTTTTGATACTAATAAGTACTGTTTTAATTGATCCAGCGAGTTATCACCTTTTTCACAAGGAAAGTTGAGCTATATTTAGGTTTTTTTGTTTTTGTTTTTGCATGTCCTTTTTTCTACAGCTCCCATTCCTTTCATTCTGTCTGTCCCCTTGACATAGACAGGTTGAGTATTTAATTATCAGTCACATGAATACAGGTATTAGTGTCTGGTGGACCCAACCCTCCAGTAGTATGAGAAATTTAGCAGTTTATATTTACTAAAATAATTGCAATTCCATGTTCTGTGTACTGTGGAAGACCAGATATAGTGGATGCCGGGTCCTGGTTTTAGTAACCCTATTAACTAAAGCATAGTAAGAGCCCTTTCACACGGGGCGGGGGCGGCGTCGGCAGTAAAACGCTGCTATTATTAGCGGCGTTTTACCGTCGGTATGCGGCTGCTAGCAGGGGGGTTTTACCCCCCGCTAGCGGTCGAGAAAGGGTTAAATACCACCGCAAAGCGCCTCTGCAGAGGCACTTTGCCAGCGGTATAGCCGTGCCGTCCCATTGATTTCAATGGGCAGGAGCGGTAAAGGAGCAGTATACACACCGCTCCTTCACCGCTCCGAAGATGCTGCTGGCAGGACTTTTTTTACCGTCCTGCCAGCGCATCGCTCCAGTGTGAAAGCCCTCGGGGCTTTCACACTGGAATGCAAGCAGCGGCACTTTTGGGTCGGTTTGTAGGCGCTATTATTAGCGCAATAGCGCCTACAAACCGCCCCAGTGTGAAAGGGCTCTAAATGGTGTTTACTATACTTTAGTTTGTGAATGAACAGAGAGCTTCTGTACAGAGCACTTCCTGTTCATTAATTTTACCAACAGGGTTGTTAAAATGTTTAAAAGTAGTAAAAAAAAATTGTAAAAATTAAAAACAAAAAAAGGACTCATTCACACAGGTTCCCTGGCCATGTGAACGAGTGATCTGCTCATGTAGCTGGAGCCACCTGCTACTCTATTGGGACACAGCAGCTGTACGAACACAGTTGCAGGTTTTATTCTGGCAGGTGTGGGTGAGTGGCCCCAAATTCCCACTGTTTATGTTGGGGGCTGTACACCTACACCCACACACCTTTCAAATTAGGACCTACAGATGTGTTCATACAGCCACTGTGTCCCTATAGTGTAACATAAGCTGCCTGCACACAACTCCAGGTGACTCCAACCACATAAATAATCCACTGTTTCATACTGTTACCCGTATACTATATTTGAGATTTAATATCGCTCAGATATGATTTGTGTTAAATGAGAGTTCTTTGACCATGAGTAAAAGCTTTAACACAATAACAAAAAAATATTGGTATATAGTAAATTAGGCCTAGACTAATACACAGCAATCTATCTAATTGTACAGGAAAAGGGTAAAAATCATGGATTACATGAAGGAATACAGAGTATATTCCTTAAAACATTAATCTACAAACAGTAGGAGAGAAAATACATAAGACCGACATATTTAGATACAAGTACAAGGGAGATTTCCCATATTTACTATTCCCATAGAGGTTCCATTCATGTGACTGCTTTGCCATAGAGTGTGTGTTTTCCTCCAATCTAGTCTGTGTATATCATTACAGGCTGATGGCTCATTGGTTGGCATGGCGTGGCTCTGATTGGTGGGCTTCCCTATTCCTGGTTCAGGATTGGCCACATCTTCAATCCCTATACTTTGCATTAGTCAGCCCCCTTTAATGCAAGTCTTTGGCTATTCCCACTATTTTGAGTGGGAGACTTAACTTGTAGATACATGACCTTCAGGAAAGTTAAATATTGATGATGGTCTGGCCAAGGCCCCTCATTGCATATTCAAACGTAGGATCCTTTGATGTCAGTATGTGTAGAGGTTTGGGTCCCATTGTTTGTATACACAAGCTTAGGCACCAAATTGTCTGTCTAACAGATACGTCTGTGAAGCACGCCCTCCATAGATACAAGCTAAATGAAATATATTCATAATTACAATATATTGCAGCTATTAATGGGGATTTCACATAAACTCTCAAGGCAACAATACTGTACGAGCCACATAGCCCAAGTGAAAGAGCCCCAAGACCTCATTCACACATTTATTTATTTATTACCTCAATACAGTTTTATATTTTAGATTTAGCAGGAATTGTGTAAGTAATGCTGTGTTTTGTGTAAGCTAATAATGATTTTAGTCTATTTTTAGCAAAATATCGCTTTGATATTTTCTTCAATCAGAAGCCCTGAATACTATACTATATATAGAAATTTTGGGTTCAGTGTGGTGAGCTTATTTTATACAGCTCTTGTTTGGAGTGAAGCTTTCCCAGGGGGAGAGTACCTGAAGTTTCCATTGACAGCTCTGGGTGAATGTTGGATCTATATACTGGTGTCATTTAGTGGTCTGGTGAGTGCATAAATTATAGAGGATTTCCAGTACTGTCCCTTGATTCTTTACTTTTTCACAGCGGATGATATTCACTTTTGCTACACCATTTGGGTGTATGGACTTTTATGGAACTATTGTGGAACACTTATACTATATACTGCATGCTGATGCTAACATGTCAGTATAAGAGGTGGAAGGTTATAAGCATCCCATATCTTTTACACAGTGGATAACTTGTATTCTTCATTTTATTATATCACTCTTTTGATTACAGGATATTCGTATATACTCAAGTATAAGTCGAATTTTTCAGCACATTTTTTTGTGCTGAAAGTGCCCCCCTCGACTTATACTTGAGTCAAGCACTTTTCTGCAGCAAAAAATGTCATTTTCCAAACCGATTTTGGGGCCCCCGTATCTCAGGGCCTTGGTGCTAGGAACCCCAAATTTGGTGTGCAAACCCAGTGGAACTGTTACCACAACATATCCAAAGCTGAAGTTCCTAGCACTAAGTGGCCCCGAGATACAGGGCCCCAAAATCTGTTCGGAAAATGTCATTCTCTGCTGTAGGAAAGTGCTTGACATTTTCTGAACCGATTTGGGGCCCCATATCTCAGGGCCACTTGGTGCTAGGAACCCCAAATTGTGCAAACCCAGTTGAACTAGTACCATAATATATCTAAAGCTGGGGTTCCTAGCACTAAGTGGCCCTGAGATACGGGGCCCCAAACCCGGTTCAGAAAATGTCATTCTCTGCTGCAGAAAAGTGCTTGACATTTTCTGAACTGATGTTTGGGGCCCTGTATTTCGGGGCCACTTGGTGCTAGAAACCCCAGCTTTAGAAATTTTATGGTGCTAGTTCCACTGGGTTTGCACACCAAATTTGGGGTTCTTAGCACTAAGTGGCCCCGAGATATGGGGCCCCAAATTTGGTCAACTGTGTCCATCTGCAGCAATGTCATTTCGGGACCCTTTGGGTTCAGAGACCCCAAATTTTGGCTGCAGCTAGGGAGAATCTAGGAACCCTTAACTACCGAGTTTGAAGTTCAGGGGACCTATGGCTGCAAATGGGCAGAGTGAGGCATGCAAATGGGCACAGTGATGCTGCAAATGGGCATTGTTGACCCTCTTTTCCACTTACAGTAGCTGTGCATTTCTCACCCTCGTCTTATTCTCGGGTCAATAAGTTTTTCCCATTTTTTTTGTGGTAAATTAGGGCCTCGACTTATACTCGAGTATATACAGTATGTTTAATTGGGATTACATTTACAATCAAACAACAAGTGAACAGCCTGTTCATGATGATACACAGAGATGGTCATACTGTAGCTGAGGAGAATCTGTCAAAACAAAAAAAGTAAAAAACAAAACAAGGAACATTTTAAGATGTTTGTGTAGAAATCTATATGAACATTAAACACCAAATTGTATATCACCCACCCAGAAAATGTTGTTGAGAAAGTAGTGTCCTAACAAAATCTAACAAGAAAAAAAACAATAAAAAAAAAAAAAAAAAAGAACAAACAGATCTAACAAGAAAAAAAAAGATATATATATATATATATATATATATATATATATATATATATATATATATATATATATACAGAATAATACAGAATAATATAACAAAATGTTCAGAAACAAAAAGAAAAATTATAATGTAAAATATAATATTTTGACTTTATAGGTCACAACAATAATTGTGTCAAATTAGTTTGAGGGCTATCTTTTCCACAGTCCAACCTACAAAAAAAAAACCACGACTAGTAAGTAGATACAGGTAGAAGTAATGATTACAAAAAATACATAAGACATGCCTGTCATGTTATGTCATTTTACAAAGACCTTGTATAAAGAAGAGAAAATATAAAAAGCAAAACATTTGAAGATATACATATACACATATAGTACACACACACACCCTTCAAATACTTACATTTCTGACAAAATTTCAGGGAAAGAAGCACAAACAAGTGCAGTTCCTTATATAACATGGGCTCTGTTGTTTGGTTTAAAAAAAATGGTGGTAGAGTAATGCTGTGATAGGACATCAAAGTACTTGCGCATGAGCAGAAATAAATAAAATGTTTGCTTTCCATTAATTTTCCCTTTAGGCCCCCTTTTCCACTTCCCTGAAAAGAGAGCACACCATACAAAGGAAGGTTAACGAACATAGAAAGATTTATACATGGCTTCATTTTAATTGGATTGTTTTTATGAGAAATTTTCATAAAATAATTTTTCCCACAAAGTATTCCAGATGGGGTATTTACATTTAATATGCTTACACAAATATGAAGACACCTCATATACAAATTTTTACACCATAGAGAAAAAAAAAAGTATGGAGGGAAATATAGCATTTTAACATAGCAAAAAAAATGACTTTCTAAATTGCTTACGTACTGTATGCATAGCAAGTGTTTAAATATTCTAAATCAGAAATAATGTGAATATTTAAAAACAGTTTATTGATGCTCTTACCCGGGAGGGGTTCTCCTTAACCTCCCTGGTGGTATTCCCGAGTCTGGCTCAGGGTGAAATTTCAGAACCAAAAGCGGTAACCCCGAGCCAGACTTGGCATCTCATTGCAGGATCCAGGAAGAGCTTACTTACCTTGTCCCCTGGATCCTGCAATGTCTCCCTGCAGTGTGAGCGGCTCGTCCTCCACTCAATTCATCACAGAGCCGATCTCTGTTCCATGTGAGCATTGCAACGCACGGGGTCGGAGAACGGCGCCAAATTCAAAAAGTGAAACACACACTATACATACAGTACACTGTAATCTTACAGATTACATTACTGCATGAAATTATTTCACCTCCCTTTTGCCCCTAGTGGTTTCTCCAGTGCCCTGCATGCAGTTTTATATTATAAAAACTGTTCTTTCTGCCTGGAAAATGGGGATTGTCCATAGCAACCAAAACCATCCCTTCACATCAAAAGTGGTTTTAGACCAGCTAGAAAACCACGATAATAAATTAGAATCAGTTGCAGAATTGAGCGATAGTAATTTGTGGGGAGATCCGTCATCAAACACTGAAAAGTATTGACAGCGACAATTCTGCAACTGAGCAAATTTCTGTGTTTTTGATTTGATTACATTATTGAATAATTTTTTTTATTATTATATTATTATTTGGTATAATTATTTATAGTTATTTATTATATTATAATTTATGATTTCATGTTTCAAACTTTATCATACCCGGGATGTCTACTAGACTCTTGTTTGGATAGATTTAAGTAAGTTATTCCTAAGAATTACAGGCCTACAATATCACATGCCAAATTTCCATGCAAAATAATTGTACCGCTTTCAGCATCAAAAATATGAAATAATCATACCGCCAGGGAGGGTAAACATGTTAAAGTCATTGTACCCAACATTTTTTAACAAATGGAGAAAAAAAAATAAAACATTACCACAGCAAAGTCGCAGAAAACAAATGAGCATAGTATGACTATTCAAACTCCGAGTATGCTCATTGGAACAAAAATGGCTTTCTTTCCAGGGATGGTGTGTTTGCATCCAGGTGCATGTTATTGTTTTGTAGCCACCCTGGCGGTATGATTATGCCAGATTTTTGCACCTCAAAGCGGTACATTGTTTTGCATGGAAATTTGGCGTTTTATATTGTAGCCCTGTAATTTTTAGTAATAATAACACACTTAAATCTGTCCAAACAAGAGTTTAGTAGACATCCCGGGTATGATAAAGTTTGAAACACCAAATCATATATTATAATATAATAAATAACTATAAATAACTATAAAAAATAATATAATAATAATAAAATCAATTTCCACACAAATCACTATCGCTCAATTCTGCAAGTTCTAATTTACTATCACTGTTTTCTAGCTGGTCTAAAACCACTTTTGATGTAAAGGGACACTTCTTGGTTGCCATGGACAATCTCAAGTTTCCAGGCAGAAAGAACAGTATATAAAATATACAAGTGCATGCAGGGCACTGGACAAAGCACTAGGGACAAAGGGCATGTGAGATGATTTGATACAGTACTGTATGTGTTATGTTTTGTGTACTTTTGAATTTGCCTCTGGGCTCTGCCCCCATGCGTCCTGATGCTCGCAGGGAACGGAGCCTGGAACACAGAGCATCGGGCAGAGGACACAGCCCGCAGACACAGCAGGGGGACATCGTAGGATCCTGGTAACAAGGTAAGTGCACTGTACCAGGATTCTGCACTGCAATTCCGAGTGTGGCTCGGGGTTACCACTAATTGTACTGAAATTTAACCCCCGAGCCACACTCTGGATTACCGCCAGGGAGGTTAACATAGTTTATATATGCATTTTATCTTTCCTTGAGCTAACACTGGATATTGTAGTGAAAAAATACTACAGCTGCCCCTAAAAACTAAATTTATACTGTATATATTAGCGTCAGCTTTGAACTGCTGGGTGGGGTCATCTGAGCTTGTGCACATGGGGGTACCTTTTGCACAGATCGTGGTCATCAATGCCCGGGACCAGGCGGAGACTGCGGTCATTTGAGGAATCTAACATTAAGGCAGTTACCAGACTTAGAGATGAATCTTCACTGTGTGCAGGAAAACAATACAGAGTTCCACTGAAAAGCGATGTATCTAATGTCACTACACACTGTAACAAATATACTTTGCTTTAGGAGGGACATGCTGAGCCTGTGCACACTCCATAAGTTCAGCATACCTCTGTCACCTCACTCCCAGTAACAGAATGGGGTCCCGCCGAGCACATGGTGTGGACCTCATGCATTCTCTCACTTAACTCCTTTTTTCTCATACCTCATGCATAGGCCATAGATCTCTGTGATATGGGCTCAGATCTGGTTGCCACTGGAAAGGGAGGGAGCCAGGTTACCCACATCCTCGCTACAGGAGGATCTGTCACCTAATCAGGTACCACGCTTAACGACTGATTGCCTGTAGCTTGTTGCTTCACTTAGTAACCCATAGCAACTTCATACCCCATAGTGCATTTACAGACCCAAGTTCTTTTGATACGGCAATACCCACATGCTCCCCTTTGAATAACTTCAGATTCATAACAGTTGATATAACTTTACTGAACAAGTCGTGGCATTTAGTTCAATTTGAACAATGTTTTTCCCCAATCCAAATGAGAGTAGTGTAGTGGGATACCAAAGTGAGGTGACAGTCTATTACGGCATTGTCCATGGCTGGATGTCTTCTGAAAATCCTGGTTCTTTCAGCAGCACCAAATGATTGGGCTCACAGGTGATGCTGGAACCCTTCGGTTTCACCAGAACCTGGAGCCCTTTTGGACCTCAGCCATTCCCTTTTTATAGCTCAGGTGGGCTGCCTAGGACAAAAATTTTGGGAACTGAGCTTGCAACAATTAACCCTTTCCCCCAGCCTAGGCCAGCCACTGGTTCACTATAACTAGACATAGTTCACAGTTCAACCTAAATACAGGCATACCCCACTTTTAAGTACACAATGGGGTTTATTTACTAAAGCTAGAAAGTGCAAAATCAGGCTCACTTCTGCATAGAAACCAATGAGCTTCCAGGTTTTATTACCAAAGCTTAATTGAACAAACTGGGGTTAGAAGCTTATTGGTTTCTATGCAGAAGTGAGCCTGATTTTGCACTTTCTAGCTTTAGTAAATAAACCCCATTGTGTACGTAAAAGTGGGGCATGCCTGTACACCTATCTACATGCCCAACTATGGACCTGGTTCCTAAATATGGAGAAACTATGGTGTAGCTGCTGCAAAGCTTTGATAGATCATGGGATGCATGTTCTTATGCAATTGCAGAACCTTCATAGTTACAGCATATGTAAATTTGCTTTAATAAATCTTCGCCTATGTATCAATGTGAGTCTGTTCTATTAGCTATTTAGTTCCATAACAATAGTATGTCCAGTACGCTTTGCATTAGACAATCCTTGATCTGGAAAAGCAGAGTAGATAGAAAAACAGCTTGTAAATACTGAACTGCTTCACACTCAGTTATCTATTACACATTCATTTGTGCAAGTGACAAGATGACAATTATACTGTCATCCAGCAGGTGTGTGTACGCATAGGGGTTGATTTACTAAAACTAGAGTGCAGTCTGGTGCAGCTGTGCATGGTAGCCAATCAGTAAGGATGGGCAAACGGTTCGCCCGAGCATGAGTTCGGGCCGAACATTTGCCTGTTTGGCCGTTCGCCAAACACCCAAATTTGCAGGGTGTTCACCCTGATGAACACCCTGCAATACACTAAGTGCTGCCCAATCGGCGCACAGTGTAAGTTGGTTGTTAAGGAGCAGGGCCGGGAAGCCAGCCACAGCGTCCTTAACAACCAGTGAGTCATTAGCTGTCAATGGGTTTCCCCGCTGACAGCTCAAAAACAAAAAAATGCTGGTAAAAAAACAAAGAAAAAAATAAACGGCATAGGTTCCCCCCGGTCCATACCATACCCCCTGACATCACGTGGCATCACAAGGGGGCAGTTACACCAGGTGATGTAGCCGGGTGGCCCCGCCCCTTGCCTATATGTCAAAGCGTGGAGCGAGCATACGGCAGGAGGCCTCCCAGGCGAGATAGTTTTTAATTTTTTACATTTTTTTTCAGGTCCGACGGGCGGCGTGAATGATGCATTTTTCATAGAGGGAGACTATTTTTTAATTTTTTCAATAAAGGATTTGTCAAAAACTGTCTCATGTTGTTACTTTTCTACACTTTTTTGGTGATCAGGTAGGGGTACTATGTACCTGATACCCATTCACATGGGGGAGCACAGACTCCAACAGCCACAGCCCAAGGTTGTCAGGAAGAGGCCCGTGTCCCGATCAAGATATGGGACCGGATAAAGGTCTGGTATGGATTTTGGGGGGACCCCATGCTGTTTTTTTTTACATTTTGGTGAGGGGTTCCCCTTAAAATCCATACCAGACCCTAAGGGTCTGGTATGGGCTGAGAGGAGACCCCACGCCTTTTTTTTCTTTATTTTTTCAGTAGTCTGGGAATTTTAAATAGGATTTGACTTCTTTTTTTTCTTTAGAAATAAAATTTTTGCTGTAGCATGTTTTATGCATGCTACAGACGTGCAGCTTTGCAGGCACATTAAGGGGACCCCCATGCACTATATTTAAAGGAATTTTTAATTTTTATTGTTGCACTTTAACCACTTGCTGCCCGCCCGCCGTCATATGACGGCGGGATGGTGCAGCTGTTGTTCTGGGCCGCTGTCATATGACGGCGCAGCCTTCCAGGCAGCCCAGGGGGCGCGTGCGCGCCGCATCGCTCGGGTCCCGGTGCGCGTGCCCAGCAGCCGCGATGTCCGCCGGGCACCTGCGATTGCCCGGTAACCGAGCAGGACCATTGATCTGTGTGTGTAAACACACAGATCCACGTCCTGTCAGATGGGAGGAGACCGATGGTGTGTTCCATGTACAGAGGAACACCGATCGGTCTCCTCCCCTTGTGAGTCCCCTCCCCCCCACAGTTAGAATCACTCCCTAGCAACATATTTAACCCTACAGCGCCCCCTCCTGGTTAACCCCTTTATTGCCAGTCACATTTATACAGTAATCAATGCATTTTTATAGCACATATTGCTGTATAAATGTGAATGGTCCCAAAAATGTGTCAAAATTGTCCGATGTGTCCGCCGCAATATTGTAGTCATGATAAAAATCGCAAATCGCCGCCATTACCAGTAAAAAAAAATGAATAATAGAAATGCTATAAATCTATCCCCTTATTTTGTAGACGCTATAACTTTCGTGCAAACCAATAAATATATGCTTATTGCGATATTTTTTACCAAAAATATGTAGAAGAATACGTATCGGCCTAAACTGAGGAAAAAATTTGTTTAAAAAAAAAAATTTTTGGATATTTATTATAGCAAAAAGTAAAAAATATTGTGTTTTTTTCAAACTTGTCACTCTTTTTTTTTTTTTATAGCACGAGAAATAAAAACCGCAGGGGTGATCAAATACCACCAAAAGAAAGCTCTATTAGTGAAGAAAAAATAATAAAAATTTCATTTGGGTACAGTGTGGTATGACCGCACAATTGTTATTCAAAGTGCGACAGCGCTGAAAGCTGAAAATTGGCTTGGGCAGGAAGGGGGTGAAAATGCCCTGTATGGAAGTGGTTAAGCATAATTAAAATCACTTGTCCGAAAAAAAAAAAAATATATATATATATATATTTTTATACATGTCCCCCAGCGCAGTACCCAGACCCCCAGACCCCTTTTATGGCCAATTACTTGCATATAAACCTTTAAAATGGACACTTTACATTTTTCCTGTTCCGCTCCCATAGATTTTAATGAGTTCACCATCCGGGTTACAACATTTCCCCTGTTCTGGAGAGCAGCTGTGAACCGAACAGGGGGGTGTTCAGCTCATCCCTACCAATCAGCTTCTAACTTTAGCTTGTTTAATTAGAACGTTTGTTACCCCAATAGTCCATATTCCTGATATGTGCTGTACCATGTACTTGTATGAGAAAGTATCTTATTCTCTTTGTATTGCTTCCTTTATGTGAAATCCCTGGTGTTCCTGTTAGTCCCCTTGCTTTCCTATTAAAAACTTACCACACTAAGCAGGAGAGAACACTGTGATCAGTGCTCTCCTCCAATGATCAGACTTGTCCTGACATGCCTCCACAGCACAGCCATTCACTGGGCAGCTCAGTGTGCTGCTGCTTCTCCTCCCCCTGCTTTTATGCAGCTGGGAATAGAGGGAATGTGATTACTTATAAAAAAGGGAAAAAAAGGTATTTATAATTTTTTAATAACTATACAAAAAAGTTTTGCCTTTTATTTCCAGTTTAAACCGAATAGGTCATTTTACAAGGTAATCATTTACAATCACTTGGGGGGGGGGGGACCCAATGACATGTTTTCCCTAAATTTTTTAATTGCTGGCAATAATTTTTTTTAACTTTCAACTGTCAGCAGGCAACCCTACTGACAGCTGATGACTCGGTTGAATTGGTTGTTAAGGACAAGATGGCCGCCTGCTCCTTAACAACCATGTTGCTTACTGGTTGTTAGCAATGCTGAAGGCTGCCGGTTCCTTAAATATCGCATACCGGGGCCACTACTTATTTAACACATTTGATTTTTTTTTGGTGAATTGACTTTCACTCCTGTTTTATCTGTATTTACTGAGCATTTTTGCTGTATGTGGTAAATACTATATAAAGCAGCAGTGAATTGACATTTTCAGGATTGCATGCGAAAACACCTAAATACTGCATGCGATCTGGTTCTGTGAATGGAGCCCAGTGTCTCTAGATGGAATTTTTAAAAGGCAAATAGATCCTTATTTGGTGATAAAGTGCTTCAAATAAAGTGCCAAAAATTGGTGAAATCTTCATTTATTCCAAGTGATCACACGTGATCCCCTTCTGAATACCTCACTCACCAGATTTCCTTGACCCCTTATTTTACTAAGTGGGTCACAATGCTCTTGATTTTAATCCAAGTGTCCTGCCTTTACCACTTCAATACAGGGCACTATCCCCCCTTCCTGCCCAGTTCAATTTTCAGCTTTTAGCACTGTCACAATTTGAATGACAATTGCCCGGTCATGCGACACTATAGCCAAACAACATTTTTATCATTTTTTCCCCACTGGGGTTTTTATTTTTTTGCGCTACAAATAAAAAAAGGCCAACATTTTTTTTTCATTTCTGTTACCAGACTTTGTAAATAAGTAAGTTTTCCCCTTCACTGATGAGCACTGATGGGGCTGCACTGATGAGGCAGTACTGATTGGCACTGATAAGGTGCCACTGATGGGCACTGATGATGAGGTACTTATATGCAGCACTGATGGGCACTGATAGGCGGCACTTATAAGCAGCACTGATGGGCACTGATAGGTGGCATTGATGGACACTGATAGGTGCCACTGATTGGCACTCATATGCGGCACTGACGGGCACTCCATAGGTGTCACTGATGGACAATCATAGGTGGCACTGATAGGTGGAACTGGTGGGCACTTATAGGTGGCACTGATGGGCAGAGATGGGTGGCAATGATCGGCGGTACTGATAGATGGCACTCATAGGCAGCACTAATCAGGAGGCACTGGCAAGCATCATTGATGGGCACAGAGGGACATCCTAATGGCACTGATTGGCACCCCTGGTGGGCTCATCTGGTGGTCTGAAGTGGGCATCCCTGGTGGTCTGAAGTGGGCATCACTGGTGGTCTGAAGTGAGCATCCAGATATTAAAGGTCCCTTTTGTGTGTGTGACACTTTTAGATAGATTGATTTGGCTGCACAGTTTTAAATGTTTTTTTGTTGCAGGGATTGGTTCCTTTATTTGTGACTTCATAATCAGAATAAAGTTTCCTGCTGATTAGTTTATGTCTTACTAACCATTCAAGTTTAATTACCATTGCTGTGCATGTTTGTGTTTTCTTCTTTTCTTGTTTTTTTTTTTTATATATTTTTTACTTAATATCCTGTTAAAACTTATTATTGCTGCTTGGACCTTAAAGAAGGGGACACACCTCAAAAGCTTGTCCTGAAAATGTAGATGTTAGTGCAAATAAAAAAGTTTTGTGGACAGTGCTCAACTGTTGTTGCTGCAAGCACACTAATATAGCTACAATTACCTCAAGCATGAATCCAAGCATATTTGATCATCCCTAGTTGTCACCTTTAAAGTTTTATTAACGACCAGCACTAGCAATAAATTATTTTTGACAGTGTGACTTTTTGAAAAATATAGGTGTAATTATGTAAAAATATGCATTATTCTTCCTTTAAAAAAAAATCAACAATTAATAGCAGTTGATGAATTGTGGTTTGCTGTAAAATAAAAATGATCAGCAATGGCTTATTGTTTGCCAATCAGGATAACTTTCAAGTTCAGATTGACTATTAGTTTAACACAAACCCAAGATTTTCTCAGTTTGCTGAATAAAATGACCAAATTTGACTAGTTCACCCTACCACCTGAACCTCCAGCTGCTGCAGCCTTCATTTGTCTATTTAGAGGTGGTAGTACTACTGCCACAAAATGACAGCTTTCTGGGTGATATAATTGACCCAATATGGTCATGACAATATTTGGTCAATGATGTCAGCCAGCATTCCCAGTGGGAATCTGGTGGAAGAGCATCACTGTGGTGCAGGTCATTCTATTTGCAGGTCATCAGAGCATTGTTCACCATGATTGGCAATGGTTCTACATCACTGGACAATGATAAACAACTTTTACTACTGTGTCTGTGTCTTTATATACAATTAAATTATTTTTTTGTGAGTGAGTGGCAAGGTGTACTATGTATCATATCTATTAATAATTTACATGCAAGGGAGCCCTGCAAACCTTAGGGCCCCTTATTTTAAAAGGGTCTTTATGATTCCAGTAAGTTCCCCCACAAACCTCGCATCTAGGAATGTAGAGAAAAAGACAAGGTTCCTTCAAGCCACTTGCTATGGGGGCCCTTATGCTTG
The DNA here is from genome assembly GCA_037952925.1 of Lithobates clamitans. Classification (NCBI taxonomy): domain Eukaryota; kingdom Metazoa; phylum Chordata; class Amphibia; order Anura; family Ranidae; genus Lithobates; species Lithobates clamitans. The sequence continues at coordinate 1,555,667 of JBBGZY010000143.1, forward strand.
GTCAATACTGAGCACTGCTCTGTGTGCCCATAAGACACACAGAGCAGCTCCCTGCTCTGTGTGTCTGCTCCCTCCTCTCTGGCTGTGATGGCTGTGTTTCTGAGCCAATGAGGAGGGAGCCTCTTCTCTCATGCACATAGACTGGATAAAGGTCAGGCTCAGGTAAATATTTAGAGGGGCCACGGGGGGGGGGGGGGGCTGCATGCAGAAGTTTTTGTTTTACCTTACTGTGTATCCACTAAGCTAAAAAGCATTTTGCCTTTACAACCACTTAACAGTCATTTAGTTTCTATGCAGAGCTGCACCAGATTTTGCATGCTCCAGTTTTAGTAAAATGTGACAAGGCATGGGAGCAGATAAATTGCCCTGAATGGCACACATAAACTCATAGTGGATTATCCAACTTTAAACTTTGGATTTGATTTACTAAAGGCTAACCGGCTGTCTACTTTGCAAGTTGTAGTTGTAGTTGTATTTACAAGGGAATTTTCCTAGGAGCTTAGTGAATGTTGTGAAACTTCACAGTTCAAAGAATATCCAATCGTGTGCAAGGAACATTAAAAAAATGCATTTTGCTTGCACATGATTGGATACTGGAAGTCACCAGAGCATCGCCTCATTCACTAAGCTCAGGGGAAAACTCCCTTGCAAAGTAAACAGTCTATCTCCCTTTCATAAATTAACCTCAATGCATTCATTGCATTAGTAGTGCATGTATGCACGGAAGAAAAATATTGCTCCAAACATGCATTTGAAAGTTATTGAGAAGTTGTTGATAATTTCATCTGTGAAAACAAGATTAAAAATAGCTAAAATGATGAGACACCTTGCAATTTGCAAAATCTAAATAAATAAATAAAAAACCCCATATACACAATCCTATAGTGACTGTTGATCCAGAGGCAAAAAAAACTTCTATGAAGCATGGTCCAATTTGCTCCACCGGGTAAAAAAATTCCTCCTGATCCCCCAAGAGGTAATTAGCTATTCCCTGGATCAATAATCTCTGGTCATATCACTTATGGATTTTACAATTGAGTCATATTTCATGCATTTAGGAATGCACCCAGCTCTTTTTTTAAAACAATATACTGAGCTGGCCAGAACTTGTTCTTGAGGGATTCTACTCCACATTTTCACTGCTTTTGAATAACTCTACACCAATTTAACGATGTAAAGCACTTATGTATTTATACATGGTTTTTATAGTATATTAGTCTCTTATCAGTTTGGTTGCCCCTTTTAGCACTTTCTCCAGTTCTCCAATATAATTTTTATGAACTAGTGCACAAAACTAAACTAACTTAGCTTCCAGATGAAGTCATACTAATGATTTGCACAGGGGCAGAATAATGTCTCAATTATTTATGTACATTTAGAAAATCACAAGTGATACCATTCTGCAAACCCTTCTATGTAAACAAAATGTAAATATCTGAAATGAACAGCTAATCAGGTTGCAGGAACCACAAACCCAGAAGTAGTGCATAAGACCCCTTAAAGGGGAATGCACATGCTGACCTATTATTATACAATAGGTCAATTTGCTGAGGTAAGCTCAGATTGTGAAAGGTGGTGGAACTCACTGGAAACTATTGCATGTGGTGGAGACTGGAAGACACAATATAAATTCATGAAGAATTGTATTTAAAGGAGAAGTATAGCCAGAGCTTATTTGGCTGTACTTCTCCTATGGATCAGAGGAGTGCAATTTGTTTTTCACTCCTTTGACCCATTTTCAGCAGAGAGCAGACTGAATTCCGCCTCTCTGCTGACGTCACCAATGTCAGTCCAGGCACTACGTCATCCCGACCACGGAGTCTGGATCCGCCAGGTGCCTGCAGTGACACCCGGCTCAGCCTCTCAGCGAGCCGCTGAGAGCCTGAGATGGCTTCTCCACAGCCCGGTCCTCTAATGAGCGGGGATGAAGAAGAGCAGAGAGCTGTGACTGACAGTATACAGCTCTCTGCTCACAGAGCTCTGAAAACCAAGTGGTCAGCGGTGTTCGATTGCGCGGTTCTCAGTGTAGAGGCACCGGGGGACAGATGCAGCATCGGACCCATGCTGCATCCACCTAGATAAGAATGAATGTGCAAAAAAAAATTCCTTTACTTCTATTTAAGGACAATATTATCAAACATGTATTATATCAAGTATTAAATGTGGATGACACATTAAATTACTGGAACACATATGTGTCATAAATTTACTTTATTAACAAGTGGGGTATTATTGCTTTTATGCACTGATCATGGTGATTGATTGTGGAGAATATTACAATTTAACAATTTTTATGGCATGTAAAACTTTTTGATCTTATCTGTGTATAAGATTTATTTTTTTTGTTCACACAGTAATCATAGAACAGAGGCTGTCCCGTGGCACTTTATATAAATTGATTTCAGTGGATGTGGGAATACACATTGCAGTGTGGGCAGGAGAGCAGGGAATTACCTCAGTTTGTATATACTGATAATTGTGAATAGGTTGCACAGAGAATTATTTAGTACATAGGGATAGTAAGCAATTTCAGTACAGGGGAGGAGTCTGTACAACTGAAAAACACTATAAGTAATACAATAAAATGTATATATATATATATATATATATATATATATATATATATATATATATATATATATATATATATATATATATAATATATTTGAGATATACAGTATATACTATATATTTATATATATATGTATTTAGATATACAGTATTCATCTAGAAATGCATATATTTTAAAATGAAGAAATTAAATTAAAATAAGATGAATACCAAAAATGAATGAATGAACTGACTGAATGCATTAAAATAGGGTATTTAAAATGCTTAAAACATTTTAAAATTCAACTCAAACAATGTTTGACTTAATTACAGTACTTTTTAATTTGTGAAGTTACCCTTTAACAGTGTATCAAAATTAAATTATTTTTATTGATATGTATGGGCAATTTATAAAAAAGCTAAATTAGACCTTGGAAATAAGTATACTAAAGTATTTCTGTCATGAATATCTTACAAATATTTTCTATGAAATGCTTCATAAACCAGAAACCTGCTAGCTGATCAGTTAATCTTTTGGAATTAATAATCTTACTGTACATAAAAAGTTTGATTAATAGTGCAATGATTAAGCAAATGAAAATCAAGTTTAGGAAAATGCCAGGCAATTAATTACAAAGATAAAATCTGTATTACAGAATTAAAAAATTGAACTAAAATATTTAAACACAAAAAGTAGAGAAAAGTATGACCTCTTATGTCCATTTGCATAAGTATGTACAGTATATGCAGTATAGAAACATGTACATTATATGCAGAAGAAAACATAAGGTGCTTACCTGCAAGGCATTTATCTATACTGTAATAATCCACACTGCAGGGGGTGCAGTCTGATTTAGTGCTTTGTAGTGGTGGGTCCCTACAGGTAACCTGCTGGTGTTTGTTTCTGCATGTCTTACCTAAAGTTCTTCCTGGTTTTACTTTTTCAGTCTTGATGCATTTTGATCCCCCTCAACAATCAAGTTTTCCATTTAGGGTTCCCTTATGCCCTCAGAAATGCTGTCTTTTTATTGCTGTCTGCCTCGTGTGGCCTGGTTAAGCAGCCCATGTGTCAGCAGGCATCAACAAGTCTCCAATTTGTAAAACCCCCTATTGCATATATTGTGTACCCATGGTTGCTCCTATTTGATTTTTCTTGGATTGAACTTTGTTGCTGACTCTCTTGTACTGATCACATTGGAGCTTTAACTGCCCTGACCTTTCTGTAACTTTTTGAGTATTTGTTCTCTGTTTTGGTTTTGTTTTTAGGAATAGGTTTCCCCTGGCATCAGCTTTGACTCTCACCTTAACTACATTTCTTTCTCATCTCATGTATTTCTGGCTGGTTTTAACCACTGCTAGCTTACTTACCGCATTCTATTTTTGCTGACTCCCTAGTACTGACCACTTTGGAATTTCAACTGTCCCGACCTTTCTGTAGCTTTTGAGTATACTTTTTTCTGCTTTGGTTTTGATCCCAGGTAACGGTTTCCCCTGGTATAAAATAAAATCCATGCTTAAACAACTGACAAATATTATATAAGCTGCTAGCACATTTGTTGGTCAGAAACATAAAGCAATAAAAACATAAGATGCAGCATTTATCATAAAGGAATGTATATGTTCAGTCCATTTGCCTAAGAGAAGTGTATCACCAAGACACAATAAAATGTTAAAAAATGTGGATATATAAAGTCCTTCAGCTTTAAAAGAGATGGCAGCTAGATAAGAAAATCAAATCCAGGCAGGAGACCGTCACCTTTAGCACCATCACACACAGGCGTAGCCTCCATGTGGTTGGGTACTCTGTTAAAAAGTGTGTGCGGAGATCATGCCGGAAGATTGTGGGTAGAGCCTGGAGTATGAGGTCATCACAGCATCAGGAACCAAGCGGAGCATGGCCATTTTTTCGGTTGTAAACTTCCCACAGACCATTATGAATGCTATTTTTAACTGAATATCATGTGAGTGTCCTAATCTATCTTTCATTAAATTGTGTTTATACCTAATACGCTATGAGGAGTCTTTATGTGTTTTATTGAGAGACACATGCTGTGGACCTGTATATGCTTGTGGGAGATCGTGATACTAGGATTTGGAAACCTTATTCAGGAGAGAACATACAAGGGAAATCCTTCTGAAGGTTGCCTAGGATCTATTACATGTGTGTTTGACCCCTGTAATAAGGGGTCAGCTTTTCTTGTTAAGAGGCTGTGTGTGTGGTGGTGTTAGAGGGGACGGTTTCCTGCCTGGATTTAATTTTCCTACCCAGCTACCATCTCTTATAAAGCTGAAGGACTTTATATATCAACTTTTTTGAACATTTTATTGTGTTTTGGTGATACACATTCTAATGGACTGAATGTATACATTCCTTTATGATAAGTGCTGCATCCTATGTTTTCCCCGGGTATAAACTGCTACTCCAATTTTAGCCATACCTCTATCTCATCCCATGTATTTCTGTCTGGAGTTAACCACTGCTACTGACTGCTTCTATTTTTTGCTTCATAAATTTGGTCTCTGGATTTTTTTTCCACACATTAAACATAACTTGCCCCATTGCAGTTAAAGCCACCCTGCCCACGTTCTCTAACCTGCTACATACATTTCTCATTCACAGTGTAAACATATAAAGAATCGTCAAAATATGTTTGTTAAAGGTGAAAAGCAGATGGACACTCATGTAGAATGGACAGATGATAGAAACATGCTTAAACAGGCTAGCTTGGTAATTTACTGATTCCTAATGTGTTCCTAAAATGTATGTGGTTGTGAAAATGACAAGGACATTATCTCTACTGAAGTACAGACTAATCTGAATGGCAAAATGCTCTGTATTCTGCTTTTCTCCGGTTTTCTCTGTATTCCACAGTATGTTAGCACTGCAATAACAACATAGAAAATGCATAGATAGATAGATAGTTAGATAGATAGATAGATAGATAGATAGATAGATAGATAGATAGATAGATAGATAGATAGATAGATAGATAGATAGATAGATAGATAGATAGATAGATAGATAGATAGATAGATTTTTCTAAATTCTGCATTTAATCCAAAATTAAAATTAAAATGTAATAACATTACTGAAATAATTTTGATTTAACATTTTCATTTAGAATATTTTTTTCATTCTACATCTGCTTTTCTAGTCGAATATAATATTTATGAAAACAGGCAAGTCATTTCATTATTTTCCCCACTAAGTCAGATATTTCACCATAATAGATATTTCAATCTAAGAAATGACACTGTTGCAGAATGAAAATAAATGACAGTGCTATCTCCAAACAGACAATGCATTACATCAGAATGTGCAAAATGGTCGAAGTTCTTGGCACTGACAATTCAACGTACAAAATGACACAGCCACATAGGCTGTTTATTATAAAAAAACTAAGAATAAGAGAAATATATGGTAAAAATATGTCCTTAAAGAAAAAATAACGCCAGTATGTATTCATTAAAAACAATGCAATGTATTTTATAAAATGTTGTTAGTATAGAGTGACTGATTAAATCTATCTTTATATTTACTACTAGTGATGATGTTTGGTGAATATGGTAAAAAGTCAGCATGTTGCGAACTTGAAAATCAATCCTCTCCATTGTCAATGCTAATAAACAATAGACTGTCAAAAAAAGGGAACAGGAATCTGGGCTCTGGCATCTGGGGGGTGTGATTGTGGGGGGGGGGGCAAGTATCAATGCATACAAAATTTTAAAAATAATGTTCAGTGGGGAGCAGCAATTGTTTAAATTTTTTTTATGTTAAACATTACAATGCACAATTCCTTTGAATAACATGCTAACATGCCTTCGAAATATCACACCTGTAGGATGCACTAAAGTAAAAGTCACATTTGGAAAGAAATAAAATAATTTGCTACTAAATGAAATTTTTGGCCCAGCTTGTTTGGTTTGTAAACAAAGCTATTTTCAAAGTTATTTTCAAAGTTAAAGCTATTTTCAATAGAAAAGGGATTTTCAATCAAAGGGCATGGGAACCTGAACACTTTCATGGTAGATCATTTGTCTGGTATGGATTTTAATCGATTGCCGACCAGCTGCTGGTTTCAAAAATGTGTCAAAAGTGTCCAATGTGTCCGCCATAATGTTGCAGTCCCGATCAAAATCACAGATCATCGGCATTACTAGTAAAAATAATAATAACAATAAAAACACCATAAATCTATCCCCTATTTTGTAGACGCTATATCTTTTGCGCAAACCAATCAATATACACTTATTGCGGGTTTTTTTACCAAAAATATGTAGAAGAATACATATCGGCCTAAACTGAGGAAAAAATTTGTTTTTTTGATAAAAAATGTGGGATATTTATTATAGCAAAAAGTAAAAGATATTGTGTTTTTTTCAAAATTGTCGCTCTTCTTTTGTTTATAGTGCAAAAAATAAAAACTGCAGAGGCCATCAAATACCGCCAAAAGAAAGCTCTATTTGTGGGGAAAAAAGGACATCAATTTTGTTTGGGTACAGCATCGCGTGATCAGCTAAAGCGATGCAGTGCTGAATCACAAAAAATGGCCTGGTCATTGAGCAGCCAAATATTCTGGGGCTGAAAGAGTTAAAGTAGTTAAAGAGGGGAACACCACACAAAATGAGCACTGAGCATGCAGCCTGGTTGGCCATGCATGCACCCTCTGAACAATACCAAGCCACATGCCTTCAACATGTTGAGGGTATCTTGCCAGGAGTGCCCTGCCAGCAGAGCACCTTGTCCCCATGTTGGGGACACAAGGACCTTATCCTCACATCCCTGACCTTAACGAGGACCCCTTATACATTCAATGAGGGATAGATATCTGGGTACTTCTTATTTCAAAGGAGGCCTCCAGATTCTTAAAAGTCCAACCCCCCGGGCCCGAGATGTGGGGATGAGTCCTTTGTTTCTGTCAACATGGGGCATAAGGACATGTGCCCTGGTATGGTTCAGGAGGGTATGCTCACTGCCCTCCTATTTTCTGGGCAGCCAGGCTTCATTCTTGGACAAGGGTTTGGTATGGTTTTGGAGGATCCCATGTTTTTTCCCCCTTAAAATCCATTCCATAACATTTCTATTATAGGACTCCGGTATAGATTTTTGGGGGAACCCCACATTATTTTTTTTGAACAGCATTATTATCTAATAAACCAGATTAGCGGTACATAAACCTAAATGCACCTAAGAAGTCCAAAAATGGGTTAGTCCTACAGACTGACACCACCAGCTTGGTACACAGACAAACCTTTGAAGACAGAGAACCTATCCTAGCTCCAAACAAGGACTAGATAGACAAAATTGGTAATTTCAGTAAGCAGTTCTTTCTAATGTGCTTAAATGACAAATATGAGCTTGGATAGTGGACAGCAGTTCCAAACTTTTATATAGTCACACAGAGTGGTATTGTCTTGATAAAATAAAATAACCCGTATAATGAACACAACAGATAATAAAATTAGTGTAGCTTCAGGCAGGTCATCCACAATGAATTTAGCAATAAATCATCACTGCCCTTGAGGACCATGAGATGGTAGGATCCAAAGATCAAAGCTGTATCTAGTATCTTGAGCATAGAAATGCAAACATAGTCAAGCACACAAGTGATTATACGCCATTATAAAGACACAACAGAAGAATAAAAATAAACCCACATCCATCTCAGTTCAGGTGAATATAAGACTTGAGATTTTACAGTATACCAGTCCTCCTCCAGCAGTATAAAAGGATTAAAACTGTGTTCTTGCAATATACAGATTCATCCACATACATAGGTTAGTAGATGATTACTATGTATATGACATCACCGCACACACCTAATGTACTCTCCAGCACTCCATATTAAAGTCAGTTCCCATCTCAAAGAAACTTTTTTGGGTCAGATTTAAACACAACATACTGATCTTAGGGAATAGTCCAGAAAGAAAAATTAAGGAATTTCTGACATTGTGAATTAAACATTGACATTAGGAAGTATTTTACAAGTAAAATCTATAGAGAACATATAGACTTCCTAGATTTGACAATTAAGAAAAATAAGCAAGGCAAAAATCTGTATTGTAATTTATAGGAAGCCCTCATTGACTAATAGTATTCTTCACTGGGAGAGCCAACATCTGCACACCCTAAAGAATAGAATACTTCTAGGCCAATTCATGAGGGAAAGAAAATTGCCTGACAGCTGATGGATTTGAAAAAAGAGGGGTGTGCATACACCTGTAATAGAACTGGCTTTTTAGTTCACCTGTTTGAGAAACAGCGACAACCAGAGTTTGCAGCAAACCCTGTGTCACCAAAACTCAAGCCTCATCCATATTTATTACTGCCTCACATTGCCCTCTGCTGCAGAAATTACACTTAGCACTAGGAGGGTTTAGAAAGCTTACAGGAGAAAGGAGAGCACAAGGAGGAAATGAGCAATATGTTCTGGTTCCTAGTCTAGTGAACAAACTGGGGACACAGATAGTTTGAAAGCTTCAACTGTAAATACTGTTTTCTACATTTTCAATGTTTCTGTATGGCAGGGGTGTAGGAATTACAAGAGTGAATGAACAGGGTTTTAAAAAATTTGGTAGATATAATATACAGTATACATGTATGCATTTAATTTGTGTAGCAAGCTGTTTTACTGGTGCTCCATTTAAACAAACCTAATGTTCATACTCTAAGTCATGTGTACTTTTTGGACCATGCAAAATAAAAAGCCCTACAGAAATTCATATTGGGATTTTCAGATATGATACAAGTTGCTGATTTCACAGATCTATTCATAAGACATTTAAGTAAAAAGAAAACATTTTTCAGACTAAAAAATGTGTGTGTCTAAACTAAAGGTCATTTTTAATTTGTTCACTCTGCAGTGTTAGGCACAAAACTATCTGCATGATTGCAAAAAATGTAGTATGTTCTCAAAATAAAATGGAATTGGAGGGATACATTAGAGAAAAAGAAAGTTAATCTATAAGCAGCTTTCACTCAAATGTCTATTAAGCAAGTAACCTTTTAAACATTAATTTAGGAAGGATAGAAAAATGTTATAAGTTAAATATTTGTATAAATATGTATTAATTCAGAAAAGAAGGTATTCACATATTTTGTTTCAATACATACCCCTTACATAAGACTATTTTTTTTTTTCAGTTGGCATGCTTCTGCAAATTATTGCTTTATCAGTCAAATACACACTCAGAACCACTGGTGTATAGTAAAAATTGCCTTATATTGGAGAGCCATTTGTTTCAAACTGCATATAGCTGTCTTAGGATTTTTGTTTTACCAGTAGTTAAAAGTAGGGATGAGCCGAACACCCTCCAGTTCGGTTCACGGCAGAACATGTGAACGGACCAAAAGTTTGTGCGAACATTCGAACACCGCTAAAGTCTATGGGACCCAAACGTAAAAAATCAAAAGTGCGAATTTTAAAGGCTAATATGCAATTTATTGTCCTAAAAAGTGTTTGGGGATCCGGGTCCTGCCCCAGGGGACATGTATCAATGCAAAAAACGGTAGTTTTTTCAGGAGAAGTGATTTTAAAGTGGAAAAATAAAAGTGAAATATTCCTTTGAATATCATACCTGGGGTAAAGTGGTGCGTGTTTCCCGTGTTTAGAACAGTCCCTGCACAAAATGACATTTCTAAAGGAATAACAGACATTTAAAACTACTTGCGGCTGTAATGTAATGTCGGGTTCCGGCAATATGGATGAAAATTATTGAGAAAAACGGCATGGTTACCCCCCCAGCCCATTACCAGGCCCCTTGGGTCTTGTATGAATATTAACCTCCCTGGCGGTATTCCCGAGCCTGGCTCGGGTTGGATTTTTCATACCAAAAGCGGTAACCCCGAGCCAGACTCGGGCTTGCATCGCAGGATCCAGGAAGAGCATACTTACCTTGTCCCCTGGATCCTGCGATGTCTCCCCGCTGTGATCGGCGAGCCGCTGTGTCTCGCTCGATTCACAGTGCCGAGCTCCGCTCCCTGCGAGCGTTGCGACGCACGGGGACGGAGTTCGGCGGTAAATTCAAAAGTGAAACACATAGTATAGATACAGCATACTATAATCTTACAGATTACAGTACTGTATCAAATAACTACACATCCCCCTTGGTCCCTAGTGGTCTGCCCAGTGTCCTGCATGCAGTTTTATATATATAAAACTGTTCTTTCTGCCAGGAAACTGGAGATTGTCCATAGCAACCAAAACTGTCTCTTTACATCAAAAGTGCTTTTAGACCAGCTAGAAAAAAGCGATAATAAATTAGAATCACTCGCAGAATTGATCGATAGTGATTTGTGGGGAAATCCGTCACCAAACACTAAAAGTAACAAAAGCGACAATTCTGCAACTGAGCAAATTTCAGTGTTTTTGATTTGATTACATTATTATATAATTTTTATTATTATTATATTATTATTTGTTATAATTATTTATTGTTACTTATTATATTATAATTTTTTATTTCGTTTTTCAAACTTTATCATACCCGGGATGTCTACTAGACTCTTGTTTGGACAGATTTAAGTGAACTATTCCTAAGAATTACAGGCCTACAATATAAAACGCCAAATTTCTGTGCAAAATAATTGTACCGCTTTCAGCACCTAAAATCAGAAATAATCATACCGCCAGGGAGGTTAAGGGGAACCCCACACCCAAATTAAAAAAAAGAAAAGGCGTGGGGCCCCCAGGCCCTATATACTCTGAACAGCAGTATACAGGCGGTCCAAACAAGACAGGGACTGTAGGTTTGTTCTTAAGTTGAATCTGTAATTTGGAACAGGTACATTTTATAAGTGTAGCTCCAGCCAAAAAAAAAAAAATTTTAGGCTTTTTGGATAACATAGGGAAGGGTTATCATCACCCCTGTAACATTTGTTTTGCTGTCTGTGCTGCCCCTGTTCAGAAGATTTCACCTCACTTTCTGTCCCAATGACAATTGGATTTTGAAAATTTGGGGTTATTAGGGAAACAAGGATTGGTGATAAAGTATCAGTGGAGACACCTTTTTCCCATATTAACTCTTACAGGAGAGAATTTCCCTTCCTAGGGGTAGATTTTCTCTCACTTCCTGTTGTCTCCCTCCATTTGTAAGTAGGAGTCATTTGTAAGTCGGATGTTTGAAAGTAGGGGACCGCCTGTATATACTGCCTGCCATATATACTCTGCAGAAAATTGGGTCTTAGGTGTTGGTGGTACCAAAACACTGTAAGCCCTCACAGTTACTCCAGGTTAGCGCTGGAACAGTCCCTGCTGTGAAATATTATATCAAGAATTTTAATTACATGCTCCTGTTAAACAGGGGCAGAAAAATTGGGCCATAGGCACTGGTGGTGGTGCCATAACACTGCAACCCTTCACAGATACTCCAGTTGAGCGCAGGAACGAGCCCTACTGTGAAATATTAGAGCAAATATTGTAATTACATGCCTCTGTTAAACAGGTGCAGAAAAATTGGGCCTTAGGCACTGGAGGTGGTGCCAAAACACTGCAACCCCTCACGGATATTCTAGTTGAGCGCAGGAATGAGCCCTGCTGCAAAATATTACAGCAAAAATTGTAATTACACGCCTCTGTTCAACAGGGGCAGAAAAATTGGGCCTTAGGCACTGGTGGTGGTGCCCTGAAACAAAAATGTTCCTAGAAGCTATCAACATGAACATTGAGGAGGAATAGGAGAGTCACTCAGCATAACAGGATAGTCACTCAGCATAGGCAGTGTTCAAGGGATATCACATTCATAGAAAAATGAATTGGTTACATCAGCATCAGGTGCTTGGTAGCTGGTGATCCAAGACCGATTTATTTTTATGAAGGTGAGCCGAACAACTGAGTCTGTGGACAGGTGCACTCTGTGATCGGTTACAAAGCCTCCAGCAGCACTGAATGTGCGTTCAGAAAGAACGCTGGATGCAGCACAGGCCTGTAGCTCAATTACATATTGTGCAAGCTCTGGCCAGTGATCCATCCTCAAGACTTAGTAACCCAGTGGATTTTCGGTTGGAAAGGTCTCCAAGTCTGATCTTGACCCTAGGTATTCCTGCACCATGTAAATCAGACGCTGGCGATGGTTGCTGGAAGCGATCAGACCTTGGGGCTGTGGACTAAAGAATTGTCTGAACACATCAGTCAGACGGCCACCTTCTCCACCGCTCCTTCTGTGACTGACTGAAGCCTCAGCAACACGTTGTCCAGGAGGACCAGGAAATTTTAACCCCCCAGGCTCTGGAAACGCATTGCACAAACCTTTGTGCAAGGCCTCCTGAAGATGTTTCATCCTCTGCTCCCTCTGCAAAGGCTAGATAAATTCTGCAACCTTACCCTTGTAACATGGATCAAGAAGGGTTGCCAGCCTGTAATGATCCCTCTCCTTGATACCACGAATCCAAGGGTTCTTTCGCAGGCTTTGCAGGATCAGGGAGGCCATGCAACGACGGTTTGCTGAGGCATTCAATCCGGAGTCCTCTGGGTTACTAAGGATGACATGATCCACAGCCACCTCCTCCCAGCCACGTACAAGTCCATGGGTTTCTGGGGACTGAAAACAATCCCTTGAAGACTGCTGCTGATGCTGAGTGCCCACCTCCATGCTGACACAATCCTTATCCTCCTCCTCCTCCTTCCTGTGTGATCGGCGGGCCCACAGGAATACTGTCTGGATAAAGGGGGCCTTGAGAGGTAAAGAAGTCCTCCTCTTCCTCCCTCTGTTCTGCCTCAAGTGCCCTGTCCATGAAGTGTGTGCTCCAACAGGAAGACAAGAGGGACAGTATCACTGATGCATGCATTGTCACTGCTCACCATCCTCGTGGCCTCCTCAAATGGTGACAGGACAGTGCATGCATCCTTGATCAGCAGCCACTGGCATGGCAAAAAAAGCCAAGCTCCCTTGACCCTGTCCTGGTGCCATACTCACACAGGTCCTCATTGATAGCCCTCTTCTGCGGGTGCAGCCGCGGCAGCATTGCCAATGTTGAGTTCCACCTGGTGGGCATGTCACAAATGAGGCAGTTCTTGGGCAGGTTGCATTCCTTTTGAAGGTCAGCCAGCCGAGCACTGGCATTATATGACCAGCAGAAATGCCCACAGACTTTCCTGGTCTGCCTCAGGAGATCCTGTAAGCCCGGGTACCTGCACAAGAACTGCTGCACCACCAAATTAAGGACGTGAACCAAACAGGGAACGTGGGTTAAGTGTCCCTGTCGGAGGGCAGAGAGTAGGCTGGTGCCATTGTCGCAAACCATCATTCCTGGCTGAAGCTGGCATGGTGTCAACCACCTCTGAGTCTGCCCCTGCAGAGCTGACAGAATCTCTGCCCAGTGTGGCTCCTGTCCCTTAAGCAGACCAACTCAAGCACCGCATGGCATCTTTTTGCCTGAGTGCTTGTGTAGCCCCTTGAATTCCTATGGAGCACCGTTTGGGAACCTGCCACTGAGGTACTGCACATTCCACAAATTCACGAAAGGGGGCAGAGTCTATCAGCTTAAAAGGGAGCAGTTGGAGTGCTAGCAATTTATCCAAGCTAGCACTCAGCTGCTGAGCATGTGGATGGCTGGGACCGAATTTCATTCAGAGGTTTAGCAACTGGAGTAGGGAAATTTGCCTGCTACAATTTGACGTTGGTGTAACGAAAACCCTCAAGTACTTGGCACACCTAATTCTACACCTTCTCTACTCTCAGTGCAGGTTTCTGAGAGGACTGAAGGTATAGTGGGGGTTGGAGATCCCAGCTGATGAGGAGCAAGGAGAGGTCCGCCTTGTTCTTTGGTGTGGGTGTTTTAAGTACTGTTGCCAATGAACTGCATGGGAGGTCGACATATGTCTGGTCAAGCATGTGGTGCCCAAGCGGCTGCTGTTTTGGCCACACTTGACACGCTTCAGACATATGTTGCAAACAGCAACGGTGGGATCTGCTGCACACGTATCAAAAAAAAGGCCCACACCAAAGAACTTTTCAAAATACGCGGGGAGTCAGCAGCCCCCTGCACATGCGGAGCTCTGCGGTGTGTGATGCAGTCGGGTGGCTGCCCTTAAGCTGGCCCCTGGAGGGCATCCTGCCTAGTTGGAGATGTGTCTCCTCCTCCTCCTCTTTTCTATCAGGCACCCATGTAGAGTATGTGACCTCATCATCCCCTCCCTTTAGATATAGGCTTGGCTAGACTAGAATTCAGTGGATATATATGTAGGAGACTGTATATAAATTGTATGCACTGCAGATCACTGAATCACCTTCCTGTCTGAAAGTATATTTAAAAATGTACACCAGGAATGGCCTGCAGTCAGATATAGGCTTGGCTAGACTGGAATGCAGTGGATATATATGTATATATCCAGTCACTGGATATATATGTAGGAGACTGTATATATATAGGAGACTGTATATATATATATATATATTTAATGCACTGCAGATCACTGAATCACCAGCCTGCCTGCCTGAAAGTGTATTTGAAAATGTACACCAGGAATGGCCTGCAGTCAGATATAGGCTTGGCTAGACTTGAATGCAGTGGATATATATATATATATATATATATATATATATATATATATATATATATATATATATATATATATATATATATATATATATATATATATATATATAATATATATATATATATGAGACTGTATATATATATTATGCAGTGCAGCTCACTGAATCACCTGCCTGCCTGACAGTATATTAGAAAAAAGCACATCAGGAACAGCCTGCAGTCAGATCTAGCTACACTGGATACAGTGGATATATATATATATATATATACATAAGACTGACTGTATATATATATTAAATACACTGCAGCTAACTGAATCACCTGCCTGCCTGCTGAAGTATATTAGAAAGAGTACACCAGGTACAGACTGCAGTCAGATCTAACTAAACTGGATACAGTGGATATATATATATATATATATATATATATATATATATATATATATATATATAGAGCACTAACTCATGGTGGAGCTGCTGATTTAAAGCGGGCTGTTACCGTCACCTTGTTACCTCTAATTTCACCAACACCGGATTTAGGGGTCTCCGTTGAGCTTACTGCGAGGCAATGTAGGCACCAGTCACTTAAGTACTTTTTCAATGATTTAATGGGGATAACTGGATAAGTAGCAGGAAAGAGGTAGAAGGAGAGTTGCAGGGGTGTTCAAATACCTTTTCTTGGCATAGCGTCAAGGAATTTAAATCTTTAGGATGAATTTATCCTCAGTTTAGGATTACATCTTTGCCCGCCTTGATAGGTTTCTCTCACTGACCTAGCAACCGGAATGCAGCATGAACAAAAAGTCTCTGCCACAGACTTTGGTGGGGCAAACTCATATGAACCTCTGCCACAGGATGTAGTAGTTTTCGATGAACAGCAAACACAGTACCAGAACCTTTAAGCCGACCCGTGTGGTATGGTAATTTAGGATGTGTCCTCCGATTGAGTCACCAGGCCCCTCTCCAGACCAGCGATCCACTGGATTATTCTCAATTGTCCGGCTTCTTCCTGCAGGACAGACAGCACAGGACCATCCCAGCAGTAGTAGGCCCCAGACAGACTTCTGGGCCTACCCGCCCAGCTGCAGCGGCGTAACCCTCCAATCTGAACAATGTATATCACAGTTGATCCATTAAATTTACCTATAAGCGGTAGATTAGAAATCTACCAACGCTACATATATATATATATATATAAGACTGACTGTGTATATATATATATATATATATATATATATATATATATATATATATATATATTACATGGCAGCTCACTGAATCACCTGCCTGCTGTCAGAAACCATGAACCAGACCGAGACAGAAGTACAGTAAAATCACACTTGTTTATTAATAAAAATAAAAAGGTAAATAGAGTAAGCGTAGTCAAAGCATAGCTAGAGTTCAGTAACAAGATCAGGTAATCAGTCAGGCCAGAAGTCAGGGATTCAAGTAGAGGAACAGCAAGCAGGATAAGGAGCCAGAAGGGATGTCAGAAAAGCCAGTCTTTAAACAGGAACACATCTTGTTATGTGACCAAGGCGAAGGAAGAGATGAAGTGAGCTGCACAGCTTTAAGTAGGCAGGTCAGACTAGCAGGATCAGGAACAGCTGGTTAACTGTATAGAGACATGAGAGCTGGCAATTAGCCGACAGCTAAGCAGCCAGCTCAGAGAAGGAAGGGCTGAGCCAGCCCTAACAGTACCCCCTCCTCAACGACCCCTCCCCCTCGGAGTACCACTAGGCTTGAGGGGAAAATGTCTATGAAAATCACAGAGGAGGGCAGGGGCATGTATGTCTGAGGATGAGACCCAGGAGCGTTCCTCCGGACCGTACCCCTTCAAATGCACCAGGTACTGTATGCACCCATGGACCCTACGGGAGTCAACAATGGATTGTACCTCATACTCCTCATGGTTCTCAACCTGTATAGGGTGAGCACGTGGCACCGAGGTGGTAACTTGGTTACAGACCAGCGGTTTTAATAAGGAGACAAGAAACGCATTTGAGATGCGCATACTAGGAGGAAGGTCTAACGCTTAAGCCACTGGGTTAATCCTGCGAAGGATATGGAAAGACCCAATAAACCGAGGTGCGAACTTCAGTGAGGGAACATGAAGTCGGAGGTTGCGATATGACAGCCAGACCCTGTCCCCAACCTAGTAGGAAGGCACAGGCAGGTGTCTGCAGTCAGCATGGAGTCTGTACCTATCATTAGCATGGCGCAAAGCCTCCTGGACTTGTGCCCAAGTGGAACGAAGACCACAGTGATGCTCCTCCAACGCAGGGATACTCTGCGGAACAAACGAGTCAGGCAACATGGAAGGTTGGAAACCATAATTCACCATAAATGTAGACAATCAGGATGCAGAATGCAAGGCACTGTTGTGAGCAAACTCTACCCATTGTAATAGGTCTGACCAGTTGTTGTGATGGTCAGAAATATAGCAATGTAAAAATTGCTCTAAGGACTGATTGGCTCGTTCTGCTGCTCCATTAGACTGCGGGTGATATGCAGAGGAGAAAGCAAGCTGAATTCACAGCTGTGCACAAAAGGCTCGCCAGAAGCCAGTTCCTTAGAAGTGGGCAACTTATTAAGTGGAATACAATGACACATCTCTGAGAACCGGTCAACCACCATAAGAATAACTGTGCTGCCTTGGGAGTTGGGCAACTCCACAATGAAATCCATAGACAGGTGGGATCAGGGCCTCTCTCCATTGGGTATGGGTTGTAGGAGGCCCACTGGTGTCGTGGAGTCTTACTCTGAGCACACGTAGACTAGGCCACCAGAATTGTTGGGAAATGGCCCAAATAAGTTGATTCTTACCAGGGTGGCCAGCTGCCTTGGGAGAATGGTAAGTCTGGAGCACCGCAGTACACAGGCACTCTGGGACAAAGCAGCTGTCACAAGGTTTCTCAGGAGGAGCATCGACCTGAGCAGCAAGAATTTTGTCACCCAAAGGAGAAGTAAGACTGGTGCGAACCGTAGCCGATTAAGGAGGAATCCAAGGAACTGGAACTGACTCCAACTTGGAAGTGGAGGAAAATTATCGTGACAAGGCGTCAGCCCTTTCATTCTTAGTACTGGGGAGGAATGAGACAATGTAATTGAAACTTGACAAGAAAAGAGCCCATCGCGCCCTGGGAGAGAGGCGTTTAGCTTCAGACAAGAATGTGAGATTCTTATGGTCAGTAAGAATGAAAACCAGCACAGTGGTACCCTCGAGGAGATGTCTTCATTCTTTCAGGGCTAAAATTATCGCCAACAGCTCTCTGTCACCAATCTCGTAATTGCACTCCGCAGGTGACAATTTCTTGGAAAAGTAGCCACAAGGATGCATAGCACTCTCAGAGGTGGTACGTTGAGACAGAAGGGCACCAACACCAGTCTCAGGAGCATTAACCTCAAAGATAAAAGGTAACGTAGGATCAGTATGTGCCAACACAGGAGCAGAAACAAAGGCAGCCTTGAGACTTTCAAAGGCCTTAATGGACACTGGAGACCAACTCTGTGGGTTACCTTCTTTCTGGTCATATCGGTCAGGGTCTTGACCAGAGATGGGAAGTTACGAATAAACTTCCGATAATAGTTGGCAAAACCCAG
The DNA here is from genome assembly GCA_037952925.1 of Lithobates clamitans. Lineage (NCBI taxonomy): Eukaryota > Metazoa > Chordata > Amphibia > Anura > Ranidae > Lithobates > Lithobates clamitans. Next base: position 1,574,315 of record JBBGZY010000143.1, read on the forward strand.
GAAACACTGCAGAGGACGTAACCCCATGGGTCGAGGCCACTGTAGGACTGCCGAAAGTTTCTCTGGGTCCATCGAAAAACCAGCAGTGGAAATGACATAGCCCAGGAATTTAACCTGCTCCCGATGGAACTCACACTTCTCCAGTTTACAATAGAGATTATTCTCCCTTAAGTTCTGAAGCACACAACAGATATCTGTGTGGTGGCTCTCCAGGGATTTCGAAAATATGAGGACATCATTGAGATAAACCACCACACATAACGGCAACAAATCTCGGAGGACATTGTTAATAAATTCCTGGAAAACTGCCGGGGCATTACAAAGGCCAAAAGGCATCATGAGATGCTCATAATGGCCTGTTCTGGTATTAAACGCAGTTTTCCACTCGTCTCCCTCCTTAATCCTCACAAGATTGTAAGCCCCTCTCAGATTAAGCTTAGTGAAAATCCTTGCTCCCTTGAGGTGGTCAAATAACTCTGTAATCAACGGGATCGGGTAGGCATTCTTGTCTGCAACATACTCCTCCATGGCTTTATCCTCCAAGATCGACAAAGGGTAACCCCGGCCACGAGGGTGTATGGCTCCAGGTTGAAGGTCAATTGGGCAATCATACGCTCGGTGTGGAGGCAAACTACTGGCTTGACCTTTGTCAAAGACATTGCTAAAATCACGGTACTCCTCTGGCCGTGAGAGAGGTGCACAGGACCCTGGCTACCTTCCGGAAGCACGTCTCACTGTATTGTGGTGACCAGGTGTCACATACCTTACAATGGAGTCTGAAATGACGAGGGTGGCCTCTTGCACGGTTCCGGTCCTAACACCCCTGGAGGTGGAGACAGAGCTGCTAGGGCAAAGGAAGGGTGCAGATGCCTGTTGGCAGGATCAGGAACACCTGAGCCTTTAGAGGTGCTGGTGAGATGTTGATCCTGGATTGGTTCAGGAAAGTCCAACAGGAGAACTTGCAAGGTCGGGAACAAGCAGGAGTCGGCAACATGCTAGCAGGAAGGTACACAATCGATAGGCAGGATCAAGGTTCAATCAAACAGCAATCAAGGATACAGGAACTAGCTGAGACAATCCAGCACTGATACTAGTATGCTGATCTTTTAAATAGGGCGCCCTGTGCTGTGATTCGTTGGCGTGCGGACGTGCCCACGCCGACATGCACTCGTTCGTATGAGAGTACTAACGTGCGTGCCTGGTCCGGGGTTCACACGTTCGTGCCGCACGTCTGGCTGGTGCACGGAAACGAGCATTTGTAATGGTTCTCTGACATTGCCCCCTCCTTGCGGACAGCCTCCGGATGCCCCTCTGGATCCTTCTTTCTGGATGAGAGCGATGAAAGGCTTGTATAAGCTTCCGGTTCCCAGGAGTTTTCTTCTGGGCCAAAACCTTTCCATTTAATTAAATATTGATTATGTCCTTGCCTTTTTCTGCAGACCACAATGGTCTCGATCTCGAACTCCTCCTCTCCATCCACCATTATGGCCTCTGGGGGCCCCATTTAACATCCTGGAAAGGGATTAACCACGTCAGGTTTCAACAAGGAAGTATGAAACACAGGATGTATCTTGAATGTGTCGGGAAGTTCAAGTTCATACGCCACTGGATTGATCTTTCTATTGACTGGGAAAGGTCCCAGATATTTAGGTCCCAATTTCCTGGACGGGCAGGCCAGTTTCAGATTGATTGTCGAAAGCCACACACAGTCACCAACTTTCAAATCCAGTTCTCCTCTCCTCTTTCTGTCAAAGAATCTTTTATTAACCTCCTGTGTCCTGGCAATGGTCTCTCTCAGCACCTGGTTATTAGTAGCAAGGAAATTTAGTCTGACCTGAACAGCTGGTAACGGAGAGTCTGGAATTAGCGTTGGCAAGAAAGAGGGATGAAACCCATAATTAGGGAAGAAGGGAGATTGGTCGGTAGCTGTATGGGCAGAGTTGTTAAATGCGAATTCCGCCAAGGGCAGTAGTGAGGCCCAATCTTCCTGGGAAAAAGAGGTAAAGCACCGCAGGTATTGTTCTAGCATTTGGTTGGTACGCTCAGTCTGCCCATTGGACTGGGGATGGTAAGCTGAGGAGAAATTTAGTTTGATGCCCAGTGCTTCGCACAGTGTTTTCCAAAATCTTGAAGTAAACTGCACTCCACGATCTGAGACAATGTCACTAGGGATTCCATGCAATCTCACCACTTCTTTAATAAAAACTTCAGCAGTTTCTGTTGCTGATGGGCTCCCTTTCATGGGGACAAAATGTGACATCCTGGAGAGGCGGTCCACCACTACAAAGATGGATGAAAATCCTTCCGATGGAGGGAGCTCTACAATAAAATCCATCGCAATCTTATCCCAGGGTCTTTCAGGAATGGGTAGTGGTCTTAATAATCCCCATGCTTTGCTTTTGCTGTTCTTGTTTCTGAGACAAATTGAGCATGAGCCAGCATATTTCCTGCAGTCCCTTGCTAAGCTGGGCCACCAAAAATGTCTCTGGACCAAATCCATGGTCTTGTGTCCCCTGAAATGGCCGGCCAGCGGGTAGTCATGGCACACTTGTAAAATAGTAGTACACAGATTCTGTGGTACGAAAATTTTATTCCCCTGCCAATAGAGCTGGATGCTTGACGTATCTGTGTCATTAAATAGTTTTGTGTGAGCAAAAAATTCCCAGCCTGTAATATGGTATCCGTTTGAGGTGGAACCTCGATTTCCGTGAACATACGCGACAACGCGTCTGGTTTCACATTCTTGGATCCGGGCCGGTAGGTTATATGGAAACTGAGGCGAGAAAAAAAAAGAGCCCATCTTGCTTGTCTGGGTCTGAGACGTTTAGCAGTCCTGACATACTCTAAATTTTTGTGATCTGTGAAGATCAGTATTGGGTGTGTTGCTCCCTCCAAGAGGTACCGCCACTCTTCCAGAGCCGATTTGATTGCCAACAGTTCCCTCTCCCCCACATCGTAGTTCCTTTCTGAAGGCCCTAATTTCTTCGATAAAAAGGCCACAGGGTGCATTAAAGCTTTAGGTCCTTGGCGCTGAGACAGGATGGCCCCTACAGTGCTCTCTGAAGCATCTACTTCCAGTATGTATGGAAGGGCAGGATCAGGGTGCTTCAATACCGGGGCAGAGGTGAATAGTCTCTTTAATTTGTCAAAAGCAGCTTGAGCTATCTCTGTCCACTGAAAGCGGTTCTGTTTTTTGGTGAGCTGAGTGATGGGCATGATGATACCCAAAAAGTTTTTAATAAATTTCCTGTAAAAATTGGAGAAACCAATAAACCGTTGTACCCCTTTCTTGTCAATGGGAGGCGGCCAGGACATTATGGCTGCGACCTTTTGAGGATCCATTGCCATCCCTCCTGTAAAGATTACTAGTCCGAGAAAGTGAATGGTCTGCCATTCGAATTCACATTTCTCGGCCTTGGCATAGAGTCCATTTTGTCTTAACCTAAGAAGGACCTGTTTCACATGGTCACGATGTAGTTCCAGGGAAACCGAGAAAATCAGAATGTCGTCTAGATAAACGATCATGAATAGGTCTAGGAAGTCTCTGAAAATATTATTTACGAAATGCTGGAAGGTTGCTGGTGCGTTACATAACCCAAAGGGCATAACGAGGTACTCGAAATGGCCAAACCGCGTCCAGAAGGCCATTTTCCACTCATCACCCTTTCTGATCCTGATCAAGTTGTAAGCACCTCGTAAATCCAACTTGGTGAAAATCGTTGCAGAGCGGAGTCTCTGGAGCAATTCTGGAATTAGAGGCAGGGGGTAGTGATTTTTAACGATAATCCGATTTAGTTCCCTGTTATCCACACACGGCGAGTGGTCCTTCTTTTCAACAAAGAATATTCCTGCTCTGGCTGGAGAAGTAGAGTGTCGGATGAACCCCTTCTTGAGGTTCTCATTGACATAGTCTTTCAGGACCAAGAGTTCAGGTTCCGAGAGGGGGAAAATTCGGCCAAAGTGGATTTCTGCCCCTGGTAAAAGTTCAATCGGGCAATCGTAGGCCCGGTGGGGAGGAAGGGTGTCTGCTTTTTGTTTATCAAAGACATCCAGGAAATCGTGGTATACGGGTGGAACAAAATCTTGGGATTCGGATGTGGGTTTGAGACAGCCAACAACTGGTACTGAGTGGTGGAGGGTTTGGAGGCAGTTATGGAGGCAATAGGCAAACTGAAAGACCACCTTGCCGGTTGTCCAATCGATCTGTGGGTTGTGTGCTTGCAACCATGGCATTCCCAGGATGATTGGGAAGAGCGGTGAGGATATCACGTCTAGGCACAACAGTTCTTGGTGGTTGGGTGATAAACGGCATAGAAGTTATCATTGATAAAAACGGCATGGGAATTCAACACAGGAAGACCCCGAACCAAAATTTTTAAAAAAAATGACGTGGGAGTCCCCCTAAATTCCATACCAGGCCCTTCAGGTCTGGTATGGATATTAAGGGGAACCCCGGCCAAAACTTAAAAAAAAATGATGTGGGGTTCCCCCTAAATTCCATACCAGACCCTTCAGGTCTGGTATGGATTTTAAGGGGAACCCCGTGCCAAAAAAAAAAAAAACGGCGTGGGGTCCCCCCAAAAATCCATACCAGACCCTTATCCGAGCACGCAACCTGGCAGGCCGCAGGAAAAGAGGGGGGGGCGAGAGTGCGCCCCCCCTCCTGAACCGTACCAGGCCACATGCCCTCAACATTGGGAGGGTGCTTTGGGGTAGCCCCCCAAAACACCTTGTCCCCATGTTGATGAGGACAAGGGCCTCATCCCCACAACCCTGGCTGGTGGTTGTGGGGGTCTGCGGGTGGGGGGCTTATCGGAATCTGGAAGCCCCCTTTAACAAGGGGACCCCCAGATCCCTCCCCCCTGTGTGAAATGGTAAGGGGGTACTTACCCCTACCATTTCACTAAAAAACTGTCAAAAATGTTAAAAATCACAAGAGACAGTTTTTGACAATTCCTTTATTTAAATGCTTGTTCTTTCTTCTATCTTCCTTCATCTTCTTCTTCTTCTAGTTCTTCTGGCTCTTCTGGTTCTTCCTCCGGCGTTCTTGTCCAGCATCTCCTCCGCGGTGTCTTCTATCTTCTTCTCCTCAGGCCGCTCCGCTCCCATGGCATTGGGGAGGCTCCTGCTCTTCTCTTCATCTTCTTCTTCATCTTCTTCTCTTCTTCCTTCTTCTCTTCTTCATTTTCTTCTCCGGACCGCTCCGCACCCATGCTGGCATGCAGGGAGGCTCCCGCTGTGTGACGGAGTCTCCTCGTCTGACGGTTCTTAAGTAACGGGGGGCGGGGCCACCTGGTGACCCCGCCCCCTCTGACGCATGGTGACTTGACGGGACTTCCCTGTGACGTCACGGGGAATGCCACAGGGAAGTCCCGTCATGTCCCGTGCGTCAGAGGGGGCGGGGTCACCGGGTGGCCCCGCCCCCGTTATTTAAGAACCGTCAGACGAGGAGACGCCGTTACACAGCGGGAGCCTCCCTCCATGCCATCATGGATGCGGAGCGGCCCGGAGAAGAAAATGAAGAAGAGAAGAAGAGAAGAAGGAAGAAGAGAAGAGGATGAAGAAGAAGATGAAGAGAAGAGCGGGAACCTCCCCCCATGCCATGGGTGCGGAGCGGTCCGAGGAGAAGAAGATAGAAGACGCCGCGGAGGAGATGCTGGACGAGAACGCCGGAGGAAGAACCAGAAGAACCAGAAGAACCAGAAGAAGATGAAGGAAGATAGAAGAAAGAAGAAGCATTTAAATAAAGGAATTGTCAAAAACTGTCTCTTGTCATTTTTAACATTTTTGACAGTTTTTTAGTGAAATGGTAGGGGTAAGTACCCCCTTACCATTTCACATGGGGGGGGATCTGGGGGTTCCCTTGTTAAAGGGGGCTTCCAGATTTCGATAAGCCCCCCGCCCGCAGACCACCCACAACCACCGGCCAGGGTTGTGGGGATGAGGCCCTTGTCCTCATCAACATGGGGACAAGGTGTTTTGGGGGTTTACCCCAAAGCACCCTCCCAATGTTGAGGGCATGTGGCCTGGTACGGTTCGGGGGGGTGCACTCTCGTCCCCCCCCTCTTTTCCTGCGGCCTGCCAGGTTGCGTGCTCGGATAAGGGTCTGGTATGGATTTTTGGGGGGACTCCACGCCATTTTTTTTTTTGGCGCGGGGTTCCCCTTAAAATCCATACCAGACCTGAAGGGTCTGGTATGGAATTTAGGGGGAACCCCACGTCATTTTTTTAAAAAATTTTGACCGGGGTTCCCCTTAATATCCATACCAGACCTGAAGGGCCTGGTATGGAATTTAGGGGGACTCCCACGTCATTTTTTTTTTTATTTTGGTTCGGGGTTTCCCTGTGTTGAATTTTATCAATGAACTTCTATGTGTATTGTTGGCAATGCAATAGCCGCGGGTAGTTTTAAATGGAATTTTTCCTTCGAAATGTCATTTTGCTGTCAGACTGTTCTAAACACGGGAAACATGCGCCCCTTTACAGGCATACTATAGACACCCCCCAGGTACGAAATTTAAAGGGATATTACACTTTTATTGTTTGACTTTAAGCATTAATAAAATCACTGCTCCTGAAAAAACAGCCAATTTTAAAACTTTTTTTTGCATTGATCCATGTCCCCTGGGGCAGGACTCGGGTCCCCAAGCACTTTTTATGACAATAACTTGCATATAAGCCTTTAAAATTAGCACTTTTGATTTTTCCCATAGACTTTTAAAGGGTGTTCTGCGGCATTCGAACACCCCAAATTGTTCGCTGTTCGGCGAACTTGCAAACAGCCAATGTTCGAGTCGAACATGAGTTCGACTCGAACTCGAAGCTCATCCCTAGTCATCATAAAGCTTAGCCATTTCATCCAAAAAAGAGTCTATCGTGCCTAGCAAGGGACTAGCTTATTCTAATAGATGGTGAGCCCAGGTCTGGGGTTCTCCCTGTAGCAATGAGATGATGAATCCCACCTTGGTACTTTCCAAGGACAAGGTGCGGGGCTGAAGTAGGAAATACAGATGGCAAGCATTTCTGAAAGCGCAGAATTTACTGCGGTCTCCCATGATTCTTTCTGGAGCAGGAACTCGTGGCTCTGGGGGTGGCACCACTACTGTGGGAGTAGAAGTTGAGATCGACGATGCAGGTGCTGCGGCTGTCTGGCCGAGGTGCTTGGAGAGAGAGACTCCACTCATTGCTCAAGTCGCTGATAGCCATCCTGCAGGCCCTGGACTGCTTGAGTGAGGTTTGCAATCTGCTGGCACAGAGAATCCATAGCTGAGGCCCCCCTTTCAGACTCCATTTGGCTGGATTGTACTGTCATGTACCTTACTGTGGAGTCTGAAATGACGAGGGTGGCCTCTTGCATGGTTCCGGTCCTAACACCCCTGGAGGTGGAGACAGGGCTGCTAGGGCAACAGAAGGGTGCAGGTGCCTGTTGGCAGGATCAGGAACACCAGAGCCTTAGAGGTGCTGGTGAGATGTTGATCCTGGATTGGTTCAGGAAAGTCCAACAGGAGAACTTGCAAGGTCGGGAACAAGCAGGTGTCAGCAACGTGCTGGCAGGAAGGTACACAATCGATAGGCAGGTTCGTAGTCAGGGGCTAGCGGAGGTTGGCAATGGACTGACAGAGAGGTACAAGATCGGAAGACAGAGCCGTGGTCAGAATTTCAAGCTGGGTTCGGTACAGGAAGCAGAAGTAAGCAGAGTTGCAGGGATAATCCAAAAGAGTAGTTAGGAAGGCCAAGGTTTCAGGATCAAGGTTTAATCAAACAGCAATCAAGGATACAGGAACTAGCTGAGACAATCCAGCACTGATACTAGTATGCTGATCCTTTAAATAGGGCGCCCTGTGCTGTGATTCGTTGGCGTGCAGACGTGCCCACGCCGACGTGCACTCGTTCGTATGAGAGTACTAACGTGCGTGCCTGGTCCGGGGGTTCACACGTTCGTGCCACACGTCTGGCTGGCACACGGAAACGAGTGTTTGTAATGGTTCTCTGACACCAGGACAGAACCAATGCCAATCAAAAGAGGGGTTGTGCCTCTGTAACCAAGGATAACCAATAACCAGCGGAAACTTAGGTGAGGAAATAACTTGGAATTAGATTATCTCATGTTGAAGAGCCCCTACGGCCATGGACAATAAAACAATCTCATGAGTCACATGGGAAGGCTGTAGAGGTCTCCCGTCAAGAGCCTCAATGGAAAGTGGAGTGTCATGCAGCTGCAGTGGAATCGAGTGCTTTGATACAAAGGCAGCATCAATGAACAGGCCTGCAGCCCCAGAGTTGATTAGTGCCTGTATCTCGATACGACTTAGCCCTAAAAAGGGTGACCAAAAACAGGGGCTTATTCTTCTGGATAACTGGGGATGACAGAACACCACCTAAGGTCTGTCCATGACAGGACCTTAAGGTTCAGGTGTTCCCAGGACGGGTAGGACAAGACTTCAAAAAGTGACCTGCCTGTCCACAATAAAGGCACAATCTCTCACTCCTCCTAAAGGCTCTCTCATTCGCAGAGAGACGCGTGAAGCCCAAGTGCACCGAGTCGGTACCAGGAGGCATGGGAGTTGAGGGAGGCACAGGTGGGACTGCAAAGCTCAGAGGCAAATGTATAGGAAGCTTCCGCAAGCGCTCCTTAAGAGAAAGTCTTCCTCTAAATCTGGAGTCAATGAGGATGGCAAACGAGATCAAGCTCTCCAGCTCAGTGGATATATCTCGGGCTGCTATCTTATCCTTGATGGAATCTGAGAGACCATGAGAAAAAGCAGCCACAAGGGTTTCATTGTTCCAAGCAACCTCTGCTGCCAGAGTACGTAACTCAATGGCGTAGTCGGCAACAGTTCTCTTACTTTGATGGACATGAGGCACTTGGCAGCAGGAGCGAGTATGCAGGAACGTCAAATACCCTTTTAAAGGTGGCCACAAACTCAGGGTAACTCAAGACAACAGGTTTTTGTGTCTCCCATAGAGGGTTAGCCCAGGCCAAGGCTCTCTCAGAAAGCAAAGATATCATGAACCCTACTTTGCTTCTGTCCGTGGGAAACGCCTGGGGCAGCATCTCAAAGTATATCTCAACTTGGTTGAGAAACCCTCTGCATTGAACTGGATCACCCCCAAATCACTGGGGAAGCAGAGCAGAACCAGACATACCTCTTATAGAGGTAATACTCAAGGCGGGTGCCTGCACAGAGACTTGCGCAGCAGCAGGGATGGCCTGCAACTCAGGTTGTACCGGAGCAGCCAGAGTGGGGGATTCCAGGTGAGCCGTGCGACTCAGGAGCGTTTGTAACGCCATGGCAAACTGATCCATGCGGTGATCTTGCTGATCCAAGCTGGAAAAAATATTACCAACAAGTGGATTGACTGTATCTTCTGAATTCATGGCCTTCGCCTACTGTCAGAAACCATGAACCAGACCGAGACAGAAGTACAGTAAAATCACACTTGTTTATTAATAAAAATAAAACGGTAAATAGAGTAAGCATAGTCAAAGCATAGTCAGAGTCCATTAACTGGATCAGGTAGTCAGCCAAGCCAGAGTTCAGTAACCAGATCGGGTAATCAGCCAAGCCAGAGTTCAGTAACCAGATCGGGTAATCAGTCAGGCCAAAAGTCAGGCATTCAAGTAAAGGAACAGCAAGCAGGATAAGGAGCCAGAAAGGATGTCAGAAAAGCCAGTCTTTAAACAGGAACGCAGGAGATTGTTTCTTGTGATGTGACCAAGGCGAAGGCAGAGATGAAGTGAGCTGGACAGCTTTAAGTAGGCAGGTCAGACGAGCAGGATCAGGAACAGCTGGGTAACTGGAGAGAGATGAGAGCTGGCAATTAGCCGCCAGCTGAGTGGCCAGCTCAGAGAAGGAAGGGCTGAGCCAGCCCTGACACCTGCCTGACAGTATATTAAAAAAAGCACACCAGGAACAGCCTGCAGTCAGATCTAGCTACACTGGATACAGTGGATATATATATATATATATATATATATGCAAGACTGACTGTATATATATATATTAAATGCACTGCAGCCAACTGAATCACCTGCCTGCCTGAAGTATATTAGAAAGAGTACACCAGGAACGGACTGCAGTCAGATCTAGCTAAACTGGATACAGTGGATATATATATATATATATATATATATATATATATATATATATATATATATAACTGTATATATATTAAATACACTGCAGCTAACTGAATCGCCTGCCTGCTCAATCGGTCAACTCCAGCAACACACTACACAGGGCCAACGTTCAGGCGGCCTTATATAGTGTGGGGCGTGGACTTAACCCCCTGAGCCATAATTGGCCAAAGGCACTCAGCCTTTGGCCAATTATGGCTCTCTTTGCTGACGGCGCTGTGATTGGCCAAAGCATGCGGGTCATAGTGCATGCTTGGCCAATCATAAGACAGCAATGCACTGCGATGTTGCAGTGCATTATGGGGCATGATGCTCCGCTCAAATGTTCGTATTTCGACAAACGTTCAAACAGCCAACGTTCGAGTCGAACTCATGTTGGACCCAAACATAAAGCTCATCCTTAATTAAAAGTAACACATCAGGCATTCCCAACCTATTGGTACTAGAGTAATGTTATTAAATCATTTGGCATTAGTTCTTTCATTACCACAAATGCTATCCTATTTTTGAAAAAAAACTCTCTAAACTTTTGATACCAAAGTAAAAAAGAATACATAAAATTGTACCTTTCTGCTGTTAAGGCCATCTTCTCATTTACCATTTCATCAAGCATTGTTACCATCCATGTTGGTACCTTAAAAGTCTGCTCTTGGGCTCAGTGCTGGATTAAGATTGGGCTCAGATTATCAGGGTGGGCCTTAGGGGGAGCTGCACATAAAAGTTTTTTTACCTTAATGCAAAGAATAGTAAAAAGTAAAAACCTGAAGCCTTTACAGCTACTTTAACCACTTAACAACCATGCCATAGCCGAATGATGGCTACAGTGCGGCTCAATAAGTCTAGGAGGGCGTACATTGACGGCACGCACACGGGAGTATCCATGACCGCCGGGTCCAGAGGACCCAGCGCATCATGGATCACGGTAAATGGCCGCTGACAGTGGCTGTTTACCACATGATCTCTCCGTCAAATGATGGAGCGATCACTTGTAAACAAACCAGCGTCATGTCCAGTTACTCTCTCCCCTCTCTATACCGATTGGTACAGTGTGAGCAGAGAGGGGAGAGATTGGGTGCAGCAGGGCGGTGGGTTGGATCTGTAGTGCCCACAGCGCTGATCTGTGCCCATTGCAGCCTCATCCAGCCATCCATCCATGCCCAGCATCCCTCTGTCATACTCATCCAGCAATCCATAATCAGTATTACTCATCCACCCATCCATGCTCAGCCATCCATACTTAGCAATACTCATCCATCCATGCTCAGCCATCCATACTTAGCAATACTCATCCATCCATGCTAAGCAATCCATACTCAGCAATACTCATCCATCCATTCACCCCCAGCCATACTCAGTCATACCCAGCCATACTCAGTCATACCCAGCCATACTCAGTCATCCCCAGCCGTACTCAGCCATACTCAGCCGTACTCAGCTGTACCCAGCCGTACTCAGCCGTACCCAGCCGTACTTAGCCGTATCCAGCCATTAGGGATGAGATTCGAGTTCGAGTCGAACTCATGTTCGACTCGAACATTGGCTGTTCGCAAGTTCGCCGAACAGCGAACAATTTGGGGTGTTCGCGTAAAATTCGAACACCCTTTAAAAGTCTCTGGGAGAAATCAAAAGTGCTAATTTTAAAGGCTTATATGCAAGTTATTGTCATAAAAAGTGTTTGGCGGCCTGCCAGGTTGCGTGCTCGGATAAGGGTCTGGTATGGATTTTTGGGGGGACCCCACGCCGTTTTTTTTTTTTTTTGGTGCTGGGTTCTCCTTAAAATCCATACCAGACCTGAAGGGTCTGGTATGGAATTTAGGGGGAACTCCACGTCATTTTTTTAAAAAATTTTGGCCGGGGTTCCCCTTAATATCCATACCAGACCTGAAGGGCCTGGTATGGAATTTAGGGGGACTCCCACGTCATTTTTTTTTTTAAATTTTGGTTCGGGGTTCCCCTTTGGGGAATTCCCATGCCGTTTTTATCAATGAACTTCTATGTGTATTGTTGGCAATGCAATAGCCGCGGGTAGTTTTACAGTAGTAGTAGTAGTAGTTTTTTCCTTCAAAATGTCATTTTGCTGTCAGACTGTTCTAAACACAGGAAACATGCGCCCCTTTACAGGCATACTATAGACACCCCCCAGGTATGAAATGTAAAGGGATATTACACTTTTATTGTTTGACTTTAAGCATTATTAAAATCACTGCTCCTGAAAAAATGGCCGTTTTTTAAAACTTTTTTTTGCATTGATCCATGTCCCCTGGGGCAGGACCCAGGTCCCCAAACACTTTTTATGACAATAACTTGCATATTAGCCTTTAAAATTAGCACTTTTGATTATTCATGTTCGTGTCCCATAGACTTTAACAGTGTTCACACAAACTTTTTTCCTGTTCGCATGTTCTGGTGCGAACTGAACAGGAGGGTGTTCGGCTCATCCCTACCAGCCATACCCATCCGTATTCAGCCATCCCATCCATACTGAGCCATCCCATCTGTACTCAGCTATCCCATCCATACTCAGCCATCCCATGCATACTAAGCCATCCCATCCATACTCAGCCATTCCATCCGTACTCAACCATACTCAACCATAGCCATATTCATCCATGCTCAGTCATCCCATCCATACTCAGCCATCCACATTTATGGCTCAACCATGCTCAGCCATCCCAATCCAGGGCTCCTCCATCCCCATTCATGCTCACCCATGCCTCATTAGTTCTCATCCATGCCACATCCATGCCACTACAGTGCCTCACAAAAGTGTAATGCCCCGTACACACGGTCGGACTTTGTTCGGACATTCCGACAACAAAATCCTAGTTTTTTTTCCGACGAATGTTGGCTCAAACTTGTCTTGCATACACACGGTCACACAAAGTTGTTGGAAAATCCAATCATTCTGAACGCAGTGACGTAAAACACGTACGTCGGGAGTATAAACGGGGCAGTGGCCAATAGCTTTCATCTCTTTATTTATTCTGAGCATGCGTGGCACTTTGTCCATCGGATTTGTGTACACACGATTGGAATTTCCGACAACGGATTTTGTTGTTGGAAAATTTTATATCCTGCTCTCAAACTTTGTGTGTCGGAAAATCCGATGGAAAATGTGTGATGGAGCCTACACACGGTCGGAATTTCCGACAAGGTCCTATCACACAGTTTCCGTCGGAAAATCCGACCGTGTGTACGGGGCATAATAGGTAGTCATATTAGATTTGAAATGTGACGGTGCTCCCTGCATGTTGGGCCTCTGTTTGTGGCCTGGCTGTGGAAAAGTCTCCCACATGTGGTATCGCCATACTCAGGAGGAGTAGGAGAATATATTTTGGGGTGTAATTTTTGGGTATGTACATGCTATGTGTTAGAAAATATGTATAAATGAACACTGTGTAAAAAAAAAAAAGCGCTTTCATTTTCTTTCCACATTTTCCAAAAACTTGTAAAAAAAAATGACATGTTCAAAAGACACATAATGCCTCATAGATTATACATTGAGGGTGTTTTCTTTCCAAAATGGGGTCAGTTTTGGGCGTTTCCATTGTCCTGGTGCTCCAGGGCCTTCAAAAGTGTAAGAGGTAGTCAAGAAATTATATGTGTAATTTATGCTCCTAGAACGCCTGATGGTGCTCCCTCAATGTTGGGCCTCTGTATGTGGCCACGCTGTTTAAAAGTCTCACACATGTGGTATCGCCGTACTCAGAAGGAGTAGCAGAATGTGTTTTGGGGTGTAATTTGTGGTATGCATATGCTGTGTGTGAGAAATTACCTGGTAATATGACAATTTTGTGAAAAAAAAAGAAAAAAAATCTTGATTTTGCAAAGAATTGTGAGAAAAAATTACCATGCCTCTTACTAAATACCTTGAAATGTCTACTTTCCAAAAGGGGGTCATTTGGGGGGTATTTGTACTTTCCTGGCTTGTTAGGGTCTCAAGAAATGAGATAGGCCATCAGTACCTCAGGTGCGATCAATTTTCAGAGATTGGCACCATAGCTTGTGGACTCTATAACTTTCACAAAGATAATATACACCAATTTGGTTATTTTTACCAAATATATGTAGCAGTATAAATTTTGGCCAAAATTTATGAAGAAAAATGATGAATTTGCTAAATTTTATAACAGAAACTAAGAAAAATGCATTTTTTAAAAAGAATTTTCAGTCTTTTTTCTTTTATAGCGCAAACAATAAAAAACCCAGTGGCTATTAAATACCACCAAACGAAAGCTCTATTTGTGTGAAAAAAGGACAAAAATTTAATATGGGTACAGTGTTGCATGACTGAGTAGTTGTCATTCAAAATGTGAGAGCACTGAAAGCTGAAAATTGGTCTGGTTAGGAAGGGGGTTAAGTGCTCAGTGGGTAAGTGGTTAAGTAATTGCTTTGTTCCCAGCCATGTAGGAATACTTCCTGGTTCATCCTTATCATCTTCAGTAGTGTCATTTTTGTCAGAGCTTGTACTCTGTTCTTCCACTTCTTTGTCTTACTCAGACATCACACTTTTTTCTATTTCTGCTTCCTGATTCTCAGCTTCCTTTCTAGGAGAGACATTCTCTTCTGGAATTATCCATTATAAGCACACATGCACATAGTTGAATTATACAGTAATTTATTGTAGGTGTCCAGTACAGTACATTAATTTTAAGAAAGGAATGTTTATAGCTGTTTAGGAGGTAGTTATTTAAAGTGTTTTGTGGTCAGCTTCATCAGAAAGATATACTGCTTGGAATCAGTGTTCTGCCTAAAGACAGATCATAGGGCACCTTTAGTAAGCCTGCAATAGTGGTCGTCCCAACACACATAAGTCCAGAAGAGGAGTTCAAACCATGGGTCCAAGGAGGAAAAAAAAGGGGAAAATTGTGCTGAAACTTAGTAAAATCAATTATAAGAGTGAGCACAAGAGAACACTAGAACAATGCAGCCTTATGGTATCTGGAGCTGACTACATATCTCCAGTATATCGATTTTGTTACTGCAGTATGGACTGTGTGTGTCTTCAAGCTCCAGCTATATCATCATACGGAATATTTGTCACTTTTTCCAAGCACTTGTCCTCACAACTCCTCTCAGTCATGGAAAGCATGAATTTATAAATTCCTCCCACAAGCAGTACAATTTCAAAGACTTTCAACCTCAGAAAATCTATCAAAACTTCATTGCTTTGGATCTTTAAAATCCTTTGCAGAATTTCTTTCACAAGGGTGGCAAAAACCTTTTGATTTCCATACTCTTTGGTTGAACTGCCTGCACTGCATTCTTGACATGTGTATATTCTATACTCAATCACTCCTCCTGGGGGTTCAGCAGAATGCACTCCAATAGCAGCATGTGATGTTTGGGATATGCCACAGGGCTGAGATAGACGGGTGCTTACTATGCTTTAAACTTAAACCCAGACACTTGATCTAAGTCAAAAGCCAGAAACCAACCTATTCCATACTACCTGAAGCAGTTTAAGCTTCTTGTCCATTATTGGTGCAGTGCATTAAAACCATGGCTTCTTTTGAGTAAGGATTTTCACCCAACGAGACAATATAACCATACCAAATAACAATAATGACAAGCCATTCGACTGAACCGTTGCTTAGCACAGTATAGCACAGTAAAGTCTTCTTTGTTATTTTTTTTTTTCAGTTTAAGTTGTTTTTTTGAGAAATATTACAGTACAATGTATATCCATCTTAGTATGCTGTAATAATACAAAACACCAACTGAGATCTTCCAGTGAGAAAAGGAACAAAACAAATAAATGTACCATTGCAAGAGCTAAAGCATAATCAAGCACTATAGAATTGGGACTGACCCAACACCCCGTATGGGATCACACTGTGTCAAAGTCTGGCCCTATTTAAGCAAGAGATGAGTGCTCTGTGAAGGATGGGACTTGTGTTACCTCTCCGGAACTACAGTAACGTTCCGGAGAAACAAGAACGCCCCCTATGGTTATATGCCTCAATGTTGTGAGGAGAAAACATGTATGATCTCATATAAAACAAAATGGATGATGATCATTATCCTTCGGTTGCTTAATAACCAATCAAATCTGACATTATCCGAAAAACAACTAAAAAGAAAAGGAGGAAAAGAAAAGAAAGAGTAGGAGGAGGGGGGAGAGGGGGGGGTGACGCCAACACTCAGATCAAGTATAGCTATCATACTGTGGTGATCCCTGGTATAAGGGATATGCCTAAATGCTCTGCCCAGGGTTCCTAAGTTGCTTCAAATGCTTTGGTGTTGTCCAATATGTTGCTAACTATTCTTTCCTGGGACATGATCCAAGAGATTTTTTTTTTAGCGGCTCCGATGGAAATTTTCGGTGTCTTCCATGCTTTAGCGATTGTGATTTTCACTCCAAGCAACATGAAAGTTATCAATCGATGGGAGTATTTAGGAATTTTGGGGATGTGCGCATTCAGCAGAGCAATTTGTGGGTTTTTAGGTATCGGAAGGCCTGTGACTCTACGGATGAGATTAAAAATTTTATTCCAAAAACCTCTAATTCTTGGACAATCCCACCATATATGCAGCATAGAACCCTGGGCTTGGCAATCCCTAAAGCATAGAGGGGAGGAAGAGGGGAATATCCTAGCCAGTCTTGTCGGAAGCAGATACCATCTGGACAAAACTTTCCAATTAGCTTCTACCAATGAGATGTTCAATATACCTTTATGAGCTCTTGTTTCTCTTCTGTGCCATTCCTCCAGGTCCCAGGTTTCCTGCAAGAAATTCGGACGAAATTTTCATTATTAGGACATTCGGATGCATCCGAAATACCGAATTACAATACTAATGAATTAAAAACGAATCCGAAATGTTTCGATTCGAAAACCCACGGACGAAATTCGAATCGAATTCGAAACCAAATTCGAAATATATTCGATTCGAAAACAAATTCGAAATCTATTTGACTCGAATTTGACTCGAATTCGAAAACAAATTTGAATCGAATTAGAAAAAATATAAATTGATTTCTAAAAAAGAATACAATAAAATAGAATATAAAATAATAAAACAATAGAATAAACATAAAAGAATTGTAAAGAATAGAATAGAATTTAATAGAATTTATTAAAATACAACAGAATATGACCATCTTAAATTTGAATTTGAAAATAGATTGGAAAATAACAATTTATATATATATATATATATGAATTCGAATTCGAATAGAAAAGAGAATAGACTAGAAAAACAATAGAACAGAATAGAATAAAATATAATATATATATTAGATTATTTTCTGTTCTATTGTTTTTCTATTCTAATCTTTTCTATTCGTATTTGAATTCATTCTATATGAATTTCGAATTTCAAAAGATGGTTATATATATATATAAATATATATATATATATATATATATATATATATATATATATATATATATATAAACCATTTTCCGAAATTTTCCGAAAAATTCCAAAATTCGAATTTCATATAGAATGAATTCGAATTCGAATAGAAAAGATTAGACTAGAAATAGGAAATAGACTAGAAAAACAATAGAACAGAATTGAGTAAAATATAATGTGTATATATATATTATATTTTATTCTATTCTGTTCTATTTTTTTTTCTATTCTAATCTTTTCTATTCGAATTTGAATTCATACTATATGAATTTCGAATTTCAATAGATGGTTATATATATATATATATATATATATATATATATATATATATATATATATAAATAACCATTTTCTGAAATTCGAATTTCATATAGAAGGAAATAGAATTTGAATATAAAAGATTAGAATAGATTTGAAAATAATAGAAAAGAATATCATAGAAAAACAATAGAACAGATCAGGAAAAAAAATTATATACATACACATATATATATATATATATATATATATATATATATATATATATATATATATATATATATATATATAACCATTTTCCGAAATTCGAATTTCATATAGAATGAATATATATATATTAGAATATTTTCTGTTCTATTGTTTTTCTATTTTAATCTTTTCTATTTGAATTCATTCTATATGAATTTCGAATTTCAAAAGATGGTTATATATATAAATATTTTATATATATATATATATAACCATTTTCCGAAATTTGAATTTCATATAGAATGAATTTGAATTCGAATAGAAAAGATTAGACTAGAAATAGAAAATAGACTAGAAAAACAATAGAACAGAATTAAGTAAAATATAATGTGTATATTTATTATATTTTATTCTATTCTGTTCTATTTTTTTTTTCTATTCTAATCTTTTCTATTCGAATTTGAATTCATTCTATATGAATTTCGAATTTCAATAGATGATTATATATAAATAAAAATCTAATATATATATAAAACCATTTTCCGAAATTCGAATTTCATATAGAATGAAATTGAATTTAAATAGAATAGAAAATAATATCATAAAAAAACAATAGATCAGATCAGAAAAAAATAAATAAATATATATATATATATATATATTTATATATATATATATATATCTATATATATATAAATAACCATTTTCTGAAATTCGAATTTCATATAGAATGAAATCGAATTTGAATATAAAAGATTAGAATAGGTTGGAAAGTAATAGAAAAGAATAAAAAAATATCATAGAAAAACAATAGAACAGATCAGGAAAAAAAACATTATATATATATATATATATATATATATATATATATATATATATATATAACCATGTCCCGACATTCGAATTTCCTATAGAATGAATTTTTAAAAGAAAAGAAAAGAAAATAGACTAGAAAAACAATAGAACAGTATAGAATAAAATATAATATAAATATTAGATTCTTTTCTGCTCTATTGTTTTTCTATTCTAATCTTTTCTTTTTGAATTTGAATTCATTCTATATGAATTTCGAATTTCAAAAGATGGTTTTATATATATATATTTATTTATATATATAGCCATCTTCTGAAATTTGAAATTCATATAGAATGAATTCAAATTTGAATAGAAAAAAATTGAATAGAATAGAGTAACAATAGAACAGAATAAAATAAATAATAATATATATATAATTATTATTATTTTTTTTTGTAAAGGCTATAACTTTTGCGCAAAGCAATCAATAAACGCTTATTGCGATTTTTGTTTTCACCAAAAATATGTAGGAGAATACGTATCGGCCTAAACTGAGGAAAAAAAATGTTTTTTTATATATTTTTGGGGGATATTTATTATAGCAAAATCTAAAAAATAATGCGTTTTTTTTTAAATTGTCGCTCTTATTTTGTTTATAGCGCAAAAAATAAAAAACGCAAAGGTGATCAAATATCACCAAAAGAAAGCTCTATTTATGGGAAAAAAAGGACTTCAATTTTGTTTGGGAGCCACGTCGCACAACCGTGCAATTGTCAGTTAAAGCGATGCAGTGCCGAATCGCAAAAAGTGCTCTGGTCAGAAAGGGGGTAAATTCTTCCAGGGCTGAAGTGGTTAAAGACTTGTAGTTTTATTAGCTGTTTTTTTTTTTTGACAGGGGCGCAGTTTCAGTGCTTGCCATAGGTGCCATTTTCACTAGATACGCCTCTGGGAGACACAGAGAGAGAGAGAGAGAGAATGTAATCATTTTTATTCACCGATGACGGATGCAGTCTGGGGTGCGCTCAATCCCTCTCACAGCTTTTACTGCCATGGTGACGCGAAACCATGCAGTGTTCTTCTGGTTTGCTGAAGAGGAATATTATCTGAATATTATCTGAATATTATCAAATTCGAAAATAGAAATATTTTCGAATGCGATTGAAATATTATCGAATACGGGGGGCAGGAGGCGGAGCCTAGCGGAGCAGACATGCATTGTTAGAGCTCTGCACCGCTGAGGAGAGAAGAGAAGGACAAAGCGGAGCCTGCAGGCTCAAAAGGTATCCATTTGAACCTTTTTGCCCCAGGGAACAAACTGTGAAAGTCTGGGCAGGAAATATGGTACTGGGAGGAAACCATGGCAGAAATAAAAATCACCTCACAAAGAGCTCACAGGCACTCACTGCAACTAAAGCAGCTCCAGTCACCTCACAATATACAGCATCAGGGCACTCTCACAGACAGAAAATGTCACAGCAAGACTCTCCATTTGAGTCAGATACAGAACAAATCCTCTCACAAACATCTCCACAAGCCTCCTCAGCATCCCCAGTACTATTATTACAATTTGAAAAGATGCTTCATAAGGCTTTAAAACAAACCTTAGACCAAATAACAAAAAGCCTAACCAAAGAAATAAGAGAGCTTGGAAACCGCACCGCAGCCTTAGAAATAAAAATGGATGAAATTGAAATTACAACCCAAGAAAATATAACAGAATTGGAACAATTAAAATAAGAGAATTTAATACTTCAAACTAAGCTCGAAGATTACGAAAATAGAGCCAGACGTTCAAACTTGCGCATAAGGGGAATACCTGAAACTGTGACAGACCTGCAATCTACTATTACTGCTCTATTACAAGAACTAAAGCCAGATATCCCTATTGAACGTTTAGAACTGGACAGAGTACACAGAGCCCTCACAGCCAAAAAGAAAGATGGACCCCCACGTGATATAATCACAAAATTTCATTATTACAGAACGAAAGAACAAATACTAATTGCTGCAAGAGAAAAAAAGGAACTTAATTTTCAAGGACACAATTATCAAATTTTTGCTGACCTATCCCCACTTACTATTACTAAAAGAAGATCCATGAAACCCCAACTAATGTAACTGCAACGCCACAACATCATATGTATCAATGGGGCTTCCCCTTTTCAGTCAGATTTAACTACCAAGGTACAATTTACAGAAGCAGATCAGCAGATGAACTACAACAAACCCTTTTAAAATTAAATCTGACAGAACCCACAAGCAGCAACTCTCCCACACGCAGAAGAATGACATCATCTTCACCTTCAGGCAGCACCCAGAAAATTTCAGAACAAAATGGGAATCATCATTCTCACAAAAGAGGCCGTTTTGCCACATCATCCATGGACCAAGTAGATTCAATGGACTGACACCCTAATTCCTGATATCTCTTCATTTATTATACTAAGAGATGGTTCTCTATAAAAAACCTATATTTATAACTGAATGTAACTGCATTCTGATAGTCACACACTGTGTGGGATCATGTTACATTCCAGTTATATTTCTTATTACTTCTGATTCATATAGCCTTAGAATATATAAGTGAAATAAGGAAATTTTTGTTCAGTTATATATTATCAGGTAATAACAATAGATTTATTACTTTTTAGGACAAATATGTTCAATAATCCAGAAGTAATGGAAGCTTTTTCTTTCTTTTCTTAAAACAAATATATTATTACCTAACTAGTTCCTAGAATTATGTTTTTGTTTATTCTAATCTGAAGCAATACAACCTCAATTTTATGAGTTAACATATCTAAACAGTTACATATGAATAAAATATGTAATTGTTTACTCTAAAAGGGTTAAAATCCCAAAATAATTCAAACTATCTTCATCAATACCAAAGTTATTAACAGTACCTTTCTAACTGAATTATTTAGCCTAGGGCAAGACTAACCATATACAACCACCCTGGAATAAATAATTTCAACAAAAACTATATTCTGCACTCCAATTAATG
Source organism: Lithobates clamitans (assembly GCA_037952925.1). Classification (NCBI taxonomy): domain Eukaryota; kingdom Metazoa; phylum Chordata; class Amphibia; order Anura; family Ranidae; genus Lithobates; species Lithobates clamitans. The sequence continues at coordinate 1,596,061 of JBBGZY010000143.1, forward strand.
AAACATCATTTTGATGTCTTCTCCTGTAAGCGGAAGATCCGTGTACCCCCATTAGCCCTCCTCATTCTCCCAACCATATTATGTGGGAGTGTGACGAAGGCACTTATTCCCCTGAGAGAGATATTTATTCTCTTTCACGGGTAAATTGTGATTACTTGCAAAAAATAATTTATACAATGTATCATCTAATCTCATATGTTTTTTGTTTACTCTTTACTCCAGAATTCACTGGTTTCTTTTCTATCTATTCATCTCTTCAGTCCACACAGGTTGATCTGCACAGTCAGCTCTGCATAACAAAAAGTAAGTCAAAACTATTTGACCTATTGCCATGGCACCACTGAATATACTTTCCCTGAATGTTCAGGGAATAAATGTCCCTCAAAAAAGGACCAAAGCCTTCCGTACTTTCCATAACAAGAAGGCTCACATAGTATGCCTCCAAGAAACACACTTCACCAAAGATTCTACTCCAAAATATATTTCTCCTTTTTATCAACAAATTTACACGGCTTCTGCCTGTACCAAGCAAAGGGGAACTCTGATTGCATTTCACCGATCCACACCATTCACCTTATCATCAGAAATTAAAGACCCAGAAGGTAGATACCTGATACTCATGGGTTATATAATGGATACAGCAATCACGGTGATTTCCTACTACGCTCCTAACAAACAACCTACACCATTCCTCTCACATATATTACAAGTGATTAATACACACAAAATAGGAACAGTGATAATGTGTGGGGATTCGAACCAGGTCCTCCTCCCATTTCTAGATAAATCACCTTTTACACCATCCAAAATAACCTCTAGATTACCTTTTTCTCAACTTCTTTCCAAATACAATCTGGTAGATTCATGGAGAGAAAGTAACCCAATGAAAAAGAAATTCACTTATTTCTCGCACCCTCATCAAACCTTCACCAGAATAGATCATATTTTACTAACAATAGGAATGATACCAGAAATTATTGCATCAGATATAATTCCGATTCCGTGGTCTGACCATAATGCAGTATACACTACTATAGCCTCAGCCATACCAAAAGCGCATGACCCAACGTGGTACTTACCGGACATAATGCTCAAACACCCACTACATCAGATGGCCATTGAACAAGCTTTAAAGGAATACATATCAATTAATAATACAACAGACATCTCCCCAATAACACTGTGGGAAGCTCATAAGCCTGTCTTGCATGGTACAATACAAAGACAAATGGCACTATTTAAACGGGAATGCAAAAATCTAGCAAAAAAAATAGAACTCAATTTTAATGCAGCCTACATATCATTTCAAGATAATCCATCTCAGAGTACAAAATCTCATCTGGAAAAATCTAGATTGGAATACGATCTATTTCTCACTGAGTCAGTTGATAAATCCCTCAAACGCTCCAAACACAATTTCTACATGAATACAAACAAACCAGGTACATATTTGGCTCGGGCATTAAATTCAACTAACAAATCTTTCAAACCAATACGTTTGAAATTATCAAAACATGTTTACACTTGTAATCCAGTTAAAATAGTCCATAAATTTCACTCACATCTCTCAACTTTATACAAGACAAACAATCCTACAGAAGCTGAATCCTTCTTCTCAAAAATAACCTTACCTGAGTTATCTCAGAATCAAAAAAGCAGTTTGGATGAGCCTATAACTATAGATGAAGTTGCTAACGCCATAAAAGACCTAAAACTTAACAAAAGACCAGGCCCAGATGGCTACTCGGCTTTATACTATAAAACATTCTCAGAAATACTCTCTCCCATTCTCACTGAAACTTTTAACAAACTTCTAGATGGACATTCTTTTCGGCAAGAAACACTAATGGCAATTGTTTGTATGATCCCAAAACTCCTTTCTGATGATACTTCTTGTGTGAATTATCGGCCTATCTCTCTGTTAAACCTCGATATTAAATTATTAGCAAAAATAATAGCAAAACGCCTCAATAGCATTATAGGAAAATTAATACATAGAGATCAAGTAGGCTTCATGCCAAATAGACAGGCAGGCGATAATATACGCAGGCCAGTGTTATTGGCACATATTGCTAAAAAACAGAAAATCCCTTTATGTTTTCTATCTCTTGATATTAAGAGGGCATTTGACACAGTATCCTGGCAATATATGCAATATTCATTACAAAAATGGGGTTTTGGACCCCACTTTTTAACATGGATCAAAGCATTATATAATAAACCCAAAGCCTATATAAAATATGCTGGATACAAATCTGAAGCCTTTAATATTGAAAGAGGTACCCGACAGGGTTGCCCATTATCTCCCTTATTATTTGCCCTTATACTCGAACCCATGGCCCAATACATCAGAACAAACCAAACTATAACTGGCATTGAAGTAGGAGGTATTACACACAAATTATGTATATTTGCAGACGATATATTACTTTTTCTATCATCACCACAGGTCTCTGGTCCTAACTTAATACCAGCTCTTGATGGATTTGCAGCCCTATCCGGCCTTATGATTAATCCTAAGAAATGCCTAGTGCTTAATATTTCACTCACAAACATGGAATTGATCCCGGCTAGGGCTGCACTCCCATTCACATGGGCAGAAAAATCAATCCCATATCTTGGAATTCATTTAACAGCATCTCATTCTGACTTATTCTCAACCAATTATCCTCCTGTATTAAGACAGATCACAAATCTAATAAAACAATGGTCGCAACTTCCTTTATCCTGGATAGGGAAGATTAATGCAATCAAAATGACTATTCTACCCAAATTGCTTTATCTTTTCAGAGTCCTCCCTATTCCAATTCCTTCCTATTTTTTGAGAATAGTACAAAAAAGAGCAACTTCGTTTATATGGGGCTCTTCTAAACCACGTATACCTATACACACACTACATCTTCCCAAAAATAAAGGAGGCCTGGGATACCCTAATTTTACTAACTACTACAGAGCAGCACATTTGGCCAGTCTGTCCAAATACCATGCAAAACAGGAAATCCCATTATGGGTATTTATAGAGGCTTCAGAAAATGACCCTCTATTAATATCAAATTTATTATAGCTTGATCCTAAAGACCGCTTTAAAATTCATAATCCCATAACTAAACACTTCTTATCTCTCTGGGATAAACTAAAAACCAAATATCAGTTACAATCTCCACACAATCCTCTCCGTTCTTTTATCAGAAATCCGGCCTTTTATCCGGCATGGATCTACCCAAATTCTTTTAAAGCTTGGACAACATCAGGCATTCAGACACTAAATGACTTCATAGCATCTAAATCATTCCTTTCATTCCCATCGCTTAGAGAAAAATATGATCTACCAAACTCTGAGATATTTAGATATCTCCAAATCAAAAATTTCTATACACCATTCCTAAAGGGGGATACACCATTATCCCAATTATCCATTTTTGAATCAATCTGTAAAAAAGATCCATTTGCTAAAGGTACAATTTCATCACTTTATAATCAATTATATGGAGTAGCAAATCTTAATAGACCCTCTTACGTTCAGAGGTGGGAGGAGGACCTGGGACGAACTTTAGAAGACACGGACTGGTCTAACATATGGCTCACATCTAAGTCATCTTCACCCAACATCTTAGCACTGGAGACAAATTATAAAGTCCTAACTCGCTGGTACCTTGTACCTGCTAGAGTGGCAAAATATTCACCTAATACCTCAACTCTTTGTTTTCGAGGATGCCCAGAAATAGGCACATATTTACACATATGGTGGACGTGCCCAGTAATCCAAACCTTCTGGAAGGAAGTCTTCGTGATTGCATCTAAAATATTTAAAAAAATAATACAACCAGATCCATATTTAACTTTACTTAATCTAAAACCGGAATGGTTAACACTCTCTCAATTCAAACTTATGATCCAACTAATAACGGCTGCAAAACAAACAGTGGCCAAGGCATGGAAATCTCCTACATTGGTACTAGCAGAAACAATTCACAGAATGAATAATACAATGTCCCATGCTAAGATGGTAGCCATCAATCAAAATCAAATTCCAAAATTTGAAAAACTTTGGCATCCTTGGATAAAACAACAGTTCCCGTCAAACTTCAATGACTCTGTCCTGTTGCCATGGTAACAGATTAAATGACTTACAGAGACACCCATTCTAAGGCTTCAAAGAGAACTAAAAAGAATAATAAACTGACGAGCGGGACAACCTTGTGGACCATACCTCTACCTTTCAACCCTTTTTCTTCTTTCTCTTTCCTTTTCTCCACCTTACGATTAAAGCTCATTATCAGAATTTATTTGACCTATATACACTCTACTTGTAAACAATATGTATAGAAGGTATAAATCATTTAAATACCTACAAAAGTAACTAAGGAAATGATATATATCTTTAATTTAGGTTTACGTGAACCCAATGTTTAATATTTGAAATTTCATGATATTTACCTATATAAACCCTACTGTAAAACAATGAGCTTACTTTATAGATCCTTGTAAACTTACTTTATGTATCTTTATAACATTGTATACTCAATAAACTTCTTTTGACAAGGAAATATTATCGAATACGATTGAAATAATTTCTAATACAGTTGAAATAATTTCGAATGCTGTTGAAATATTTTCGAATGCGGTTGAAATATTATCGAATCCGATTGAAATAATTTTGAATACAGTTGAAATAATTTCGAATGCGGTTGAAATATTATCAAATTCAGGAGAAATATTTTCGAATGCGATTGAAATATTATCGAATACAATTGAAATAATTTCTAATACAGTTGAAATAATTTCGAATGCTGTTGAAATATTTTCGAATGCGGTTGAAATAATATCGAATCCGGTTGAAATATTTTCGAGTTCGACCGATTTTCGAATTCGGTCGAAAACGAAACTGATTTGAAAAACAAATTTAATGAATTTAACGAATCTAACCAAACTAAATTAATTAAATAACTAATTAAAACGAAACGAAACTAAACAAATTTTTTCATTTTGCACATGCCTAACCATTATCCCATCTTCATGAGAAACAACAAATGCCGCTATGGGCCACGATGGACATGGTAGACTCACACCCGATACCTCTAGCCTCCCTCCCATGGCTTCCTCAGACATACCGCCCAAAAAATATAGGTCCATGCTGGCACACTCAATACGGTTATGGGACTCAGTCAAATACTCAGCAGGTCTCATCTCCCCACATCTTCCTTTACTTTCATTTCTTCACTGTCCATTGTTTCCACCAGGAACTGATAACCCACAGCAATTCCGGTGGTGGTCTGAAAACGGCTTCACGGATGTCCACTCCTTACTTTCCCCAACTAGAATTATAACATTCACAGCCTTACGCTCTTCCCACGATATCCCTCTCAGAGAACATTTTAGATACACACAAATAAGACACTTTCTCCAATCCCTCATAAAATCACAAACTACCCCTTACACATTAACCGCGTTTGAAAGTCTGTGCAGAACACGGCCCCAATCCTCGGGTCTGATTTCATTAATTTATGCAGCCATTATTGGCTCCACAAAACCGCCTTTAAGACCATATCATCTCCAGTGGGAGGCAGAACTTGAAAAAAGGTAGACCCGGAGGATTGGCAGGTCATGACTATTGCATTGTCCAAAAGCTCCAGGAATGTTTTTTTCTTGGAAAATGCATACAAAGTACTATACAGATGGTACTATACTCCAGCCAGACTGGCGAGTTTCATCCCATCATATTCCCCTTTATGTTTCCGTGGGTGTTTGCAAGAAGGTACAATGGCACACATTTGGTGGAGGTGTCCCAGGGTATGCAGACTGTGGATCAGGGTTTATGCACTCCTTCGAAGTCTTTTCAACACTAATATAAAGAGGGACCCATTTGAGGCCATCCTGGGGAAACCAATCACTGAACTGTTGCGACCAGAATGCCAACTGGCATCCCATATATTTACTGCAACTAAATTAACTATTGCAAAAGCTTGGAAAACCCCAATTCTCAGTTTTGAAGCGGTAAAAAAATGCGTTAACGACATCATGGTCAACGAAAAATTGACTGCAATATTATCAGATAAGCATGATAAATTCCTTCGGACATGGCAACCATGGGTGAATTATGCCCATCCCTCCAGATTTGATTCAATGCTACTCTCACTGTAGTGGGTTTCCACCCCTTCACCCCGCGGACCCCCCCTCCCCTCTACCACTTTCCCTCTCCCCTCATACTCTCTCCTTTGTTTCCCCCCATCTTTTCTACTCTATAAACCTATTATAGCTCTTCTCTGCCCATTTCTTCTCTAACATTCTCTGGTTCCCTTTTCTTTTTTTCAGTCTCTGACTCACGGGCTTACTCCTGACTGGGACAGGGTATAAGATGACATTATTATATGAGCACATATTGCCACTTTAGAGAATTGTTCATTACTTTATGCTCAGATAATACGTTCATTTGTGTATCATACAATACATCACTTTACATATCGCTATTGTTATGTAATTTGAGACTGCTCATTAAGCCTATGTAAGCAAGTCACTGCACTATGTTCATTTATGTGTTCTTTTTGTTTCTGTATTATTAATGGTCTTTCTATTCAATAAACTTTTTGTACAAGAACTGATATCAGTCGCCCTCCTAATTTGATCCGGGCCCTGTCTCCCTGGGATGAAGCCCACTTGATCCTTATGAATGTATTGATTTATAAAAGAGCTTAATCTGTTGGCCAATATTTTGGCGAGGATTTTCAAATCATTGTTTATAAGGGAAATAGGTCTGTAGTTTTCTACTAGTGACGGGTCCTTATCTGGTTTGGGGATAACTGAAATGAAGTTTAAATGGGTATCAATGACTTCTCCCTTCCTTTTAGAATTAAAAAATGTATTGAGATGAGGGACTAGAGTGACAGCAAATGTTTTTTAATAAAGGTTGGAGAATCCATCCGGGCCCGGGGCGGAGCAAATTTTTAAATTTTTAATCACTTCCAAGGTTTCCTCTGTGGAGAAAGGTGCCTCCATCAGTTCAACATGTTTTTTGTTGAGGCGGGGTATATTTAGGTCTGCCATGAAGGCTTCTGTTCCGGATTCCTCAACGGAATTGCCTCTTTGGTATAATTTAGCATAGAAATCTTGAAATGATTGCAGAATACGCTGAGGATTTAAAGTAGACATACCGTCCTGTTGTCTAATCTTAGATAGAGCGAAGTTGCGGGGTTTGGGGGAAAGTTTAGAGGCTAGCATAGTATTCATTTTATCTTTATGTTGATAAAATTTCGCTCCAGTCCAACGCAGGGAAATCTCAGCTTTAATCGTGAGAACCAAGTTTAATGCCACTCTTGCAGCATCCAATTGTGCAGTCTTAACCTTTAACGGGTCTGATTTGTGTAGCTTACATAATGCTGCAAAGTTATTTTCAAGTTTTCACTACCTCTTCACTACTAGCTGTCTCCTCATCGTAGCCTTATGGGCTGCCCATAATGTTTCAGCCGAGGTTCCCTCCACATCATTTAGTAGAAAGAATTCCTTCAGAGCTTTCTCAATGATTGTGACCCAGATAGGATCCTTAAGAAGAGATTCCCTAAGTCTCTATTGGGGACGGGGGGGGTTAGAATGGTGGCCCTGTACAACAAGAATGACCATTGAGTGATCTGATAGGGAGGAGTCCTTGATGTAGGATTTTTTAACTGATGGGATGTGAAGAGCTGATATGAAAATGTGGTCTATCCTGGAATAAGATTGATGGGGATTCGAGAAATGCGTGTAGTCCCTGCAGGTCGGGTTAAGTTCCCTCCATATGTCAGCTAGACCTTGATTATTATTGCAATTTTAGTACTAATTTTCTTGGGGCGCGTGAGTTGAGATGATAGAGGTTTAGATTTATCCAGGGATAGATCAAATGCTATATTGGAGTCTCCTCCATATATCACTATTCCCTCCAATAAGGGTTCTAACGTTTGAAACAATAATCGAAAAAATTGAGGTTGACCCGTGTTGGGAGAGTAGTACGAGACTAGAGAGTACATTTGGTCATCCAGCATTCCTTTCACCATGATAAATCTACCCTCCGTGTCTTTGTGAACCTGTGTGGTCTTAAAGTGGCAGGATTTTGCAAACAGTATTGCAACCCCCTTTGTTTTATCCTTAGCATTTGCCAAGTGGAAATGGGGATAATGAGTGTGAAGGAAGGAAGGGTTGTACTGTATCGGAAAGTGTGTTTCCTGCAGCAATACCACATCCATTTTTTGGGAGCGGTACTCCTGCAGGATCTTCCTTTGTTTAACTGCTGAGTTAATTCCCTGTACTTTATGAGAAACGATTCTGAGCGACGGGGAGATTAAGGTGTTAGAAGATATAACCTTGTGGGAGGAGTTGTGCATCAATATGTGAAACACTTACCCTTGAATGCTTCAGGAGGATCGACCCTGGCAGTGTTGCGGGCAGAAACCTGGGACCTGGAGCTTCTGGACGAGAAAGGATCATCAGAGTGCTGGCAATCAGAAAGAAGAGGTTAGAAAGAGGGAAAAAAGAAAAGCTAAGAAAAAGAGCAAGTAGGCCAGACAAAGGCCTGTAACGAAGAGAGGGGGAGAGAGTCCCTCCTTCGTCAGTGGGTAACAAATTTGAACAGCCCTCCAAGAGGGCTGTCTTCCCAACACCCGGATACAGAAACACCATATTAGGGAGACAGGAGGGTGCACATGACTGTTCCCCGAGCCACAGCCGACTGTGGACATCAAAACACTTAAAACATAACATGAAAAAGCATATATAGATTGTAACAATATCCAACATTTTAAAAGAACAACTGTAGGTGAAACCAGACCTTCAGGACATTTTACACCTGTTTCTATGAAAACTGCCACAAAGGGATCAGGAAGGGAGGGAGATTGGAGAAAATTGGGCATTGGGTCCAGGAAAGAGGAGATATCCAAGTGCCTGGGACGTAGGGGGGGTGCAATACTTCAAAACTATGAGCTGCCGATAGGAGAGTCCATGAAGGGTCGTGACCCTAAAAGAGAAGACCGTGACCATCTATGCATAAGATACCTGGGACAAATGGTGCCCTTAGGGCGTATAGCCAATGAAACTGCCCATGTCCCCTTTTATGGGGTGATCCCTCCAGCTTCAGGAGGGTCATTTGATGAGGGGGTGCTCTAGAATCTGCAGAGTATAGAATTTAATGAAGAAAATTCCATAGTCAGCTTTTAAACAGATCCACACTCCTGTCGAAGGGGTAAAAGGATTAATATATAGTATACAGACGAAACTCCAGGGCTGGAAATAAGAATCCCGTAGAAGTCGCCTGGCAGGGCTGTGCCCTGGGATAAAAGGAAAATGAGAAGTACAAAGATAATCTTCAGGTGGGCATATGATACTTCACTCTCTTGGTCTTGATTTACTTCCACAAAGGGGAGAGTGGGCTGGCTGGTAAGGGTCGCTTGGAGGAGCCTGCCTGCAAATTAGATGTGTCCATTTTAGACTCCAGAGTGATAAGTTTCAAGGAGAGAAGAACTTTCCTTCTGGGAAGGTGGAGAAGGAGTGAGATCTACCGTTAAAGGTAAATTTAAGAGCGAAAGGGAAGGCCCACCAGTATTTGATTTCCTTCTGGGAAAGTACTTGTAATAATGGTTTTAGTGCTCTACGCCTTTGAATGGTCATTGGAGATATGTCCGCAAAAATCTGAATTTCTTGACCTTGGAATTAAATGCGTGACTGTTGTCGAGATACTTTCATAATCTCTTCTTTCACATTGTAGTAATGTGGTTTTACCACTATATCCCTGGGGTTCCCATCTTTTCTAGGAGGCCCCAGTGACCTGTGTGCCCTGTCCAGTTCCAGTTTGTGTGGCGGTATGGAAGGGATAAGAGATTGTATGAGGTCTTGAATGGCTTTAGGGGAGTCTGTGATGGATTCAGAGATACCTCTGACCCTAAAATTGTCCCTCCTGGAGCGATTTTCAAGGTCATCAATACGGTTCAGTGCCACATCCAGTTGTTCTTGTATCACGTGTATGTGGTCTGTATTTTGGTTAGCCCTGGAAACCATGATATCAAGTTTATGCTCTATTGCTTCCATTCTAGAGCCCCAAATTTTGGAAGTCTGCTCGGATATCAGTAGTGATCTTGCTGGCTGTAATAGCAAGTCCACACTCCAGTAGTTCAGATAATTTAATGAACAAATCCCCTGCGTTTTGGGGAATGTCCTGGATCTGGCTACATGAGGGGGTATTGTCTGCCACATGCCCTGAAATAGGATTCAGAGGAGACAGCATGTAGTTGTCTAATGTACGCTCAATCAGCGATTCAGTGGATGCAGGCGAGGGGGTCATAATAGTGAGTCTGCCAGGATTAGCTTGGGGAGTGAAGGCTAAAGTAGCTGGAGATATAACTTGCCTGTACTCCGTCTGACCCCCAGCATGTGAGTCTCGTGTCTGAGACGCAGCTGCCATCTTGGAAGCGGCCTGTGACCCTTTGGTCGAGAATTGTGGCCCCAGATCGCGGCGGACCGAACTGCCTCACTTCCAGGTATGCTCGAGTGGCTCCCCATGCTATACCCGCTGTTTACGGGTGTCCCTCAGGTCTGGTTCCGGAGCTAGTGCACCTGGCTTGCTCAGGCAGAGCGGAGCTCCCGGCTTACGCGGGCATGATGGAAGTCCCGCGCATGCACACGCCACAGTAAAGCCTTCTTTAAGAAGGAATTTCTTGTGACTTAATCCATCATATATCCAAAAAACAGGGGGATTATTTATTTTTATTTTTAGGATATGCGATGGATAGAAGCATGTGAATACCTTCTGTTTTAAGGAGGCTTTACTGTGCTAAGCACTGACTTTTTTTTTTTTTTAGGGGGGGCTTTTTGAGTGCTTTAGTCCTTTTCACACCAAAACCTGTATGATTATACAATGGTTTTCATGCAGTGCAACAATGATGGCCAAAAAGCCTGAAACAGCTGCAGATTACAATAAATGACTCTATAATATAATGCTAAATTTGTACTATACACCTGTGGTTCTGGATGTGTATGTCAGGGAAGGCTTGCCGTAGTACGGGTGGCACTCTAAGGTGCATAAGTGTGTGCAGCCACAGGCCAGTGGGTAAACAGGCAGGTGTGTGCATGCCTGGGTGTGCAAGCACCTGTCATTAATACTTGAGCCAAATGTACTATTTAAGCAGGGCTGCTGCACTGGCTCATTGCTGTCTGGCTCTACAGCATTCCTGTGTTACCTGCTACCTGCTTCTGTACTTGACCCATTGTTGCTGACCTGACTTGAATTTTACTACGTCTGAACACTACCTGCCCTAACCCCAGCTTGTCTCTGGAATCCGTGTCAGCCTTTGCTGCAGCCTTCTCCATCATTGCTGACCTTGGCCTGTAAGCTGACAACTCTTCTGCCTGCCGTTTTATGCTTGATCTGCTCATCTGTTACTGATGCTGATTCTCTGACCCTGCATCCTGCCTTACTATGCCTGCCAGGTGCCTGCTGACTGGTCCTTTTCCTATCTGGCTCCTGCCAGACTGCTCTGCCCCAGCAACCAGTCATCTGTCTGCCAAGCATCTGACAGCCTATCTTCCAGCCCAGTTCCACCAGCACCTACCCGCTGCCTTTGCCACCTGACACAGACCTGAGGAAGCACTAGCTACCTACCTGCTCAGATCTATGGATAAGCTACAGGCAGTCGTACCTCGCTGTGCTCTCATGGCCATTGTATCACAACCAGGGACCCCTGAGCTGGAGCTGTAAGAAAGGTCTACTTATTCACGTCAGACTCTTCCACCAGATGCATGACAGTACCTGGCTGGTAGGACATAAAGCAAAAATTTGCATGACTTCACCCTTTGCCTGATGAGACATAATCCTCTTTTTTATGATACGTAATGGAATGAGACATGCACAGACCTTCTGTTCTAAGAATGTTTTACTGTGCCACTATACTATCATGATGAAATAGGAAGTGCATAGGAGTCATTATTATTGTATACTGTCTTTCTATACATCATACTAAAAATTTCCAAAGGGAATTGAAAGAGTTAAACTGATTGAAAATAATTTAATTGTCCTACTCTGTGTAACCCTCTTAACTTTGTATACTGTAATGTCCCTCTGTAATGTCTACCCTCAAATGTATATAATGGCCAATATCAAGGCTAACGGTGTGAATCCAGTAATTGACAGATTTGAACCTTTGTAAACAATGATACAATTGACGCTAGGAAATGAAAATGCTTCTTTGTTTATAATGTTAAACCTGAGCAATCTTCCAGAGAATGTGTTCCTATTTTATCTCTGTAATCAATTTAAACATGAAAGCATTCTAAACAGTTGAATCCCAACTTTATTCACATTATTTGACTACAAACAGAAGAAACAAAAGTAGGGCATATTCAGAAATATCCATAATTATAAATATATATTTTTTAACATCAATCTTAACCTTCTAATCAGTAATTGTTGTTACCTGTTGGTGCAATATGGTTTGATTACAGAATACCTGAAATGTGTTATTGCCATATCATATGTCCTTGAGACAGTGCTACAGAAATCCAATTGACCTATCCTTAACCTTTACCATGACTGCTGATTTAAGTTATTGTGTAGTTCAGGTTTTTGAAATAGCTGTGTTCCCATAGGAAGGATGATGTTAGAAATTAAATAGAAGGACTAGAATGCACTTACAGATTCAATGTCACCAACAAAAGTCAGTAAGTAATTTCAAACTTGTCAGCTGTCACAAATCTGTGGAGATTTTCATCTTTGTTCTCAGAACTAGTTATTTTGGTCTAATGTTTTAATTTTTTTTTTACATTAAATATGTTTTATTATTTTGACAGGGTTGCATTCAAACCAGTAAAGGCATAAAAAATAAATATAAAATATAATAGGTAGGGAAAACAACTTGTACCGGAAATGAGACAAGATATTTGCTCACTGAAAATAAGTTATAATTTGAACAAACATTATAATTCATTTATAATGTTAGAGAATGAAAAATAGAGGATGCAGTATTTAGAGATGTACAGATGCCTAGGTCAAGATCTCAATGTAGAAGAAGTGGTTTTGACCAAGACCCGAGTATCTACATTTTAGGAAGATGAATAAGGAGGTCTATCATTAAGTAAGAATTGCAACATGAGGAGTAAAAAGTAGTTGGGGAAGGAGAAAACTGAAACAGGAAGAAGGGAAAGGAAAAAAAAGAAAAGAAAAAAAAAGAAAAAAGAAGGGGTTCCCTCCCACTGGTGCAAATTAGACATGTGCACACTGAAATATTTTGTTTCGGAATTTCGTTTTCGTCGGAAAAATAAATTTATTTAGTTACTCCCGAAATCCGTTTTTATTCATTTCGTTTTTCGTTAAAAATTGCATTCATCCCAAAATCCAAATTAAGCTTGAATCTGTCATTCGACGGAGCAGCTAAACTATACAAAGCCATATAGTTTACCTGCTCCGTCGAATCTTCTTAGAACTTTCAACAGACACCATAAGCCAAAGTACGTGTGTACTTAGTTCTAGCTATTTTACTGCTCCTCCTCTTTGGTTACAATCAGCCAATAACATTCATCATCATCATTATTTTTATTTATCTTTTCTCCCCTATGTCGAATCTTTTCTCTCTATGTCGAATCTTTTCTCTCTATGTAGAATAAAACGAATGCACATGTCTAGTGCAAATAGATTTTAAGATGATTATGTTAAGAAGAGGTTGGTTCATATCATCAGGGAACTCTTGCGAAAAAGCTAACAGAGAGAACAGTTCTATCCATAGGACCTAATAAATTAATATTTATTCATGCAGTTATTTTGATGTGCAGCTTTTATATATATATATATATATATAGAGAGAGAGAGAAAGAGAGAAAGAGAGAGAGAGAGAGAGAGAAAGAGAGTAGAGGAGAACTGCACACAGCTTTCAATCTAGTGCCAGCAAACAGGTCCTCCCACCGACCTTGTATATATAAGAATAAAGTTCCAAAGGTTGCTGCACTTAACTGCTTGCTGACCGCCGGCCGTCAATTGACGGCCAGGCGGCGCAGCTCTCGTGGCGGGTGGGCGTCATATGACGGCCTCGCTTTCCCAGCCCACCAGGGGGCGCGTGCGCCCGCCGAGTCACTGGGCACCCGGTGCGCGTGCCCGGCGGCCGCGATGTCCGTCGGGCACCCGCGATTACCGGTAACACAGCAGGACCGTGGATCTGTGTGTGTAAACACACAGATCCACGGTCCTGTCAGAGGAGAGGAGACCGATGGTGTGTTCCCAGTACAGAAAAACACCGATCGGTCTCCTCCCCTAGTGAGTCCCCACCCCCTACAGTTAGAATCACTCCCTAGCAACACAGTTAACCCCTCGATCACCACCTAATGTTAACCCCTTCCCTGCCACATTTATACAGTAATCAATGCATTTTTATAGCACGGATCGCTGTATAAATGTGAATGGTCCCAAATATGTGTCAAAAGTGTCCGATATGTCCGCCGCAATATCGCAGTCACAATAAAAATCGCAGATTGCCGTCAATTACTAGTAAAAAAATATAAAAAATAAAAATGTTATAAATCTATCCCCTATTTTGTAGACGCTATAACTTTTGCGCAAAGCAATCTATATACGCTTATTGCAATTTTTTTAACCAAAAATATGTATAAGAATACATATCGGCCTTAACTGAGAAAAAATTTGTTTTAAATAAAAAAAAATTGGATATTTATTATCGCAAAAGGTAAAAATTATTGTGTTTTTTGTAAACTTGTCACTCTTTTTTTGTTTATAGCGCAAAAAATAAAAACCACAGAGGTGATCAAATACCACTAAAAGAAAGCTCTATTTGTGGGGAAAAAATGATAACAACTTTATTAGGGTACAGTGTTGTATGACCGCGCAATTGTCATTCAAAATGTGACAGCGCTGAAATCTGAAAAATGGCTTGGGCAGGAAGGGGGCGAAAATGCACTGTATTGAGGTGGTTAAAAATGTGTTGCTTTATTTCATCAAATTTTTAGAAAAAGATTACAAAGCAAGTAGAGTCATTCCAGACAAAATTGTTACAATCATATGTTCAGACAAAGATCGAAGAGAAGGGAAACGAGCCTAACATACTTAGAGAAGAGCTTGAACACCTCAACTTACACACCTAAACATCTCTAAATAAATAATAATGACTTACCCCTTACATATAGAAAGTGTATACAAAGACACAGACTCTTCACCCTCAAAGCTGCAAGACCCCCCTACGCCCACACTCAGAACAATCTACAGCTTACCCCTATGAAAGCAAAGTTTGCAGTTTCGTTCCAGTAAACCTCTTCCAGGACAAACCCAGAAACCACCTGTGGAACCACGAAACTCAACAACCCAGCGTAAACTAGACAAACGGACATATTCTCTTTCAAATCGGATTCTATACCCCATCAACAGCGTATGGGACTCTGACAATAACCCCATCTCATCAAAGACTGGTATCAGGTAGCCTACTGGGTCTCTCTAGCGTTTATTGATAGAAATTTGATCGTCATTGTGTAAGGGAGAAAGATCTTGTGGCTGTGTCATGCAGGTACTTACAGTTCCTGTCGGTTACTGATCGTGTCGCTGTCGGTAGAAGTGAGAAAGGTATCTGGTGTATGTTTTCTTCATCGGTGGAGAGCATGGTGTTGCAAAGGATGCTGCGTATATCCAAAAAACAAAAAGAATAACAAAGAAAAACAAGAAAAGTCAACTGGGTGAACATAAGAAATGGATCTGATAACTGATCCTCGTGCAGTCTTAGCTGCTACTACTGTATAGAGGGGTATAAATGAGAATCAAGCTAGATATCTCAATCCCAGAGAGATTTGAATGTGTATGTGGGTTTGGTTTATGATTGCCCACCGGCTTTCTTCTTAGGAGAACGTTTCTTAGTTACCACCTGCCATTCGTTTTGCATGTGTTGTAGGCTTGTGGACTCAGTTGGTTGGATAGCTTGATCAGTGAGGATGCCCCATTGACGTAGAGCTATGAGCCCTTCTTCTAACTTGGATACGGATATTGTGTTCCCGTTGTGTGTAATAGATAGGGTTGCAGGATATTTCCACTTGTGTAGAATGTTGTGGTACATCAGTGCTTTGGTAATCGTTAGCAGGTTGCGACGACGTTGCAGTGTGTGTCTGGATAGGTCAGGGAGCAGCCTGACGTTAGCATATTGCTGGGGTATATTTTCTTGTTTGCGTGAGAGTTGAAGGATTTGATCCTTGATGTGATAAAAGTGCACTCTGAGGAGTACATCTCTAGGAGTGTCATCAGATAGGAATGATGGTTTGGGTACCCTGTGAATCCTGTCCACAAGGAGGTCTTGGGCCGTTGCTCCTGGCAGCAGGGTGGAAAATAGGGTCTGGGCAAACTGCAGGAGCTGGTTAGGGGGGATTGATTCGGGGACACCTTGTAGTTTGAGGTTGTTCCTCCTGGACTTGTCTTCTAGGTCCACCATTTTGTCCTTTAGCCATGTTATAGCCTCTCCCTGTGCCCTATGTGCGTCTACCAGCTGGTTGTATGAAGAAGTGTATTCCTCCATTTTGGTTTCTACATGGTTTACCCTGTGGCCTATGGCTTGAAATTCCCTCTGACAGTCAGTCAGGCCTTGAAGCATATCTGCCTGCAGTGAGGACTTCAACGACAGTAGCATGTCCTTAAGCATTGTATCTGACACTGGTCTATCCGCCATGGGGAAGTCTGCTATGGGGTCTCCTCCCTGTGTATACTTGCTTGTGCTGCCATTTTGTGGCCTGCTTACCTCCATAGTCAGGTCGGGTCGCGACCTAGTAGGAGACTCCCTTCTCTGTTTAGATTTAGCCGGGCTCCTGGTGGTGGGGCTGGACGCTCCAGAGGAGGATTTGCTGGGGCACTTATGCGAGTGTATAGCTCTGGATGGTGTCCCGTGGTGTCTTATGAGCGCTCCGGGCGGCCGCCGCTGCTGCGTGTCTCGAGCTCCGTCGCCGCCATTTTGCTGTAGGCCGCACAACGCTGTGCCAAAAAAGGTGTCCAGCTTCCGCAGCTGTTGAGGATTTTTTCGGTGTCTGGGCATCTTAGGTGCGATGAGCAGGGATCTGCCGCCTCGATGGTGGTGTTTGGAGTCTCTAATGTCGCCGATGGGCTCCGATGGATGCGGATATCTCCGGTGGACGAGCGGAGCTCCCAGATTACACGTCCATCTTGGAGTCCGGATGCCACGCCCCCCCTCGTCTACTGGGTCTCTAACTTACATCTTTATAAACCTATCCTCTATAACCACCCAGGGTAGAAACCGGTCAATCCAGTACTACTTTCCTCCCAGTCCGAAATTCCGCTCTCCCCCTCCTAACTCCCTCCATTCATTTCTGTTCTCCTCTCCCCTACCATATCCCAAAATTTCCTTATCACCCTTACCTACCAACCTTTTTCCACACTATATCCTTCCACACCCTTCTCTCCCTGCATGCAAGTTGGCTGGGTAGTAAATACATGACCATGCAATGTGTTCCTGAGATCTCCCTAAGGACAGATAATCATACACACCTCTATTATGTTCCTGTTATGGCTGCATAATCTGATGTCCAAGGGTGATATGCACGTTTGCGGGTTCTAGCATACCTCAAACTTTACAATCGATTGCTTTACTCAATTGAAAATGGGCATATCCCAATACCTCCAATACCATGCCACATTAACTACTTTCCAATCTAGAAAAGATGCGGGAAGCACCAATACATACCTATTAAACCATGCTTGAAGCGTTTGTTAACCCCCAAAAAAAAAAAAAAAGATCCTGCTCCTTTAAAGCATGTTATATTGTTATATGATACAGTGCTTGTCCTGTGTCATTTGGCCCCCTGTAACACCTAAAAAACCTGGCTGATCCTGCCAGTTTCTCCCCACCCCTCTGTAACTGACAATGGTGTATCATGACTTCTGAGACCAGACACCGTGGTCAGTTTATGTGCCTCTGTCATCAGCAGCCTGCTATCTTCTCTCCTCTCTATGACCAGCCAGCTCTCTCATCCCCTCCAGACTGACATCAGCAGGGAAATCTCAGCCCTGCCCACTGCATCTTTCCGAGGAGAAAAGGAGAAAGCTGGCCAGTCATGTGATCGCAATCTCGACAGTGAAATGAGGTATTTGCATCATTTATTTTTATAAATCATACACAGAGGGAGATACCACAATAGGAGGCAGTGCTGATGGTGTATACAGGTTAGAGTAGCTTAACAACCACTTTAAGTAAATCCTGCTCAGACTCAGTTGATTTGTATAAAATACTTATGGGTACTAATGTTATTGCTGTTGAACGTGTGTCATGTAAACCACGAGTTACAAGTTAAAATGTTATCAACGGTTCTATGCTGCCAGCAGGTATACCAACTACACCTCTGATATCTGGTATGTTATAGTATATGAACATGTTTATGTTTTCTCTTTATATTTTAAAATTTACCCTACATTTTGATGACAAAATACTGATACTGACATCTAGACTTGACATTCCTCCTCCCCCCAAACAATCACATTCTCTCCATGCCAAACGGATAAATATCTAAATATAGACAGGTGAGACCAGACGGGAAGCTATACCCCTTCTCCGGCTCCCCAACTGAGCTCACCATGAACACACCTCTTTGCCCTATTGACCTCATAGGGACACACGATTGTCTCCTCGTGTAGATCGTCACCTACCACTCTCAAACACAGCTGACTCTGGTAGTTCCCTCTGACCCACCATGGATCCCCCTCCACCTATAAAGTGGGACTGCAGGTTCACACCCACATCTGGTATTACCATCCCCCCCACCCTTGAGGTACCATGTAGCCATCTGACCGTCACCCCCCACCTAACAAAATCATATCTTCAATACAAAACACCCCCCCTCTCCCTACCTACCCTCCCATCCTTCTGCCCCCCCCCATCTTTTTTTTCCCTCTTTTTTTTCTCTTTTTCTTTTCTTTTTTTATTTGTCCTTTTTTTTCACCCACCTTGTCCTCTTTGTCTTTCCTCCCTCAGTATGCTACAACCAAAACTTTAATACCCCACACTCATCATTGGTTCACATAAAATAAAATCTCTTTGAATGCCAAAGGCCTAAATATACCAGAAAAAACGTTCACAAGTCTTGTCCATTATGCATAGCAGGAAAGCAGACAGTTTTTCTGCAAGAAACACATTTTTTTTATAATCAAATTTTAATTTTTATTATAAACTTCAACATTTCCTTTCAATATTATACGTTTTTGTATTCCATATTTTACATTAAGAACACCCAAAAAAAAAACACCTTGCAAGAAAAAACTGAATACTAAAGAGACTAAACAAAAAAAAAAAAAGAGAAACATACTTTTCAGTTCCCTTCCTCCTCCTTCTCCCTCCTCCCAACCATCCCTGGGGTAGATCTACTCCATCCCTTCCCCTTCCCACTCCATTCCTGCTACTTTGAGTCCTGTTCACTCCTACTGTGCCCTTCTGCTTGTGTATTTTGTTGTTGGAATGTCTGATCGTTTGTACGAGGCATAAGAGACAAACCGATAATGCTGCCAAACATATATAGTCCCAACTTAGCTCAAGTGCCATTCCTCCGTACCATTTCAGGACTACTATCCACTTTCCAAGAAGGGATCTTAATTCTAGGGGGAGACTTCAAAGTCCCTCTAGATCCCCTACTCAACACTTCATCAGGCACATCCCGTCTACCATATTGAGCAATTAGACAAATTAGGATATGCCTTCAGGATCTCTTACTTCATGACACCTGGTGTACTCTCCACCCAAAGGATAAAAATTTTACCTTCTTCTCTAACCCACACAACAGGTACTCTTGTCTCGACTGCCTATTTCTTACACAACAAGATCTTTCTTGCCTGAAGGCGGAAACCATAGAACCAATGGCCCTATCTGACCACCATCCTATCTCAATCACACTTACCTTTCCAGACAAGATCACCCACACTCAAATCTGGAGATTAGATCCAAACATTCTGACAGACAAAATCAGAGAAGCACAGATTCGTAAATGCCTTGTTGATTACTTCAATGAGAACAACACCCCCGATACCTCTAAACTGACTCAATGGGAGGCACACAAATCTGAAGTTAGAGGAAAGCTCCTCTCCCTAGCAGAAGCAATTAAAAAAGAAAAGAAAGCCAGACTTACAGAACTATTCACTAAGCTCAGAACACTTGAAGCGATACATAAACGTAACTTGTCTCAAAAGTCCTACTTGGAACTAATCGAAACCCGTATGCTTCTAAAGGAAGAACTGGGACGCAATCTTAGAAAAAAAAACACTCTATCACAAAAGCTTTTTTATGAATTAGCCCAGGTACAACGCATGAAAAAAAATAAAAATTCAGTTCACCAAATCCACTCCCCTTGAAAGATATTGTTCCACCTTATATGACCTTAACGATCTAAACCCAACTTCTCCCCCTTCGGAAAGGCATAATGAGATTAAATCATTTCTAGACAAATTTGCCCCTAGAGCAATACCAACAAAGGCCACCAAAGAGCTAGAATCTCCGATCACTCTAAAATAATAGGAACAGGCATTAAAACAATTAAAATCAGGCCAAATTCCAGGCCCAGATGGTCTACCCGCAATATACTACAAGACTTTATCAGAAACACTCCCCTTTTGGACGCTTTCAACTCCCTTTCTTCTGCAAATTCTCTCGCACATGGGATACTTGAAGCCCACATAATGGTCATCCCCAAAGAACAGAAAGACCCCACATACCGGGAATTATAGGCCAATATCACTACTTAACGTGGACATCAAAATATTTTCTAAAATACTAGCAAACAGGCTCCTTCCACTTCTCCCCTCAATTATCTCCCAAGACCAAGTAGGCTTCATTCCAGGTCACAAGGCCAGGGACAACATGAGAGCAGTCTTACAAGCCATAGCCATAGGTCCATATATGGTTGGCCTAATATTCTCTTTATTTGCGAATCCCTCAGCCAAAGTGCGAGTCAATAAAACTCTGTTGAATGCCTTCCCCATCTGTAAAAGGACGAGACAGGGCTGTCCCCTATCCCCTATCCTTTTTGTACTTACTCTTGAACCTTTCCTTCGTAGCCTAAAACACAATCCAAACATACAAGGGGTCCAAGCAGCCAACAGAAAATATAAATACGCTGCATTCGCAGACGACATTCTATTATTCCTAACAAATCCACTTACCACACTACCAGTACTACTAGCAGAATTCCAACACTTCAAAACAATTTCTAACCTTAAAATCAATTTCACCCTGTCTTTTGCCCTCAACATTTCCTTACCACAGCGCCTAGTAGACCAATGTAAGGAAAATTTCCCATTCCACTGGAAACCTGTCTCAATCACATACTTAGGGATACAACTCCCTGCCAATCTATCAGACTTATACATGAAAAACCACATACCAATCCTACAAACTGACCTCTGATCTCAAAAACTGCAATAAACCAATATTCTCATCATTTGGCAGAGTGGCTATCTTAAAAATGAATGCTCTATCTAGACTGCTATACATTCTACAGACGATACCCATACATGTCCCACCAGCCTTTTTCAAATTGTATAAAAGTATATGCTCCAGATTTCTCTGGAGTGATCGTAAACCCAAAATCAGTTTCACACAGCTTACCTGACCCAAACACTTAGGACCTCTTAAACTACAATAAAGCTATACACCTCTCCAGAATAATAGACTGGAATGTCCATTCCCCCTACAAACATTGGGTCTCTCTAGAAGCATCTGTCACCACCCTTCCCCTCAAATCTCTACAATGGACAACTATACATCACATCCCATTGGAAATACATCCTTATCCATTAATTGGACCCACTCTACAATACTTCTGTAAGGTGTGTACTCAAACCGCCTTATCATCTATCCCTGGGCCTTTAACCTTGATAAAATTAAATCCAGATTTCCCTCCAGGCATGTATCGCCACTTTCTTACAGATCATTGGTCACATGATCCAATTCTAGTCCAATAGTTTTATAACCAAGGGAAATTTCAGTCTGCCTCCCACCTCGCCACCCAAATGAAAAAGCCACCCATCCCCCCTGGACATACTTGCTGCTCATACACTACCTAAGACCTCTAGACAAAAACTTATGGTTCTCAAGACAACTCACTCCCTTTGAAATACTCTGTACTTGAAAAACACCTCAAAACCATCTTATATCTACCACACACACTCTACTTTTGCTGATCAACAATCCAATGATAGTAAAGCTTACAAAAACCGGGAAAGAGATCTCTCCCTATCACTTTCAACAGAAAACTGGGAACAAATTTTTCTGAATATTCATAAAGGATCAATAAATGTGTCCACACAGGAAACAGGATATAAAATCCAATCTAGATGGTACCGCACCCCAGCCCTTTTACACACGTTCAAACCTCCTACACCAGAAACATGCTGGAGATGCCATAAAGACTGAGGCACACTAATGCACATATGGTGGTCCTGCCCTCCCGTACAAACTTTCTGGAAAGAGGTATATCGTATCACCTCTCATGTAACTTCTCATGATTTAGAATTGACCCCAGCCCAGTTCCTACTACACCGCTCACCCCTACCACACACATCTTGCCACAAATCTCTAGCAAGGCAAATGATTAATGCAGCTAAACAGTGCATCCCCCCACACTTGGGCTCTCCTCACATACCCTCAATTAAGGAATGGTTTAACAGAATCCGTAAAGTAGCTGAAATGGAAGAACTAATTCACATCTCCCGTGACACTCCTACAAAGTTCGGAGCCAAATGGGCATGCTTGATACACTTTCAGAGGACCCCGGAGTACTCACGCTTACACAATCTACCCACATAAGGACAAATTTAATCTTAATACACAATCAGTTCCTCAACCCGGTAGTACTTTTTTCAAGGGCTGTCCCCCTTCAACAGGAACTCCGGTCAGAGTCACCTACATTTAATTAGCCACTAAGGAGGGAAGTCAGAGACGGGCTATATCTCTCTCCCATATATATATATATATATATATATATATATATATATATATATATATATATTTCTCTTTCTTCTTCACCCCTCTCTCTTCATCCACCTACCCCATCCCCATCCACGTGCTCACTTTCTATACCCACATAGCCCCCCCAAATCCACTTTGCATACGCCACATTAGACTCTCTTACAAAGTCTTAGTCATATATAACAGATATAAGAAAAAGAAGGTGGGCATCCGCGCTAACTATACAGAATCAAATTCTACAAAAGCAACCAGCACTGTTTGTTGATCGGCAAAAAATAATAAATAAAAGTTCATATGCAGAGCTATTTCAGGTGATCAATCTTTTCAAGGAAGGATAGATATGAAGGAACCCTTCACCAGCTTTAGTTTGTATGGAAAGGCACACCACACCCAATGTGTATCCAATCTGCTTACCAAAAAGTGATGATAAATAGGCATGCGTTACTCAATCACAATATATCACAGCATCACTCTGCAATCACTGATGGTGAATGAAAATGATCCAATCATAGAACGCAACATGTAACGGACACTGCTCCCATAAAGCCACCAGAATCACGAACTCCAAGGACAGGGTAAGTATAGTCATCCAGTCAATAGGTCAGCGATACCAAAATGAGAGAATAAGGCAGCAATAGTGAAGCCCGTCAGGTAAAACAAACTAATTTATTGTAGTACACTTACAATTAGTAACAGGAAACAGTCTTAATGATGTGTAAAAAAATGCAGAGACCTCAATATCTCATTGAGGGTCCCCCACCTCCTCCTTCTTCCTCTTTTTTCCCAACAGCCCCCAAAAAAAGTGGGATGGAGAACAAAAGAGGGACCAGAGGGGGGAGGAGGAACCGACTGGAGAAGGAGAAGAGTGTGAGTGATACTGGGATTTTTAATCTGAGTAAGAGTTCACTTACAGATAATTAAAAATGTGTGCTTAATCATAGCCTTAAGTTCACCCAGATAAGCCTCTAAGCAAATTTGGAGCTTTTATTGATGTGCAGAAGTAAATTAGGAAGATTAACATCAAATGGTATTTCCTGTCACAACCTCTTAAAATAACAAGGAACACTACGGGGGGTGGCATTTGGACCTATCCAATGCCTCTCTTTTTAACCCACCTGGTTTTGTCCCTCCATCAGTTTCTGTTTTTAAAGATCTTGCTTTAAAAGACATTGATAACTTCAGGTCCTGTGAAGGATTGGAGTCTTTGAAAAATAGAAGTGACATTATTATCTGCCCCGCGGACAAGGGGGGGGGGGGGTCGTGGTGCTGGATAAAACAGCTTATATAGCTGATATGAATAAAATTATTTTGGATGCCGATATGTATATATCATTAAACCATGATCCTACTTCAAAATATAAAAAATAGCTCACTAAGCTTATAGACTCAGGATTTAATAATGATTTACTCAATAAGAAGGTGAGAGCATATCTAATACCTATGGCCCAAGAAAACCGATCATTTATTTCCTTCCGAAAGTCCACAATGACCCATTAATCCACCGGGGAGGCTATTTATTAGCGGGCTAGACTCTGTCACTTCCCAATTTGGGAAATATATTGATGGCTTTTTACAGCCACTTGTTTCACAGACTCCATCATATATCAAAGATTCCCCGGTATGGCCTCTCTTTATACTATTATCTCCCACTCTGATGGCCTTGATGTAGTTGACATGTTTCTGAGGAGAGATGATAGTTTGATCTGTCCTCAAAGGGAGTTTGTATTGGGATTACTCAGGTTTTCCATGACTCACAACTACTTATGGTTTGGAGGGGCCCATTACATCCAAGGCAGAGGAGTAGCTATGGGAGCAAAATTTGCACCGAGCATGGCAAACCTGTTTATGGCCAAATGGGAGGAGGATGTCGTCTAATCCAATCGGAGACCCGAATTGGTCTTCTGGGGAAGGTATATAGAAGACATCCTCCTCCTATGGGATGGCGACATGACATCGCTATCTGCTTTTATGGAGCAACTTAGTGAGAATACTTTGGGTATTTCATTGAAATATGAAAGCAATAAAAATAAGGTTCACTTCCTTGATTTCTTCAAAAGCACTGATAGGAATGCCTACATTGGACAGGTAGTTGCCATAACCCTTTGTGGCTGAAATCTGTACCCAACAGTCAATTTATAGGCCTTTGGTGAAATTGTACTTTGATGAAGGATTATTTAGAACAGGCTTCGACTTTAAAAAGTAAATTTGTCGCAAAAGGGTACGCATCAGTCGACCTTAATAAAATAATTGAAGAATTGGGAGCCATGGATAAGGCCTCCATGCTTAATGGTAAAAAAACCCAATCCAGAGAGAATGATCATTACTTCTTTATGGTCACGACCTATTTACATCAATATTATGATATAAAAAAATAATGACCAAATATTTGGTGGTATTGAAAAATGATAAAGTCTTGGGTTCCGTATTACCTGACCATCCACAGGTTATTTTTAGAGGGGTTCATCCCCTTAACTTTCAGGTTGCACCAAATGTTTTGGATGCCCCTAATAGGGTCTACTTTTTCAGAAATCCAAAGGTTATTTTCCGTGCTGGAATTGTACCGTTTGTCATTTCAATAAAAACAAAGACAGGAAAATTTGCCAATTCAAGTCCGATGTCACGGCTAGGCTTTATGACATTAACACATTCATTACCTGTTCTTCCCAAAATGTTGTTTATTTACTAATTTGTCCATGCGGTCTACAATATGTAGGCCGCACAATAAGAGCAACGAACGTTAGAGTGAAGGAACATATAACCAACATTATTATTATTATACAGGTTATATATAGCGCCAACCGTTTGCGCAGCGCTTTACAACATGACGGCAGACATTACAGTTACATTACAATGTAACTTGGGGCTTTCACATTGGAGAGACAGCAGCGGCTCTTACAGGGCACTTTGCAGGCTATATTTTTAGCTTTATAGCACCTGCAAAGCGCTCCAGTGTGAAAGGGGTCCTAAGAAAGAGTTCCCCAAACATAGCGTTTCTCACCATTAACTTGAATGCCATAACAAGAATTCAGCAGGGATTACGTTCATTGTCATAGATAGATTTACCCCCCAATTGGTGAGGAAATATGACCAAGAGAGATTTCACGGCTAGAAACTCACTGAATTTATGACTTAAAATGCTATACCCCCTTTGGATTAAACATTGATTGGGACGTGAACTGTTTTTTTAATAATGGTTAATTTTATACAGTTATTTTAGTATCAATACATTTCACTTTTGTATGCACATTCTATGTCCACCACTAGATGGCAGCATTTTCTCCTTTTTATTTATTTTTTTATATGTATGATTTGTAAATTAATGTTTGCACCATTGTTGATTATTGATGCCTTTTAAGAATAAGAGGTGTAGTATTAGATGCTTTTATATATTTAATGGTTGGCTTTTTAAATTTTATCTAGGAGAGCCTCCAGCTTAGTCAAATTTTGCCTCTCCTATTTATTTGTTCAAAATGTTTTAATAAAATATATTATCAGAATTGTTAATGTATGGTATGGAGAATGACAGGTCAGGATGGGAGATGGGTTTATTATGTGCAGTTTATATATATATATCTGTTTTGCCCATTGTATTGGCTTGAGAGCGTTCTCTGCCTAATTCCTGTGCTCTTCCTGAGGGGTCACTCAGTTGTGGAGCGCAAGCTCGGGCTGCGATGCGCTCCAGTGACCTCACTTCCGGCTGGCGTGTTGGCTGGAAGGCTCCGCTTTCCAGAAAGCGCGTCGTTCTGTGCCCTTCTTGAGTGAGCACTCTGTTGTGAAGCTCAATCATGGGCCACAATGCGCTCCAGTGACCTCACTTCCGGCTGGCGTGTTGGCTGGAAGGTTCCGCCTTCCAGAAAGCGTGTCATCCGTGATTATGTTGAAAAGGACATGCTTGCATCATTAAGCCATGCCTCTGACGATATACTGTTGGATGAAACATGTCAGGTGGGCAGATGCAAGCACGTTGAGAGCCGCAGTTTTATACACACGATGACTGTATCCTGTTACTAATTGTAAGTATACTACAATAAATTTGTTTGTTTTACCTGACGGGCTTCACTATTGCTGCCTTATACTCTCATTTTGGTATCGCTGACCTATTGACTGGATGCCTATACTTACCCTTTCCTTGGAGTTTGTGATTCTGGTGGCCCTATGGGAGCAGTGTCGTTACAAGTTGTGTTCTTTGATTGGATCATTTTCATTCACCTTCAGTGTTTGCAGAGCGATGCTGTGATATGTTGTGATTGAGTAACGCATGCCTACTTATCATAACTTTCTGGTAAGCAGATTGGATACACATTGGGTGTGATGTGCCTTTCCATACACACTGAAGCTGGTCAAGGGTTCCTTCATATCTATCCCTCCTTGAAAAGATTGATTACCTGAAATAGCACTGCATATGGACTTTTACATATATAACATACTGCAAAGGTTTCCTAACTACTAGTCTTGCTCCCTCCCCTGGGGGTTATATCAAGACCACTCATTTTACAAAAAGCACAACCCCCAACCCAACTCTAATGACTAAAACATGGAGCAATTCAAAACCAACTTGAGCATCTAAACTAGGAAATGTTCTACAATGGAATATTATATATCCTGAAACACACTATGGGCCCGGAACCTACCTTGTTATGGTTTATGCAGAAGTGACTCTATTTCAATTGTAACTTTACATTGTAGTTCTCAAAAAAAAATAGTATTACTGTATAACTTATGTTCAAGGCTTCTGTATGGTATTCTTATACATAAACTAATGAAAATCTTTTGGAAAAAAAAAATGTGTTATGGTATGATATATGGTGAATGTGGTATGATATAATACACTGAGGACATACTAACAGCAAATTAGGTCAATCTGTTGTTCCATGCAGAACATCATATTTGTTTTTATAATTGGTAAATGGGTTCTTCTAATTTGATCTGTGAATATATAGGATCAAAAGCGGTTCTCAGTTTTATTTAAGAACAATATTCTACTACATCCCTCTAACATAAGGAAGAGAAGGGGGGGGGGGTCGCCACCTTAGTGTATTATTATTGTAAGACTTTAATGAACATAGGATTTAAAACACTCACAAGGAATAAGCTGTTGTTACCATTCGCTGGAAGGAGTAGAGTGAAGTAAAAGCACAAGACTCCTTTCAGCGAACAGTGACAACAACTTGTGGAGCCTGCAGGACGGCGAGACCTCTCAGGGTTGAGTACTTCAGGATGAGCACATTTATTACTTACTTCTTGTGAGTGTTTTTAATCCTATGTTCAATAAAGTCTCACATTAATACTACACTCAGGCGCCGCCTCCCCATCCCCCCTTCTTTTCCTTACATGTCTTTTCAGAGTTGGACACACTCTTAGGACAGCTGCCACTTACAATTAATTTGCTTAAGATTGATGGTCTTATGAACTTATGAACTTAAAGAGGAACTGCAGTCTGCTCACATAATTTGTAATAAAAACATCTTTGCCAATCTGAAGCTTCCCTCCAACCACTTTGCATTTTATTTTATATATACTGTGATTCTGTACTTGCCAAATATGCTGCAAATCTTTCTCCACTGAGTCTGGCTGCAACCATTTTAACTGTGGGCAGCTGAAGCTGCTGCCTGTTCACTTCCTGGATTTACACAGACACACACCTCCATCCCTGAAGCTCTCATTGGCCCTCTTATAACTCACCCCCCTCCCTTCCTGACAAACTCTCATCAGAATGAGAGAGCTGTGCATTATGTCATAAACCTAGGCTTTTTACCAGACAAGAAACAGGAAGTGGGCTGTATAAGGTATTTACTGGCAGAAAAAAAAAAAAAATTTTAAAACAACAAGGGCAGAAGATTTAATAGATGGAAAGATGAAAAAATTACTGAAGTTCAGCTTTAAGGACTAAGCTTGCCCTGTTTAATGTCAACTACTGTTTAGAGACTTGTTTGAATTTATTTTTGGGCATACACCCTCTGTGCGCCAGATTCGAATTATCTCACTGTATCCCTCTAATAGGGATGACCTTCGAGTTCGAGTCGAACATGAGTTCGACTTGAACATCGGCTGTTCGCCAGTTAGCCGAACACGAACATTTTGGGGTGTTCGCGGCAAATTCGAAAGCCACGGAACACCCTTTAAGAGTCTATGGGAGAAATAAAAAGTGCTAATTTTAAAGGCTTATGCATGGTATTGTCATAAAAAGTATTTGGGGACCTGGGTCCTGCCCCAGGGGGCATGTACCAATGCAAAAAGAAGTTTTAAAAACTGAAGTTTTTTCGGGAGCAGTGATTTTAATAATGCTTAAAGTGAAACAATAAAAGTGTAATATTCCTTTAAATTTCATACCTGGGGGTCTCTATAGTATGCCTGTAAAGGGGCGCATGTTTCCAGTGTTTAGAACAGTCTGGCAGCAAAATGACATTTCAAAGGAAAAAAGTCATTTAAAACTACTTGCGGCTATTAATGAATTGTCGGTCCGACAATACACATAAGAGTTCATTGATAAAAAGGGGGCTCTTCAGGTCTGGTATGGATATTAAGGGGAACCCCGCGCCAAATTCTTTTAAAAAATGGCGTGGGGGGTCCCCCTAAATTTCATACCAGGCCCTTCAGGTCTGGTATGGATAGTTAAGCAGAACCCCGCACCAAGATATAAAAAAAAATGGCATGGGGGTCCCCCCTCAAAATCCATACCAGACCCTTCAGCTCTGGTATGGATTTTAAGGGGAACCCCAAGCCAATTTTTTTTTTTAAATGGCGTTGTGTCCCCCCAAAAATCCATATCAGACCCTTATCCGAGCATGCAACCTGGCAGGCTGCAGGAAAAGAGGGGGGAACGAGAGAGCTCCCCCCTCCTGAACCATACCAGGCCACATGCCCTCAACATTGGGAAGGTGCTTTGAGGTAGCCCTCCAAAGCACCTTGTCCCTATGTTGATGAGGAGAAGGGCCTCATCCCCACAACCCTCGGCCGGTGGTTGTGGGGGTCTGCGGACAGGGGGCTTATCGGAATCTGGAAGCCCCCTTTAACAAGGGGACCCCCAGATCCCACCCCCTGTGTGAATTGGTAATGAGGTACAAATGTACCCCTACCATTTCACAAAAAAAGTGTCAAAAAAGGTTAAAAAACACAAGAGATGGTTTTGGACAAGTCCTTTATGAATTTCTTCTTCTTTCGGCTTCTTCTTCCATCTTCTTTCTTCTGGTGTTCTTTCGGTGTTCTTCTTCTTCCTCTATCTTCTTCTTCATCTTCTTCTTCTCCATCTTCTTCTTCTTCGTCCGCTCTTCTCGTCCCGCGTGTGATGCTTCGCTTCTTCTGACATGACTCCCACTGAGGCGGATCGTGCGGACGGAGTGGAGAAGAAGCCTGGAGGAAGATGCGGGACGAGAAGAGCGAACAAAGAAGAAGATGGAAAAGAAGATGAAGAAAAAGATGGAAGAAGAAGAAGAACACTAAAAGAACACCAGAAGAAGAAGATGGAGGAAGAAGAAGAACACCGAAAGAACACCAGAAGAAAGAAGATGGAAGAAGAAGCCGAAAGAAGAAGAAATTAATAAAGGACTTGTCAAAATGCTTTTTTTAACCTTTTTGACACTTTTTTTGTGAAATGGTAGGGGTACATTTGTACCCCATTACCAATTCACACATGGGGGTGGGATCTGGGGGACCCCTTGTTAAAGGGGGCTTCCAGATTCTGATAAGCCCCCTGTCCGCAGACCACCACAACCACCGGCCAAGGGTTGTGGGGATGAGGCCCTTCTCCCCATCAACATGGGGACAAGGTGCTTTGGGGGGCTACCTCAAAGCACCCTCCCAATGTTGAGGGCATATGACCTGGTACGGTTCAGGAGGAGGGGTGCTCTCTCATCCCCCCTCTTTTCCTGCGGCCTGCCAGGTTGCTTGCTCGGATAAGGGTCTGGTATGGATTTTTGGGGGGACCCCATGCCATTTTTTAAAAATGTTGGCATGGGGTTCCCCTTAACTATCCATACCAGACCTGAAGGGCCTGGTATGGAATTTAGGGGGACCTCCACAACATTTTTTTTTTAAATTTTGGAGCAGGGTTCACCTTAATATCCATACCAGGCCTGAAGGGCCTGGTATGGAATTTAGGGAGACCCCCACGCATTTTTTTTTTAAATTTTGGTTCGGGGTTCCCCTGTGGGGAAATCCCATGGCATTTTTATCAATGAACTCTTATGCGTATTGTCTGACCGACAGTTCATTAATAGCTGCGAGTAGTTTTAAGTGACTTTTTTCCTTTGAAATGTCATTTTTCTGTCAGACTATTCTAAACATGGGAAACATGCGCCCCCTTACAGGCATACTATAGACACCCCCCAGGTACGAAATTTAAAGGAATATTACACTTTTATTGTTTCACTTTAAGCATTAATAAAATCACTGCTCCAAAAAAAAGGCTTCTTTTTGCATTGATACATGTCCCCTAGGGCAGGACCCAGGTCCCCAAACACTTTTTATGACAATAACTTGCATATAAGCTTTAAAATGAGCACTTTTGATTATTCATGTTCGTGTCCCATAGACTTTAATGGTGTTTGCGTGTTTGAACTAATTTTTTGCCTGTTCGCAAGTTCTGCTGCGAACTGAACCAGGGGGTGTTCAGGTCATCCCTACCCTCTAACATAATATAGCCAGTAAGGAAGTACTACACCTTCTTTTAGGGAAACACCTAATACTTGTGGAGTGTGTAATCCCGCTTCACAAACCTTTATTATGCCCCGTACACACGGTCGGATTTTCCGACGGAAAATGTGCGATTGGAGCGTGTTGTCGGAAAATCCGACCGTGTGTGGGCTCCATCGGACTTTTTCCATCGGATTTTCCGACACACAAAGTTTGAGAGCAGGCTATAAAATTTTCCGACAACAAAATCCAATCGCGTCAATTCCGACCGTGTGTGGACAATTCCGACGCACAAAGTGCCACGCATGCTCAGAAGAAATTCCGAGACAGAATAGCTCAGTCTGGGAAAATTAGCATTCTCAATGGATAGAGCACTTTCGCAGGCTGCAATGTTAAAAGTTGTTTAGTGCAGCGCACTCTCTTCTTCTTTATAATGCTAGAAGAATGAAGTAGTTTTGCTGCTCATATTCACACATAGTTCTTACAAACTTATTTCTTTATTATTTATCGTGATTCCCTCAATACATTTGGATTTGTCACATCTGACAAAAATTTTTTTTGTTATTTTTATTTTTTTTTTGTACTTTTTTCAAGGATGATTTTTTTTT
This sequence comes from Lithobates clamitans, assembly GCA_037952925.1. Taxonomy (NCBI): domain Eukaryota; kingdom Metazoa; phylum Chordata; class Amphibia; order Anura; family Ranidae; genus Lithobates; species Lithobates clamitans. The sequence goes on from JBBGZY010000143.1 coordinate 1,628,249, forward strand.
GTTTTTGTTTTGTTTTACTCCAGAATATTTGTATTTGTTTCAAGGCTGATGTTTTTTTTTTTTTTTTTTACTCCAGAATATTTTTTTTGTGTGTTTTGTGTGTCAAGTTACCACAACACCATTATTATCTTGTATTATTTAATCTCAAGGAGATTGTTTGGTGTTGGTGTCTCTTGTTAATTTCACATTGTATTTTTTAAATGTACCTGAATCCTCACAAACAAACTGTCCTTTTTGAAGGAAAACACACATAGACGACTATAATTGAAACACAAAATCCTTTATTAAGGGATCAGAACCAAACAAAGAGGGAGGCAACGCTGGAGAAACAGCAGAAATTGGTGAAGCCTTTGACCCCCAGGGCAGACATCAGTTATTTTACTGCAACATTGGTGGCCTGAGGAGTCCATATATAAGGGAGTGCAATCTGGTCCAGAAGTCCCAGAGATCCTGAAAGCAGCAGATGACATCTGTGTCCCCAGGCTGTGGTCATACAAGAGCCTGCATCTTTTGTCAGACCAGACTGAACCCAGGTCATCACTCTCTGGTCTTCCTTCCACGCTTCCTTCCACGCTGTGTCTGTGGTGGTGGAGTTGTGGCAGGAGGAGGAGGAGGAGCGGGAGGATGGTCCAACTCACTCAGGTGGGTATTGGGTGTGATTTCGCCTCTCACCCCCTTAGTTAAGACTTTATAAAAAAGGTCCTCACACATGAGGGGTTGGCCCTCCTGCATGCCCTGCAGTTTGGTGGCAGCCATGCAGGCAAAGGCCTCTTCAGGAGTAGGGGTGGCTCTGAGGGACGCAGAAGCCTCCTGAATGAGCCTGAGCGCTGAATCCTGCACGTGACTCCCCTTCCTGGGTCTTTTGTTTGGAAGGCGGAGGGGAGGGACCTGCGATTCTTTCAGGCTTCTACTGGGCCCAGGCATCTCCTGGCTGCCACTTAGCCCTGCCTCCTCCTGGCTGCCACTAACCCCCGCCTCCTCCTGGCTGCCACTAACCCCCGCCTCCTCCTGGCTGCCACATTCCACAGCCTCCTCCTGTGTGCCACATTCCACAGCCTCGTCCTGGCTGAGGTCTTCCTGTGTATGAAAAAGGGACATAGTTTTAGTTTTTTATTCATCAATCACACACAATTTTCACCTCATGACTGTTGCAAATTGAATGTTAACAAATATAACAGACTATCATTCTGAGCCCAGCATTTTTCATTCTTGTCCCAATTATTTTTGCCCACTACTATTCTATTGATATGTAAAACACTTTATTAAATTAGCAATTAGTGATCAATAATAACATCTAGGAAACATCATTTCCTGGCTGGAAGTCCCAGGTTGGACATCGGAAGCTTCAGCTGGGGTGGAAGATAGGGTGGAAGGAAGAGTGGAAGGAAGAATGGAGAGGGATTCCCTGACATCAGTCTGGTCTGACAGAAATCGCAGTCTCTCATAGTACCACAGCCTGGGGGGCCAAAAACGTCATCTGCTACAGCTCCGGATCTCTGGGAATCTGTGACCTTCTTGCACTCCCTAAGATAAGTGCTCCTCAGGCCACCAATTTTGTCTTTTAAATAAGGGATGGTTGCCGTGTGGACCACCGGCTTCACCAACTCCAGCAGTTTCTCCAGCGCTGTCTGCCTCTTTTGTTTATGATTATAATGCGGGTGTTTGACCTGCCACAGACAGGGCAGCTCCCTGTATTTGTCTATGAACAGGGGGAGGAAGTTGTGGTCATTGAAGCCATCCATTTTCTCTGCAAGACACAACACAAGACAAACCCTAATGTCAGGCTAAACTCTAGTAATCTTGTTACAATATAGACCTCAATTTAGAAGCAGTATAGGCCCAAGATTAGATCTTACCTTCATTCTCACGATCGGCGCCTCCGATACTCCTTCCTCCGCTCACAGATCGTACGTACTATGCACGCGTGTTACAGTACCTGACCGCAAGATTGTGTTTCCAGCGCACAGGGTACTGTGAATGTCGCGCTGGCTCACTCATCCGGAAAGGAAAACTTTGTTTTCCTTCCGCGATGAGTGACAGGCAGTGCTGACAGCTGTCTGGTATGAATCCTGAGGCGGGAACACCGCACTAAATTTTAAATGAAAAAACCGGCGTGGGTTCCCCCCTCGGGGGCATACCAGGCTCTTAGGTCTGGCATGGATTGTAATGGGAACCCCCTATGCCGAAAAATCGGCGTGGGGGTCCCCCCCAAATCCATACCAGACCCTTATCCGAGCACGCAGCCCGGCCAGCCAGGAAAGGGGGTGGGGACGAGCGAGCACCCCCCTCCTGAGCCGTACCAGGCCGCATGCCCTCAACATGGGGGGGTGGGTGCCTTGGGGGAGGGTGGGTGCCCTGCGGGCCCCCCCACCCCAAAGCACCTTGTCCCCATGTTGATGAGGACAAGAGCCTCTTCCCGACAACCCTGGACGTTGGTTGTCGGGGTCTGCAGGCGGGGGGCTTATCGGAATCCGGGAGCCCCCCTTAATAAGGGGGCCCCCAGATCCCGGCCCCCCACCCTGTGTGAATGAGTTTGGGGTACATGGTACCCCTACCCATTCACCTAGGGAAAAGTGTCAGTATAAAAAAAACACAGTACACAGGTTTTAAGAATAATTTATTAGTCAGCTCCGGGATCTTCTTCCGACTTCGGGGGGTCTCCTTCCGACTTCTCCCGGTGTTCGGCCTCTTCTCCCAGGCCCCGCCGCTATCTTCTTCCAGCTCTATTGCCAGCGAGGGGCCCGGTCTGCTGCCGCTGTCTTGTCGCCGCTGTCTCGCCGCCGCTGTCTTGTCGCCGCTGTCTCGCCGCTTCTTCTCTTCTTTTCTTCTTCCCCGATGTTAACACGGCGCTCTCTCTGGCTCGAATGCTGTGTGCGAGCTGCGGAGCCATTTATATAGGCGGTAACCCCGCCCCCTTACGATGTCATGGTCCCAGCATGCGCAGGGACTCTGGCATCATAAGGGGGCGTGACCCCAGAGTCCCTGCGCATGCTGGGACCATGACGTCGTAAGGGGGCGGGGTTACCGCCTATATAAATGGCTCCGCAGCTCACACACAGCATTCGAGCCGGAGAGAGCGTCGTGTCAACATCGGGGAAGAAGAAAAGAAGAGAAGAAGCGGCGAGACAGCAGCGGCGAGACAGCGGCGACAAGACAGCGGCGGCGAGACAGCGGCGACAAGACAGCGGCGGCGAGACAGCGGCGACAAGACAGCGGCAGCAGACTGGGCCCCTCGCTGGCAATAGAGCTGGAAGAAGATAACGGCGGGGCCCGGGAGAAGAGGCCGAACACCGGGAGAAGTCGGAAGGAGACCCCCCGAAGTCGGAAGAAGATCCCGGAGCTGACTAATAAATTATTCTTAAAACCTGTGTACTGTGTTTTTTTATACTGACACTTTTCCCTAGGTGAATGGGTAGGTGTACCATGTACCCCAAACTCATTCACACAGGGTGGGGGGCCGGGATCTGGGGGCCCCCTTATTAAGGTGGGCTCCCGGATTCCGATAAGCCCCCCGCCCACAGACCCCGACAACCAACGGCCAGGGTTGTCGGGAAGAGGCCCTTGTCCTCATCAACATGGGGACAAGGTGCTTTGGGGTGGGGGGGCCCGCAGGGTGCCCCCCCTCCCCCAAGGGACCCACCCCCCCATGTTGAGGGCATGCGGCCTGGTACGGCTCAGGAGGGGGGGCGCTCGCTCGTCCCCACCCCCTTTCCTGGCTGGCCGGGCTGCGTGCTCGGGTAAGGGTCTGGTATGGATTTGGGGGGGACCCCCACGCTGATTTTTCGGCATAGGGGGTTCCCCTTACAATCCATGCCAGACCTAAGGGCCTGGTATGCCCCCGAGGGGGGAACCCACGCCGTTTTTTTCATTTAAAATTTAGCACGGTGTTCCCGCCTCAGGATTCATACCAGACAGCTGTCAGCACTGCCTGCCACTCATTGCGGAAGGAAAACAAAGTTTTCCTTTCCAGATGAGTGAGCCATCTCGGCGCTGGCTCCTGCGACGGGGCTCGTAGGTGTCAAATCTCGCCGAGAAGTGCGGCAAGATTGACACAATATCGCGGTCACCTACTGTATGCTTTATAGACACTGCGCATGCATGAACCTCCGCCCGCCCCTGATGTTCTTTCTAGTCTATTCCCTGCCACTTCTCGTTCGGCGCAGTGGGGGAAGAGCACACAGCAGGTGTCTGATAATTACACCAACGAGGAGGAGGAAAGCCCGGAGCCTGAAACGTCCCGATCCAGAAGGAGACGATTTAAGGCATCGAATATGTCCTTTGGGGAGATGTTGGAGATGGTGGACATCCTGAAGAAGGCCGACTATGACGGGAAGTATGGACCTTACTCCAACCTCAATGTCAGAAAGGCCAAGATCATGGCGAAAGTGGTCAAGAGTCTTTGGGGTACGACGATCGAAAGATCAGCTCAGTAAGCGGTGGTCGAACCTCAAATTAAGGGAGCATGAGCAGTACAGAAGGATCAGGAGAGTGCTGCAAAAAAGTAAGTAGTTGTCCTGTGTTCCCATTCTTTGTTTATTACGTTCTTGCTGCTCCATGTGCTTTTCTTAACTGTTGTCCAACAACTGTGTTGTTTAAAATGGCAACTTTCATGTACATGGGCACATTATTTGTTCGTATGAAACATTGTTTGTTCGGCCTAGAACACACCATTGTTTTGGCCATATGCATTTTAAAACATTTTTATGGCCTACTTGTCTGAAAATAATTTGGTTGTGTAGATGGGTTTGTAACTAGAATGAAATGCAAACTAGATTCTATGTAAGGAGAGGACACTCAGCAGCAGTTTTCACATCTGGACTCTGGAGCACTAGTGTGGGACACAAGAACACCCTTTTTAATAGGGGCCCACACAGGTGCTCCAGTGTATACTATAGGGCTGACTCCATCTGTGAAGCTTGTACTAAACAGGTAAGTATTCAAGCTTGACAAAGGACAATAAAATTTCAACATCTTGGAACTCTGCCAAAATAGACAATTGTACCCCACTTCCAAGCAATGTTTTATATTTATAGTTCTGCCATCAAATATCTGTGTGCTAAGTATACCTATTTGTTTTTACATAGGGGATAAAAGACTCCGAGGTCACCCCTCATCCGAGGAGACCACAGACTCCTCACCTCAGGAAGAAGTGGAGATCCCACAAAGACAACATGAGGAGGAGGAGGAAGGAGATGTGGTGGAAATTGTCACCACAACAGGTGAGTGTCTGCGACCACAGGCTCAGGTAAGAGATGGATGTCGGCATATTTATAATACATGGTGTGTTTTTGTTTCTATCTTTTTAGGTGATCGTGATGTTGTGGATCCAGGGCATTTCACCTCTGAAAGTGCACAGATCCTGATCGAGGAGATCATGGGGTGTGAAAGGGACTTGGAAAACATCCAGAAAAACATCAATGATGTTAAAAAAAAATGAAGAACGTCATTGATGTTTTAGGGAGAGTTTAAAAAAAATCCAAATCCCTTTGTTTTTTGTGAGCTAAAAATTTATACAATTTTTTGACATATTTGTGAAAAGCCAAATTTTGAAGATGCACAGAGTGTGTCAACATGTGCTATCTGCCATCACGGGAGATCAATGTAGGCGTTTTGGGGGTGCAACCCCTTCCTCAATAATAAAGTAGCTGTGAGGAAGGGGTTGCACCCACAAAACACATCCCTTGATCCCCCGTGATGGCAGGTAGCACATGTTGACATTCGACAATTTGTGTGCATCTTCAAAATTTGGCTTTTCCTGGAGTGACTTCACCCCATCTGAACACAATATCAAACACAGTTTGTAAATATTCATGTCTGATATTGCCTTCAAGTTTTACCAAATGTGAACTTTGTAAGTTCAAGATTTGTGTCTTTCTTGTTGGTTTTAAACATGCCTGTTTTAATCTTAGATGGACATTTCTACTTTTTCTAATGTGGAGGACTCGGAGGACACCACTCATCAGAGGAGACAACAGACCCCCCCAACTGAAGAAGTGGAAATCCCCCAAACCCAAGCAGAGGAGGAGGAGGGAGATATGGTGGAAATTGTCACCACAACAGGTGAGTGTCTGCGACCAAAGGCTCAGGTAAGAGATGGATGCCGGCATATTTATAATACATGATGTTTCTGTTTTTTATATATTTTTAGGTGATTGGGATGTTGTGGAAGAAGGTAATTTCACAAGTTAAAGTGCCCAGATCCTGATCAGGGAGATCATGTGGTGTAATAGGGACTTGGAAAACATCAAGCAAAACATCAATGATGGTTAAAACAAAATGAAGACCATCATTGATGTTTTTGGGAGAATTTTAAACCCCTAGAAATCCCTAACTTATTTGTGCTTTGTGTTTTTGTTTTTCTGACAATTTTGTGAACATTTTGTGACATATTATAGAAAAGCCAATTTTTGAAGATGCACACAGTGTGTCAACATGTGCTATCAGCCATCATGGGAGATCAATGTACGCGTTTTGTGGGTGCAACCCCTTCCTCAATAATAAAGTAGCTGAGAGGAAGGGGTTGCACCCACACAACACATCAATTGATCCCCCATGATGAAGAAAGTAATGGATACTAGTGCGCATACACAGAGGGATTTGTAAAAAACAGTAAGTAATACTAAAGAATCAATATAGCACAGGTTAATCAAATAAATAGTAGCTGCCACAAAAAAAGTGTTTACACACCAATTGACCAGATGATTAAATAATGAATAGTGGCGCTAAACTAAGTGCTACATATGTGCAACTCTCACCATACCAAGAAGATCCAATAATCGAAGCTCCAGGTATAAACACAGTCTAACCAATTAATCTTCCACCAATATTGTGCAAGCAAAGGTCACAGAAAAAAAACAATATTGCATCAATCAATGAATAAAATACTGCCATGAAATCCCTCTAATAAGGATAGTGGGAGAAGTAATTCCCAACCAACTGATTTCATTGTTTCCAAATAATAGAGATTCCTCAAAGTAGATAAATAAAAATAAATTTGTAAAAAAAAAGGATAAGAAACAAAATTAAAAACTGGGAAAAGAACCAAATCACATTTTCAATATTAAAGTTTCAAAAATTATTTCACCATAATAAATATAAAGTATGACGGGTATCAAACCCCGTTAAAGTGCCAAAATATGCTCACACAAATGATCAAACATAAACAGATATTGCAAAAAAGTGGATTTTTTTAAAATAATGTTAATAGTAATATTCTATAGTGTATGACGTGCATAAATCCAAAAAGTGTGACATTAAATCATTCCCAACTACATAATACTATGAAAATAATACGTGCATAAAGATCAATATGTGTAGCTAGGGATGAGCCGAACACCCCCCTGTTCGGTTCGCACCAGAACATGCGAACAGGAAAAAAGTTCGCTCGAACACGCGAACACCGTTAAAGTCTATGGGACACGAACTTGAATAATCAAAAGTGCTAATTTTAAAGGCTTATATGCAAGTTATTGTCATAAAAAGTGTTTGGGGACCTGGGTCCTGCCCCAGGGGACATGGATCAATGCAAAAAAAAGTTTTAAAAACGGCCGTTTTTTCAGGAGCAGTGATTTTAATAATGCTTAAAGTCAAACAATAAAAGTGTAATATCCCTTTAAATTTCGTACCTGGGGGGTGTCTATAGTATGCCTGTAAAGGGGCGCATGTTTCCCGTGTTTAGAACAGCCTGACAGCAAAATGACATTTTGAAGGAAAAAAAGCCATTTAAAACTACCCGCGGCTATTGCATTGCCGACAATACACATAGAAGTTCATTGATAAAAACGGCATGGGAATTCCCCACAGGGAAACCCCGAACCAAAATTAAAAAAAAAAAATGAAATGGGAGTCCCCCTAAATTCCATACCAGGCCCTTCAGGTCTGGTATGGATATTAAGGGGAACCCCGGCCAAAATTTTTTAAAAAAATGACGTGGGGTTCCCCCTAAATTCCATACCAGACCCTTCAGGTCTGGTATGGATTTTAAGGGGAACCCCGCGCCAAAAAAAAAAAAAAAACGGCGTGGGGTTCCCCCAAAAATCCATACCAGACCCTTATCCGAGCACGCAACCTGGCAGGCAGCAGGAAAAGAGGGGGGGACGAGAGTGCGGCCCCCTCCTCCTGAACCGTACCAGGCCACATGCCCTCAACATTGGGAGGGTGCTTTGGGGTAGCCCCCCCAAAACACCTTGTCCCCATGTTGATGAGGACAAGGGCCTCATCCCCACAACCGTGGCCGGTGGTTGTGGGGGTCTGCGGGCGGGGGGCTTATCGGAATCTGGAAGCCCCCTTTAACAAGGGGACCCCCAGATCCCGCCCCCCCCCCTGTGTGAAATGGTAAGGGGGTACTTACCCCTACCATTTCACTAAAAAAGTGTCAAAATAGTTAAAAATGACAAGAGACAGAGGCGCATGCGCGGCGGCACCTAACATGGACGCCTAGTCCGGGAGCTCCGTCCCGCTCCAGCAGCTACGGCCTCACAGAGCGCAGACCGAACGGCATCAGCCGACTGGATTCACCCCCCACGTGTGGGAGACAACCCGGGGACCGTCCACATGTACTCCGGAGCGGTAAGACGCAACTTACAGCCCGCTTTTGAAGCCTCACCGGCCCGGCCTGAAACAGCTAAGATGGCGGCGGCCCCTTACTGTGTCACCTCAGATACTACACAGAACTCGCGGCCCGCGTCCTCCCCCTCTCTACTGCAGCAAGACAACCTTGCACACAGCACTGCCCTGGGTCTCAACTCCCCTGCCTCTACCGAATCCCTATTAGGACGCTGTACGGCAGGTGCAGACTTCTCCCCTATGGAAGCAGGCCCTCCCCAGTCACAACAACTACTACAGCCCGGGGACTCAGGCCTACCTCAGCCTGTTGATGTTGCGGATCTCTTTGAGAAATTTGCAGTTCTCCTGGACAGGGGATTAATTAATACTGCTAATAGGATCACTAATGATATCAAAGCAGATCTACAGAATATTGGATCCCGCATAGAAATAATTGAAACACACCTGGAAGCCACCACATCCAGAACAAATCAGAATACTGCCTGCATACAGATTCTCCAAGAACAGCTTGAAACTGCGCATGCAAAGATTGACGACCTGGAGAACAGGAATCGAAGGTATAACTTCAGAGTGAGGGGACTCCCTGAGTCTTATAAAGACATACCAGTCACAATACAAGCTTTCATCAAGGAATTACTTCCTGACACCCCACAGCACAAATTGGAGTTAGACCGAGCACATAGGGCTCTCAAACCACCTAGAGCAGACGGTCTTCCACGTGACGTCGTGGTCAAACCACATTTTTACTCCATCAAGGAGGAAATAATGCGGAAATCCAGAACAATGCCTAAAATCATCTTTCAAGGCCACCAATTGCAAATTTTTGCAGATCTCTCCCCATCCACTATACAAAAGAGGAGAGCCCTGAAACCACTCCTCCAAATCCTAATGGACAAGGATATCAAGTATTGGTGGTTATTTCCGTTTCAGCTAAAATTCATCTGGAAGGGCAAAGCATACACTTTCGGCTCGCTTCAAGAGGGTGAAAAGGTTCTGCTTCAACTGGGCCTCATCAGCCAGGACTTTAACTCTACAGCGTCGGGATCAAATCCAAATTCAACGAAAAGACAACTTCCAACCAGCCCTCTGACACCAGTTTGGGAATCGGTGAAGTCCAAGAAACATAAGGAGACAATCCCTCCATGACTCTTTTGAGTTTAAGGCCATCTGGGCCGTGTCCGGTCCTTGTGGACTTTTTTTTCTTTTTTTTCTTCTCTCTCAGGAGAATGGGGGGGTCTCGCACCCCGGGTTGGTCCCTCGTGTGATGGTTACCCCTTGGCCTGAAAAATTTTACTGGGCCGAGGGGATCTCGCGGGGAATCCCTGCCGGGATTGCGAGCCCTATCTGAAATATACACTTAACACAATTTATAGTTGGGGCCCCCCTCTCGGCCACGTCCCTATGGAGGTGTCTGAGAGGAGGAGGAGGAACGTCAATTCCCACATTTAGATTGGGCCCATCCGTGTGAACTGCTCCCCCTGTATCCCTATCTCTGAAAATCTACCTAGAGTACCAGTCCCATCTGGAATACTCTTCCTCCCTACCCCCTCCACCATGGGCATCTAGGCCCACACGGATCCAGTTTATTATTGCCATCCTAAAAAGGCTCACAGTTTTACGTTTCCTTTTTTATTCGTTTTTGCTCTATTTTCAAGGCTATATGGTGTCTCACCCACTGCTCATTTTTTCATTCCCTTTAGTTGAAGCTACCTAGGGTGAAATATTATGCTAGTTATTAATGTTTTAGCCTAACATTTTTAAGTCATCCTTTTTTCGGTCTTATTTAGAGATATAGATTTAGCGGCCTGTCTGCTGGAGTGGTGCTCATGCACCCCCTCTTGTCTGTGAGATCAGATTTTGGTCTCTTCTCTGGACAAGTGTAGTCCCCGTCGTTTAGAGGGACTCTAAAGTTCACCCTTAACATAGATGGGGGATCCTGTCACCTCCATCCCTCGGAAGACTCCCTTGTCTTCCGTCTTTCCTGTCTCCTTTCCTTTCATCTCTCTTTCAAAAGACGCTCATTATATTCTCTTTTCAGGGGTCGACTGGGGGAAAACTTCCCAAGGTTGCATACTGATATCCGAGCACTCTGATAGGCCTACGAGGTATCTGGGCCTCACCGCACACGATTGGGTAAGTGTTGATTTGGCCCCGGATCGCTCCCCACCTCTGCTCAATGGCTAATACACCACAGATACAAACTACTATCAAGGTAGTTACGCATAATGTACAGGGATTGAATTCCCCCATTAAAAGACGTAAAATTTTTAACTATATGCACTCGCAAAAAGCTGACGTAATTCTCATACAGGAAACACACTTCCCGAAAAATTTCTGCCCTTCATTCATTCACGCTAACTACCCCTTCTTTTCTTTGGCCAATGCCGAGACTAAGACTAAGGGAGTAGGCATTTTTATTTCAAAAAGAAGCAAATTCACCCTAAAGTCAGAACACAAAGACCCCGCTGGGAGATATTTATTACTGGTGGGTGAATTAAATGGACAATTATACTCTTTGATCTCATATTATGCCCCCAATACTGGCCAATTAGCTTTCTTCCAAAACATGCTGCAGACCCTAACTCCGCTAACTGAAGGCACGGTGATCTTTGGGGGAGACTCCAACACCGCGTTTGACCAGGGATTGGATAAATCTAGACCCCCAGGCGCACGCTTAACCAGACCTTCTAAACAGAGCCTCCGTTTGGCCAAACTACTATTTCAATATGGACTGATCGACATTTGGAGGGAAGTCAACCCCACTGCCCGAGACTTCACACACTACTCCAACCCACACGGAACCTTCTCTAGGATCGACCATATTCTCCTTACATCACCCTCTATCCCACTGACTAAAAAAGCTTTTATTAAAGAGGTGGTCTGGTCGGATCACTCCATGGTAGTTTTGACTCTCCTCCGCAGGGAAAACCGGCTCCCTGATAGACGCTGGAGACTTAATGAATCCATCCTGAGTGACCCGTCCAGAGCAGCGGAAATCGAAAATCTCATCAAATCCTATTTTCACTCTAATGACACACCAGATATTAGCCCCTCCTGCCTCTGGGCAGCCCACAAGGCAGTCCTTAGAGGCCACTTAATTCAAATAGCTTCACACATTAACAAGACCAATAAAGCGGAAATCGCAAAACTAGATAAGGAATTCTCTGATTTGGCCAAAATGCACAAAACTAACCCTACCTCAGTACCCATAGCCAAATTAGACGCAGCTCGTACAGCACTGAACCTGGCCCTCACTACCAAGGCCGAAAAATGGTTGAGATGGAATAGATCCAAATTTTACTGCCACGGAGACAAATTAAGCTCAATGCTAGCCAGCAGACTCTCTCCAAAACTCAGGTCTCCAGCTCTCCCAAAAATTAAAATACAGGGGGGCACACTCTCTCAGAATCCCCAACGTATCATGGGTGAATTTCAGAGATACTACGAAGCCTTGTACAGAGGGGACCAAAATCCTCCTCAACGGGAGATGGACAGTTTTTTAAATAACATTAAAATTCCTAAATTACAAGATACCCACCGTCAAAAATTAGATGCCCCTATCTTAGCGGAAGAGGTATGCATGGTCATTAAAAACTCTAAAACTCTCTCGGCACCAGGCCCTGATGGGTTTTCTATACCTTATTATAAAACTTTCGCCATTACACTTGCCCCATATATGGCCCGCTTCTTCAACGCCCTTAGACAAGGGGGTCAACTGGACTCCTCACTTAATATGGCTCACATCACAGTCCTCCCTAAACCCAACAAAGACCCCAGCTCTGTAGGCAACTACAGGCCTATATCTCTTATCAATAATGACCTGAAGTTCCTGACTAAGATCCTTGCAGACCGCCTGGCTTCCTTTATTAGTTTATACATTCACAAAGACCAAGTAGGATTTATTCCTGGAAGACAGGGTCCAGATCAAACTAGACGTGCGATAGATATAATTTCCATCCTCAACTCAAATTGGGATGGAGGCTCTTCCAGACAAGGCTGCTTATTGTCCCTAGACCTCCAAAAAGCTTTTGACTCCGTAAATTGGAATTATATTTTCAACATTTTACATAGATGGGGTTTTGGGGACTCCTTTCTAAATGTTCTGCATGCTCTATACTCATTCCCCACAGCCCAGGTACGTCTGCAGGGATTTTACTCTGAGTCTTTCCCCATCTCGAAAGGTACAAGACAGGGGTGCCCCCTCTCCCCTTTGATTTTTGCCATAGCAATCGAATCCCTAGCAATCGCCATCAGAACCAATCCAAACATTCAAGGGGTTCAGTGTGGCCCCCGTCACCACAAATGTGCATTGTTTGCAGATGACATCCTTTTGTTTATCTCATCCCCCCTGACCTCCCTCCCCAACATATGCCGGCTTCTGGACGAATTCGGATCTATCTCAGGACTTAAAGTAAATTATGACAAGTCTCAAGCGCTCAACATTAACCTTCCTACCCCTTTGCTGGCCAGGATAAGAGAGAGTTTCAGGTTCACGTGGAACGATGCGTATATCACATATCTGGGGATTAAATTGACCCCCAAGATAGAACTCCTCTATCAAGCTAATTACCCTCAGCTATACCAAAAACTGGAAGAGGACTTGACTAGGTGGTCTGGGCTCTCTCTATCCTGGCTTGGCAAAATAAATTCAATTAAAATGACCCTTCTTCCCCGCATCCTATATTACTTTAGGGCCCTCCCAATTCCTATTGACAAAGCTCGTCTTAAAAAATTCCAAGCCAAAATCATACAATTTGTTTGGGGCAAAAGAGGTCATAGATTCTCAAAATCAATTTTGTTTAGAGCCAAGACCGGTGGCGGACTGGGCTTACCTAATCTACTCTGGTATTTCCAAGCAGCCCACCTTGCCCAAATATCATCAGTTTACTCCCGCTGGGAAAAACCTGACTGGGTGCATATTGAACGGCTGGCAATACCACTCCATACAATAGACTATCTCCTCTGGTGCCCTAAAAAACTACGACCTTCAATCCTATCCCCGACGCTTTCACACTCCTTCCATCTCTGGGATTGTTTACGGATAAACAATCAGATCTCATCTCCTATAGAACCTCTTAAACATATATTTCATAATCCTGACTTCCCACCGGGGCTAGACATTAAAGCCTTTCAATGGTGGCTAGACAAAGGGCTTTACAGGATAGGCCACTTTCTTAGGCCTTTGGGCCCGATCTCCAAACCATATTGTATTAGTAACTTAGAAATGCCCTCCTCAGAATTTTTCAGATTCTCTCAAATTTCAAACTTTTTACAGAAAAAGTGCAAGACATCTTCCCACAAATTATCAATAACTGAATATGAATCTTGGTGTGGCCAGGCCAGTGAGCAGAGGGGGGGAATATCGGTGATCTACAGGGCCCTATCATCAACACAATCCAAGGCACCTTACATGGTGCAATGGGAGGAGGACTTGGCACAACAATGGAAAACCGACACTTGGCACCGAAACTTTGCAAACTCCTTCAAGGGGATTCTTAATACCAACCTCATGGAAGCTAGCGCTAAAGTTATGACTAGATGGTACCTAGTCCCTTCTAAATTAGCTGCAATTTTCCCATCCTCTTCTCCTCTCTGCTTCAGAGGTTGTGAGTTAAGAGGTGATATGATACATACGTGGTGGTCATGTCCCAGAATACGCCAGTTTTGGCACAGGATATTCACTTGGATCAACAAAATAACGGCCTTATCCATACAAGCATCTCCCCTAATAGCTCTCCTCAACTTCCCAGTCCAGGGAGCCTCCAAGATCACGCAACGCCTCATACACTTTATCCTTTTAGGAGCTAAGCTCACGATAGCCAAGGCCTGGAAGCAACCATATGTTTCCACCCTTATGGCCAAACGAAAGATATCCTGGATTATGAACCAGGAAAAGATGGCGGGCGTGGTTTTGGATCGCACAGAAAAATTCAAAATGGTGTGGGAACCTTGGGCAGATTTTGTGGGAATCTCCCTCTACTAGAGCCCTCAAGAGGCGACTACAGGACTCTGGGTTTCCCCCAGTCGGCTTCCAATATATACTCACATTTCTTCTTCTGTCTCTTTCCTTTCTTTTCTCCTCTTCCCCCTCCCACTTTCACGCTCCCTAAGGTCCCCACCCCCCACTTCTTTCTCAAATAATTTTTTTTCACCTAGACTACACTAAATTACTCTTTAATAATGTGGTCTAGCATTATGTTGGTATACCGCACACTTCTCAAAAATGGAAAAACCAGTTACTAGTTAAGAACATCATTTCTTCCAATCTTTTTTTCCATTACATTTAAACTAGTTGCCTGTCAAGGCGGTCAATTACATGCCATAATTACTGGTCTATGGTTACTCCTAGACATATGATCTGCCTTGTTTGCCAAAAATACTTATTACCCTCCACGGTAAGGTATGAGAGGTTTTCTTTTTTATTTTATGTTTTTTTGTCCTTTTTCACAAATGCTAAGTATTGCAAGATAAACATCGGGATGGGGGGTCTCGCGGGGGGGGAGCTCTGCCACAGATTGATCCCGATTGGGGTGGTGGGGCTTCCTCCGCCTGAGATCAACCACCTTAACATAAATAAAGGTGTCCCGAGTTAAAATAATAAAGGACTAGATAATTTGTTCTTTACTCTTCGGGGTTTCATCCTCACCTACATGAAACTGTATATGTATTATTACTCTCCAAGTTATACTCATCGTTTTCTGACCACTTTAAGAATTTCCTGTACTAGATGATGCTTATTTCTCTGTAACTGCTGCATCATTCTCAGGTTTGGCGGGGCTGTGGACCTGCCCCATGTTTATTGTCTATGATGTATTTACTTTTATTGGAAAATAAAATATATTGAAACGAAAAAAAAAAAAAAAAAAAAAAAAAAAAAATGACAAGAGACAGTTTTTGACAATTCCTTTATTTAAATGCTTCTTCTATCTTCCTTCATCTTCTTCTTCTTCTGGTTCTTCTGGCTCTTCTGGTTCTTCCTCCGGCATTCTCGTCCAGCATCTCCTCCGCTGTGTCTTCTATCTTCTTCTCCTCGGGCCGCTCCGCACCCATGGCATGGGGGGAGGCTCCCGCTCTTCTCTTCATCTTCTTCTTCATCCTCTTCTCTTCTTCATCTTCTTCATCTTCTTCATCTTCATCTTCTCTTCTTAATTTTCTTCTCCGGGCCGCTCCGCATCCATGCATGGAGGGAGGCTCCCGCTGTGTGACCGCGTCTCCTCGTCTGACGGTTCTTAAATAACGGACCCCGCCCCCCTCTGACGCACGGTGACTTGACGGGACTTCCCTGTGACATCACGGGGAATGCCACAGGGAAGTCCCGTCATGTCCCGTGTGTCAGAGGGGGGCGGGGTCACCGGGTGGCCCCGCCCCCCGTTATTTAAGAACCGTCAGATGAGGAGACGCCGTCACACAGCGGGAGCCTCCCTCCACGCCAGCATGGGTGCAGAGCGGCCCGGAGAAGAAGATGAAGAAGAGAAGATGAAGATGAAGAAGATGAAGAAGATGAAGAAGAGAAGAGGATGAAGAAGAAGATGAAGAGAAGAGCGGGAGCCTCCCCCCATGCCATGGGTGCAGAGCGGCCCGAGGAGAAGAAGATAGAAGACGCCGCGGAGGAGATGCTGGACGAGAACGCCGGAGGAAGAACCAGAAGAGCCAGAAGAAGATGAAGGAAGATAGAAGAAGCATTTAAATAAAGGAATTGTCAAAAACTGTCTCTTGTAATTTTTAACTATTTTGACACTTTTTTAGTGAAATGGTAGGGGTAAGTACCCCCTTACCATTTCACACAGGGGGGGGCCGGGATCTGGGGGTCCCCTTGTTAAAGGGGGCTTCCAGATTCTGATAAGCCCCCCGCCCGCAGACCCCCACAACCACCGGCCACGGTTGTGGGGATGAGGCCCTTGTCCTCATCAACATGGGGACAAGGTGTTTTGGGGGGCTACCCCAAAGCACCCTCCCAATGTTGAGGGCATGTGGCCTGGTACGGTTCAGGAGGGGGGGGCCGCACTCTCGTCCCCCCCTCTTTTCCTGCGGCCTGCCAGGTTGGATTTTTGGGGGAACCCCACGCCGTTTTTTTTTTTTGGCGCAGGGTTCCCCTTAAAATCCATACCAGACCTGAAGGGTCTGGTATGGAATTTAGGGGGAACCCCACGTCATTTTTTTTTTTAAATTTTGGCCGGGGTTCCCCTTAATATCCATACCAGACCTGAAGGGCCTGGTATGGAATTTAGGGGGACCCCCCCACGTCATTTTTTTTTTTTTAAATTTTGGTTCAGGGTTTCCCTGTGGGGAATTCCCATGCCGTTTTTATCAATGAACTTTTATGTGTATTGTCGGACCGGCAATTCATTAATAGCCGCGAGTAGTTTTAAATGAGTTTTTTCCTTCCAAATGTCATTTTGCTGTCAGACTGTTCTAAACACGGGAAACATGCGCCCCTTTACAGGCATACTATAGACACCCACCAGGTACGAAATTTAAAGGGATATTACACTTTTATTGTTTGACTTTAAGCATTATTAAAATCACTGCTCCTGAAAAAATGTCCGTTTTTAAAACTTTTTTTTGCATTGATACATGTCCCCTGGGGCAGGACCCAGGTCCCCAAACACTTTTTATGACAATAACTTGCATATAAGCCTTTAAAATTAGCACTTTTGATTTTTCCCATAGACTTTTAAAGGGTGTTCCGCGGCATTCGAATTTGCCGCGAACACCCCAAATTGTTCGGTGTTCGGCGAACTTGCGAACAGCCAATGTTCGAGTCGAACATGAGTTCGACTCGAACTCGAAGCTCATCCCTATGTGTAGCATTCAATTTGCAACTACTAGTTAACCCAGCAGCCAATTCAATTAACAAATAAAGATATGAAGTAACTAAATGTGACAGAGTGAATTCCTCCACATGTAGCAAGTAACTGTGAGAAAATATAAGTAAGATAATATTTAACATAAAAAGTCCATGAAAAGAGTCCAATACACAGTTAAACCCCCAATCGTGACAATTTGAATAAGAAGATGTGTCCACGATAGATTCCTCCAGGTGCAGCCAATAGTGAAATAGTGTGATAGTTCCCCCAGCCTCTCTCCTCACGGCTGAATACCAACAGCCAAAGCAGCATACAATGACCCAGGCAGCTCCTGATCTCCCCGATGACGGATCCCTCCAGGGGGTCACCCGACCTTCGCGTCCAGAGACCTCAGGCAAGATCCGCTCCAAGAATAAAGAAAAGGAAGGGCTCCATAGTGTAATCAATAAAATATCTTTATTAAAGCCTCTGAATCACTTACATAAGGCTCCAAAAACAGCGATAACAGGATGGTAACCGCTCACTGCTCACCGATCCCGGCCGTGATCGGGAGCCGAGCAGTCAAACAACTGGCCTCTCTCCTCCCTGACGTGGTAATTATAATATTGCATATCCAAAGACTCACAGGATAAATAACCACATAAGTAAAATTAAAACATCATAAAAGTCAAGGGTGTGTCACATTAAAATAACAGTAATAATTAATTAAATATTTTTTAGATCTTTATAAACATAATCTCAGTCCATTAAGGTATAAAAAGATCCACACAAATAACAGATCATATTAATGTCATGACCATATTGCAAGTAGTTTAGAGGCCAGACATCTAACCTCTGTACCGTACGCTCCTAAATGATTTCTCCATAACACTTACAATTAAATTTAAATTAAAATTATGAATTATCAGTACACATGGAAGAAAATAATTTTATATTAAAAATATACTAAAATATATTAAAATATATTAAAAAAGAGAGAGACTAAGGAGAAAAGGGATGGAGGACACCTTCTACTGAGCCATCACCATATTACATATGGATAAAGCTAACCCCTCCATTATTTATAATAGCTCATAGACTAAAAACGCTGATCATTAAATTTCCTACAATAAGTGTTTGTCCATTGGAGACTAAATGGATCCACAAAGATAATAACCCAAAATTTCTAATGCTGGCATACCACAGTGGTAGCTCTTAAGCTCAGACAAACAGGGTAAAAAACTCTAATAATTGGAAATAAAGCAATTTAGGTCAAACTCAACATTATGACCCATTATGACATTTAGGAGCGTACGGTACAGAGGTTAGATGTCTGGCCTCTAAACTACTTGCAATATGGTCATGACATTAATATGATCTGTTATTTGTGTGGATCTTTTATACCTTAATGGACTGAGATTATGTTTATAAAGATCTAGAAAAAATGTAATTAATTATTACTGTTATTTTAATGTGACACACCCTTGACTTTTATGATGTTTTAATTTTACTTATGTGGTTATTTATCCTGTGAGTCTTTGGATGTGCAATATTATAATATTATAATCACCCAGTAGATGGTGCTTTTTAACCCATGTGTATATATATTGTATATATATTGGCACTTTAACGGGGTTTGATACCCGTCATACTTTATATTTATTATGGTGAAATAATTTTTGAAACTTTAATATTGAAAATTTGATTTGGTTCTTTCCCCAGTTTTTAATTTTGTTTCTTATACTTTTCTTTACAAATTTATTTTTATTTATCTACTTTGAGGAATCTCTATTATTTGGAAACAATGAAATCAGTTGGTTGGGAATTACTTCTCCCACGATCCTTATTAGAGGGATTTCATGGCAGTATTTGATTCATTGATTGATGCAATATTGTTTTTTTTCTGTGACCTTTGCTTGCACAATATTGGTGGAAGATTAATTGGTTAGACTGTGTTTATACCTGGAGCTTCGATTATTGGATCTTCTTGGTATGGTGAGAGTTGCACATATGTAGCACTTAGTTTAGCGCCACTATTCATTATTTAATCATCTGATCCCCCATGATGGCAGCTAGCACATGTTGACATTCGGCAATTTGTGTACATCTTCAAAATTTGGCTTTTCCAGGGGTGACTTCACCCCATCTGCTGAATGCAATATCAAACACAGTTTATAAATACTCATGTCTGATATTGCCTTCACTTTCTATAAAAGTTGAACTTTGTAAGTTCCAGAGTTGTGTATTTCTTGTTGGTTTTAAACATGCCTGTTTTACCTTAAAAGGCAATTTCTACTTTATAGTATTCTAATTTACAACTCTACATGTTGGTTTGTTTTAAAAAACCTTTTATAAATGCACATGTGATTGTGCTGGGATTAAAAAGATTGTTAATCAAGAATGTGTGGATTATTGTTTCAATGCTCCAAAACTTTTGTTGTGCTCTAATTGGTGTTTTCTGTGACAATGGGTGTTATTTCCTAACTTAAAATCCACTTTGCACTACAAGTGCAGTTTCAAGTGCACTTGTAGTGCAAAGTGTCTTTGCCTTTAGTAAATAACACCCAACAGTGCTTTGTAATGTTACACAATCACGCCATTTTCAGGACTCACCACATTTCTGTCAGGGTCAGCTAAAAGAAACACAAGCAGTAAATGTCACCAAAGATTTTAGTAGTTATTTTTTTTTATTATTTGAAAAAAGTTTCAGACATTGTCTGGCATATTGATGCCCCCCCTACCCGCAAAGTATTCAAGGTATCTTAGATGGACATCATGGGCATTCAGGGGGGGCAAGCCAGGACGGCCACTTTCAAGCGCCGTCAGGGTTGTTTCATTTAGAATTCCGGCCTCAGGCCCAACTGAGCCAGCATAGTTGGCAGAATGTTGCCGTAAAAAGTTGTGTAGAATACAGCACGCCAGGATGATATGATTCAGTTTATACTCCGCCATGTGTATGGGTGTAAGAAATAGGCGGAACCCGCTGGCCATGATTCCAAACGTGTTCTCCGCCACTCTTCTGGCTCTGGCCAGCCGGTAATTAAAAACCCTCTGGTCCGGGGTGAGGGTCCTCATCGGGAATGGCCGCATAAGATGGTCCCCCAGTGCAAATGCTTCATCCGCAACAAAGAAGACGAATGGGAGTCCTTCCACATTGTCTTCTGGAGGTGGCAAGTCCAAGCTGCCATTGTGGAGACGCCTGTAGAACTCTGTCTGGGTGATGACTCCACCATCGGACATCCGGCCATTCTTCCCCACGTCCACATACAGGAACTCATAAGTAGCCGACACCACCGCCAACATCACAATACTATTGAACCCCTTATAGTTGAAATAGTATGACCCCGAGTTGGGTGGTGGGACGATGTGGACGTGTTTCCCATCAATTGCCCCTCCGCAGTTAGGAAAGTCCCACCGCTGGGCAAAGTGGGAGGCCACAGTCTGCCATTCCTGTGGCGTGGAAGGAAACTGTGGAGTCAAACAACAAAGAAACTTGTCATTTTGCACATAAACAGGGAAAGCAGATTAGACACAAACATTCTTGGCCAACATCAAGATAACATTTATTTGAGGGAGTTTTTAAAGACCAAAATATAAGGTACACCTATCAGATCCTGCCTCCCCATGGGCCATTTCTAACATTTTGGGGGGGAGCTCTTGGACAGGTAACCCTCTCCACTTCATTGAAAGGTGAATGCCTAAAAAATGTGTATAACTTTGCCAGCCCCTCCTTAGTTACACTATTGACAGCCCACTGGACAGGTAAGAAGTGTCATAATACAAAGATATAAATACACACTGTACACATTAGAGCACATTTGAAAATTCTGCTATTACCTATCAAGATAATAATAGGATACAAAAACTTTAAACAGTACCATTTGAAAGTATTCAGGCAGGCCCTTACACTACATGCTTTGGGGAATTTATCCATAAATCTGACCACAAAAGAGATGGGTATAGTGTGTATGGGTTTGGCAAAGTCAGCAGATAGATGATTGAGGATAGATAGAGAATTGGCATCAGCTGACTTAGCAGTTGGGGGGAGGGAGGGTTCCAAATGATTTGGGGACCCCCCCAAAAAAGCCTCTGGCAATATGTCTGAATTTAAAGCACAAATCACATTTTAAAACATTTTAGGGGGTGTTTGGGGTAAAGCACTACTATGGAGCTGATAAAATACATTCTTAAGTGACTACATGAGGTGAATATAGGGCCAGGAGACCATGCTGGGGAGGTAAGTGAAGGCAAATATGTATGAAGGACAAAAAAAAAATACAGAAAAATCAAGCATGCATGAGGACAAAGGGAGCATTCACAGCATATTACAATCATGGTAATTAGGGAATAAGGAAAGAAATACAATATATTATCAAACATTAAATACAATAAAATGTAATGTTAAAGGATAAAAATATTACCTTAATATACTCCTTCTGCAGGACCTGGATGATAGCAGAATAGGTCTCTGGGATAACGATCCCCAGAGCCTGGGGGGAGATGCCTGTCGAGAACTTCAAGTCCTGCAGGCTTCTCCCCATCGCCAAGTACCGCAGGGTGGCGACTAGCCTCTGCTCCGGAGTGATGGCTTGCCTCATGCAGGTATCCTGCCTGCTAATATAAGGGGTCAGCAAAGCCAACAAACAGTGAAATATGGGGTCCGTCATCCGGAGAAAGTTCCTGAAATCATCAGGATTATTCTCACGGAGCAAAGGCATATGACAGAACTGGTCACGCTGGAGCAGCCAATTCTTGGTCCATGAACTCCTCGCCACCCTGTTCATGGACTGGACTTGTGTTAAGGTAAGGACTCCAACACCAAGCCCCCACACAGCACGAACTCTACGAGGAATACGTATACGCAACATGGCTAGAAAATGGTCGGCTGCTCAGAACGAAGTAACAGAACGCACTGAAGAACAGCAAGGCCTGTGAAGAGCGACCTGAAATTCAGTAACGAATGAACAAGAACACAATGATAAATCAATGCAAACTCACTGCACGCACTGAAGAGCAGATACAAACCCACAAGCACAAACTGAACAGCAGAAAACGATCTGAAAGCCACGAGTCTGAAAAAGCGCGAATCATCTCTCACCAAACTTTTACTAACACGAGATTAGCAAAAGGAGCTCAAAGGGTGCCGCTCTTGGTTAGTCCCTGCCCTTTTCTAGTCTCATCGTACGTGGTGTACGTGACCGCGTTCTTGGCGATCAGAAATTCTGACAACTTTGTGCGACCGTGTGTATGCAAAACCAGTTTGAGCCAACATCCGTTGGAAAAAATCCATGGATTTTGTTGTCGGAATGTCCGATCAATTTCCGATCATGTGTACAGAGCATTACAGTGGTCATCAACCCTGTCCTCAGGGCCCACTAACAGGCCAGGTTTTATGTATTACCTTGGGGAGATGCAGACTAGAATACTACAATCACTGAGCAGCAAATGATATCACCTGTGATGTATTCAGACTTCTCAAGTCTCCCGGAATGTGCGGGAGACTCCCGCATTTCTGCGACGGCTCCTGCACACCCATAATCGCCTCCTGATCTCCCGGGAATGATCAATGCAGCGGGGATCAGCTGTGATCACCAATCTCCTCCTCTCCAGGGAGATTGGTTATCACAGCTGTCTCTCCAGCTGCACCGATTATCCCCAGCTGGTCTGTGTGCTCCTCCTGGGCCCCCTCCATGTCCTTCTCCACCCCCAGTCTCCTCCGGCCTCCTCCATGTCCTTCTCCGCACCCCCTTGTTCTCCTCCAGCCCCCCTCATCCCCCAGAGCCAGCTCCCCTCCTCTCCTCTCCCACCAGCTGTGGGGGGAACTAGTTAATGGACACAATGAGCGGGATTGCTCCTGTGTCCTGTGATAAATGAGCAGAGTAAACTGTGTTTACTCTGCTCAGTTTATGAATGGTCAAAAAGCCTCTGTCTCCTGTTCATTCATCTTTAGCGCTAAGAAAGGGACTGGTGAATGTGTGTCCTCAGTCCCTTTGTCTGTCTCAAATGGGAGATGTCAGGGGTCTGTTTAGACCCCTGACATCTCACCAAAGCCCCCCAAAAAATATTTTTAAAAAATTGTAAAAAAATGAAAAAAATTCAAAAAAATTAAATTGTAAAAAAAATAAATGATTAAAAATAAAAAAAACTACTGACACCGTCCACATACCACAAACCCCCTTCCCCAGAAGAACTGCAAAAAAATATTGAAAAAGTGATTTAAATAATATTCTGCTGCGGGGGTGGGGGGGTGTTTGCGGGCACGAAGCACCACCTCCTTGAAATGAGTTTGCCACCTCTCTGAAATGAGTTTCTGCAGGTTGGGATGTCTGTGTATTTCAGTTATCTTGCAAACCTGGCCTGTTAGTGGGCCCTGAGGACAGGGTTGATGACCACTGCTGTATTATATGCTCTTAAATTACAGATGAACCCCTTTAGATGCTTAACACTCATGGACCAGAGGTCCTTGAGTTATGGGTGGATGGAATTAACAAGTAAATGGACACTTTAACCACTTCAGCCCCAGAAGATTTGGCTGCTCAATGACCAGGTCATTTTTTGCGATATGGCACTGCGTCGCTTTAACTGACAATTGCACAGTTGTGCGATGCTGTACCCAAACAAAATTGACGTCCTTGTTTTCCCACAAATATAGCTTTCTTTTGGTGGTATTTGATCATTTCTGTGGTTTTTATTTTTTGCGCTATAAATAAAAAAAGATCGACAATTTTGAAAAAAAACACAATGGGGGGGTTATTTACTAAAGGAAAATCCACTTTGCACTGCAAGTGCACTTGAAAGTGCACTTGGAAGTAAAGTTGCTGTAGATCCGAGGGGGACATGCAAGGAAAATAAAAAACAGCATTTTAGCTTGCACATGATTGGATGATAAAATCAGCAGAGCTTCTACTCATTTCAGATCTACTCCTTAGATTTAGAGAGACTGCACTTTCAAGTGCATTTGCAGTGCAAAGTGGATTTGTCTTTCATAAATAACCCCAATATCTTTTACTTTTTGCTATAATAAATATCCCACATTTAAGAAAAAACATTTCAATATGTATTCTTCTAAATATATTGATTAGTTTGCGCAAAATTTATCACATCTACAAAATAGGGGATAGATTTATGGCATTTTTATTATTATTTTTTTTTTTACTAATAATGGCGGCAATCTACGATTTTTATCAGGACTGCAAGATTGCAATGGACACATTGGACACTTTTGACACATTTTTGGGACCAGAGACAATTATACAGTGATCAGTGCAATAAAAATGCACTGATTACTGTATAAATGTGACTGGCATGGAAGGGGTTAACACTAGGGCGCGATCAAGGGGTTAACTGTGTTCCCTAGTGTGTGTTATATCTCTGGGGGGATAGGACTGACTAGAGGAGATGACAGTTCGGTGTTCGTACTTTCTATGAACACACGATCTGTCTCCTCTCCCCTGAGAGAACCCGGATCTGTGTGTTTACACACACAGATCCTGGTTCTCGCTCTGTCATAAGTGATCGTGGGTGCCCGGTGGTCATTGCACTGCAAATGTGAGCGCTTTCTTCCGGCGGCTAGTAGTCAAAAGGCAAAGCGACGTAAGGTAACATCATATTACCCAGGGGAGCCAACCTGCCACAGTAAAACTGCAGCAGCTGGTTGGGAAGGGGTGAAAGAAACTCTGTCACCAGCTTAAAAATTGGTGGTAAAGCACAGAAAATGTATTATTTTGCATGATTATTTGAAGTGTTTGCTTCCCATAAAATATTTATTTTTCAATAATAATGTGCCTTTTAACTTTCTAAAACATTTGACTAGACTAGTCCCTAGCAAAACCTATTCTTTCCTTCATGTCAAAGCTGTCTCCTCTTCTGGAAGTCTCTGATTTAGTTTGTGCTGAGCAAGGCCCTCCACTTTTTCCTTAAGATCTTTAAATAACCTTTTAGGCAACTGGTGTCTTATCAATGCCTCACAGATTTTTTATATCAGAAACACCAAGGCTTGTATGGCCGGTGGATACCGCAACTCACCCGTCCGCATCACTTTTGGTCCATGTCACCTCCATTCTGGCGTGTGATATTATTTTCGGATACCATAGTCCCACCCAAATGTGCTTCTCACTTCCGACTGCATCAAAGAGTGTGGCTGTACAGCAATCTGAAATTTAACAGTGCTCACTGGATGAGCTCACCCCTTCACTGCTGGCAACAATTATTTCACCATCATCCATATTAACAAACAATTTGCCTGGTGAGCAGATAATTTCAGGTTGATCAAATTTCCAAACAATACATAAACTAGAACAAATGTTTTGTTTACCTAACACCCCCCCTCCCCCCTAGCTTCACACTGTCATCTTACAGCCCCTGGCCCTCTCCTCACCCCACTGGCAGGAAAAATTGCGGGTAGAGGATAGGTAAACAAACCCTGCAAAGTCCCAATCTGCACCTGTATTTAGAAGCTGACAGCACTGTCCCTAGTGCTGCCCAGAACTGACAGTAGCCTCTGAGGGTATGAATGGCTTTGAGTACCTCCAGATCCATTGATTATGTATGAATGGGTTTGAAGGTAAGCAAATCCATCCATAAATGTAACAAAAAAAGAAAGAAAAACAGACATTGTCACGGAACGTCCCACACTCTGCTTGAGTGCTTCCGTCAGTATACCGCTTCCTAAGTTCTGGAACACGAGTCCAATGAATCTGGCTATAGGAACCCCCAAGAACTAGACAACACCAGTCTTGGAGTACATCAGGACTACTTTATTTAGAATCAAAATTACAAGACTTTATATGCCGTTGGAACCTCCTCTAACAATACAACTGTAACCTAATTAACATGAGCTAATTATCTAATCCTTTATACAGCCTAGGTGACTGAGACATGACCTTTCGCCCAGACTTGTGGGCACCGAGCTTCACACAGTAGTATAAACACAATAGCTGGAGCTAATTACAATTACCAATACAAACAAAACCTAATTAACCTAATTAACATGAGCTCCCATAAGAGTCGTCCCGTCTCCTACATTGTATAGAGGACAATGTGATCAGCTCATTCAGTTAACCGGTTGCGTTCAGAATCAACCAAACCAATAATAGTCTCTACATACATCCTGGGACATATTGTGGACAAATATTACTGTCCCATTTTAAGTAGTCCAAGATATATTTTCTCACTCACCCTGTGCCAGGATGGCACAGGGTGACTTAGACATAAGATGTATTCTGAGTTCCACGGGCCCTCCCGTCACATCTCTCCCCTTTCGGCAGAAGACTAACACAGGAGGAGACCCCAGACGGGTTGACTCCGAAGTTAGTAAGTAGTTCCAGTCCTCTACTGCTTGTACCCACACAGTACCCCAAATAAATTGTTTCAAACAAAGCATTACTCACCCAGCCAACCTCTGCCTCTCTCAGAGAACATATCTGCCGCTGGGGAGAGGCCTGGACTGGCCCTTCTCCCCGGAGTCCTTTCTGCCGCTGGAGAGAAGACAGGGTGACTGGGCTCACTCTGTCATGCTGTTTGGGATCTGGTCCGACTGCCCAGCATCCCTGGGGTATACAGGTGGAGACTGAAGTCCCATCCACCTTCACAGGAAATCCATCCTCTATTAGTTGAGGGCAGAGTCCAGCAGTCCTCGGCCCTGTTGCCAGCCCTTCTGCTGGAAACCCCACACCATCTGTTCCAGCTAATTGTTGGGAGGGAGGCCGACTGCCCCGCCTCCCTGGAACTCTGTAGTTGTTGCCGGTGCTGGGCAGAGGTTGGTAACACTCTGCCCTGTTGCCAGCACTTCTGCTGGGGACTCCGCATCCTCTGCTCCGGCTAACCGTTGGGGCAGGAGGCTGGCTTCCTCCACTCCCAAACTGTGTAGCTGCCATTGGGGAGGTGAGCCAGCTGCTTCCTTTTCCATTCCCTCATCTGGTTGCTTGGCCGACATGTCTATGGTACTGTCTCCCAGGTGCACTGATCTTTGCTGGGGAGGGAAGGCTGCTTCCTCCACCCTGGCCAACTGTTGGGGAGGGACAACACACACCTCCTCTCCCTTCTCCACCTGTATCTGCTGCTGGGAAGTGATTGCCACCTTCTCACCCTGGACCTCTGAAACTGCCACAGGTGTGGGGCAGAGGTCTTGGACCCTCTGTCTGGTTGCCAGATCTTCAGCTGGAGAAGTTTGTTGTAACTCCACAGATACTGCTGTTGGTGCTGGGCAGAGCACAGTGAAGTTTGGCCCTGATACCAGCTCTTCTGCTGGAGGCTCATCAGGTTGTTCTTCCTCAGCAGAAAAGTCTAATAAATCCCCTACCTCTATAACTGGTGTCTGGGGATAGAGGTTCACCATCTCCTGTCTATGGAACCCAGAAGATGTTATCAGTGCTGGACAGAGGTTAGCAGAGCTCTGCCCTGTTGTCAGCACTTCAGGTTTGGGGACGGCAATCTCCGGATTTTCCACTGCCGATTCTCTGGCATGCTGCTGAACTTGTTCTAGCAGTTTCCTGTATGCCCTTTCCAGATGCTGTTCCTTCCTTAGTAAATGGTCCAGATCAGGTTTGAGCTCTGAGACCCCTGCAAGACTGAACATAGACTCTCTATATTCTCTCAGGTCCTCAAGGTCAGGTTCCCCTTCATTGCCAAACATAAAAAGATCTGTAAGGTTCTCCCACAGCAATCCAGGGCCGCCAAAGTCATATCCCTCCGGAGAGCATTCTGTCGTCTCCCCTAAATATCCCTCCTCTGCGTGCCATTGCAGAGCCCGATAACGATTGTCCAGCTCTATCTCCTGCTGGACCAGCCTGTCCAACTCAGTCACCCATTGCTCCTGGGGCCGCTCTCCCAGGAATGCCATCCGCAATGCCCGTTGGTCACTGGCCCATTGCTCTTGGGTTGGAAAGCACTTGCCCTGTTTTATACCCGTGAGACGGAGGGCTACAATCCAGAGCTCCACCCGAATTTGCTGCCTAAGCTCCAGGTATTCATCCTCAGACACAGTCCTGGTGTATGTTGAAAGGATGATTCGCAGCAGCCCCGGGAATTCTGATGCCAGGTCCATATCTCCGCTGGGGTGACTGAAGTCTGCTATGCTGTTCTTGGATACAGTTGGAGGTTTGGATGTCCCAGACTGCAGGAAGCTTTCCCGCTGCTTGCCACCAATGTCACGGAACATCCCACACTCCGGTTGAGTGCTTCCGTCAGTATACCGCTTCCTAAGTTCTGGAACACGAGTCCAATGGATCTGGCTATAGGAACCCCCAAGAACTAGACAACACCAGTCTTGGAATACATCAGGACTACTTTATTTAGAATCAAAATTACAAGACTTTATATGGCGTTGGAACCTCCTCTAACAATACAACTGTAACCTAATTAACATGAGCTAATTATCTAATCCTTTATACAGCCTAGGTGACTGAGACATGACCTTTCGCCCAGACTTGTGGGCACCGAGCTTCACACAGTAGTATAAACACAATAGCTGGAGCTAATTACAATTAGCAATACAGACAAAACCTAATTAACCTAATTAACATGAGCTCCAATAGGAGTCGTCCCGTCTCCTACATTGTATAGAGGACAATGTGATCAGCTCATTCAGTTAACCGGTTGCGTTCAGAATCAACCAAACCAATAATAGTCTCTACATACATCCTGGGACATATTGTGGACAAATATTACTGTCCCATTTTAGGTAGTCCAAGATATTTTTTCTCACTCACCCTGTGCCAGGATGGCACAGGGTGACTTAGACATAAGATGTATTCTGAGTTCCACGGGCCCTCTCGTCACAGACATAAAATAACTTTTATGAATATTAGGGTACATCCATACCAACCACAGAGTTAGAACATCTCAATAAGTTCTATTTGCTGCAGTGCAATGTGAGGCAGCTTGTCCAACACTGAGCTGAAAAAAAATAGAGCACGCAGTATTTTTTTTCAGCATGCACCAACACAATGTGGTGGTGTGAACTGGCCAGGTTTTTTTTTTTTTTTTTATAGCTGTAGTAATTCACAGAAACAGCAACCCACACTGCCATAATCTTAAAACACAGGAGAGCAGAGGCACATATAAGGCTTCATGGACATAAAATGGCATGGAGTGGAGCTCTAAAACCTCAAGGACATCACAGCTCTTCATAGCTTCTGAAAAAGTCACATGACACAATATGTTAGGATAGAGCTTGTTATGTCATCATGTTCAAACTCGTAAGTAGGAGCTTTTTGTCTACAGCACGGCTGTTGAGCCATATTGTTAAGAAGAAGAATTCATGCTTTTACCTGTTGTGCAAAGTACATTGTGAGTGTATATTTTAACTTTTTTAATTACATTAACAGTATTTTCATGGAAAGCACTATGATTCTTTTCATTTTCGTATGAGCAACTGTTGTGTGGAATGTAAGGAGCAATATACAGGAAAAGTCCATTACCTTTGGAAAAAATATTAGAAGTCAAGGCAAAATAGAAGAATGTGATGGAAAAATGCTAATCCATGATTCCAACAGAAGATTGTAGAGGATAACCTGGCATCCACCTGCCCCTTAAAAGGGAAGGCACATTTAATTTTGACCTATTGTATTTATAAGCCAAACAATGAGGTAGGAGCTTACTGTTGTTGGTGTTGGATCACACAGGAAATCACGTTTATGATGTTGAAGTTATTGTTGAGCACAAAAGACAAGCAAAAGAGGACTTTGTTTGAAGTAAGACTTTTTTTTGTTTGTTCACAATTATTTCATTACTATGCACATGGCAGTGCAATATATGGAGTTTATACACATAATATAGATTTGCCAGAACACAGATTGATTTTGCATATAATTTATCTGATCACATTGTATTGGAGTTTGTGCAAGGGATCTTCACCTTGAAAGCTTGGATGCTGAGATCAATAGGACCCAGAAGATGGTGTGTTAGGTTAGACCTGTACCAAAAACATGCAGTATCTGGAAGGTGCTGAGATAGGGCAGAATGACTTCTCATGAATGCAGCAGTATGCCTCTGATGGCTTGAAAAGCAAACAAAAACAAGCATGCTCCATCATGGAGATTTGCAGCTAACAGGTGCATCCTTTACCTGGCAGAGCCTAAACCCAAGGTAGAATATCGGGAATCTTCAAAAACATTCAGCCACTGTACAGACAATAACATCCAAAGAAAGATGCAGTGCTTTAAAACAACCTAATAAAAAATATTAAAACCAAATTGTGTGATTTCTTGAATATAGACA
Source organism: Lithobates clamitans (assembly GCA_037952925.1). NCBI lineage: Eukaryota > Metazoa > Chordata > Amphibia > Anura > Ranidae > Lithobates > Lithobates clamitans. The sequence goes on from JBBGZY010000143.1 coordinate 1,658,818, forward strand.
AGAGTATAAAACAAAAAACATTTCTAGCACAAACACCAGAGCCCCTGCATTCCCAAAACCCCCCAATGATATCCCCTCCCCCTAAAAAATCCCCAAAATACCACACCCTGTATGGGACAATGATGCACCACCCCTTGTGAAAAAGCGAGGGGTAGAGGACACAATTCCCATAGGTAGATGAGCCCACCCTCTCCAATTCAAACACCCCCCTTAAAAATGGCTCTGAGCCAACCTATCAAGGATCCCCAAAACCCATTCCTAAAAAGGGGCAATGATCCACTTTGTAAATACAAAGGTTGTGCAATACACTACCCTGTAATGGAATGGGGATACACTGGCAGATATGTACCCACACTCTACTAAACCCACAAGAATATCTTCACTGTCATAGGTCAGTCAGTCATGTATGAAATGGGGGTGATCGAAGAATAGAATAGACACTCAGGTAAGGTAAATTTCAATCAAATAAATGGTCAGTCCCTGCTGTTATGTGAAGCAGGTTGTCAAGAAAGTATGTGAGCAAAGCTACTGTATACCCATGACATCACATTCGCCAGTTGGAGTGAACCCGGATGTTGGAACTATCTGGTGGTAAAGAGTTTATATACTGTACAAGTGATTATACTTCTATGCAATGTAAATGAGCCCTCTAGATTTGCTCTTTAGACTTTAATAAATCAGTTCTGTTTTATGGTGGCTTGGAAGTGGATGACCTTTGATTGCAAGTGGTAATAACGGAGGAGAGTGGGGGAGAAAAGCAGACCCTGGGAAACTGGATTCCATCATAAAGAGCATTATTAGACCCTTGTATTAGATTAATGGGTGGCAAAATTTGTTGATTGCAATTTCACTGCTGGAGAGTGGCACATTTGTTGACCCACATAGAAGATAGTATTTGGCACATGGAAGGTGGATTATCAAGCACCTTACAGAACAGTGTAAATCGATTATAAGGACTTTGGACATATATTGAAGAGTTGAGCCTTTTGCAAAAAAAATTGTGAACTGATTATAGACCATAAACACAGTGGTATTATGGTATATTTTTTGTATGGTACAGTTAAATTGTGGAGAATTTTCTTTTATGAGTTATAAAGGTATATCATTTGCAATATGCATACAGTATATGAATATGCATATATGATTTATTGAGCATATAGGGGACACTAATATAAGTAGATTTCTATTTATTTCACAATTCACGGCATCTTCCGTATGTCACACAATTTGTTTTTCATGTTTTTTTATCAAGTGATTTTAGAGTGCTGGATTCTATAGTTGTTATTATAGCCCATGCAGACTATATTTAGGTACCCAGCAGCTTTTACACATATACAAAATCTCTACCATAAGTGCAGCATAACCCCTTTTTCACTGTATAAACTATTATGAGGGATGTCTTTGGTGTGAGGACACTGGGGGGGGGGGGGGGGGGTTGAGGGGTGTGATTAGGGATACATTTATGAGTTAGTAAGGAGTTGCCCTAAGGGGTTGTGAGAGCAGACCAACCCATTTGTATGCTGACATGAAGTGAGCCAGGACAGAATATGTTCTAAGTGTATCAGTTTTCAGTGACAGTGAATGTATCTACTGTAAATTAAACATTTGAAGTCCCTTTAAGTAGCTTTCCAGGATTTGAAGCATTGTAAATGTTTCTATGCAGTAAAAATATGTATAGATACATTATAAAATAGTACACACAAATCAAATCACTCATATAATGATGAATAATAATAAATTAATTCATGCAGCTATACAGCTATACAGAGTGTATACAATGCTTGATAAAATTAAACAAATGTGCTAGGTAGTATAGCTTTTAAACATCTTTAGATGATTTTGTTTTGAAATAATGAAATCAGATTACCTAAATTTAAACACATTATTCTTTTTCAGCTTTGAATGTGAGACTTATGTTGAACTATACCCAGAAGACATTTCTACTTTGTAATCATCCAAGCAAACAGTAACGTATGCTTTCTATCAACTTACAGTTGTAAAGCAAGCAGTATGGGAATAGAGCCAAATACTTTATATTAAGTTACTGAAAAATTAACTACTGTGGTTTGTTCTTGTATGATGCTCTGATCTATTAAATGCAATTAAATTTAACAGACAGTTTATTTAATTTACTTGCAGGTAATTATTTTACAAATAGATGTTAATTAATTCTGACACGCACTTACATTTTGACAATTGGATTATAATGACTTTAGCATATTATAATGTCTAAGCCAAAATAATTCTTGATATTTGCTTTCTTTTAACAGAAAACAGTTTTTATTATTTGTGTTGTATTCTTTAAAGATTTATGTAAAATGATTTTATCGGAGCTAAGAAGAATTTAATGTTTTGGCTAGGACCAAAGGGAGATGTAGGCCAGTACCTACTTTAAGAAGGCCCCTCCAAGATACACTTAGGGGTGTATTTATTAAGCTTAAAGCTAAAATCTTGGCTAAACAACTATTGTCTAAATGTAAGAGGCATGTCTTTTCTTTATTTAAATCTGGGGAATTGATTTACCAAAACTGGAGAGTGCAAAATATGATGCAGCTCTGCATGGAAACCAACAAGCTTCCATGTTTTTTGTCAAAGCCTAATTGAACAAACGGATATTACAATCTGATTGGCTACCATGCACAGCTGCACCAGACTTTGCATTGTCTAGTTTTAGTAAATGGACCCCAGGTGTCTTCTTTAAGTCTTCCAGATCTTTGCAGTAATCCAGGATTTTTTGTAATAAAGGCATGTCACTGCCGGTCTCTCTTCTTGTGTCGTGTGGGGTGACCGGTTTTGTACCCTTCCCCTACTTTTTTTGCAGGCATGTAGTTGGTGGAACTTCTGGGTCTACCCCCAGATTTGGTCTTTGCACTGGCTATGTGCAGCACACTGTTATAACTGCTAATCATCCAAGTCAATATCTAGGTTTGCAAAGGCATTAGGTGTACACAAAGGGGTTGATTTACAAAAACTGGAGAGTGCAAAATTTGGTGCAGCTGTTCATGATAGCTAATCACATTCTAACTTCAGCTTGTTCAATTAAGTTTTGATAAAAAAAAAAACCTGGAAGCTGATTGGTTTCTATGCAAAGCTGCACCAGATTTTACACTCTCTAGTTTTAGTAAATAAACCCCAACATGTATTTATATCTTTTGTGGCTATTGAGGAATATATTTAACCACTTCCCGCCCTATGGTGGATTGACGTCCGGGAAGTGGTTCTGTTATCCTGACTGGACGTCATGTGATGTCCAGCAGGATAACATGCCACAGCGCGCCCCCGGGGGTGCGCATCGCGGCGATCGGTGGAGCGGTGTGTCAGTCTGACCCCCTGCTACACCGATCTTGGTAAAGAGCCTCCGGCGGAGGCTCTTTACCACGTGATCAGCCATGTCCAATCATGGCTGATCACGCTGTCAATAGGAAGAGCCGTTGATCGGCCCTTCCTCACTCGCGTCTGACAGACACGAGTAGAGGAGAGCCGATCGGCGGCTCTCCTGGCAGGGGGGGGGTCTGCGCTGATTGTTTATCAGTGCAGCCCCCCTGCAGATCACCACACTGGACCACCAGGGATCGCCACTAGGACCACCAGGGAAGGGGCAACATGTGGATGGCCAGGTATGTACCCCATGGCCATCCACATGTGCCCAGTGTGCCAAATCTGTGCCAATCAGTGCCCACAAATGGGCACTGATTGGCACCATTATGTTGCAGTGATGCCCAGCAATGCCACCCTTAGGGGCATCACTGCAAACAAGCAGTGCCATCAGTGCCACCCATCAGTGTCCATTCATGCCATCTACCAGTGCCCATCCGTGCCCATCTGTGCCAACTACCAGTGCCACCCATAAGTAACCATCAATGCCACCTACGAGTGCCCATCAATGCCACCTATGAGTGCCCATCAGCGCCGCCTATAAGTGCCCGTCAGTGCCGCCTATGAGTGCCCATCAGTGCCGCATACCAGTGCCACCTATTAGTGCCCATCAGTGCCACCTATCAGTGCCCATCAGTGCCGCCTATCAGTGCCCATCATCAGTGCCCGTCAGTGCCACCTCATCAGTGCCACCTCATCGGTGCCCATCAGTGCTGCCGTATCAGTGCCCGTCAGTGCAGCCATATCAGTGCCCATCATTGAAGAAGAAAACTTGCTTATTTACAAAAAGTTTTAACAGAAACAAAGAAAAACTTGTTTTTTTTCAAAATTTTCGGTCTTCTTTTATTTGTTGCACAAAAAATAAAAACCGCAGAGGTGATCAAATACCACCAAAAGAAAGCTCTATTTGTGGGAACAAAATGATAAAAAATGTGTTTGGATACAGTGTAGCATGACCGCGCAATTGTCATTCAAATTGCGACAGCACTGAAAGCTGAAAATTGGCCTGGGCGGGAAGGTGTCTAAGTGCCTGGTATTGAAGTGGTTAAAGTGTAACACTTTTGTGGAGAAAAAGAAGATCTGCTCTGGGTGATCAATGTACATTGCAAGGATTTTAACCCATTGGCACCAGAGCCTCCCAGCCCTTTAAGAGGGTTCAGATGTCTGGAAGTGGGGTGGAGTTTATGATCATGTGACCGCAGTGATTGGCTGTCACAGCGGTTACATGATTGGAAAGCTCCCAATCGCAAATAGTGATTGGGAGATTTTCGTTATCGCTGGTAACTGTGCTGGGAGCGCACAGTGCGATTGCTCTTGGCACAGCTGTATTAACATTCTGGTATGCAAATATGCGGCAGCTCAGCGTTAAGGCCCACCCATCGAGAGACCACATATTTGTGTATTTTCTGCGCCAAGAGGCTAAGAAACGCTGTTGCAGATTCCTACCTTATTCTTTTCTGAAGAAATAGCTGTTTCTTCAGAATATCCTTTCCAGGCTAATTCCAGAATATGAAGGTCAGTTCCTCTGGGAGTATCTCACCAAAAATATTCATTCAAAATTCATATTGCTGGAGATGCTTACAGGCTTACTTGTGCAATATATGTAAGTGCAGATTTAAATGAAAAATAACTGCATTTCACTGGATTCACTTAAATCTCACTTCACTTTGTTAATGTTTTCAAGGTAATTTATCACATATAATAGTTTTATATGACTTAAGTGATTTTTTTCAAAATCTAACAAACAAAAAATAAATAAATAAAAGTTGGAATAGTGATATTTAAAAAAAACTGCAGATTACCAAACCACTGACGTTGTTAGTCAAAAGCAAGTATTTCTATTTTTTTCACCCTGTTTTATTTTCATTTAAAAACAGCTGTGATCCTAAACTAACAGTTATATGGCCCTTTGAACCTGTAATCAGTTTACCATGATAAAAGTTTAGATGTTGGGGCTATTATTTTTTTTTTTAAATGGCATTAAAGTTATAACCTATATTGCTTTTTAAGCATGCCTGCAATTTTTTTTTATTTGAAAATATTAATAATTATTTGACCTTTGATAGGGATATGGCTTGGTACTCAAACGCATTGTTTTTGTCTTTAGCTGTCACACCAAGCAATATAGAGAAGACTGGAAAGTTCCTTCCCCCTACCAAAACCACCAATTGCAAATGGGGTAAAATCAAGTTTGGTAAAAAAACAAACATGCTCAGGGCTTGACCTCCCTGCTCTCAGGATATCTAAGGATATCTGGCAGGTAGCATGAATATGCTAGTGCTTTGTAATCAAAATGCCAAGGATGTAGGATCTTCAGTCAGTGGCCATATATATGTTAAAAACATTTTTTCAGCCACCATTCCAGTTCTCAAAGAAAACATCCATAACCACCATAATTCTTCCATTTGGGCTCTGTAACATGCAGCAGTGTCACACAACAAGCATTTCACTGAAATGCAGCACCATGCTTGACCTCAATAACAGGACTAACACTGGAATCTATTGATTAAAGAAGTGCTGAAGTCGGATAGAACAGAACAGTTCTAAGTCACTCTTCTGTTTCTGTTTGGGCCCAGAAGTCAAGTCAAGTCAAGCTTTATTGTCATTCTACTATGCGTGAGGACATACGGTAGAACAAAAGGTCGTATCTCACAGGGTCATGGTGCACCATACTAATTAAACATAATTATAAGGATTAAAAAAGAATAAAACACAACAAAAAGAATAAAAATAAAAAAAATATATAAACCTATACACATCTGGGAACTATGTAACTGTACATATACTGTGTATTTCTAAGAGTCTATGTAGCAGCAAGCGTATAAGAAAGTGTCTAGTGCATATTCAAGAGCAAAAAAGAGAAATACCAACTCCCAATGTGACATTGTGTGCTGCTGCTTTACTAGCTTCCAGCTCAAGGAAGACCCGAAAAATAGATTAAAAAAAGCTCTGCCTCCATGGGAGGCCTCCCGTCCACTGCTGTCTCTTGCCTGTGACAGCTGTTATATAGGCAAGGGCGGGGCCACCCAGTGATGTAACCAAGTTACTCTGCCCCTTCAGACATCATGTGATGTCAGAGGGGGACGGGGTTACCCAGTTACGTCAGCGGGTGGCCCCATCCTTGCCTACATACAGCTGTCACAGCCAAAAGACAACAATCGCTGGGAGGTCTCCCATGGAGGCAGAGTTTTTTCGTTTTATTTTTAAATTTTTCAGGTCCATCGGGTGGCATGATTGATGATGGATGTACATTGCGGGACACTTTTTATTTATTTATTTTTTTAATAAAGTATTTGTCAAAAAGTGTCTATTGTGGTTTTTTACTTTTTGACACTTTTTTTTGGTAAATGGGTAGGGGTACATGTACCCCATACCCATTCACATAGGGGATATCTGGGGTTCCCCTTGTTAAAGGGGGCTTCCAGATTCCAATAAGCCCCCCGCCCACAGACCCACACAACCACCGGGCCATGGTTGTGGGGTCGAGACCCCAAAGCACCCTCCCCATGTTGAGGGAAAGCAGCTTGATATGGTTCAGGAGGGGGCCACTCGCTCATCCCCCTTTCCTGGCTTGCCAGGATGCTTAAAGGTCCTGGTTTGGATTTGGGGGGGCATGCTGTTTTTTTTTATTTTTGGCATGGAGTTCTCCTTTAAATCCATACCAGACCTGAAGGGCCTGGTATGGACTGGGGGGGACCCATGCCAATTGTTTCCTTGATTTTTCATCTATATTGCTGGGAGCTGGCAATACATTACAGCCCCGAGCAAGTTTAGATGACATTTTTTCCTTTAGAAATTTTGCTGTGGCACTGTAAAACACATCACACAGATGTACCACTTTACAGGTAGACTAAGGGGTCCCACCGGCAGTATATTTAAAGGAATATTTCATTTTTTTATTGTTTCACTTTAATCATGATTAAAATCACTACTCCTGAAAAAAAAGGTTGTTTTAAAAACTTTGATACGTGTCCCCTGGGGCAGTACCTGGGTGCCCATACACTTTTTATGGCAAAAACTTGCGTAAAAGCCTTTAAAATGAGCACTTTCAATTTTTTATGTTCATGTCCCATAGACTTTAACAGGGTTTGCATGTTTGCACAAATCTTTGTGCCTGTTCGCATGCAAACCAAACAGGGGGGTGTTCGGCCCATCCCTACTCACTGACAGAGACTGTCTTTTAGCCCCTAACAGCTATCATAAACAGTGGAGCCTTCTAAAACCGGATACTTTTTTCTCCAAAAACCTTGCATGTAGAAATAAATGGGACTAAAATTGAACCCCAAAAAGTGTTGCTTAATTTTTCCTAGACTTTTTTTTTTACTTGCACCATTTGTTTAACAGAGTAATCTAGCTGCCACACAAGCTCTGTGCACCACTACCTAGCCTGCTGTTGGATTTTTATGACCTCTTAACTAGGCAATTGCCTATGTAGCAGCATATTATACAGTACAATACCTGTTGCACTAAAACAGCAATAGGGGTTAACTGAGATTTATCTTGCCATACCACTTTATTTCTAATGCCGCGTACACACGGTTGGACTTTTCGGCTACAAAAGTCAGACAGCCCGTCCGACAGACTGTCGACGGACTTTTGGCGGACTTGCGGCGGACTTGCGGCAGACTTTCTAACGAACGGACTTGCCTAAATACGATCACACAAAAGTCAGACGGATTCGTACGTGATGACGTACACCGGACTAAAATAAGGAAGTTGATAGCCAGTAGCCAATAGCTGACCTAGCGTGGGTTTTTGTTCATCGGACTAGCATACAGACGAGCGGATTTCTGGGTTCGGAGTAGTTACGACGTAAAGATTTGAAGCATGTTTCAAATCTAAATTCCGTCAGATTTGCGGCTGGATAAGTCTGCTGAAAGTCCAGGGAAGCTTTGGCCAATTACAGCCGTCGGTAGAGAGAGCTGTAATTGGCCAAAGCCAGGGTGGCTTTGGCCAATTATGGCTCAAGAGATTTAGAACACGCCCCACGCTATATAAGGCCGCCTGCACGGTGGCCCTTTATAGTGTGTTCCAGCCTGCTGAGTAGGGATGAGCTTCGAGTTCGAGTCGAACTCATGTTCGACTCGAACATTGGCTGTTCGCAAGTTCGCCGAACAGCGAACAATTTGGGGTGTTCGCGGCAAATTCGAATGCCCTTTAAAAGTCTATGGGAGAAATCAAAAGTGCTAATTTTAAAGACTTATATGCAAGTTATTGTCATAAAAAGTGTTTGGGGACCTGGGTCCTGCCCCAGGTGACATGGATCAATGCAAAAAAAAGTTTTAAAAAACGGCCGTTTTTTCAGGAGCAGTGATTTTAATAATGCTTAAAGTCAAACAATAAAAGTGTAATATTAGTTTAAATTTCATAGCTGGGGGGTATCTATAGTATGCCTGTAAAGGGGCGCATGTTTCCCGTGTTTAGAACAGTCTGACAGCAAAATGACATTTCGAAGGAAAAAACCCATTTAAAACTACTCGCGGCTATTGCATTGCCGACAATACACATAGAAGTTCATTGATAAAAACGGCATGGGAATTCCCCACAGGGAAAACCCAAACCAAAAAAAAAAAAAAAATGACGTGGGAGTCCCCCTAAATTTCATACCAGGCCCTTCAGGTCTGGTATGGATATTAAGGGGAACCCCGGCCAAAATTTTTAAAAATATGACATGGGGTTCTCCCTAAATTCCATACCAGACCCTTCAGGTCTGGTATGGATTTTAAGGGGAACCCTGCGGCCAAAAAAAAAAAAACGGCGCGGGGTCCCCCCAAAAATCCATACCAGACCCTTATCCGAGCACGCAACCTGGCAGGCAACAGGAAAAGGGGGGGATGAGAGTGCGCCCCCAATCCTGAACCGTACCAGGCCACATGCCCTCAACATTGGGAGGGTGCTTTGGGGTAGCCCCCCAAAACACCTTGTCCCCATGTTGAAGAGGACAAGAGCCTCATCCCCACAACCATGGCCGGTGGTTGTGGGGGTCTGCGGGCGGGGGGCTTATTGGAATCTGGAAGCCCCCTTTAACAAGGGGACCCCCAGATCCCACCCCCCCTGTGTGAAATGGTAAGGGGGTACTTACCCCTACCATTTCACTAAAAAACTGTCAAAAATGTTAAAAATGACAAGAGACAGTTTTTGACAATTCCTTTATTTAAATGCTTCTTCTTTCTTCTATCTTCCTTCATCTTCTTCTTCTTCTGGTTCTTCCTCCGGCGTTCTCGTCCAGCATCTCCTCCGCGGCGTCTTCTATCTTCTTCTCCTCGGGCCGCTCCGCACCCATGGCATGGGGGGAGGCTCCCGCTCTTCTCTTCATCTTCTTTTCTTCTTCCTTCTTCTCTTCTTCTCTTCTTCTCTTCTTCATTTTCTTCTCCGGGCCGCTCCGCACCCATGCTGGAATGGAGGGAGGCTCCCGCTGTGTGACGGCGTCTCCTCATCTGACGGCTCTAAAATAATGGGGGGCGGGGCCACCCGGTGACCCCACCCCCCTCTGACACACGGTGACTTGACTGGACTTCCCTGTGACATCACGGGGAATGCCACAGGGAAGTCCCGTCATGTCCCGTGCGTCAGAGGGGGGCGGGGTCACCGGGTGGCCCCACCCCCCATTATTTAAGAACCGTCATACGAGGAGACGCCGTCACACAGCGGGAGCCTCCCTCCATGCCAGCATGGGTGCGGAGCGGCCTGGAGAAGAAAATGAAGTAGAGAAGAAGAGAAGAAGATGATGAGAAGAGCGGGAGCCTCCCCCCATGCCATGGGTGCAGAGCGGCCCGAGGAGAAGAAGATAGAAGACGCCGCGGAGGAGATGCTGGACGAGAACGCCGGAGAAAGAACCAGAAGAACCAGAAGAAGAAGAAGATGAAGGAAGATAGAAGAAAGAAGAAGCATTTAAATAAAGGAATTGTCAAAAACTGCCTCTTGTCATTTTTTAAATTTTTCACAGTTTTTTAGTGAAATGGTAGGGGTAAGTACCCCCTTATCATTTCACACAGGGGGGGCCGGGATCTGGGGGTCCCCTTGTTAAAGGGGGCTTCCAGATTCTGATAAGCCCCCCGCCCACAGACCCCCACAACCACCGGCCAGGGTTGTGGGGATGAGGCCCTTGTCCTCATCAACATGGGGACAAGGTGTTTTGGGGGGCTACCCCAAAGCACCCTCCCAATGTTGAGGGCATATGGCCTGGTACGGTTCAGGAAGGGGGGGTGCACTCTCGTCCCCCCCTCTTTTCCTGTGGCCTGCCAGGTTGCGTGCTCGGATAAGGGTCTGTTATGGATTTTTGGGGGGACCCCACGCCGTTTTTTTTTGTTTTTGGCGCGGGGTTTCCCTTAAAATCCATACCAGACCTGAAGGGCCTGGTATGGAATTTAGGGGGACTCCCACGTCATTTTTTTTTTAAATTTTGGTTCGGGGTTCCCCCCGTGGGGAATTCCCATGCCGTTTTTATCAATGAACTTCTATGTGTATTGTCGGCAATGCAATAGCCGCGAGTAGTTTTAAATGGTTTTTTTCCTTCGAAATGTCATTTTGCTGTCAGACTGTTGTAAACACGGGAAACATGCGCCCCTTTACAGGCATACTATAGACACCCCCCAGCTACGAAATTTAAAGGGATATTACACTTTTATTGTTTGACTTTAAGCATTATTAAAATCACTGCTCCTGAAAAAACGGCTGTTTTAAAACTTTTTTTTGCATTGATCCATGTCCCCTGGGGCAGGACCCAGGTCCCCAAACACTTTTTATGACAATAACTTGCATATAAGCCTTTAAAATTAGCACTTTTGATTATTCATGTTCGTGTCCCATAGACTTTAACGGTGTTCGCGTGTTCTAATGAACTTTTTTCCTGTTCGCATGTTCTGGTGCGAACCGAACAGGGGGGTGTTCGGCTCATCCCTAGTGCTGAGAGATAGACAGAGAGACAGTGATATTTCATTTGAGTTAGCTAGATTAGGCAGGACAATCAGTGAGTTAGCTGCACTTACAATGTATTATGTATATATATATATGCATCCCAGGTGTTGCATACATATATATACACTGTATTCAGTTTAGCTAGATCCGTCCTGTTATCTTCCTACTGACAGGCAAGCTTGTCTTGTTACAGTATTTACAGCTACCTGAAGAAAATTGTTAGTGTTCTTTTGATCCTATTAGTACCACAGTCATGCAGCTAGACTATTTACAGTTAGTGTAGTGCATCCTGCTCACAGTGTTCAGCTAAAACTACAAGTTAGTGTAGTGAGACCTCTGCACAGTGTTCATCTAAAGCTGCAAGTTAGTGTAATGCGGCCTGCTCACAGTGTTCAGCTAAAACTACAAGTTAGTGTAGTGAGACCTCTGCACAGTGTTCAGCTAAAGCTAAAAGTTAGTGTAGTGCGTCCTGCTCACAGTGTTCAGCTAAAACTACAAGTTAGTGTAGTGAGACCTCTGCACAGTGTTCATCTAAAGCTACAAGTTAGTGTAGTGCGTCCTGCTCACAGTGTTCAGCTAAAACTACAAGTTAGTGTAGTGAGACCTCTGCACAGTGTTCAGCTAAAGCTACAAGTTATTGTAGTGCGTCCTGCTCACAGTGTTCAGCTAAAACTACAAGTTAGTGTAGTGAGACCTCTGCACAGTGTTCAGTTAAAGCTACAAGTTAGTGTAGTGCGTCCTGCTCACAGTGTTCAGCTAAAACTACAAGTTAGTGTAGTGAGACCTCTGCACAATGTTCAGCTAAAGCTACAAGTTAGCGTAGTGCGTCCTGCTCACAGTGTTCAGCTAAAACTACAAGCTAGTGTAGTGAGACCTCTGCAGAGTGTTCAGCTAAAGCTACAAGTTAGTGTAGTGCTTCCTGCTCACAGTGTTCCGCTAAAACTACAAGTTAGTGTAGTTAGACCTCTGCACAGTGTTCAGCTAAAGCTACAAGTTAGTGTAGTGCGTCCTGCTCACAGTGTTCAGCTAAAACTACAAGTTAGTGTAGTGAGAGAGAGAGAGTCGTGTCAACATCGGAAGAAGAGAAGAGGGGACAAGACAGCGCAGAAGACCGGGCCCCCGCTAGCAAAAGAGCTGGAAGAAGATAGCGGAGGGGCCCGGGAGAAGAGGCCGAACACCGGGACAAGAAGCCGAACACTGGGAGAAGAGGCCGGAGAGAGCGGAGAAGTCGGAAGAAGACCCCCGGAGCTGCCTAATAAATTACTTTTAAAACCTGTGTAGTGTGTTTTTTTATTAACACTTTTTTCCCTAGGTGAATGGGTAGGGGTACCATGTACCCCATACTCATTCACATAGGGTGGGGGGCCAGGATCTGGAGCCCCCTTATTAAAGGGGCTCCCAGATTCCGATAAGCCCTCCGCCCGCAGACTCCAGCAACCAACGGCCAGGGTTGTCGGGAAGAGGCCCTTGTCCTCATCATCATGGGGACAAGGTGCTTTGGGGGAGTGGGGGGGCGCTCGCTCGTCCCCACCCCCTTTCCTGACCGTCCCGGCTGCGTGCTCGGATAAGGGTCTGGTATGGATTTTGGGGGGGGCCCCACGCCGATTTTTAGGCATAGGGGTTCCCCTTAAAATCCATACCAGACCTAAGGGCCTGGTATGCCCCTGAGGGGGAACCCACGCCGTTTTTTTAATTTAAAATTTGGTGCGGCGTTCCCCCTCATTATTCATACCAGACAGCTGTCAGCACTGCCTGTCGCTCATCGCGAAAGGAAAAAAAAGTTTTCCTTTCCTAATCAGTGAGCCAGCGCAACATGCACAGTACCCTGTCGCCGAGAACCAGCGCAATGGGATCATGCTGGAAACACAATCTCGCGGTCAGGTACTGTATATATATATACATCCCAGTTTTGTGCAGCTCACTGCAGGCCAATAGTATGTCTGAGAGAATATGAAAACACTGCGCTCTAATAGCAAAAATAAAATATATGTGAGCCAGCAGCTGCATACATTGTGACAAACAATAACTGGTAAATGGGAAAAAAATGCAGCGCTAAGAAATAATAGGAAGTTAGGGTGTAGTGAAACAATTAAGTAAGAGATGCTGTACTGAACAGTAAAGCATATGTGCAAAAACCATAAGTGAAATGAAATGAACAAACACAGTATAAAGTGTCCACATATGGTAAATGGATGATTCCAAACTCAAATTATTAAGAGGAACTGGTATGGACCAAAAAATGATGTGAAACTAGAAAATAAAGTCAATGGTGCACCATTGACTTTATTTTCTAGTTTCACATCATTTTTTGGTCCATACCAGTTCCTCTTAATAATTTGAGTTTGGAATCATCCATTTACCATATGTGGACACTTTATACTGTGTTTGTTCATTTCATTTCACTTATGGTTTTTGCACATATGCTTTACTGTTCAGTACAGCATCTCTTACTTAATTGTTTCACTACACCCTAACTTCCTATTACTTCTTAGCGCTGCATTTTTTCCCATTCAATAGTATGTCTGGAAGGCCAACAAGGAGAGGCAGACAGTCACAAGCTGATAAAAGAGGGCAAGCAGGCTCTGTGTCTAGAGGCAACAGTGCTGGTCGTGGACACGGTGCATCCTCATCAGCACATGGCCGTGGGACACGTTTGGCCTTTTTTTCAGCAGCTGGCCGTGTTGAGCTGCAACATGCGGAAGACTTGGTCAAGTGGATGACCAAGCCGTCCTCATCCTCTCACACCCAGGCTCAGGGTACTTTGTCTGGCAAAGCAGCTGCCAATGCGTCCACTTCCCTCGGCTTAATGGCAACAGTGACTCCTTCCCTAGCCCACCATGTCCTCCTGAGGAGTCCCTCGAACTGTTTGACCACAGTGTTGGGTACTAGCTCCAGGAGGATAACCTTGAATGCTCTGATGATGGTACTGAGCTAGATGAAGGCAGTAACCTGAGCCTGGACAGAGGGGATGCCCAAGAAGGACATCAATCTGGCAGTCATGTTCCCCCTGCTGCAGCATACTGCCAGGTTTGTTCCAGTGATGAGTAGGGAGGGGATGATGAGGTCACTGACTCCACGTGGGTGCCTGATAGGAGAGAGGAGGAGAAGGCACATCACCAATGAGGCAGGATGTCCTCCAGGGGCCAGCCTAAGGGCAGCACACTAACTGCATCACACCACAGAGCTCTGCATGTGCAGGGCGCTGCTGTCTCTGCATGTTATTCCAAAAGTTCTTTGGTGTGGGCCTTTTTTGAGATGAGTTCATCAGATCGCATCGCTATTTGCAACATATGTCTCAAGCGTATCTCGCGTGGCCAAAACATCTCCCGCTTGGGCACCACATGCTTGACCAGACATATGTTGACCTGCCATGCAGTTAGTTGGCAAGCGTACCTAAAAGACCCACACCAAAGAAAAAAGAGGACCTTTCCTTGCTCCTCATCAGCTGGGATCTCCAACCCCACTATATCTTCAGGCCTCTCAGAGACCTGCACTGAGAGGAACGAAGGTGTAGAATTAGGTGTCCCAAGCACTTGCGAGCAATCTCCTAGCGGTACACCTAAATCCAATTGTAGCAGGCAAATTTCCATACCCCAGTTGCTAAACTGTCGAAAGAAATTTGGTCCCAGCCATCCACATGCTCAGCTGATGAATGCTAGTTTGGCTAAATTGCTAGCACTCCTACTGCTGCCTTTTCAGCTGGTAGACTCTGCCCCTTTCGAGAATTTGTGGAATGTGCGGTACCTCAGTGGCAGGTTCCCAAATACCATTTTTTCTCGGAAGGCCATTCCGGCTCTCTACCCGCATGTGGAAGGCAATGTCTTGGCCTTGTTGGACAGGGCGGTCAGCGGTAAGGTGTAGGCTTACTCATGGTCCAGCAGGCATGAACAGGGATGTTACCTTTCTTTCACGGTGCACTTGGTAACCCTGCTGGCAGCTGAGAAGGATGCAGGACAGGGTGCAGTAATGTTGGAGCTTGTTCCACCACCATGCCTCCAAAATGCTGGTAGTGGTGATTCTGCCACACCCCTCTCCTACACCCCAGATTTGACCTCGGAACCAGCGGTGCTCCGTAGGCATTCTAGGGGCTACGCAGGCACTCAGGCAAAAGGATGCCACACAGTGCTTAAGTTGGTCTGCTTAGGGGACAGGAGCCACACTGGGACAGAGATTCTGGCAGCTCTGCAGGTTCAGAGGTGCTTGATGCCACGCCAGCTATAGGCAGGAATGGTGGTTTGCGACAATGGCACCAACCTTCTCTCCGCCCTCTGACAGGGACACTTGACCCATGTTCCCTGCTTGCCTCACGTCCTTAATTTGGTGGTGCAGCGGTTCTTGTGCAGGTACCCGGGCTTACAGGATCTCCTGAGGCAAGCCAGGAAAGTCTGTGGGCATTTCCACCGGTCATATAATACCAGTGCTTGGCTGGCTGACCTTCAAAAGGAATGCAACCTGCCCAAGAACCGCCTCATCTGTTACATGCCCACCAGGTGGAACTCAATGTTGGCAATGCTGCAGCGGCTGCACACGCAGCAGAGGGCCATCAATGAGTACCTGTGCGAGTATGGCACCAGGACACGGTCAGGGGAGCTTGACTTTTTTTTGCCACACCAGTGGCTAATGATCAAGGATGCATGCACTGTCCTGTCACCATTTGAGGAGGCCACGAGGATGGTGAGCAGTGACAGTGCACATGCTGCGTGGAATAATGGACAGGGAACTTGAGGCAGAACAGAGGGAGGAAGAGGAGGACTTCCTTACCTCTCAAGGCCCCCTTTATCCAGACCGTGTTCATGCAGGCCCGCCTATCACACAGGAAGAGGAGGAGGATTGTGTCAGCATGGAGGTGGAGCCTGGCACTCAGCATCAGCAGCAGTCTTAAAGGGATCATTTTCAGTCCCCAGAAACCCATGGACTTGTACGTGGCTGGGGATCATGTCGTCTTTAGTGACCCAGAGGACTATGGGAACAAATGTCTCAGCAAACCTATGCTGCATGGCCTCCCTGATCCTGCAAAGCCTGTGAAAGGACATTCGGATTCGTGGTATCAAGGAGAGAGATCAGTACTGGCTGGCAACCCTTCTTGATCCATGTTACAAGGGTAAGGTTGCGGAACTTATCCAGCCTTCGCAGAGGGAGCAGAGGATGAAACATCTTCGGGAGGCCTTGCAGAAAGGTTTGTTCACTGCGTTTCCAGAGCCTGGGAGGTTGCAATTTCCTGGTCCTCCTGGACAACGTGTTTCTGAAGCTTCGGGCAGTCACAGAAGGAGTGGTGGAGAAAGTGTCCGTCTGACCAATGCGTTCAGACAATTTTTTAGTCCTCAGCCTCAAGGTCTGATCAATTCCAGCAACCATCACCAGCATCTGATTTACATGGTGCAGGAATACCTAGGGGCAAGATCAGACCTTTCCAACCAAAAATCCACTGGGTTACTAGGTCTTGAGGATGGATCACTGGCCAGAGCTTGCACAGTATGCAATTGAGCTACTGGCCTGTCCCGCATCCAGCATTCTATCTGAACGCACATACAGTGCTGCTGGAGGCTTTGTAACTGATCACAGAGTTTGCCTGTCCACAGACTCGGTTGATCGGCTCACTTTCATAAAAATGAATCAGTCTTGGATCACCAGATACCAAGCACCTGATGCTGATGTAACCAATTAATTTTTTATGAATGTGAGATCCCTTGAAGACTGGCTATGCTGATGCTAAGTGACTATCCTGTTATGCTGAGTGACTATCCTATTCCTTCTCAATGTTCATGTTGACAGCTTCTAAGAACATTAGAACATTAGAACCACCGGTGCCTAAAGCCCAATTTTTCTGCCCCTGTTTAACAGGGGCATGTAATTACAATTTTTACTGTAATATTTTGCAGCAGGGCTCGTTCCTGCACTCAACTAGAGTATCTGTGAGGGTTTGAAGTGTTGTGGCACCACCACCACCACTGCCACCTAAGGCCTAATTTTTCTGCCCCTGTTTAACAGGGGCAAGCAATTACAATTTTTGATCTAATATTTCACAGCAGGGCTTGTTCCTGCGCTCAACAACAGAATCTGTGAGGGGTTACAGTGTTGTGGCACCACCACCACTGCCTAAGACACAATTTGTCTGCCACTGTTTAACAGGGGAGTGTAATTACAATTTTTGATCTAATTATTTCACAGCAAGGCCCGTTCCTATGCCCACCAAGAGTAACTGTGAGGGCTTACAGTGTTGTGGCAACACCACCACACCAGGACCAAAGGCCCATATTTCTGATCCTGTTCAACAAGGGCATGTAATTACAATTCTTCATCTAATATTTCACAGCAGGGCACGTTCTAGCCCCCACCAAGAGTAACTGTTGAGGACTTACAGTGTTGTGGCAACACCACCACACCACTATCAAAGGCCCAATTTTTCTGACCCTGTTCAACAGGGGCATGTAATTACAATCCTTGATATAATATTTCACAGCAGGGCCTGTTTCTACGCCCACCAAACGTAACTGTGTGGACTTACAGTTTTGTTGCAACACCACCACACCACCACCAAAGGCCCAATATTTCTGATCCTGTTCAACAAGGGCATGTAATTACAATTCTTGATAAAATATTTCACAGCAGGGCCAGTTACAGCGCCCACCAAGAGTAACTGTTAAGGACTTACAGTGTTGTGGCAACACCACCAAACCACCACCAAAGGCCCAATTTTTCTGACCCTGTTCAACAGGGGCATGTAATTACAATTCTTGATATTATGTTTCACAGCAGGACCTGTTCCTACACCCACCAAGAGTAACTGTGAGGGATTACAGTGTTGTGGCAACACCACCACACCACCACCAAAGGCCCAATATTTCTGATCCTATTCAACAAGGGCATGTAATTACAATTCTAGATATAATATTTCACAGCAGGGCCCGTTCCAGCACTCACCAAGAGTAACTGTTAAGGACTTACAGTGTTGTGGCAACACCACCACAAAAGGCCCAATTTTTCTGACCCTGTTCAACAGGGGAATGTAATTACAATTCCTGATATAATATTTCACAGCAGGGCCCGTTCCAGCGCCCACCAAAAGTAACTGTGAGGGCTTACAGTGTTCTGGTACCACAAACACAAAGGCCCAAATTTCTGTATATAGGGCAGGCCATATAGTATATACAGGTGGTCCCCTACTTTCAAACATCTTACTAACTTACAAATGACTCCTACTTACAAACGGAGGGAGATAACAGGAAGTGAGAGGAAATCTACCCCTAGGAAGGGAAATTCTCTCCTGTAAGAGATAATATGGGAAAAAGGTGTCTCCACTGATGCTTTATTATCACCAATCCTTGTTTCCCTAAAAACCCCACATTTTCAAAATCCAATTGTCATTGGGACAGAATAAGAGGTGAAATCTTTTGAACAGGGGCACAGACAGCAAAACAGGGGTTACAGGGGTGATGATAACCCTTCCCTCTATGTTATCCAAAAAGCTTAAAAATATTTTGGCTGGAGCTACACCTAAAAATGTACCTGTTCCAAATTACAAACAGATTCAACTTAAGAACAAACCTACAGTCCCTGTCTTGTTTGGACCACCTGTATACTGCTGTTCAGAGTATATAGGGCCTGGGAGCCCCACGCCTTTTCTTTTTTTAATTTGAGTGCGGGGTTCCCTTTAATAATCATACAAGACCCAAAGGGCCTGGTAATGGGCTGGGGGTTACCCATGCCATTTTTCTCAATAATTTTCATCCATATTGCCGGGACCTGACATTACATTACAGCCGCAAGCAGTTTTAAATTGCTTTTATTCCTTTAGAAATGTCATTTTGTGCAGGGACTGTTCTAAACACGGGAAACATGTGCCACTTTACAGGCATACTATAGACGCTCCCCAGGTACGATATTTCAAGGAATATTTCACTTTTATTCTTTTACTTTAAGCATTATTAAAATCACTGCTCCCGAAAAAACGGCCGTTTTTAAAACTTTCTTTTGCACTGATACATGTCCCCTTGGGCAGGACCATATTAGCTTTTACAATTCACACTTTTGATTTCTCACGTTCGAGTCCCATAGACTTTAACGGTAAAAAAGAGCTGGAAGTTGAGGGGATTTTTGAGGTGCCAATGAAGATGCAAGAAAATTACATGGGTTAAAAAGAACAATACGTTTTAGTATTACAGAGTTTTAAAAAAATATACAAAATATGTATTCACAATAATGACAAATATTGGTGGTCATATTGAATGATCAATTCAAAATCCGTAGAAAATACATTGCACACTAACCCAACATGTTTCACTATTTGCTTCTTCAGGGGATGTGCAAAATCAATTGAGAACACTAAACAAAATGAAAACACAAAATTATTATAACAAACATATGGATTATATGAATAAGTTAAATGAATAGGATAGGTGAGCTTGGTTTTCAGAGAACACCACAGGTAAAGCCACTTACCCAAACAACAGTTACCATCAGCAAACAAACCAGGCCGGTCTCAACAATTACCGCAAATACCCCAAATTGAGGAAATCGGTCAGAGATGTGGCCATAGAGGACAGAAGGACGAAACTATGGAACAGAAAATCGTTGTAGAATTAATAACTGAATTGGTGAATGTCGGATTCAAAAAGGTATAGAACAACAGAGGACAATTATTGTCTCATGTATTAAATACATACTGAAAGATATATATGCTTATTTATCCATATAATGGAAAGGCTTAAAGGCAGATTTAAAATACCTGCTTGGAATTAAGTGCAGGAGACAAGCTGAAAAAGACATAAAAAGAGAGAATCTGAATTATAGTATGGGAAACGTAGATGTACAACTCAACTGTTTTCAAAAAGTAAAAATTCTGATATGTAATTTTGAAAGATATAAAATAGCAGAGATAGCTAAGTTTATTGAAGAGTTAATAGAGAGTCTCCAATGAGTCCAGATTGATTGGATAGAAGAGGCGCTAATAATAAAGCGATCCTGGGTTGTATAAATAGGTAACAACCATAAGGCAATCATGAGGTAAAGTAAATAGAGATAGTTGTACAGTGGGAGTAAATAGATCATGGAAACAGCAAACATATAGCAGGCTTGGGCCCGGCTTACCAGTTTCACAAGCGCCGCATGTTAGAGTGTCACCCTCCGGCTCTGGCTAAACAAACAGCCAGATAAGCCGGTTTTATCTGTCCTCCGATGAGACGGCGTGTGATGTCACCGGCTCGAGGTAGGCGAGAAAATGCCAATGTGCATGCGCAAGAACCCGGGAAGTCCCTCAAATTACATCACCCATAGGGCTATGCGAAAGAGGGAGGAGTCAAGTCCATCCATGAATATCATGGGACGAACGTGAATAGACCCAGCTTCCCCGCAACAGTCCAGAGGATGCAGAGATGGAAAAACAAACACCAATGATGGTGCAATCTAGGGCGGCAAGAAATGCCATCCATAGGATCAGGTAGGCCTCAAGGCACAGCCAGGCATAGAGTGGGCATGCACTAGGATGACAAAGCATGCCCTGAGCATCCGTATGACCACTTAAGACCTAATCCTCAAAAGGGAGAAAAGGGGAACCGGGGACTGGCATGGGTAGGCTAGATAGGGAACACCAAGAGAAGGCAAAGGGGCACAAGAGCAAGACCACAAAAACTCTAACCTATCTGGGTGTCTATGTGGGAGACCAAGCTCACTCATAGAAAGTATGTAATATGTTACGAATAATATTTGAGTAACAAATCAAACACATATATATATACTTTTTGATAAACATAATACTATTCATAAACAATAATAATACCTATATAACAATACATTTAATAAATAAAGGTAATAGCACATGAGAACAGGGGGAAGGGGGAAAAAGAAAGAAGGGGAAGGGAGGGGGGAAAAAGACCAGAGGGAAGGGGAAGGGAACTACACAGTTGGGATAAAATAAAATAATAGACAACCAAACATGGAAAACAGCCAATGAAGAGAAATACCCTAGGGGGCAGACATTCATTGAAATTAAAGAAAGGACTTGAAACTTAGGCTCTTCTGGGGGAGATGGGCGGTGCCTAGCGGAGCAGACATGCATTGTTAGAGCTCTGCACCGCTGAGGAGAGAAGAGAAGGACAAAGCGGAGCCTGCAGGCTCAAAAGGTATCCATTTGAACCTTTTTGCCCCAGGGAACAAACTGTGAAAGTTTGGGCAAGAAATATGGTACTGGGAGGAAACCGTGGCAGAAATAAAAATCACCTCACAAAGAGCTCACAGGCACTCACTGCAACTAAAGCAGCTCCAGTCACCTCACAAGATACAGCATCAGGGCGCTCTCACAGACAGAAAATGTCACAGCAAGACTCTCCATTTGAGTCAGATACAGAACAAATCCTCTCACAAACTTCTCCACAAGCCTCCTCAGCATCCCCAGTAATATTATTACAATTTGAAAAGATGCTTCATAAGGCTTTAAAACAAACCTCAGACCAAATAACAACCTTTTTGACTGGTGTACCTGTTTGCACTCCACCGTTGCTCTCATGGTACACCCCATTGTTTAGAATGTTGAATTACCCCATGTTTTATTTTTTTTTTTTTTACCCTTATTATATCTCCGATCTTGAAAACTTACTATCTATACTTATATATGCTAGTTACATTTCCAAGTACAGCCCAGACTAACCCACATATTATCGGCCCTGTGGTTCCCGGGGCTCCGGGAGCTTCCGCAATGCTAAACACTAACCCCCCCTTAGGAACATTCGGTGCCCCCACTTGGCACCGTTCCATGGTTTACAGATACCCTATATCTTATAGTCTTTTGCTTTGTTTGCTATCTTTTTTATTTTCTTTCTCCCAACTCTTGTTTAATTGGTGCCACCTAGTGGCCTACCTTTTCACAACCAGTACATTGTTTAAATTGTTAGGATTAGGGTCCCGGGCTCCCTCTTCTGATCTTTTCAGGTCAGACTGTAATAGTAATTGGACAACCATGGACACTGGGACCCTGTTCCATACCCCGCTTTCTCTTCTTTTTCTTTTTTCTCCCCTGATCCTCCCTGATATTTATCTCATTCTGCTTCTACCTTCCCCCGCTCTCTCCCTCGTATCTACCCCCCCTCACATGTCCCCTTCCCCTCCCACTCCTCCGCTGGCTGGGGCGGCTTTTCGAGGGACTCTCATTGTTTCTTTTTTCTCCCCCTTCCCTTTATACCCGCCTTGATATGACCGCTACTCCACCACTTAATCTAGCTTCTTATAACTGTAGAGGCTTTAATACCCCAGAAAAACGTAGCCAGATCCTTTACCACTTCCATAAACAGAAAACTAACATCCTCTTATTACAAGAAACCCATTTCAGGGCCAATTCCATACCCATGATGCGCAATCGATTCTATACTACTTGGTTTCACAGTACCAACCCCGCTGCAAAGTCCAAGGGGGTTTCGATCGCGTTTCATAGGTCCTTTCACCCTGAGGTTATTGACTCATATATTGATGATCACGGTCGTTTTATATTTCTCAAACTAAAAATCAATGATTTTCTCTTCACAGTCGCCAACATCTACGCTCCAAACACAGATCAGGCGCGCTTCCTATCATCCACTCTCGCCAGATTGACCTCTTTTGGAGGTTCTAGTATTATCGTTGGAGGAGACATCAACGTGGCCCTTTCCCCGTCTGCCGACACATCTACTGGTAAGTCTTCCATGTCCACGACCTCACTTTCACACATAAAATCTCTTTTACATTCTTGTCAATTAGTGGACGTGTGGCGCATACATCACCCTACTGACAGAGACTTTACATACTTTTCTATAGCTCACAACTCATATAGCAGACTGGATTATTTTCTCATCTCCCAATCCCTCCTAGACACACCCTTACTAACCTCTATAGGACATGCTCTTTGGTCTGACCACGCTCCTGTATACCTATCTTTCGCCCGGCCCCCACAGTTACGTAGGGGGCATTCCTGGCGCCTCAATGATAATCTCTTACGAGACTCAGTATGCATCGCTGAAGTTACTAAAGCTATTCACAACTTTAAAATCTACCACATGGCAGACACAACTTCTCCACTTAACCAATGGGAGACGCTGAAATGTGTGGTCAGGGGCGTGCTAATCCAAAACGGCTCACGTCTGAAAAAGATCAGGTCTGACGACATCAAACGCCTCCTGGCCAACATCTCAGATCTCGAATCCCTACACAAGTCAAATCTGGACCCCTCCACTTTTGTGACCCTTTCCAACTCCCGCCGAGAATTACTCCAATTATTAGACTCTCACTCTCTCATAGCTAGAGATCGCGCCCGTAAATCTTATTACTCTATAGCCAATAAATGCGGCCAACATCTGGCACGGGTTATTCATCCCAGGGTCCCACGCCTTCCCATTCCCTTCATCACCAAACCAGACCAGACTAAAGTTTATGGTTGTAAAGACATATCCACCACATTTAAAGATTATTATGCCCAGCTATATAACCTGCCGCAACCCTCCCCACCGAGTCCTCTGCCCCCATCCCAAGACCCAATGTGGACCTATATAATGGAAACAGCACTACCTGTGATTGACCCCCAGACTTCCGCGGACTTAGACGACCCTCTACTGGAACCGGAGTTCCTTGGCGCCATCAAGGAATTAAAACCGGGTAAATGTCCAGGCCCCGATGGCTACTCCCCGAGGTTTTATAAAACCTTCGCACCCCTATTGGTACCGTTTCTCACTAAGGCCTTTAACTCCATAGATGATAACACCCTCCCTTCCAAAACACTTCTCTCGGCTAATGTCTCCATTATACCAAAATCCAATAAAGACCCTTCCCAATGCAGTAGTTACCGCCCGATATCGCTTTTAAACATTGACCTTAAGCTCTTTGCCAAAATCCTTGCCAATCGTCTCTCTCCCTCTCTCCCCGGGATCATACATAGAGACCAGGTGGGCTTCGTCCCGGGCAGAGAGGCACAAGACAACACCATCAGAACCATTAACCTCATCTCCTATGCCCAACGACACCATCAACAGTTCTGCCTTCTCTCCTTTGATGCCGAAAAGGCCTTCGATCGGGTCAATTGGCGCTTCCTAAAACTTTCCCTTGAACAAATTGGGTTGGGATCCCCTTTCATCTCCAAAATCATGTCACTCTACTCCAATCCCTCTGCCTCAGTCCTTGTTAATGGTACCCCTTCAGCTGCATTTGACATCTCCAATGGAACTCGCCAGGGATGCCCCCTTTCACCCCTTCTTTTTGCTATAGTAATGGAACATCTAGCATGTGCCATTCGCCAAAATGATTCTATACAAGGCATTCACACGCCTTCTGCACACCATAAACTTGCGCTTTACGCCGACGATCTACTCATTTACGCATGCCACACATTACTCTCCCCTCCTTGTTCTTAGAGTTCCAACGTTTTGGAAGCTTGAGCAATTTTAAACTCAATATCTCCAAGACTGATGCGTTTAATATCTCCCTCTCTGCTCCTACATTATCCTCCCTCAAATCTAACTATACCTTTCACTGGCAGACAAAGGGCATTAAGTATCTAGGCGTTACTATACCAGCTAACCTATCACTTCTCTATACACTGAATTACATTCCCCTCCTCTCTCTACTTCGTAAAGACCTTGCCTCCTGGGGAGACAAACCAATACCCTGGTTTGGAAGCATAAACACCCTTAAGATGGACACCTTACCCAAATTGCTCTATCTATTTCAGACCATCCCAACCTTGATACCCAAACCCTTTTTCTCCACTTTACGCTCTCTCTCTATCCGCTTCCTGTGGAATAAAGGATTGTCGAGAATCAAATTTAAGTTACTCACCCGACCAAAACTGCAAGGAGGTACAGGTCTACCTGATTTTGAGCTATATTACAAAGCCACAGTAATGGCACGTATCCTTGATTGGTTCCCACGACCTTCCCAAAAAGCGTTGGTTCTGGTTGAACAGGATATGTCCCCCGTTGATCTTAGGGCTTTGCTATGGGGCTACAAACGTAACTTATCAGTTTTGGCGGATTCATCACCCCTTACCACAGCTGCCCTCATCCTTTGGTATAAGAGAGGTCTATGCGAGATTCTATCTTCAGACCCATCTCCCTTATCATCACTTTTCGATAATCCCGCCTTTCCACAGGGAATAGGAGCTCACGCTATTGGCCCTCTCTCACGTTCCTCCTGGCCCCAAGCACACTCTTTTATCCGGACCGACAATGGAACACCAAACATCCCGTCAGGGAATCAAGACTGGCTCACTTCCATACACCTTTCCACCTTCACCAAACATCTTTTCATTTCCTCTCAGACTCATCGCCCCTTGACTGACTTTGAACACCTCAGCTCTATGCAAGAATTACCTAGACACCTACTCTCACATATCTACACTCTTATTCATTCCCTCACATAGAAAGACCTCCCCACCTACACTAGAGTATGGTCGGCAGACCTGGGAAAGACCATCTCCAGAGCGGACTGGCAAACTGCGTTTCATTTCGCACATAAGTCCTCAATCTCATGCTATTCACAAGAAAAAAACTTCAAGGTCATGGCGAGATGGTATAGGGACCCCGCCTCTCTACGGAAAATCTTCCCCTCCACTTCAAATCTGTGTTGGCGTTGTTCTCTTGCGACAGGATCGTACCTACATATCTGGTGGGAGTGTGAACGGATCCGGCCCTTCTGGAATCAGGTATCCCAGGTTTATGAAAAAATATATGATGAACCTCTGCACCTGACTCCTGAAATAGCCCTCCTGTCTATTCTGCCAGGCTCCATAGCCTCCCAAAAGTGTAATCTTTTATGTTTTTTTCTATCGGCAGCTCGCCAACTCATACCCCTTTTCTGAAAAACAGCGACTATCCCCCCATTGTCTCTCTGGACCTCCACCATAGATTATAGCTTCCCCCTGTAAATCTAAACACTAGTCGATCCCCTGACCATGTCTAGGGATATGGAGTCCTTCCTTCTCAACCCCAGCCAGCGGAACCCCCCCTCTTCCTATTCTTCCCCCCTTTCTCCCCCTCCTTTCTCTTCTGTTCTTCTTCCCCCCCTACTTATTTTCTAATTATTCCGTTCTCTTTTTTCCTGACTTTTTACCCTGATACCAGACATGATCCATTTATGTTTATGTTAAAATTTACATAATAATAATCAGCTTAGCTGTGGGCGATAGCCATTTTGCTCACTGATTAATTTCTCAATAAGCCTTCCTTCATGTCAAATGTATTAACTCTTTTGTTACTTTATAACAATAAAAATATTTTCAACCCTAAAATTAAATCTGACAGAACCCACAAGCAGCAACTCTCCCACACGCAGAAGAATGGCATCATCTTCACCTTCAGGCAGCACTCAGAAAATTTCAGAACAAAATGGGAATCATCATTCTCACAAAAGAGGCCATTATGCCACATCATCCATGGACCAAGAAGATTCAATGGACTGACATCCTAATTCCTGATATCTCTTCATTTATTATACTAAGAGATGGTTCTCTATAAAAAACCTATATTTATAACTGAATGTAACTGCATTCTGATAGTCACACACTGTGTGGGATCATGTTACATTCCAGTTATATTTCTTATTACTTCTGATTCATATAGCCTTAGAATATATATGTCAAATACGGAAATTCTTGTTCAGTTATATATTATCAGGTAATAGCAATAGATTTATTACTTTTTAGGACAAATATGTTCAATAATCCAGAAGTAATGGAAGCTTTTTCTTTCTTTTCTTAAAACAAATATATTATTACCTAACTAGTTCCTAGAATTATGTTTTTGTTTATTCTAATCTGAAGCAATACAACCTCAATTTTATGAGTTAACATATCTAAACAGTTACATATGAATAAAATATGTAATTGTTTACTCTAAAAGGGTTAAAATCCCCAAATAATTCAAACTATCTTCATCAATACCAAAGTTATTAACAGTACCTTTCTAACTGAATTATTTAGCCTAGGGCAAAACTAACCATATACAACCACCCTGGAATAAATAATTTCAACAAAAACTATATTCTGCACTCCAATTAATGAAACATCATTTTGATGTCTTTTGACATAGCACTTCTCTCCTGTAAGCGGAAGATCCGTGTACCCCCATTAGCCCTCCTCATTCTCCCAACCATATTATGTGGGAGTGTGACGAAGGCACTTATTCCCCTGAGAGAGATATTTACTCTCTTTCACGGGTAAATTGTGATTACTTGCAAAAAATAATTTATACAATGTATCATCTAATCTCATATGTTTTTTGTTTACTCTTTACTCCAGAATTCACTGGTTTCTTTTCTATCTATTCATCTCTTCAGTCCACACAGGTTGATCTGCGCAGTCAGCTCTGCATAACAAAAAGTAAGTCAAAACTATTTGATCTGTTGCCATGGCACCACTGAATATACTTTCCCTGAATGTTCAGGGAATAAATGTCCCTCAAAAAAGGACCAAAGCCTTCTGTACTTTTCATAACAAGAAGGCTCACATAGTATACCTCCAAGAAACACACTTCACCAAAGATTCTACTCCAAAATATATTTCTCCTTTTTATCAACAAATTTACAGGACTTCTGCCTGTACCAAGCAAAGGGGAACTCTAATTGCATTTCACCGATCCACACCATTCACCTTATCATCAGAAATTAAAGACCCAGAAGGTAGATACCTGATACTCATGGGTTATATAATGGATACAGCAATCACGGTGATTTCCTACTACGCTCCTAACAAACAACCTACACCATTCCTCTCACATATATTACAAGTGATTAATACACACAAAATAGGAACAGTGATAATGTGTGGGGATTCGAACCAGGTCCTCCTCCCATTTCTAGATAAATCACCTTTTACACCATCCAAAATAACCTCTAGATTACCTTTTTCTCAACTTCTTTCCAAATACAATCTGGTAGATTCGTGGAGAGAAAGTAACCCAATGAAAAAGAAATTCACTTATTTCTCGCACCCTCATCAAACCTTCACCAGAATAGATCATATTTTTCTAACAATAGGAATGATACCAGAAATTATTGCATCAGATATAATTCCAATTCCGTGGTCTGACCATAATGCAGTATACACTACTATAGCCTCAGCCATACCAAAAGCGCATGACCCAACGTGGTACTTACCAGACATAATGCTCAAACACCCACTACATCAGATGGCCATTGAACAAGCTTTAAAGGAATACATATCAATTAATAATACAACAGACATCTCCCCAATAACACTGTGGGAAGCTCATAAGCCTGTCTTGCGTGGTACAATACAAAGACAAATGGCACTATTTAAACGGGAACGCAAAAATCTAGCAAAAAAACTAGAACTCAATTTTAATGCAGCCTACATATCATTTCAAGATAATCCATCTCAGAGCACAAAATCTCATCTGGAAAAATCTAGATTGGAATACGATCTATTTCTCACTGAGTCAGTTGATAAATCCCTCAAACGCTCCAAACACAATTTCTACATGAATACAAACAAACCAGGTACATATTTGGCTCGGGCATTAAATTCAACTAACAAATCTTTCAAACCAATACGTTTGAAATTATCAAAAAATGTTTACACTTGTAATCCAGTTAAAATAGTCCATAAATTTCACTCAAATCTCGCAACTTTATACAAGACAAACAATGAATTTAATCCTACAGAGGCTGAATCCTTCTTCTCAAAAATAACCTTACCTGAGTTATCTCAGAATCAAAAAAGCAGTTTGGATGAGCCTATAACTATAGATGAAGTTGCTAACGCCATAAAAGACCTAAAACTTAACAAAAGACCAGGCCCAGACGGCTACTCGGCTTTATACTATAAAACATTCTCAGAAATACTCTCTCCCATTCTCACTGAAACTTTTAACAAACTTCTAGATGGACATTCTTTTCGGCAAGAAACACTAATGGCAATTGTTTGTATGATCCCAAAACCCCTTTCTGATGATACTTCCTGTGTGAATTATCGGCCTATCTCTCTGTTAAACCTCGATATTAAATTTAAATTTATCAAATAGACAGACAGGCGATAATATACGCAGGGCAGTGTTATTGGCATATATTGCTAAAAAATGGAAAATCCCGTTATGTTTTCTATCTCTCGATATTAAGAGGGCATTTGACACAGTATCCTGGCAATATATGCAATATTCATTACAAAAATGGGGTTTTGGACCCCACTTTTTAACATGGATCAAAGCATTATATAATAAACCCAAAGCCTATATAAAATATGCTGGATACAAATCTGATGCCTTTAGTATCGAAAGAGGTACCCGACAGGGTTGCCCATTATCTCCCTTAATATTTGCCCTTATACTCGAACCTATGGCCCAATACATCAGAACAAACCAAACTATAACTGGCATTGAAGTAGGAGGTATTACACACAAATTATGTATATTTGCAAACGATAAATTACTTTTTCTATCATCACCACAGGTCTCTGGTCCTAACTTAATACCAGCTCTTGATGGATTTGCAGCCCTATCCGGCCTTATGATTAATCCTAAGAAATGCCTAGCGCTTAATATTTCACTCACAAACATGGAATTGATCCCGGCTAGGGCTGCACTCCCATTCACATGGGCAGAAAAATCAATCCCATATCTTGGAATTCATTTAACAGCATCTCATTCTGACTTATTCTCAACCAATTATCCTCCTGTATTAAGACAGATCAAAAATCTAATAAAACAATGGTCGCAACTTCCTTTATCCTGGATTGGGAAGATTAATGCAATCAAAATGACTATTCTACCCAAATTGCTTTATCTATTCAGAGTCCTCCCTATTCCAATTCCTTCCTATTTTTTGAGAATAGTACAAAAAAGAGCAACTTCGTTTATATGGGGCTCTTCTAAACCACGTATACCTATACACACACTACATCTTCCCAAAAATAAAGGAGGCCTGGGATACCCTAATTTTACTAACTACTACAGAGCAGCACATTTGGCCAGTCTGTCCAAATACCATGCAAAACAGGAAATCCCATTATGGGTATTTATAGAGGCTTCAGAAAATGACCCTCTATTAATATCAAATTTATTATGGCTTGATCCTAAAGACCGCTTTAAAATTCATAATCCCATAACTAAACACTTCTTATCTCTCTGGGATAAACTAAAAACCAAATATCAGTTACAATCTCCACACAATCCTCTCCTTTCTTTTATCAGAAATCCGGCCTTTTATCCGGCATGGATCTACCCAAATTCTTTTAAAGCTTGGACAACATCAGGCATTCAGACACTAAATGACTTCATAGCATCTAAATCATTCCTTTCATTCCCATCGCTTAGAGAAAAATATGATCTACCAAACTCTGAGATATTTAGATATCTCCAAATCAAAAATTTCAATACACCATTCCTAAAGGGGGATACACCATTATCCCAATTATCCATTTTTGAATCAATCTGTACAAAAGATCCATTTGCTAAAGGTACAATTTCATCACTTTATAATCAATTATATGGAGTAGCAAATCTTAATAGACCCTCTTACGTTCAGAGGTGGGAGGAGGACCTGGGACGAACTTTAGAAGACACGGACTGGTCTAACATATGGCTCACATCTAAGTCATCTTCACCCAACATCTTAGCACTGGAGACAAATTATAAAGTCCTAACTCGCTGGTACCTTGTACCCGCTAGAGTGGAAAAATATTCACCTAATACCTCAGCTCTTTGTTTTCGAGGATGCCCAGAAATAGGCACATATTTACACATATGGTGGACGTGCCCAGTAATCCAAACCTTCTGGAAGGAAGTCTTCATGATTGCATCTAAAATATTAAAAAAAATAATACAACCAGATCCATATTTAACTTTACTTAATCTAAAACCGGAATGGTTAACACTCTCTCAATTCAAACTTATGATCCAACTAATAACGGCTGCAAAACAAACAGTGGCCAAGGCATGGAAATCTCCTACATTGGTACTAGCAGAAACAATTCACAGAATGAATAATACAATGTCCCATGCTAAGATGGTAGCCATCGATCAAAATCAAATTCCAAAATTTGAAAAACTTTGGCATCCTTGGATAAAACAACAGTTCCTGTCAAACTTCAATGACTCTGTCCTGTTGCCATGGTAACAGATTAAATGACTTACAGAGACACCCATTCTAAGGCTTCAAAGAGAACTAAAAAGAATAATAAACTGACGAGCGGGACAACCTTGTGGACCATACCTCTACCTTTCAACCCTTTTTCTTCTTTCTCTTTCCTTTTCTCCACCTTACGATTAAAGCTCATTATCAGAATTTATTTGACCTATATACACTCTACTTGTAAACAATATGTATAGTAGGTATAAATCATTTAAATACCTACAAAAGTAACTAAGGAAATGATATATATCTTTAATTTAGGTTTACGTGAACCCAATGTTTAATATTTGAAATTTCATGATATTTACCTATATAAACCCTACTGTAAAACAATGAGCTTACTTTATAGATCCTTGTAAACTTAATTTATGTATCTTTATAATATTGTATACTCAATAAACTTCTTTTGACAAGAAAAATTAGGCTCTTCTTAAATCCAGGGGATAATGTAACCTTGTGGTCATAGATCCAACAAGCCTCTAGCTGTAATAAAGTGCAGTCAACACTAACCCCTCGGGAATCCAGAGGGACATGTTCAAGTGCCAAAAATTTGATATCTTGGGGATTGAAGTTATGATGTATGCCAACATGTCGGCTGATGGCAGTGTCCATCCTATTTCTTTAATTGGTTTAATGTGATCTCGTATTCATTTGAAAAACTGTTGTTTCATCTTCCCAATGTAGAAGCCACCGCTCAGACACTGAGCCAGATAAATAACCCCAGGTGTCCGGCAGGTGACCCTACACTGGGTAGAGTGTCATTTGCCATTAGGAAGTCTAAATTTGTTTTTTCAATCAACATATTGGCAGACATCACAAGCTCCACAGGGAAAAGTGTCCCAATTAGTTTGAGTTATAGAAGCTGGAAAATTTTCAAAATGGCTATGAACCAGACAATCCCTGAGGGACGAGCTCGTCTGAAGGTAATCTCAGGAAGGTTCTTGATATATTTGATTGCAATAGGATCTGCTGACAAAAGTGGCCAAAATTAGTCAGTATTTGTCTAATTTCTTTGTGTTGACTTGAATAGCGAGTGATAACTCTTATGCCCTGTACACGCGGTCGGACATTGATCGGACGTTCCGACAACAAAATCCATGGATTTTTTCTGACGGATGATGGCTCAAACTTGTCTTGCATACACACAGTCACACAAAGTTGTTGGAAAATCCGATCATTCTGAATGCGGTGACGTAAAACACGTACGTCGGGACTATAAACGGGGCAGTAGTCAATAGCTTTAATCTCTTAATTTATTCTGAGCATGCGTGGCACTTTGTGTGTCGGATTTGTGTACACACGATCGGAATTTCTGACAACGGATTTTGTTGTCGGAAAATTGTATAGCAAGCTCTCAAACTTTGTGTGTCGGAAAATGTAAAATGTGTGAAGGAGCCTACACACGGTCGGAATTTCCGACAACAAGGTCCTATCACACATTTTCCATCAGAAAATCCTATCGTGTGTACAGGGCATTACTGTGTCAGGTTTGGCAGCCTGTTTATTAGAAAAAATCAGTGAGCTTCTATTTTTGGCATTGGCCCGATGAAACGCTTTTTTAAGGCAAGCGTGGCTATAACCTCTAATTCTGAGTCTATTATATAGATCCCTAGCGGCAATTTGGAAGTCAGAGTCCTTGCTACAATTTCGATTGAGCCATAGGTACTGGCTGTAAGGGATACTTTTGATTAGAGAAGTAGGATGCGAACTTTGGGCGTGAAGCATAGTATTTCCCACTAAAGGCTTTCTATAAATAGATGAATCAAGTTTATCTTTTGCGTCAATAGAAATGTCCCAATCTAGGAAGCTGATATTATTCTGACTACAGTGCATGGTGAATTTCAAATTAAAGTTATTAATTGAAATTATTAGTACAAATTCATTTCATTCAGATTGAGTCCCAGACCAAAAAATAAGGACATCATCTATAAAATGATACCATGCAATGATTTTGTCATGAAGATGATTCAGATCCTCCCTAGAAAGAACCTCTTTCTCCCACCCTCCTGTACAGCTTTGCATAGGAGTCCAGCAGTCCCAACATTCAGGGGTGATTTCTGATCAGGACCTGGACCAGGCCTTTCTTAGACTACAACGCCTTTTAGAACATAAAGTAAGAATATTTTGGCATAAGAGGTACTTCCAGAAATACACAGACAACAATATAGGGACTTAGAATACAAATTTTTCCCAATCTGAAAAAGATAGAGGAACCATTGAAATCTAGTTGGCAGACAAATTTACGCTCTTGTTCATTTGGTATGGTGTCTCTACTCTATACACAGTATGATGTTGAGCTAAAATCACTTGATGACTCCATTTCCAGGTGGTATGAGGACTATGAACTCATAGTCACAAGCACCTGATTTAAGAAAAAGGAACAAGAACTCAAAACACATATAGAAAGATATACTTTGGATATTATTCGCACAAAAGAAAATAAATTCATACGGCATATGAGTGCACATACCAATGGTTTTGCCTATAAATGGGCTCAAAATACAAACATAAAGAAAAAACCCCTAACTACACTAATGAACATAATGTTAACAAGGATGATAACGTTACTAATTTGTCCTCTTCTTCTTCATCCCTTTCCTCCAATCAATCTACCATTTATCGTGATCTCTCGGGTGACAGGTTGCCCAAAAGGCGCAAAGGCAATTCGGACGCAGCTTCCACCAAGTCACTAACACATCATCTCAGTAACTCTTCATCACATCGCTCACAATCTGTCCAACCTAAACAGGCACCTGCATGTTCGGTACCCATATCTCACCCTTCACTTCCGGTCACTCCTGGCCCTCGAATATCGGCTTCACATACCATGGTTTCCATGGCACCTACCACTTTGATCACTGCTTCTCCTATGCATTCCAATATCTCTAATAAGGTAAGCACTACTGAGGTAATTATCTCTCCTTCTGGAACTCCCTTACCAACCGACATTAAATTAGCACCCCTTTTTTTAGGGAAGGATTAGGACCTGGGTCCTTGCCAGATTCTCTATCTACTCAGACAAATGCTACCCACAATGATCAGCAATTATCTATTGTTAATCTGTCCTCTTATGATTTAACGAATGTAGAAACACAAGTAGAAACACAAGACTAGGCCTAACGTTCTGTCCCGGTTCCCAATTCGACAAATTTTCACTTATCAAAAATTTGCATCTATTTGCACGTAGGCTTTTATATAGGATTATTTTTGACAAACTCCCGCTAGAGATGCACTCAGCAGAATCCAACTCAAACATTCAGGAGAACATTGAGGAACATCAAGCCCTTGAGGATCTGATGGAACCTTGGGAGGAGGGACACTCCACCGATGACGACGATGCTGTTATCCCCCCACCGGCGTTGTCGGTCGTGGGCGTGTCCTTCCCCCCTCCCCAATCCTTTAAACCTAAGTCTAGACTTTTTCCACTTTTGAATACTAATCCCAATATATGGGCATTTATCCAACAAACATCCAAAGCGATAGAGGAATTAAAAATTTCCTCCATCAGGACCTCTAACTTGACTTTAGAACAAAAACATGCCATTAAATCCTGGCAAACAAATTCTAAAATAATAATCAAACCCTCCGACAAGGGTGGAAACCTGGTTATTATGGGTATTTCCCAATATGTAACTATGTGCAAGAAAATTCTTATGAATCGTAATTGGTATCGTCCCATCTCAAAAACAGTCATTGATAATTATAATGCACAATATCGTGCCATCATTTTTAAGGCCTATTATCAGGGTGTTATCGACCTCAATACCTTGAATTTTTTGAATGTTAGGGATCCGAGGATCCCCACCTTTTAGGCATTACCCAAGGTACACAAATCTTTGACTGAACCCCCAGGGCATCCCAAAATCTCAGGCTGTTCCAGCCTCACAGAAAATGCCAGTTCTTTAGTAGATAGTTACCTTCAGCCTCATGTTATTTCACTTTCTTCGTATATTAAAGATACTATTGACCTCTTGAGAACTATTGAACGCATCTCCCTCCCCCCTAACACCTGGATAGTAGCCCTTGATGTTGAAAGCCTCTACAAGGCTATTCCACATGACAAAGGAATTAAAGTGATACAACATCATTTACATGAAAGAGGTCCTTCCTTCAGCAAATACAATACATTTGTATTGGATTTGCTTGATTACATTCTGAAAAATAATGTTTTCCAATTTGACTCCTCCCACTACCTCCAGGTACAGGGAGTTGCAATGGGGACCAAATTTACCACCCTCCTATTCAAACCTGTACCTGGGGGGGTGGGAGAAAGAGGTTCTTTCTAGGGAGGATCTTAATCATCTTCACGACAAAATCATTGCATGGTATCGTTTTATAGATGATGTCCTTATTTTTTGGTCTGGGACTCAATCTGAATTAAATTAATTTATACAAATAATTTCAATAACTTTAATTTGAAATTCACCATGCACTGTAGTCAGAATAATATCAGCTGGAGTCATCAAAGGGCATGTAAATGTGAGCAGGTCATAGAAACATCATCCATCATAGGGTGTACATCAGGTTAGTCTAAAACCCTTTTGCTAGCTGGAGGCTCTGCCCGTGTGTGGAGAGAGGCACCACAGAGATGTATGGCTGGCTGCAGCGGTGACAGGACAAAAATCGAGGCTCAGAGCGCAGAAGGAAAAACAACCGCGAGGAGGGATGACGTCACTGGTCGGGCGACGCGTTGTAGGGCGTACGAGCTGCGGTGATGTGACAGCCACGCCCCTTCATCAGGCTGTGGATGGATGGGATTGGGTGCTATAAAAATAGGAGATGGAGGGAGGGGCCGGGACAAGGAGTGTGATGATAGGTCTAAGTGGAAGGAAAAGGAGGGACAGAATCGGAACTAGGGGAAATGGCCAGAATCAATGATGATCAGAAGTGTCAGCAGTGGAGTAGTGGAGTATAGAGCAGAATGATAATCAGAAACACATAAAGAATGGTCAAAATAACTGATGTATAAAGGATTAAAGTGAGGATTAAATGTTAAAAAATTAAAAAAACAATTAAAAAATTAATTAATATATATATATATATATATATATATATATATATATATACTGTGAAATAATATATAGTATGGAACAATAAGTAGTTATGATGGGAAAAAAGAGGGGGGGGGGATGGGAGGAAAGAGGAGGGTATGTATATATGTATATGTATACTGTATAATAGTAAAAAACAATAAATAATTATGATGGGAAAAGAAAAGGGGGGAGGGAGGAGGAGGAGGAGGGAGAGGGGGGGAAGGGGGGGGAATTTGGCAGCATGTGTCTCCACCACACACAAGACAGGCCTCGTCCAAACATAATCATATAGAAGATTTATATATTAAAATGATAAAAAATATATGAACGTGTGTGCGTGTGTGCGTATATACGCACGTGCATGCGCACATATACACTCATACATATACATACAATAACAAAGCCCGATGAGGGACCTAAAATAGACATACAGGTCATATGTGGGTAAAAAAGGGGGGGAAACAGGAGGAGGGAAGGGTAATAATAAAAAAACACTATTAAAACCAATGAAAAAAGGAGATTTTTTAGAGAATGGTGGAAATCTCAATACTTTTGTTAATTCCTCCTGGCAACAGAGCATCTAAAGTGTATATCCAGAAGGTTTCACAGGCACAGAGCTTCTTGAATCTTTCAGCGGGGGAAAGGAACTTGGGGATCTGTTCGATCACCCACACCTTGAGCCCTACTGTGGAGCTCTGATGGGCCACCGTAAAGAGTGTCGCAGGGACACTGTGCGGATCGGTGCCACCTTCAATAAGCCTTTTGTGCTCACCGAACCTCTGTCTAAGGGCCCTAATGGTACGTCCTACTTAGATCAGCCCACAAGGGCAACTAAGGCCATAGACAACGAAGTCCGATGAGCAGTTAAAGAAGTCTTTTAACATGTAGGTTTTACCTTTGGTGGTGAAGGACTTTTGTCCATGGTGGACAAATTGGCAAGTTTTGCACAAAGCCTTACTGCACTGATACATACCCACCAGAGGTATTAATATGAGTGCAACAGGAGAAGCTACGGTGGATTTGAGCTTACTCGGGGCAATTTTGCTCTTTAGATTGGGGGCCCTACGATATGTGACTTTCGGATGAAGAGGGAGTACAGCTGAGAGATGGGGATCCTGTTGTAAAATATCCCAATGTTTAAGCAGGATTTTTTCCATATGTTTATGTTTATGATGAAAAGTGGTTACAAACCTACTAGAACAGTCATTTTGAGATTGATTATTTCTGGGAGGTTTACCATGAAGGTAATGATTGTAGGCTTCATCAACCAGAAGTTCTGGATATTGTTTATCCAGAAATTTCCTTTTTAGATTAACACTAAGTTCAGTGTAATCAGAATCTTTTGTGCAATTCTGTCGAAGACGACAAAACTGCCCTTTTGGGATGTTAGTGATCCATTTCAGAAAATGGCAACTCTTGTAATGCAGATACGAGTTGCCTGCTGTAGGCTTTGTGTAATTCTTAGAGGTGATGACTGGACCATCATGTCCCAGTTCTAGATCCAAGAAGGCTATGGTGGCGCAAAGGGTTATGGTTATGAATATATTCATTTTCCCAAAAGCCCATAGCCAAATTGGCGTAGGAGGGAGCAAAATTGGATCCCATCGCCGTACCTTGTATTTGCTGGTAAAAATCTCAGTTGAAAGTGAAATAATTATGCGTCAGGCAGAACTGTAGCTTATGTGATGAATCTAGCCTGACGCATATTCATCAGAGGGTTCGTGGATAGGAATTGCTGCAATGCCATCAATCCAAATTGGTGTGGGATAGAGGTATACAGGGAACACACATCAAGTGAAAGCCAGACATAAGAGGACTCCCATCTGTAAGAAGACAGGAGTTCTAGTAGATGTGCTCCATCACGTATGTATGACCATAGGGATGAGACTATAGGTTGTAGGAACTGGTCTTTGTACAGACTAAATCCAGTAGTAACGCTGTCCATAGCCACTACGATAGGTCTGCCGGGAGGGTCTAGTAGACTTTTGTGAATCTTTGGTAGATAGCAAAAATAAGGGATTTGGTAGAAAGACTTACGCAAAAATAAGCTTTCTGTTTTCGTGATGATATCTTCTTTAAGGGCAACATTTATAAGTGTGTCAGCTGTGTCAACTTCCAGTGCAAATTCTGCAGTGGGGTCCTTATTAAGCTTGGCGTAGGTAGCCTTATCAGAAAGAAGTCGATAGGATTCTTTCAAATAATCAGACCTATTAAGCAAAACCATTCCGCCTCCCTTGTCAGCTGACTTAATCACCAAGTCTTCGGCATGTGTAAGGTGGCTCAGCGCTTTAATTTCAGAGGGTGAGAGATTATTAACTTTGGATGTGGAATTGCACATTTTTAATAAGTCTGCATAGACCACTCTATAGAAACTCTCTACATATGGACCTTTGGATTGAGTTGGAAAAAAGATAGACTTGGGTTTCAATGTAGAACGGGTAATCGGGGGGGATGAGGCTAGATGTTGTGTAAGCATTAGTGATGTAAATTCATCACTATCAAACATATCCAAATCATCAATATCGAGATCAAGTGGCTCTATACTGGAATCTGATGAGACTATAGGGGATGTGGTCGAAATCTGAGTGGTATCGACACCATCTGTATTTTGATCTTTAAGTTGTTTTATCTGAAAATGTCTCTTTAAGGTCAATTTGCGTATATAACTGTTTAGGTCCTTAAAGAGAACAAAAGGATTGGGTTTATTGACTGGAGCAAAATTCAATCCATGATTAAGGAGAGAAATGTCTGCAGGGGACAAGGTATAGGAGGATAAGTTAAAAATCTTTATCGTTTCGGGTGTTTCAGTACATTGACGTGTTTTTCTAGTTCGTCCTCCTCTGCAACCTCTTCTGTGAGCTTTCTTTTTCTTGATATGGAGGTCGGAGGAGGACCGAACACTAAAAAAGGAGAGGTGGAGCAATTAACTGTAGGGGCACTGTGAATATTGGGTAAAGGGGTACCCAGGGGTAATGAATTCTCCCTCGGAGGTTCTGCTGATACCATAGACCTGAGGTCTATAGTAGCTGGGTGATCAATATGTTTAGGATTGATAGAAATGATGGTGGAAGTCTCACCAGCAGTGTTCAAGATAGAAGGGCCATCCCTAGGAACATTGGATATTGGAATGGATGATAAACTTTGGGAAGTACTAGGTCTGTTGTAGAATTGGTTAAGAGCATTGATCAATTCAGAGTTTTTGTTTTTATTATTATTGGTAAAATTTCTTTTTGACTTATTTAACGAGTGCCTAGAGATATTAGGTGATCTAGAGACACGTGAGGAAGATTGGTGAGAGGGAAGACGGGTAAGAGAGTTCTTCAAATGTCTAACAGGAATGATAGCATCATATGGTTTTATATCCAAGAGAGAAGGGATAGGAGGATTGGGAAGCACCTGATCACATCCATGAATGTGAGGTAGTGACAATGGGTGATAAATAAGAAATAGGTTTTAAGTTATTCTTTTTATTCCATGAAAAAACCTTATTGGAATTATAGTCATCCAAGTCACGTTTAAATTTACCCATCTTAACATTAATGAAATCGTCCTCATCTTTTTTAGTTTTTTCTTTCAATATCTCGAGCCATGGCTGTGGAATATGGACATTGTAACTAACAATTTCACTAATGATGGCTTGGACTTGCTGGGTAAATTTGTTGAGCCTATTGGCTCTATGGGAAATGAGTATTCCCATCCACTTAGTCGTGCAAAATTCTGCAATACTGGCCAATTCTTTAGTGCTGTCTTCGCTCAAACAGCTAGGACAGTCTTTCATAACTCGTAATCCACTGGGTGAGATTTTAACATCAATATATTGCTGTAGAAAGAATTTGTCCCACCACTGAAAGTTAGTGGTGTGGATTATTCTTTCAAGTTGTTTAAACTTGCCACAGAGACTGTGGCGTATTTTGCCTGGGAGTTTCACAGTGTCTGAAAAGGTAATGGGGGAAAGTAAGATGTACAGTTGTTCAAGGGTCACGTACCTATTACTCGCTATGGCAGAAACAATATCCATGATTATATAATCCTAAAGGTACAGAGAAGAAGAAGGGGGGGGAAAGGGGGAGGGTTTGGAAGAGTTGTAATACACAATAACCAGTATGCAGCACAAGAGGTTTCAAGAGAGTCACAGTATGCAAGTATAGGCGCACCTTTGGGATGAATTAGACTGCAGACTCCGAGCCAGGCCTTCTAGTCCACATCAGTGACTTACCTCACAAATGTGCTTCTGGAAGAATGATCAAACATTCCCATAGATACACTCCTAAAACTTGTGAGTGAACAGCCTTCTCAGAAGAATTGAAGCTGTTATAGCTGGAAAGAGTGGACCAACTCAATAATGAACCCTATAGACTAAGACAGGGATACCATTAAAGTTCATGTGCCTGTAAAAGCAGGTGTCTCAATACTTTTGGTAATATAGTGCATATATATGTATATATATATATATATATATATATATATATACAGTGGGGGCAGAAAGTATTCAGACCCCCTTAAAATTTTCACTCTTTGTTATATTGTAGCCATTTGCTAAAATCATTTAATTTAATTTTTTTCCTCATTAATGTACACACAGCACCCCATATTGACAAAAAAAAACACAGAATTGTTGACATTTTTGCAGATTTATTAAAAAAGAAAAACTGAAATATCACATGGTCCTAAGTATTCAGACCCTTTGCTCAGGATTTAGTAGAAGCACCCTTTTGATCTAATACAGCCATGAGTCTTTTTGGGAAAGATGCAACAAGTTTTTCACACCTGGATTTGGGGATCCCCTGCCATTCCTCCTTGCAGATCCTCTCCAGTTCTGTCAGGTTGGATGGTAAACATTGGTGGACAGCCATTTTTAGGTCTCTCCAGGGATGCTCAATTGGGTTTAAGTCAGGGCTCTGGCTGGGCCATTCAAAAACAGTCACGGAGTTGTTTTAGCTGTGTGCTTAGGGTCATTGTCTTGTTGGAAGGTAAACCTTGGGCCCAGTCTGAGGTCCTGAGCACTCTGGAGAAGGTTTTCATTCAGGATATCCCTGTACTTGGCCACATTCATCTTTCCCTCAATTGCAACCAGTTGTCCTGTCCCTGCAGCTGAAAAACACCCTCACAGCATGATGCTGCCACCACCATGCTTCACTGTTGGGACTGTATTGGACAGGTGGTGAGCAGTGCCTGGTTTTCTCCACAGATACCGCTTAGAATTAAGGCCAAAAAGTTCTATCTTGGTCTCATCAGACCAGAGAATCTTATTTCTCATCATCTTGGAGTCCTTCAGGTGTTTTTTTAGCAAACTCCATGTGGGCTTTCATGTGTCTTGCACTAAGGAGAGGCTACCGTCAGGCCACTCTGCCATAAAGTCCCAACTGGTGGAGGGCTGCAGTGATGGTTGACTTTCTACAACTTTCTCCCATCTCCCGACTGCATCTCTAGAGCTCAGCTACATTGATCTTTGGGTTTTTCTTTACCTCTCTCACCAAGGCTCTTCTCCCCCGATAGCTCAGTTTGGCCGGACGGCCAGCTCTAGGAAGGGTTCTGGTCATCCCAAATGTCTTCCATTTAAGGATTATGGAGGCCACTGTGCTCTTAGGAACCTTAAGTGCAGCAGATTTTTTTTGTAACCTTGGCCAGATATGTGCCTTGCCACAATTCTGTCCCTGTGCTCTTCAGGCAGTTACTTTGATCTCATGATTCTCATTTGCCCTGACATGCACTGTGAGCTGTAAGGTCTTATATAGACAGGTGTGTGGCTTTCCTAATCAAGTCCAATCAGTATAATCAAACACAGCTGGACTCAAATGAAGGTGTAGAACCATATCAAGGATGATCAGAAGAAATGGACAGCACCTGACTTAAATATATGAGTGTCACAGCAAAGGGTCTGAATACTTAGGACCATGTGATGTTTCAGATTTTCTTTTTTAATAAATCTGCAAAAATGTCAACAATTCTGTGTTTTTCTGTCAATATGGGGTGCTGTGTGTGAGGAAAAAAATGAAATGATATGTATACATATATACATATATACATACATATATATATATATATGTATATATATATATATATATATATATATATATATATATATATATATATATATATATATATATATATATATATGTATATATACAGTATGTCACAAAAGTTAGTACACCCCTTTTGTAAATATTTTATTATATCTATTCATGTGACAACAATGAAGAAATGACACTTTGCTACAATGTAAAGTAGTGAGTGTACAGCTTGTATAACAGTGTAGATTTGCTGTCCCCTCAAAAGTGAGTACACCCCTAAGTGAAAATATCCAAATTGGGCCCAAAATGTCATTATTTTGTGAGGCCACCATTACTTTCCAGCACTGCTTTAACAACCGTGGGCATGGAGTTCACCAGAGCTTCACAGGTTTCCACTGGAGTCCTTTTCCATTCCTCCATGATGACATCACAGAGCTGGTGGATGAGATCTTGGGCTCCTCCACCTTCTGTTGAGGATGCCCCACAGATGTTCAACAGGGTTTAGGTCTGGAGACATGCTTGGACAGTCCATCACCTTTACCCTCAGCTTCTTTAGCAAGGCAGTGGTTGTCTTGGAGGTGTGTTTGGGGTCGTTGTCATTGTGGAATACTGCCCTGCAGCCCAGTCTATGAAGGGAGGGGATCATGCTCTGCTTCAGTATGTCACAGTACATATTGGTATTCATGGTTCCTGCATTGAGCTGTAGCTCCCCAGTACCGGCAGCACTCATGCAGCCCCAGACCATGACACTCCCACCACCATGCTTGACCGTAGGCAAGACACACTTGTCTTTGTACTCCTCACCTGGTTGCCGCCACACAGGCTTGACACCATCTGAACCAAATAAGTTTATCTTGGTCTCATCAGACCACAGGAAATGGTTCCAGTAATCCATGGTCTTAGTCTGCTTGTCTTCAGCAAACTGTTTGCGGGCTTTCTTGTGCATCATCTTTAGAAGAGGCTT
Source organism: Lithobates clamitans (assembly GCA_037952925.1). Taxonomy (NCBI): domain Eukaryota; kingdom Metazoa; phylum Chordata; class Amphibia; order Anura; family Ranidae; genus Lithobates; species Lithobates clamitans. The sequence continues at coordinate 1,702,215 of JBBGZY010000143.1, forward strand.
ACTTCTGGGACAAAAGCCATGCAGACCAATTTGATTCAGTGTGCGGCATATGGTCTGAGCACTGACAGGCTGACCCCCCACCCCTTCAACCTCTGCAGCAATGCTGGCAGCACTCATACGTCTATTTCCCAAAGACAGCCTCTGGATATGATGCTGAGCATGTGCACTCAACTTCTTTGGTCGACGATGGTGAGACCTATTCTGCATGGAACCTGTCCTGGTAAACCGCTGTATGGTCTTGGCCACCATGCTGCAGCTCAGTTTCAGGGTCTTGGCAATCTTCTTATTGCCTAGGCCGTCTTTATGTAGAGCAAGATCTCTTTTTTTAGATCCTCAGAGAGTTCTTTGCCATGAGGTGCCATGTTAAACTTCCAGTGACCAGTATGAGAGAGTGAGAGCAATAACACCAAATATAACACACCTGCTCCCCATTCACACCTGAGACCTTGTAACACTAATGAGTCACATTAACACAGGGGGGAGATAATGGCTAATTGGGCCCAATTTGGACATTTTCACTTAGGGGTGTACTCACTTTTGTTGCCAGTGGTTTAGACATTAATGGCTGTGTGTTGAGTTATTTTGAGGGGACAGCAAATTTACACTGTTGTACAAGCTGTACACTCACTACTTTACATTGTAGCAAAGTGTCATTTCTTCAGTGTTGTCACATGAAAAGATAGAAAAAAATATTTACAAAAATGTGAGGGGTGTACTCACTTATGTGAGATACTGTGTGTGTATATATATATATATATATATATATATATATATATATATATATATATATATATATATATATAAACAATCCAAAGGGTGAGGTGCACTTCAGTCACAGATGGTCGTGCTTAGCAATTAAGCCTTCCCACAGGCTTCAATATAGAAAAAATTCAAATGGGATTGCTGCACAATCTGGCATACATGACATAACACCATAAAATCAGGTATACATGACATAAACATTTTTGGGCTATTGTAGCTTGCGCCCTTCCTCAGAAAATCATGCCTGAGGATGGCATGATTTCTGAGGAAGGGCGCGAGCTACAATAGCCCGAAAACATTTATGTCATGTATACCTGATTTTATGGTGTTTTATTGATATCTTTTTGAATAAATACAGTTTGTGCAGCAATCCCATTTGAATTTTATACATATATATATATATATATATATATATATATAGTTACATACTGTCACCAGTATCACTATAGTAAAATTTTACTGTTGTGGCTATTATAAGACAAAGACTTATTTTAGGCAGCAGATAGAAAAAGCAGCTGGAGAAAGGTAAAGGAACCTACCTCATGGCCAGTGAATGGTGGTCTAACATCCCTCACCTCTGCAGCCAGCAGCTTTCAGCTGGGTTCAAGCCTCTCCCAGGAATACTGTTTCCTTGCTCCAGCTGAAATAACAGTCTCTAACTCCTTTACCTTTCTCCAGCTGCTTTTTCTATCTTCTGCCTAAAATAAGCAGTACGCCACCCAAACAAGACCCTCTCCAACATTTAAGGTAGGGACTGTCATCCAGAACGCTTGAACGTGGACTGGTACGGAACACAGAAGAACGTATCTCCCATTTCAGGCCACACTTTCAAACTAGCCATCATGTTTATGTACATATGTTGGCCTACTGGCCCATAGAGACTGCGTCCTGGTTCTCAAAGGCTCTGATGAAGAGGTTTTTCTCGAAACGCGTCAGCTGACTCTAAACACCTGCCTCAACATGGGCTTATGCTACTTTTAACCCATTTTTAATTTCCATGTTTTCTACATTTTGTTACCTGTTTGCATGATACGTAGTATTGGTATTATGTATTTGTTTTTATTTGCTTTTATTTTCATATGAATACATTTTATACTTTTTGATGTGAGTAATCGATCACACGCCCTTCATCCATCGCTCTCCATAAAAGCTGATTGGCTACTATGCACAGCTGCACCAGGTTTTGCAGTATCCAGTTTTAGTGAATCAACCCCAGTGTCTTTGATCAATAAACAGGGCAGTACAATGTCACCATAGCCAATTGCTGTGAAAAGAACCTATTCAAAGGCTGCACCATGCCAATTATTGTGTCTAAAGGACACAGTGACCACAGAGCATGCTGCTATGCACTCTAGAAGGACAAGTCTCTGATGCTGGAGGCCATATAGATACACCCTCCCTCATCAACTCTACTCCCGTCTAGCCATTTTTCTATCTGAGCCAGGTCCCCCAGACGACGTCATTATATAACAAAACGTGTGTCGGGAGGAGCTGACGTGCTGACGTCATCGCGTGTATCTGTCTAAGAGGACGGGCATTCGCACAGCCGGCCTGCTATTTTGCTGTTTTTAACATTATTTTCTGTAAGTTTCATTTTAAATTTCTATTAAACGGTACTTTATCGGAATTATGCTATGGTGAGTTCCTTTTCATTCTGGGTAACATTTGACGTCTATGCAGACGAAACGCGTCGGGTAGGACCCCACTGTCGCCATTTTTTGATATACAGCGCTGGTTTTAGCTATTTTCCATGTAAGTGTGTATTTTCACTTCAAATAAATTTTATTTATACGGAATCACACTATTTGGCCCTATTTCTCTTTTTCTACGTTCCAATACGGATCTGAGTATCACGATCTTAGCCCGGACCACCCTCCAGGAGCAAGGCCGTTTGGAAGCCATCTCATCATCCCTGCTCTCCAGCATCCACTCCAGCCCAGCACCACCTAAGCCTGTTTGACCCCCCTTGGCGTACGCCCGGTCGGGTCCACCGAGTCCGGTAAGCCTCCCTGTTATTATTGGTGGTGTGTGGGCTCTCCTTCATAGAGGATTTACATCACGGGCTCACTATCCGGTCCAGAGGACTACACATTGTTTATAGAGACATTATTGTCAGCATTTGAACTTTGATTCATGTGTGTTTCATTATACACATTTGTTTCCCCTTCCTTTCCCAATTGAGCGCTACACTGAAGTTGTTTTTTTGATGCTGTTTACATTTGTTGGTTGTGTCAGCTGCTATCTCTTTCCCCCCCCCCCCCCCACCCTTCAGGCAGCGCAGAATTATTGTGCATATCTTTTGTAACATTTGACCACTCCTTATGGGACCTGCCTGATCGGGGTATCTTGGCTGTCTGCTGGATATATCCTTTACATCATACCGACCATTTGGAGGTACTGTTTTCAAATCACCCCTGGATAAAGGCTGGGTAATTTACCGCAAGCTTGCCTTGTGGTAAGCATGCATTTTGTGTGGTGTTAGCACATTGTTTGTGGTGGAGGAATTTGTCACTAATTATTCATCTATTTATGCACACCTGTGTTCATGGACTTTGTTTTACAATAACGTTATTGTGGATGTGTATATCCTACCATCACACACGTTATACAATTTTGGACTTTATGTAAATTTTGGATATTATTTATTTATTGATTCAATTTTGTTATGCCTTTTGACATAACCACACATCATTAACTGGTTTATACTCAGTTTTCCACGTTTATATTTGTATTTTGTATATGTTTTATTGCTGCTACAATTTTTTCTTATCTTATTTAGTGTATATCTCACTTTTAGTGGCTGCTTACCTTTATTTTTATTTATTTTATCTTTTTCTTATAATTCATGTTTTGAAGTAGCGCAGTATTTTCCCTACTGTTTATTTTTCAATATGAGCCAGATGGGAAGTGGTTAATAAACAACAATATTTGTTTCAGTAAGTGGGTTTAACAGTGAACAACAAGTAACAGTGCAAGTATAGTTTGTTCAGTAATAACAGGGCATCGATTTTGTTGTACATATTGTATAAATGCTATACAATATATATATATATATATAATTTATATTTATATTTCTCCTTTCACATGATAATTTCTCATTCACTGTAGCAGCTGGTCTGATGGAGACAAAGTTGTTTTCAGAAGACATAATCAAAAATGTGTTACATTCTACCAGCAATGTCTTTATGTGCTGTATATTTTCTTTATTAGCAGTTTATTCTGAGAACTGATTACATGCTGTTTTATTATTTTGAACATCTGTCCATAATACACTTTGACGGGTTAATGACAGTATGTGGTTACATCAGGACTTTCTAACTCTTCTGGTAACTTAGATAAATGAAAATGAATTAAACTCAGTTGGAGTCAATGAAATTACTATGCAGTTAAAGCTATAGAGTGAGAGTCTAACTATATTGCTCAAAAGTGATTGCCCTATATATAAATAATGTAAGGGTAAATGTAACCTCTCCTCAAGAGAAAATCTTATAGAACTAATTTGATCTGTCTGTGTTAAGGGCCCCGTGTGTACATAAAACTGCATATACAGTTGTGTATATAGTGCTACAAAGTTTACAAAGGGGAGGGGGGTTCAATTTCTAGACAAGTACTTTTTACAATTCTATTAGCATAGATAAACAAGAAAAAGCAAAAAAAGATGCTTAAAATCGAATTCCAATCAACTCTGCATATGCATGTTTTGTTGAATATGAAATAAACACAGTAATGCAAGAAAGTGCATTTTTTATTTTTTACTAAAAGGGAATTTATTGTATTTTTACAGTTTTAAGATAAGCTTTTAGCATAAACTAATTTGAGTAAGTAAGGTGAAAATATGTTCACTTCAACCATATAATCATACGCATGCAAAAAAATCTTGTTTTTAATTTCTCTTACAAATGACTTGGTATTCAAAGTGAACATAGCTTTACCAAATTCACTATGCATTATAAATTGACAATGCATGATGTATATACATTAATCTTTAGCCAATAAACTTTATATTTTGATGATTCCGGTAGCATATATGAAAATTTGCTAAGAGAGTAATGCTGCGTACACACGAGCAGACTTTACGGCAGACTTTGCCCGGCGGACTTTTCGACGTACCTTACGAAGGACTTTCTGAATGAACGGACTTCCCAACACACAATCCACCAAAGTCTGACTAATTCATACGCGATGACGTACGACCGGACTAAAACAAGGAAGTTCATAGCCAGTAGCCAATAGCTGCCCTAGCGTGGCTTTTTGTCCGTCGAACCAGCATACAGACGAGCGGACTTTTCAACCAGACTCGATTTCAACGGATTGATTTAAAAAATGTTTCAAATCTAAGTCTGTCCAACTTTTAAGCAAACAAAGTCCGCTGGAGCCCACACACGATCGAATTGTCCGACGAAATCCAGTACGCCCGGACCAAGTCTGCCGTAAAGTCCGCTCGTGTGTACGCGGCATAAGACAAATTATTTGTACCAAGCCATTAATGCCTCTTTGCAGGAGGGTTCAACAAATATGTCCAAAAAAATCTATCTGCAAAGTGTTAACTTTAATGCAAACCCCATTGAAGTCAATGGAAGGAAAATCTTAAAGATCAGTTCTCTCAATTCAAAGCTGATAGGCAAGGGATTGTCAAACAAAGTGCATTTGGAGCTGGGCACTGCCAGGGTGACATGTACCAATGTAAACAAAAGAAAATCATAAAAATACTGTCCAGCAGAGAGTGGCTCTCTTATTAGAGCTTAAATTCGAAAGTAAATGTGACATTTACCAAAAATTCACTGCAGGTAAATTAATCATTGTAATTGTAAAGAGTTTACTACTTTCAGGAATTCAGTTTAATTTAGATTTTTCCAATTCTTATTTCTGGATACCATCAGCACAGAGAGGTCTTCCACAGTTCACAGTCTTGAGAATTTCATATGTGATGTGATTCAAGCAGCCATTTTAAGTGTCCCTAGTAAAATATCGGCCATGTAAAGGTCAGGAGCAGAAGCAATTATGAACTCATCCATTGACATTTGAAAGAACTTAAAGCAGAACTCCAGGAAAAAAATGTACACAGCACAAGTCAAGTAAATTACTTTTACTGATGATTATCCTAGGTCTGGATAATTGATGTTCACTGTACAAAAACTCAATATAATAGATAAAGCCCGATCTGTTATGCTGTGTTTAATGGCCATAATGTGGGAACTTATAACAACAAAACATCCAGGGAGATGTGTTATTCAACCCATGAATCCCATGACCCATGACTCTAATGCCCCGTACACACGGTCGGATTTTCCGATGGAAAATGTGTGATAGGACCTTGTTGTCGGAAATTCCGACCGTGTGTAGGCTCCATCACACATTTTCCATCGGATTTTCCGACACATAAAGTTTGAGAGCTTGCTATAAAATTTTCCGACAACAAAATCCGTTGTCGGAATTTCCAATCGTGTGTACACAAATCCGACGCACAAAGTGCCACGCATGCTCAGAATAAATTAAGAGATGAAAGCTATTGGCTACTGCCCCGTTTATAGTCCCGACGTACGTGTTTTATGTCACCGCGTTCAGAATGATTGGATTTTCTGACAACTTTGTGTGACGTGTGTATGCAAGACAAGTTTGAGCCAACATCCGTCAGAAAAAATCCTAGGATTTTGTTGTCGGAATGTCCGATCAATGTCTGACTGTGTACGGGGCATAAGCCCTAAACACATAAACTTAAATGTCAACCCCTACCTTGTAAAACAAACCATTCAGTTTAGAATAGATTTCTAAGGCAAAACATTTGTGTACATTACATTATAAACACTTTTTTTTTCTTTTTTTTGTAAGTGATCACATACTGCCTGTTTTCAGCTGCATAAGGAGCCAGGGGAGGAAAAACAGCACTACACTGATCTTCTCAGTGAATGGGTGTGCAGGTGGGGGGGGGGGCATATCAGCACCAGTTTGACCATTGGAAGAGAGCAGGCTGAGCACCCAAAACAGACAGAAAACTGACCACATGCCTATTATGGTTAGCTCTTAACAGGAAAGCAGAAGGACTGTCAGGAACACCAGGTGTTGTACACAAAGGAAGCAATGCAAAGAGAACAGAACCCTTTTTCATACAAGTACATGGTACAACAGGTACATATCATGAATATGAAATGTTGGGTTAACACATTCTTTAAAATTTTATTACTGAAAGTTGAAATTCTATTATATTTCTGTAAGTAAATTCATATACCAAATGTGCCTTTAACTACTAAAAGAGGGAGCACAGACTTAAGGGGTCAATCAAAATAAAACTACCCTCAAATGTACAAAATTTGTATTACTATACCAGTGAGGTGGGTGAGGGTATTGATTGACCCTCTAAATCTGTACTACCTCTGTTAGTAGTTAAAAGACATTTTTTGGTATTTGAATTTACTTACATAAATATAATAGAATTTGCTTACTGTTTTAATTTATTTTTATTAATTTAACAAAGAATTACAAAATACATTACATCATCTTAAAATGCATCCTGTATTACAAAAAAACATTCATATCTCAGACACAACAAAACATAAATAGAATACCTACATATAAATTTACTTACTTATTGAAATTTACGAAAATATATTAAAATTTTAATTTTCAGCAATGAAAGATACATTTTTGGCCTTAGAAGGTTGGGTTGAAAACGCACCACTCGTGAATGTTTTGTTGTAAAGAATCTTAACTTCCTTGATGCCAAATACAACAGACAGCACTCTTCTTCTAGCTCTGCGGCTGAGAGCTACGGCTCTCATACAGTGAAGGGACCCTGCTGTTCAAAGCAATTATGAAAGAATACAAGGCATTCTGTGAATAGATAATGCTAATAGGAAATGGAGGGTGAAAGCCTGTATGATAGCTAGAGCTTTCAACTGCGGGAACTGAAGAAGTGTGCTGTCTTTGGTATCTAAAACCAGAGCTGCTGTTAGAAATCATGGGGCCCCGTACAGCCTGTTTGACAGCCCCCCCAAAAAATATCAAAACAATATTTTCAATAAAAATACACTAAAATCATTAGCGTACACAAGCATAACAACTTACAAAATTCCTGCCAAATTAAACAGCTCAGCAAATCCGTGTTCAAAACAAAGGGGCTGGGTGGAAAATTATCAGCCAAAAAATGATTACATCCACTCAGATGCAGTCACTGTCTTGGTATTCAGACAGCCATGGATTTTCACAGACAACCATGTAGGGGGAAATTTCTACACTGACCGCCAATTTAGGGGGGCCCTAAACTGATAACCAATGTACAGTAAGTGGAGATTTCTACACCGACCACCAATGTAAGGGGGAATTTCTACACTGATCACCAATGTAAGGGGGAATTTACACTGACCACCAATTTAAGGAGGGGATTTCAACACTGACCACCAATATAAGAGGGGGACTCTACACTGATCCCCAATGTAACTGGGTCATTTACACTGACCTCAACACAACAGAAATATTTACACCAACCACCAATGTAATTGAGACATTTACACTGACCAGCGATGTAACATGTGTATTTATAATAACCCCCCATTATCTGCATTCCTATCTTCCTCTCAGTACACCTTTGCATCCCAAACCCTGTTGCTACCCTTTACACCCCAACCCCCCACTCTACTAACCTCTGCACTCCAAACCCCTTTCTGTTAAACTCTGCCCCCAAACTCCTCCTCTGCTAACCTCTGCCCCAAAACCCTTTCTCTACTAACCTCTGCTCCCCAAATTCCACATCTGCTAACCTCTACCCCCCAGACCTCAAATCCCATCTCTGCTAACCTCTGGACTCCACTCTCCCCTTCAACTCTGTACCTCAAATACCTCCTCTGCTCACCTCTGCACCCCAAACCCCCCTCTCTGTTTACATCTAGATGCCCCCTACATGTCAAATGGATCTGCCTTCTCAGAAGGGTATCTCTCCGCTGATCCCCAATGAGCAGGCAGATGATGTGCCCGCTCCACTGATGCAGAGTGGATATGGATCCAGCCCGCTGTTCTCTATGGGGTAGTTGGATGGAAATGGATTACCCATCCATTTCCATCTGACTGTCATCCGATCCAATCCGCCGGACATGGTCAGACAGTGGACAGGATCCATGTCTGCTCACATCCTCATGTCCATAGAGACCTATGGATGGTCCGATTGGGTCCACCTCACAAAACTGACAGGCGGACCTGATTTGTCTGTCTGCTGATCTCTTCTTTGTATCTTTGCATTCCAAGCATTCCAATTCTTTTACTCTACTCACCTCTGCAGCAGGGCTGAAACACTTTGCAAGTGCAGTATGTGGTGGCAGGGTCAATGGGAGTAGAAGTGGCTATTTACATCCTCGAGGTGGGTGGAATGTAGAGGCGGGGCATGATTTGCATATGAATCTCAGCAGGTTGCCTAATTTGCCCTTGCGATTTACATGTGAATAGCGGTCAATTTACATATGAATGCCAACCCTGGGAGTTAATTACAGGCCAACGCCCTGTGTAGTCTCTCCCTACAGCAGCTGAAAGCCAGTTGAAGGGGGAGAAACAGGCGTTTAGCTGCTGCAGAGAGCCACACAGTGTTTTGGTCCTGCACCGATCCCCCTCCCTGGCCTGGGCCCCCCTGTGTGGTGGACCCCCTACAGGAGGATCGGTGGTCCCCCCTATCGGCGGTCATGTCTAAAACTCCATATGTGAGCACTTAGATTTTGCTCGAACATCAACGTTACTACTCTAGGGGAGCTTTCTCTTTTCTTTTCTTGGTGCACAATTCCAAGTTTTGAGGCAGAGCTGACATACTAGTTGTAACATTTAAAGAGGAATCACTGGCAATGTACTGTATATGATCGGCTTGATTGGATTAGATAGTATACACTAATTTAAATAATGGCCAATAAAAAGCATTTGCAGTAAATCGTTTTGTGTTAAATAATGAATGTGATGTCTGTTCGATTGAGCGGTAATTACCACATTTTTTCACATAATTTATAGCATTGAGCTGGTTGCTAAGGAGAGGGCCACCGTGTCACAATGGATGACTCGTGTTTTTGCACTAGATTTCCTTTTTTTTCTCCCTAACAAACAGTAAATAGCTGGTTGTTAAGGAGCGGGTGGTTGCTACGTCCTTAACAACTGATGACTAGGGATGAGCCGAACACCCCCCTGTTCAGTTCGCACCAGAACTTGCGAACAGGCAAAAATTTCATTTGAACAAGCGAACACCGTTAAAGTCTATGGGACACGAACATGAATAATCAAAAGTGCTAATTTTAAAGGCTTATATGCAAGTTATTGTCATAAAAAGTGTCTGGGGACCTGGGTCCTGCCCCAGGGGACATGGATCAATGCAAAAAAAAGTTTTAAAACGGCCGTTTTTTCAGGAGCAGTGATTTTAATAATGCTTAAAGTGAAACAATAAAAGTGTAATATCCCTTTAAATTTCGTACCTGGGGGGTGTCTATAGTATGCCTGTTTCCCGTGTTTAGAACAGTCTGACAGCAAAATGACATTTCAAAGGAAAAAAAGTCATTTAAAACTACTCGCCGGTCCAACAATACACGCCGTGTCCTTAACAACCCATGACTCATAGTAACATAGTAGGTGAGGTTGAAAAAAGACACAAGCCCATCAAGTCCAGCCCATGTGTGTGATTATATGTCTGTATTACATTGTATATCCCTGTATGTTGCGGTTGTTCAGGTGCTTATCTAATAGTTTCTTGAAACCATCGATGCTCCCCGCTGAGACCACCGCCTGTGGAAAGAAATTCCACATGCTTGCCCCTCTCTACGTAGTTTAAGGTTAAACCTCTTTTCTTCTATTTTTAATGAGTGGCCACAAGTCTTGTTAAACTCCCTTTTGCGAAAAAGTTTTATCCCTATTGTGGGGTCACCAGTATTGTATTTGTGTATTGAAATCATATCCCCTCTCAATCGTCTCAGAGAGAATAAGTTCAGTGCTCGCAACCTTTCCTCATAACTAATATCCTCCAGACCCTTTATTAGCTTTGTTGCCCTTCTTTGTACTCGCTCCACTTCCAGTACATCCTTCCTGAGGACCGGTGCCCAGAACTGGACATTGCAGCCGATGACTCTAGGTGCGGCCGATGACTTTGTTCCTTTGAAATGTAATTTTGCTGTCAGACTGTTCTAAACACGGGAAACATGCGCCCCTTTACAGGCATACTATAGACACCCCCCAGGTATGAAATTTAAAGGGATATTACACTTTTATTGTTTCACTTTAAGCATTATTAAAATCACTGCTCCCGAAAAAAACGGCCGTTTTTAAAACTTTTTTGCATTGATCCATGTCCCCTGGTGCAGAACCCAGGTCCCCAAACACTTATGACAATACCACGAATATAAGCCTATAAAACTAGCACTTTTGATTTCTCCCATAGACTTTTAAAGGGTGTTCCGCGGCGTTCAAATTTGCCGCAAACACCCCAAATTGCTCGCTGTTCGGTGAACTTGCGAACAGCCGATGTTCGAGTCGAACAGGAGTTCGACTTGAACTGGAAGCTCATCCCTACTGATGACTCATCAGCTGTCAGCTGGATTCTTTGCTGACAGCTGAATATAAACCAAACAATGCTGGCATCAAAAAACTTTATTTTAAAAACTACATGGGGTCCACCCTCAATCCATTACGAGGCCCTTCAGGTATAGTATGGATTTTAATAGGAACCCCACACCAAAATAAAAAAAAAAGGGGCATGGGCCCCCTTAAATCCATACCAGACCCCTATTCGAGCATGCAGCCTGGCAGGCCATGAAAGAGGGGGTGAGCGCTCCCCCTCCTGAACCATACTAAGCCACACGCACTCAACATGGGGGGTGCTTTGGGGCAGGAGGGCTCTGCCCCCCAAAGCACCTTGTCCCTATTTTGATGGGAACAAGGGATTCTTCCCCACAGCCCTACTCATTCACCAAAAACATGTCAACAATAAATAAAAACACAGAGACAGTTTTTGACAATTCCTTTATTAAAAAAACAAAAACAATGTTCCGGGAAGTAAATCCAGCGTCAATCACGATGGACACAGCCAATGACAACCTGAAAAAAAAAGAGTCTGCACCCAACGAATGGCTCCCTCCATCTGCCAGCTCCACAGTCTAACAGTTCTTAAATAACTAGGGGGTAAAGCGGGGAATCCCATTGACAGTTGATGAGGAAATACAGGGCAATTTAGGTAACAGCGATCACAGGTCAATCGGCTTCAGTATAAATCACACAAATAGGAAACATAAGGGGAATACAAAGACACTGAATTTCTAAAGAGCCAACTTCCCTAAACTATGAGCCTTGCTAGAAGGCATAAATTGGGACAAAATCTTAGGAACAAAGAACACGGAGGAGAGATGGATTTGCTTTAAGAGCATATTAAATAAGGGCATTAGCCAATGCATCCCATTGGGTAATAAATTTAAAAGACCGAACAAAAGTCCTAGATGGCTTAACTCCAATGTAAAAATGCATATAACAGCAAAGGAGAAGGCCTTCAAAAAATACAAGGTTGAGGGATCATCATCAGCATTCAGACTTTATAAAGAATGAAACAAAAAATGTAAGGGTGCAAGAACGACGGCTAAGATAGAACATGAAAGACACATAGCTGAGGAGAGCAAAAAAAAATCCCAAGAAATTCTTTAAGTATGTAAACAGAAAAAAAGGGAGGACAGAACATATTGGCCCCATAAAGAATGAGAAAGGACATCTGGTTACAAAGGATTGGGAGATGGCGAAGATATTGAATTTATTCTTCTCCTCAGTCTTCACAAGGGAATTGGGGGGCTTCAGTAACCAAAACTGCAGTGTTTATCCTCATGACACATCACAGGAAGCACCTCCATGGTTAACAGAGGACAGAATTAAAATTATGCTTGGGAAACTTAACATTAATAAATCACGGGGACCAGATGGCTTGCACCCATGGGTACTTAGGGAACTCAAGTCAAGTAATTGCCAGACCATTGTTCCTAATTTTTACTGACAGTCTACTGACTGGAATGGTACCAGCTGATTGGAGAAAAGCCAATGTAGCACCAATCTTTAAAAAGGGCCCAAAATACATCCCTGGGAATTACAGACCAGTTAGCCTAACATCAATAGTATGTAAACTCTTAGAGGGGATGATAAGGGACTATATACAAGATTTTAGTAATGAGAAAGGTATCATTAGCAGTAATCAGCATGGATTCATGAAGAATCTTTCTTGCCAAACCAATCTATTAACCTTCTATGAGGAGGTGAGTTGCCATCTGGATAATGAAGGGCTGTAGACGTGGTGTATCTGGATTTTGCAAAAGCATTTGACACAATTCCCCATAAATGTTTACTGTACAAAATAAGGTCCATTGGCATGGACCATAGGGTGAGTACATGGATTGAAAACTGGCAGTGGGGTCCCCCAGGGGTCTGTACTGGGATTAATCCTATTTAATTTGTTCATAAACGACCTGGAGGATGGGGTAAACAGTTCAATCTCTGTATTTGCGGACAATACTAAGCTAAGCAGGGCAATAACGTCTCTGCAGAATGTGGAAACCTTGCAGAAAGATCTGAACAAATTAATGGGGTGGGCAACTACATGGCAAATGAGGTTCAATGTGGAAAAATGTAAAATAATGCATTAAGGTGGCAAAAATATGAATGTAATCTATACACTGGGTGAGAACCTCTGGGGGAATCTAGGATGGAAAAGGACCTGGGGGTCCTAGTAGATGATAGGCTCAGCAATGGCATGCAATGCCAAGCAGCTGTTATCAAAGCAAACATAATATTGCCATGCATTAAAATTGGGGATCAACTGCAGAGATAAAAAGATAATTCTCCCACTCTACAAGACTCTGGTCTGGCCGCACCTAGAGTATGCTGTCCAGTTCTGGGCACCGGTCCTCAGGAAGGATGTACTGGAAATGGAGCGAGTACAAAGAAGGGCAACAAAGCTAATAAAGGGTCTGGAGGATATTAGTTATGAGGAAAGGTTGCGAGCACTGAACTTATTCTCTCTGAGACGATTGAGAGGGGATATGATTTCAATACACAAATACAATACTGGTGACCCCACAATAGGGATAAAACTTTTTCGCAAAAGGGAGTTTAACAAGACTTGTAGCCCCTCATTAAAATTAGAAGAAAAGAGGTTTAACCTTAAACTACGTAGAGAGCGGCAAGGATGTGAAATTTCCTTCCACAGGCGGTGGTCTCAGCGGGGAGCATCGATGGTTTCAAGAAACTATTAGATAAGCACCTGAACAACCGCAACATACAGGGATATACAATGTAATACAGACATATAATCACACACATGGGTTGGACTTGATGGACTACTATGTAACTATGAGTCATGGGTTGTTAAGGACATGGCGGCTGCCCATTCTTCAACAACCAGCTATTCACTGTTTGTTAAGGAGAAAAAAAAACACAAGATGCACCGCAAAACGCTGTGAGGTGAGATGTGATGTGAACCTAGCTTTAATGACAGTGATCCAGACCTGGATAAATCATCATTAGAGGTAACTTATTTGACTTGTGTATTTTTTGCATATTAGGGGCAGCTTGACTTTTTTTGAAGCAGGGTGCATGGAATTAAAGGATTTGTGAAGTCAGTCTCCAGCGATGTCCACAAGTCCCTTAGCCATCCGGGACTCTCCTCCTGATTAGTTGAGACACAGAAGCGGTGCAATTGGCTCCCACTGCTGTCAATCAAAGTTAGTTAGCCAATTAGGAGAGAGAGGAGACTGGGCCAAATGGAGGCTCTGTGTCTGAATGGCTCTGTGTCTGTGATTAGGCTCAGGTGTCCCCATAAGCAAGCTGCTTGCTGTGGGGGCACATGACAGAAGAGAGGGGCCAGGAGAGGTGAAGAGGGACCAGTGAAGAGGAGGACCTGGGCTGCCCTGTGCAAAACCACTGCACAGGGCAGAAAAAGTATAATATGTTGGTTATTTTTAGAGAAACAAAAAACTGAACTTTACAATCACTTTAAGAGTCCCTAACCTTTAAAATGTAATAATATTTCTGCAGGTGTAAGGGCCAAATGGGAAATGTATGTTTCAGTCAGTATAATTTTGTGACATCACTGTGAAAAGTATCTGACTTTGACACACTTTCCAAATTTTACCGTATACTGTGTAATGTTGTCATGTTTACAGTTTATGCACAGATATCTTCTTATCTTAATGGTATAACCTCTATCAGTTCAACCATATTTGATGAGATAAGTATAAGGTAGGTCTCAATGTTTCACACTTAAATGAATAGATGGGTGGGTACCATCATCCTAACACTTGAAATTCAAAAGCAGACTTGGGAGCACCCCCCGTGTGCACTCGGTACCCAAGGATCACAATAATAAAGGAACATTTTTGTTCACATTCAGCATTTTGTTTGGACAGTTATAAGCACTGTTCTAATATATAATGTTTTAAATAATGTCAGTTGGAGTTTTGCTTTTCATTCACTTTAATGCCATGTACACATGGTCAGATTTTCCGACAACAAATGTTTCGACCGTGTGTAGGCTCCATCGGAAATTTTCCGTCGGAATTTCCGACAAACAAAATTTGAGATCTGGATCTCAAATTTTCCGACAACAAAATCTGTTCTCGTAAATTCCGATCGTGTGTACACAATTCCGATGCACACAGTTCCACGCATGCTCTGAATCAAATACGAGACAGAAGCGCTCGGTCTGGTAAAACTAGCGTTCGTAATGGAGATAGCACATTTGTCACGCTGCAAATTTTTAAAATCTTTTAATGCAGCGTATTCTCTTCTTCTTTATAATGCTAGAATAATGAAGTTGTTTTGCTGCTCATATTCAATCAGAGCTCTGACAGCCCGATTTCTTTATTATTTCTCGTGGCCTCATGAATATTTTTTTTTGTCAGATCTTCATAGTAATGTTTAGAATTTTTGGTTACAGTGTTTTTTTTTATCCAGATCTCCTTTTTTTTATTTTTTTATTTTTTTTATAGTGATCTCCATATTTTTTTTCTTTCATTTTGTGTCAAGTTACCACAACACCATTATTATCTTGTATTTTTAACCTCAAAGAGGTTAGTGTTGGTGTCCCTTGTTAATTTAACATTGTATTTTTGAAATGTACCTGCCTATTCACAAAAAAACTGTCCTTTTTGAAGTTAAACACATAGGCAAGTATTTGTGAAAAATAAATAGCCATTTATTATGGGGAATAACAAAATAAAGAGGAAGGCAATTCTGGAGAAACTGGTGACATTTGCAAAGCCTTTGGACCCCAGGGCACACATCAATTATTTTACAGTCAAAATTGTTGGCCTGAGGAGTCCTTATAATAGTGAGCACAATCCGGTCCAGGACTACAAGAGATCAGGAATAGCAGCAGATGACATATCTGTTCCCAGGCTGCATCTTTTGTCATACCAGCCTGAACCCAGGCCATCACTCTCTTGTCTTCCTTACACGCTTGCTTCCAGGCTGTGGCTCTGGTGTTGTACTGTAGTTGTGACAGGAGGTGGAGGAGGAGGACCATGGTTGAACTCACAAATGTGGCTTTGGCTTGTGAGTCCACCCCTCAACCTTATTTAGGGCTTGTAAGATCACTTTCTCACAGAAGAGGCGTTGGCCCTCCTCCATTTCCTGCATTTTGCAGGCTGCCATGTAGGCATAGTCATCTCGATTATTCAGGGGGGTGCTAAGGGCCGCAGTAGCCTTCTGAAATAGCCCAAGTGCAGCTTCCTCCAGGTTACACCTCTTCCTGGGCCTTTTTTTTGGAAGGCGGAGGGGAGGGACCTGGGATTCAGGCAGGCTACTGGGCCCAGCCACCTACTGGCTGCCACTTACCCCCACCACCTCCTGGCTGCCACTTACCCCCACCACCTCCTGGCTGCCACTTTCCACTGCCTCCTCCTGGCTGAGACTTTCCTGTGTATGAAAAAGGGACATAGTTTTAGTTTTTGATTCATCAATCACACACAATTTTCAGCTCATGACTGTTGCAAATTGAATGTTAATAAATAGAAAAGACTGTCATTCTGACCCCAGCATTTTTCATTTTTGTCCCAATCATTTGTGGCTACTATCTATTGATATGTGAAACACTTTGTAAAATCAGAAGTTACTGATTAATAATAACATCTAGTTAACATCATTAATTAATAGAAATATGTTGAACAATGCTATACCTGGCTCAACCTGGGCTCCTCCACTTCTTCCTGGTTGGAAGGCCCAGGTTGGACGTCGGAAGGTGGAAGGAAGGAGGTAGAAGGAAGCACTGAAGGAAGATTGGAGAGTGCTGGCCTGGGTTCTGTCTGGCCTGCCAGAAAATGCAGTCTGTCATAGTACCACAGCCTGGGTACATAAATGACATCTGCTGCAGCTCCTGATCTCTGGGAATCCTGGACCTTCTTGCGCTCCCTATTATAAGTGCTCCACATGCCACCAATTAGGGCCTTCAAATAGGGGATGTCTACAGTGGGGATCACTGGCTTCACAAATTTCAGCAATTGATCCAGCACTGCCTTTCTCTTTGGTTTATTGTTATAATAGGGGTGGTTTACCTGCCACAGACAGGGCAGCTCCCTGTACATAGCAATGAATATGGGGATAAAGTCCTCATCATAGAATAGATCCATTTTCTCTGCAAGACACAACACAAGACAAACCCTAATGTCAGGCTAAACTCTCCTAATCTTGTCCCAATATAGGCCTCAATCTAGAAGCAGTATAGGCCACTGATGAAGTTAAAATTGTACCTTCGTTCTAACGATCGGAGCTTCCACTACTCCTTCCTCCGCTCACAGACCATACGTACAACACATGAGTGTTATGCTTTATATACTGCGCATGCGTGAAACTCCGCCCGTCCCTGGCCTTTCATCTAGTATATTCCCCACCCCTTGTCTTTCGGCGCAGTGGGAGAGCACATGGCGGAGAGACAACAGGTGCATGAAGACGGCAGCAGCAACGAAAATAGCCCAGAGCCACAAACGTCCTTATCCCAGAGGATATTTAAGGCCTCAAATATGGCCTTTATAGAGATGGTGGAGACGGTGGACATCTTCAAGAGGGCTGACTATGACGGGAAGCATGGACTGTATCCAAACCCAAATGTGAGAAAGGCCAAGATCATGACTAAAGTTGTCAAAAGTCTGCCGAAGAATTTTGGGGTACGGCAATCCAAGGATCAAGTGAGGAAACGATGGTCAGACCTCAAATTGAGGGAGCAGGATCAGTACAGAAGAATCAAGAGAGTGCTGCAAAAAGTAAGTATTTTGTCGTTTGTTCCTATTCTTCTTATTACGTTTGTGCTGCTCCATGTGCTTTTCTTTACTGTTGTATAGTTTAACCACTTGAGCCCCGGACCATTATGCTGCCTAAGGACCAGAGGTCTTTTTCCAATTTGGCACTGCGTCGCTTTAACTGCTAATTGCGCGGTCATGCAATGCTGTACCCAAACAAAATTTGCGTCCTTTTCTTCCCACAAATAGAGCTTTCTTTTGATGGTATTTGATCACCTCTGCGGTTTTTATTTTTTGCGCTATAAACGGAAAAAGACCAAAAATTTTTGTTATAAAAAAAATCCAATAAACTAAATTTTAGTCATACATTTAGGCCAAAATGTATTCGGCCACATGTCTTTGGTAAAAAAAATGTCAATAAGCGTATATTTATTGGTTTGCGCAAAAGTTATAGCGTCTACAAACTAGGGTACATTTTCTGGAATTTACACAGCTTTTAGTTTATGACTGCCTATGTCATTTCTTGAGGTGCTAAAATGGCAGGGCAGTACAAAACCCCCCCAAATGACCCCATTTTGGAAAGTAGACACCCCAAGGAAATTGCTGAGAGGCATGTTGAACCCATTGAATATTTATTTTTTTTGTCCCAAGTGATTGAAAAATGATAAAAAAAAAAAAAAAATATTTACAAAAAGTCGTCACTAAATGATATATTGCTCACACAGGCCATGGGCCTATGTGAAATTGCACCCCAAAATACATTCTGCTGCTTCTCCTGAGTATGGGGATACCACATGTGTGGGACTTTTTGGGAGCCTAGCCGCGTACGGGGCCCCGAAAACCAATCACCGCCTTCAGGATTTCTAAGGGTGTAAATTTTTGCTTTCACTCTTCACTGCCTATCACAGTTTCGGAGGCCATGGAATGCCAAGATGGCACAAAACCCCCCAAAATGACCCCATTTTGGAAAGTAGACACCCCAAGCTATTTGCTGAGAGGCATATTGAGTCCATGGAATATTTTATATTTTGACACAAGTTGCGGGAAAGTGACACTTTTTTTTTTTTTTTTCATAAAGTTGTCACTAAATGATATATTGCTCACACAGGCCATGGGCATATGTGGAATTGCACCCCAAAATACATTTAGCTGCTTCTCCTGAGTATGGGGATACCACATGTGTGGGACTTTTTGGGAGCCTAGCCGCGTACTGGACCCCGAAAACCAATCACTGCCTTCAGGATTTCTAAGGGTGAAAATTTTTGATTTCACTCTTTACTGCCTATCACAGTTTCGGAGGCCATGGAATGCCCAGGTGGCACAAAACCCCCCCAAATGACCCCATTTTGGAAAGTAGACACCCCAAGCTATTTGCTGAAAGGCATGGTGAGTATTTTGCAGCTCTCATTTGTTTTTGAAAATGAAAAAAGACAAGAAAAAACATTTTTTTTTTCTTTTTTCAATTTTCAAAACTTTGTGACAAAAAGTGAGGTCTGCAAAATACTCACTATACCTCTCAGCAAATAGCTTGGGGTGTCTACTTTCCAAAATGGGGTCATTTGGGGGGGTTTGTGCCACCTGGGCATTCCATGGCCTCCGAAACTGTGATAGGCAGTGAAGAGTGAAATCAAAAATTCACGCCCTTAGAAAGCCTGAAGGCAGTGCTTGGTTTTCGGGGTCCCGTACGCGGCTAGGCTCCCAAAAAGTCTCACACATGTGGTATCCCCGTACTCAGGAGAAGCAGCAGAATGTATTTTGGGGTGTAATTTCACATATTTCCATGGCATGTTTGAGCAATATATCATTTAGTGACAACTTTGTGCAAAAAAAAAAAAAAAAAAAAAAAAATTTGTCTCTTTCCCGCAACTTGTGTCGCAATATAAAATATTCCATGGACTCGACATGCCTCTCAGCAAATAGCTTGGGGTGTCTACTTTCCAAAATGGGGTCATTTGGGGGGGTTTTGAACTGTCCTGGCATTTTATGCACAACATTTAGAAGCTTATGTCACACATCACCCACTCTTCTAACCACTTGAAGACAAAGCCCTTTCTGACACTTATTGTTTACATGAAAAAGTTTTTTTTTTTTGCAAAAAAATTACTTTGAACCCCCAAACATTATATATTTTTTTAAAGCAAATGCCCTACAGATTAAAATGGTGGGTGTTTCATTTTTTTTTTTTACACAGTAATTGCGCAGCGATTTTTCAAACGCATTTTTTGGGGAAAAAACACACTTTTTTAAATTTTAATGCACTAAAACACACTATATTGCCCAAATGTTTGATGAAATAAAAAAGATGATCTTAGGCCGAGTACATGGATACCAAACATGACATGCTTTAAAATTGCGCACAAACGTGCAGTGGCAACAAAATAAATACATGTTTAAAAGCCTTCAAAAGCCTTTACAGGTTACCACTTTAGATTTACAGAGGAGGTCTACTGGAAAAATTACTGCACTCGATCTGGCCTTCGCGGTGATACCTCACATGCATGGTGCAATTGCTGTTTACGTTTGACGACAGACCGCCGCTTGCGTTCGCCTTAGCGCGAGAGCAGGGGGCGACAGGGGTGTTTTTTTTTTTTTTTTCTTTATTATTTTTTTGCTTTTTTAATCTTACTTTTAAACTGTTCCTTTCATATTTTTTTTTTTTATCATTTTTATTGTTATCTCGGGGAATGTAAATATCCCCTATGATAGCAATAGGTAGTGACAGGTACTCTTTTTTGAAAAAATTGTGGTCTATTAGACCCTAGATCTCTCCTCTGCCCTCAAAGCATCTGACCACACCAAGATCGGTGTGATAAAATGCTTCCCCAATTTCCCAATGGCGCTATTTACATCCGGCGAAATCTAAGTCATGAAATACTCGTAGCTTCCGGTTTCTTAGGCCATAGAGATGTTTGGAGCCACTCTGGTCTCTGATCAGCTCTATGGTCAGCTGGCTGAATCACCGGCTGCATTCTCAGGTTCCCTGTTGAGACAGGAGAGCCAGAGAAAAACACGGAAGACGGTGGGGGGGGGGCATTCCCTCCCACGGCTTGTAAAAGCAGTCTAGAGGCTAATTAGCCGCTAGGATTGCTTTTACATGAAAGCCGACCGCTGGCTGAAAAGAATGATACCAAGATGATACCTAAACCTGCAGGCATCATTCTGGTATAACCACTCAAAGTCGTGAATGGCGTACCTGAAGACAAAAAAATGGTTAACAATGGTTAACAATAAAGCACAGTAAAGTGTAAATAATTACACACCTGAAAAACAAACATGATAAAACATAATAACAATAACAATAACAATAAAACATTGCAGAATAGAATACAGTAAAAAAGAGCAGAACAATAGAGAGAGAGAATAGAGAGAGAGAGAACAATAAAACAACAACTATTTTTTTTTATTTCATATTTTTTTTTTTTTTTTACACTTTTTTTGTAACTAACTTTTATAACGGTAACCGGTTCCAGGTTCGGGTCTCTCAAAATGCGCTGGCATCTTGGGAGACCCTGTGAAATGGCGCCTAGTCTGTGCAATGCTGTACCCTACGCTAATACTCAACTAGTGAATGGTAGCGTTCAAAACATTCACCAATGCAAAGACCAGGATTGTCAGGACAGGAGGGACAATAATAGTGGGCGTCACGCCTATATCCGCGCTTGCTGCAGACACGACATCTTTTTGGGGGGGTTCGTTGGGTAGGGGTACTCGGGAGGACATAAAAATGCCTCTCATGCAGCCGACTGCATTTGGTTGGGGATGTGAATGGGGGAAGTACGGGCGCTGCAGAAGCGGTGGGTTCCCAATTAGGATTGGCAAATGCAGCAGGAAGGGCACTATGGGCATGACGGGCCTGTGTTTGTCTTTTTGGTGGCAGCGGGACACTACTTGTGCTTGCCACCTCACCAGCTTCAACTGCACTTATGGGACTCGCCACGTCACCACGTGTTACTGCAGTGCTGGTTTGACTACGACCGGGGTGTACTAGGCCGCTGGCACTTGCCAGTTCACCAAAACGCTACCAAAAAACTGTTAGTGATCGCAGGGATCAGGCCTGACTCTGCGAACGCTGCAGTTATGCGTTTAGTGTTTTGTAAGTGACAGTGATCGATCGATACTGCACTTGGGTGGGCTGGGCTGGGCCGGGCGGAGGGGCAAAACGCAGGTGCTAGCAGGTATCTGGGCTGATCCCGGTAACACTGCGTTTTTGGGAACCCTAATCTGCTGGTGCCGCTAGTATAGATCTGATCGGATCAGATATTGATGCGATCAGATACTATACCACTAAGGGAGGTGTACGGTGTGTGCGTGGGTGTTAGCGGTACTGGCGCTAATCTGACGCTGCCTGGGGCTGGTGCTTGCCAGTTCACCAAAATACTACCAAAAAAACTGTTAGCGATCGCAGGGATCAGACCTGACTCTGCGAACGCTGCAGTTATGCGTTTAGTGTTTTGTAAGTGTCAGTGATCGATCGATACTGCACTTGGGTGGGCTGGGCTGGGCCGGGCGGAGGGGCAAAACGCAGGTGCTAGCAGGTATCTGGGCTGATTCCGCTAACACTGCGTTTTTGGGAACCCTAAACTGCTGGGGACGCTAGTATAGATCTGATCGGATCAGATATTGATCCGTTCAGATACTATACCACTAAGGGAGGCGTATGCTGCGTGCGTGGGTGTTAGCGGTACTGGCACCAACCTGACGCTGCCTGGGGCTGGTGCTTGCCAGTTCACCAAAATGCTACCAAAAAAACTGTTAGCGATCGCAGGGATCAGGCCTGACTCTGCGAACGCTGCAGTTATGCGTTTAGTGTTTTGTAAGTGACAGTGATCGATCGATACTGCACTTGGGTGGGCTGGGCCGGGCGGAGGGGCAAAACGCAGGTGCTAGCGGGTATCTGGGCTGATCCCGCTAACACTGCGTTTTTGGGAACCCTAAACTGCTGGGGACGCTAGTATAGATCTGATCGGATCAGATATTGATCCGATCAGATACTATACCACTAAGGGAGGCGCATGCTGCATGCGTGGGTGTTAGCGGTACTGGCGCTAATCTGACGCTGCCTGGGGCGACGCATATCACCGCCGGGCGATCGGGGGGCTAAACCTTTATTCGGTAATAAACGGCGGGTGCCCTGACACTATAAAAAATAAACAAACTAACCAGCGTCAACCGTAACGGTTATACGGTGATCAGTGGTGAAAGGGTTAACTAGGGGGCAATCAAGGGGTTAAAACATTTATTAGGTAGTATATGGGGGTCCCTGTCGCTATAAAACGCTGACGGCGAACCTAAATATTTACCTCACTAACTAGCGTCACCAGCGACACTAATACAGCGATCAGAAAAATGATCGCTTAGCGACACTGGTGACAGGGGGTGATCAAGGGGTTAAAACTTTATTAGGGGGGGTTAGGGGGGTACCCTAGACCTAAAGGGGGGTAATACTAACTGCCCTAACACACTTACTGTCACAAACTGACACTATGCAGTAATCAGAAAAAAAAAAAAAAAACTGCTGGTGTCAGTTTGTGACAGGGGGGGGGGTGATTGGGGGGGGATCGGGGGGCAATCGGGGGGGGGATCGGGGTGTTTTGTGTGCCTGGCATGTTCTACTGTGTGTGTGTGTGTTTGTGCACTCACATTGATGTCTTCTCTCCTCGGGCCGGAACGGAAATTACCGAGCCGAGGAGAGATGACATCATTTCCTTTGCTGCTGTTTAGCATACAGCAGCATAGGAAGATTCTCATTGGCCAGCGGCGATCGCGAGGGGGGGGCCACGAACGGATGGTCTCCCCCTCATCACCGATCGCCGCTGGACAAACGACGACCGCCTCGGGCACCGGGGGGGGGTCCGATCGGACCCCCCACCCGCGGAAGGCAAATCACGTACCCTGTACGTGATTTTGCCTGTCCGTGCCACTTTGCCGACGTACATCGGCGTGAGGCGGTCGTCAAGTGGTTAAAATGGCACGTTTCAGGTTCGTGGGCACAGTAATCATTTGTTGTAAACATTGTTCATTCGCCCACTAATACGATGTTTTTTGCAGATGCAGGTTAACTACATTTGGTTATGCCTATTTGTCTTAAAAGAAGTTTAGTACATTGTTGTCTAGATGGGTTTGTAACTAGAATGAAATGCAAACTTGATTCAGTGTAAGGAGAGGACACTCCAGTTGTTTACACTTCTGGATGCAGGAGCACTATTGTGGGACACCAGAACAATCTTTTTAGGGTGTCCCACACAGGTGCTCCACTGGATACTAGGGGTCTCTACATGTGTGATACCTTAACAAAAAAGGTAAGTATTCCAGCTTTGTAAGGGGAAAAAAATCATGTCTTCAGCTTTGAACTCTGCCAAAACAGATAATTGTACGACACTTCCAAGCAATGTTTCATATTCCTATTTCTTGCCTCAAATATCTGTGTGCTAAGTATACCTTTATTTTATTCGCATAGGGGAGAAAAGACTTGGGACGTCTGTGGTCACCAGGGACCCACAACCTCCTAAAGAAGGGAAAATCCAAAAACAACAACCAGAGGATGTGGAGGAAGGGAAGGTTTATAAAGTGGCAAAATAATGACCACAACAGGCGAGTGTCTGAGACCACAGCTTCAGGTAATAGATGGATGCCTGCATATTTATAATACATGGTGTTTTTTTTTTTCTTTAGGTGATGTGGATGTTGTGGAAGAAGAAACACATTTCACAAGTGCAAGTGCACAAGTCCTCATCGGGGAGATCATGGTGTGCAATCAGGATTTACAGAAGATCAAGGAAGACATCAATGATGTTGAAAAAGACTCAAAAACCTCATTGATGTTTTAGGCAGAATTGAAAACACACCAACATTTATAAAATTCTTTCTATTTTTCTAACTTTTCTCCAAAATTTTGAAAGCCAAATTTTGAAGATGCACACAGTGTGTCAATATGTGCTATCTGCCATCACGGGATATCAAGGTGCGTGTTTTGGGGGTGCAACCCCTTCCTCGCAACTAAAGTAGATGAGAGGAAGTGGTTGCACCCCCGAAACACGTCCATTGATCCCCCATGATGGGAGCCAACACATATTGACATTAGACATGGGATCAGGAGGGAAATCCCCATTTTGACTCTCAATTTGGGTGCATCTTCAAAATTTGGCTTTCACAGGGGTGACATCACCCCATCTGATGAAGGCAATATCAACACCGTTTGGACATACTAATGTCTGATATTGCCTTCACTTTGTCAAAGTGGAACTTTGTAAGTTCCTGAGTTGTGTATTGTTTTATGGTTTTAAACATGCTTGTTTTAACACAAAAAAGGCTATTTGTACTGTCCAAAAAAAAATGTTATTACGAAAATATGTTGGTTTGTTCAAAAACCCTTTTCTAACGCACATGTGAATGTGCACAGAGTAAAAAGTTTTCTAATCAACAATGTGTGGCTTCTTCTTTCACGGCTCAATATAATTTTTTTGGGACTAAGTTGGTGTTTACACTGAAATGTAAACTTTCAGTGCAGTTTCAAGTGCAGTTTCATGTGCACTTTTGCAGTGCACTTGGAGTGGAAAGTGGATTTTCCTTTAGTAAATAACTCCCACGGTGCTTTATAATTTCGGCCTTACTTCTGGTTCCCTACTGCACATGCGCGAAGCACGCTGTGATGTCTAACTGGCCTGGTGGAGGGGGAAGGAGGAGGACCCGTCTCCCAAAAGTGGGGCCCATCCCTTGTCCCAGAATTGGGGAAGGGTACCTGTCAAAAAATGGGTTCCCATTCCCCCCTCCCCCCTGAAAGGTGCCAAATATGACACCGGAGGGGGGGAAGCATATAAGGGCAAGTTCTACTTTTGGGTTCACCATCTGCCCGTGTTTTTCGAAAACTTTTAAACATCTGGGCTGTAATTACACTTGCTACATCTAGGAGATTGATCATGTAAGTATACTAAGATCACCACACTTAAAGAAAAACTAAAATAATAAATTTTATGCAGGCAAGGGGAGAATACCCCCCTGTTTGTTTCGCAGAAGAACTCCCGAACAGGGAAAATGTTCTAAACCGAATGGAAAACCCCACTGAAGTCTATGGGAACCAAACAGGAAAAATCAAAAGTGCCCATTTTGAAGGCTTATATGCAAGTAACTGGCCATAAACGGGGTATGTGGGTCTGGGTACTGCCTTGGGGGACATGTATCAATGCAAAATGTTTTTTGAAAAACAATCCTTTTTTAAGGAGCAGTTATTTTAATTATGCCTAAAGTGCAACAATAAAAATGAAAAAAACTAATTTAAATATAGTGCCTGGGGGGGTCCCCTTAATGTGCCTGTAAAGTGGCACATCTGTAGCATGTATGGAAACATGCTGCAGCAAAAATGACATTGCTAAAGAAAAAAAATCCCATTTAAAACGACTCACGGTTACAATTGCCGACACCTGGCTATTAAAAAAATAAAGAAAAAAATGGCGTGGGCCTTCGGGTCTGGTATGGATTTGAAGGGGAACCCCATGGCAAAATTTTAAAAAATGGCATGGGACCTCCCAAAATCCATACCAGACCCTTACCCGTGTATGCAGCCTGGCAGGTCAGTAAAGAAGATGACGATGAACCCCCTCCTGAACCATACCAAGCCACATGCCCTCAACATGGGGGGGTGGGTGCTCCCCCACCCCAAAGTACCTTGTCCCCATGTTGAAAAAAGGGCCTCATTCACACAATCTTTACCAGTGGTTGTGGAGGTCTGCGGGAGGAGGGGCTTATCGGAATCTTGAAGCCCCCCTTTAACAAGAGGGCCTCCAGATCCTGCCCCCCATGTGAATGAATTTCAGGTACATAGTACCCCTACCCATTTACCAAAAAGGTGTCAAAAATTAACAAAAACAAGAGACAAGTTTTTGACAATTCCTTTATTAAAAAATAAAAAATGGTGTCCCCCAATGTAAATCCATCATCAATCATGCTGACCCGAAAAATAAAAATTGAAAAACACTTTGCCTCCTGGGACGGCCTCCCGTCAAATGCCTCCTCTGCACTTTGACATTTCTTAGATAGGTAAGGGGTGGGGCCACCTGGCTACGTCACCTGGTGGCATGGCCCCCTTCTGACATCACAAACTGGTGCATGCTGGGCCTGTGATGTCACAATGGGGCGGGACCACCAGGTGACATTGCCTGGTGTCCCGCCCCTTACCTATATAAGAAATGTCAAAGCCAGAGGAGGCATTCATTGGGAGACCGTCCCAGAAGGCAGAGCATTTTTTTGGGGGGGTCAGCGGGTAGTGTGATTGACAATGGATTTACATTAAGGGACACTGTTTTTTTATTTTTAAATAAAGGATTTGTCTAAAACTTGTCTTTTGTTTTTATCACTTTTTGTACACTTTTTTATGAATGGGTAGGGGTACTATGTACCCGATACTCATTCACATGGAGGGCTAGGATCTGGCGGCCCCCTTGTCTAAGGGGGCTTCCAGATTCCAATAAGCCTCCTGCCCACAGACCCCCACAACCACTGACCATGTTGAGGGCATGTGGCCTGGTATAGTTGAGGAGGAGGGGCGCACGCTCATCCCCCTCCTTTCCTGATCTGCTGGGCTGCTTTCCCCAATCAGGGCACAGAATGCACTGTGCAGTGCTCAGTGCATTGCAAGGTGTTCGTCGGGACAAACACCCTGAAAATTCTGGTGTTTAACAAATGGCCAAACAGGCAAACTCATGCTCAGGCCGAACCATTATCCATCCCTAATCTTATGTTTTTAGGTTTAACAAATTCAAGCAGAGTTCCAGTCTGTAAAAAAAAAAATTAAAGTCAGCAGCCACAAATACTGTAGCTTCTAACTTTTAATATAAGGACACTTACCTGTCCAGGGATGCTGCAATGTCAGCACCCCTAGCCGATTAGTCAATCGGCTCAGGTGCAGGCATCAGCATCTGTAGTAAGGGAAACAGCAAGTTGC
The DNA here is from genome assembly GCA_037952925.1 of Lithobates clamitans. Lineage (NCBI taxonomy): Eukaryota > Metazoa > Chordata > Amphibia > Anura > Ranidae > Lithobates > Lithobates clamitans. Next base: position 1,730,127 of record JBBGZY010000143.1, read on the forward strand.
ACTGCGCTTTCTAAATGGTCCAGCCATCTTCTGGGACCGCTGTGTGTCCCAGAAGGCAGCGGGGGAAGGGGGAGGGCAGAGAAATGATGAAGATCACTGTGCGGCAATCTGACCAGAAAGTGGGAGTCAGTATCTGTCAAAACCAAGTACCAGCTCCCCCCTCCCCCAAAAAGTGCCAAATGTGGCAGTGGACGGAGGAGCGAGTGAACAAGTGGAACTTCCCCTTTTGAGTGGAGCCCTGCTTTAACCTGATGTTTTACCACTAATGAATAAAAGAAATCTTTAGCTGTTCTATGTTTCTAGATGCTATTTCCTTTCTGTCCCTGACTGAAGTTTCACAGGGAGCTATGTAAAGAGGCTTGTGACATAAAAAGCACACAGGAGCCTTAACCAAATTCTGGAAATAACTGTTATTGATTTGTCAGTTAGACAGGGTATCTTCTCAACTTGCTAAAGCAGTTAAAACTAAAATAGGGAAAACCAAAATTGGTTACTCTTCCAAAGAGCTGAAAATGGAATACCAGCCACGGTATACAAATTTAGAATTTTTTTTTATTAAACACCAAAAACTAAATTTCATAAATGATGTAGAGCTAATTAGCTCTTACCCTCTAAGCACCCACATTAAAAATGAATTGACAACGTTGTCACTTACATACAGCACATCGGGGCCCCACGCTCACATACATCCACTATGCAGGAAAATGCCACACAGCAAACCTCTCAAAAGATTATCATGTTAGGGTGTGTGATGGCTGAGAATGACAGTGTACATGCCTCTATGAAGCTTGTGCACACCACACACAGTGATGAATCAAATCTTAGAACATCTGAGGTTCTCAGTGACTACACACCCAGTTTTCAGATTGCGGACATGCAATCTGGGCTTAGGTGAGATTCAAGAGTCACCATCTTTCCATAGAAATGAATTGACTAGGGGAATGATATATCCGGAATATTGTAGCACCTTGAGATATACTGTATGTATAATCAACTCCCATAGAATACACATACAACCACAGTCTATGTTCAACTAACTGAGTGAGAGTTCATCTGGCGGCATAAGTAGAGGCGGCTGCATGCTGTGGCAATCCACATTCAGGATGCTTCCGCTCTAGCTCACAACATGCTTTGGGACCAGCAGATAGAAGCAGCTCTACACAGTAGCCAGCAATATAGGGTAGCAGACTACTGAAATGTGCATCAGTCTAATTGTCCAGGCACTGACAGAGTAGACGTTAAACAGCCTGGTACTGATTCCTGCTGCTCAGTGCTGGCATAGGCAGTGGTCCAAGCAGCGATTTGCTAGATCCTCATTGTGGGTGTGAGGGAGTCCAATAAACTCCGGTTTATTAAACTGCCTGTTGCAGCCCTGCAAGTGGCCATCAAAGTGCTGCTATGATGGTGGAACGCATGTTGGAGCGCAGGGCCACGCTGGTGCTGCCTACGTCAATGTGTTTTGCACATGTGACAGTGTGCTTTGCCACTATGTAAAGAGGCTGCCAAGGAAGGAAGAAAAAGGAGATAGCTCATTCCTCTAGCTCATTCAATTGTGGATGCATATTTTATCTTGCGCTATTGAGTTTAAAAAAAACTCACTTTTTATTCAACAGAGAAGCAAAAGGGAGCCTTTTAAAATTAGAAAAATAGTCACACACTCCACCTGCTGGTTTAATGTGAAAATGTAAAGTATTCATATGCAAAACTTCATATTCACCTGACTATTTTTTAACTCTGGCCATAGTAAAAAAACAAGAAAATACATACATTACCGCAATGCATTCCCTATAACACAGATTTTGAAAGGTGTGAGCATATAAACGCAATAGTAGCTGATAAAATTCTTGTAAAGGGTATAGTTAATATTTACTGTATTTTTTTTCCTCAACAAAACTTAGTTTAACTTTAAATACTATAAAAGCTGATTTGCAATAAGAACACACAGCAGGAGCAGCTTCCCAAAGCAAAAGAGATACAGGACACAAAATCACACTGAAAAATAGGAAACAAAAATAGGTGAAGATTTACTAAAGCTGGTGCACTCAGAATCTAGTGCAGCTGTGCATGGTACCCAATCAGCTTCTAATCTCAGCTTGTTCAATTAAGCTTTGGCAGTAAAACCTGGAAGCTGATTAGTTTCTATGTAGAGGTGCATCAGATTTTGCACTCCCCAGCTTTAGTAAATAACCCCCATAATGTATGTAGGCATTGGGCATGAGGGTAAAAACTGCTTTAAACTTCGGTACTATATTTTGAAAAAAGGACAACATATGATTAAAACCTCTTCAGCTTGGCTAAAATATAATATAATAAATATATCAGTTTATGTTCCTTTATATGTTTTTGTCAGAAATGAATTGCAGCATGCCTTTAAATGTACCATTTTTTGATATCTTGTCTTTCTTTACATTTTTAAAGTATTGTTCAGTCATCAGTTGAAGCCAACTTAGATTAGTGTTAAGTCAAATAACTTGTATTTGCTTTGCTATCTTTATCCCAAGATTGACAGCTTACTTGAATGGCTTTTCTCATTTTTTTGTAAGGTGGGCCAGATTGATTTAAAAACAGCTTCTCCTTCTAACCAGCTATTTCCTTCTACAGCTGAAGCACTACACTTTAATATTTTCTAGTCTAAATACTCAACTGAGGTCTTGACCTCATTTCTGTACAAACACGTTATTGCTTCATGGCAATCTGCTTTTACAGTTACAACTCTTGACAGAGTTGATTTCACACCAAAAATCAAAGCTTGTGTTCTGAATCCAGTCTTTTTCATTACCGCTTTCCGTGTGCTGGTAATTGGCAAAAACATGCAGTTTCATTACTGGTACATCAGCTCAGAATCAATGCAGATGATCTATCATTCATGTTTTTGGGCACAGTTCTTTGATTGCATTCCTAAAGTTTCATTATTTATGGAGTACAAGGGTTACTCTACTGAGAGATATATTTTCTGTTTTAGGAACTGAAAGTGTTAATGTGATTATCAGGTTTTTTGGGGTTCTAAATCAGGTTAAATATATTATATGGTTTTTTTTTCAGCATTTACTTTTTCAGCATTATTTTTTTGTAATTAAAATTAAATTGTGAAAATGTTTTGCTCACTTTTAATACCAATTTAATATTTGTCTTTGTACTGTGTGGTATGCCTAATTATTCAGATACAGTATAACATGGTTTCAATAGACTTGTTTATAACATTAAGCTTTCATATATGGTAATTAGGTCATTTTTGAGTTTATTTGTGCATCGGTGTTTGAATTTTTCTTATATCTCTCTCCCCATTTTAGGGTTACTAGCTCCAGTGGTGGTCCTGCAATTTCGGATTCACTTCTGGGCTGGCATGTCTGGGTTGCGGAGAGCATGAAAGGGCTTATAGGACAAGTCATGTGACATTTCAAATGACTTTAACTTATGTTGAGCTGGGCTTTTATTGATTTTGTGCATAACCTCTTATAATGTCTTCTTAGCAAAACATGTCAGGGATGCACTGATTTGTGCTTAGCTTGATACCATGTGTATTTTTATTTGTAACGGTCTTTAAACAAGGGCCAGGGGACATGCTGTTTGGCATGTGTAAAATACTTGTATTAACCTACTTAAGTACATTTAGGTTGTAAGCTAATGAGCTTATGAGCAGGCCTTACCCTATAATCTTGAATTGAATTGTAACTGTACCATTTAGCTTTATTTTTTAAAGTGCTGCACATACTGTTGGCACTATATAAAGCCATAATATTAATAATAATATGATGATGATAATTTAAACTGTATTTTTAAAATTAATGACAGAGTTCCTTACCATATACTGGCTCCAGTATGTACATTATTTTGTTTTCTTCTACCTAATAATAACCTCTTTCAAACTGCTGAACCTTCCAAATATGCCACTGCAGCAACTTGTGCAAAAGTATGACAAAACTGCCAAAGCAGCTCTCTAAGTAGGATAAGTGTTGTTATCATTGAAATGCGTATTCTCATTGTGTACTAAAAGTGAACACAAAGATGAACACCACATCCGCAAATTCAGCTTGGTAACACATATCATGCATTGGTATGGATTTTTCCTCTAAACATGCAATGTCCTAATTTTAAGCAAATATTTTCATTTTTATTTTGATGGCTTTTTTTTGTCTTTTGTTCTGCTCAGCCAGGTGCATTCTTCCATACATGATTTGTGTGGGGACATATATGACACATGATGCAAGGGAATGGAGGAATGTGACATATAGTTAAGCTATGTCTTTAGCTTGGCAAGCACTTATATTGACCCTGTGGGTTAATACGTTTTTGTGTATTTTTATTTTCATTTTTTTAACACAATGAGATATTTATCTATATATGTATAATGGACTTTAATGTAGCATTGATTTTGTTTGGTTCTGTTAGTTTTAAGTAATTTATGCTGATATGGTTAAAAAAAACAAGTTATGCATGCACATCATAATGCTGCAGATTTTGTTTAGTTTATATACAATACATGCTCAAGATGGCTGGTTCTACCTCCTTCCTCTAGGTGGGTTATAGTAGATTATATAAATATGGCAGATATCGGACACTAGAGGACACTAGAGGACCCCTTGAGAATGTCTGATTAGATAAAATGTGTCGGAAGGATACATAGGGGGTCATTTACTATAACTCCAAGAAGTACTGGGCACTATGGCAAATAATAGAGCCAATTTTAGCCAAATGGAAACAAAACGGCGAATTTGCGCATGAAAATCAGCGATATAAGTGGAGAACAAACGTTTGTAAATTCTAAATTGCCGCTAATTAGCGCTTCCGCGTATATACAAATGCCAATTCTTATCAAGTTGTTATATAGCAGTGTACTGTAGCCATGATCCATGTATGTGAAAGAAACATTTTTTTTTATCAGAGATGTGCTCTAGTTCCTGTGCATATATTGATTTATATTGCAATTAGTATTCCTAGTTTTTTTCCCTTCTTTTGCTAAGAAATGCAGTTCTGAATGATTATTACATAGTAATGTCTGCTATTCTGTAAAGTTACATGTATTAAACATTTAGGTTACCTATTTGTTGTATGTTGTTTTTTATTTTTTAATTTAGGTGACTATAAAGCGGTAATTATTTATATTCATTCTTTAATCATACTACACTATTATGTAGGTCTCATACTTAGCACAATGGCTTAGTAGTCTGCTCAGATGTCTCCACAGCACTCACGGTACAAGTTCAAATACCAGCCAACCTACCATCCCCCAGCTGTGTTTATTTTTTCAGTGCACAAGCGAATTAAAATGAACAAACAAAAAAATGTAATCTGCCCATTAGTTAGTGTGTGGTGTTTGGAATTTCACACCATAATAGTATTGAATACTTACATATCATTGCATGCATTTGAAGAGTTAATATAATCAGCCAAATTTAAAGTGCATTGGCTAATTGGCATTCACCTATTTTCAGCATATGCTGCTTTGGCTAATTGGCTAATAGTCATTTGCTTTTTTTTCACCAATTCAATCTTTTAGTATTTCTCTGTGGGATTTGAACCCATGAGTTCTTCAAGGTAGAAGTGCTGACTGCTAGCCTATTGGGTGTAGCACAGTCATACATAGAAAATACATAGAAAATACATTCACTAGTGTTTGATGTTTCTTCTCCCCGAGCTGTCTCTCCTGCTGCCACCATCTTCCCCCGCTGATGTGTTCTTCAGCGCAGCCGGTTACCCACTAATAAAAAAAAAGCCGCTCTTCTTGTGGCGGTCTTCTGTGGCCATCCGATAATGTCACCCGGAGAGTCTGCTCCATGGCTATGTAAGAGACGCCACACAGCGGGTGACAACACAGCAGAGGAAGACCACCATGGAAAAAGAGCAGCTTTTTTTTTATTAGTGGGTAACCAGCGGTGCGGAAGAAGACAGCAGATGGAGAACATGGCAGCGGCAGGAGAGACGGCTCTGGGAGAATACAGCTCGGGGAGAAGATGGAGGAGGGAGAGACAGCGTCTGGAGAAGATGGCCAAGGGAAGAAGACAGCTCAGAGCTATTTTACAATAAAGGACTTGTCAAAAACCGGCTATTGATTTTTTTTACATTTCACTGCTTTTTTTGGTTAATGGGTAGGGGTAAAATGTACCCTATACCTATTCACATAGGGGGCAGGATCTGGGAGCCGACTTTTTAAAGGGGGCTTCCAGATTCTGATAAACCCCCTGCCTGCAGACCGACAACCACCGACCAGGGTTTTCGGGAAGAGGCCCTTGTCCCCATCAACATGGGGAAAAGGTGCTTTGGGGCATGTGGCCTGGTAAGATTCAGAAGGGGAGGGTGCTCACTCGTCCCCCCCTATCCTGACCTCCAGGCTGCATGCTCGGATAAGGGTCTGGTATGGATTTTGGGGGGCCCCACATCAAATTTATTTTACAATTTGGTGTGGGGTTCCCCTTAAAGTCCATACTGAAGGGCCTGGTATGTACTGGGGGGACCCTACGACATTTTTTTCCTTGAATTTTGGAATTCCATACCATAATATTATTGAATAAGTACATACCATTGCATGCATTTGAAGAGTTAAAATATGGAATAAAGCAAGCTGATATGCTTTGGCTAATTATGCTTCTGAGTACAATGCACACTTCTAGGAGGTAATGCTGTCAGTGGGATTTGAATTCATGGCTTGAACTTTTGGGGGCAGCAGGGTATACCGCTATGCTACAGAGCTGAGCACTTACCTACAGAGAAAATACATTTACTAATGTTTGATTCAATACAATAATGTTTTGCATTTCAGGCATTAATATTATAGTAACAACCATGCTCATGCCAATGTGCCGATGTGGCATTGGCTAATAGGCGTTCGCCTCTTTTCAGCATACGCTGCTGAGTACAATGCAAGCTTTCAGTAGGTGATACCATCTGTGTGATTTTCAGCCATTTGAGCACAATTATATTGAGAACATATGTTTACTAGTGTTTGATGGTGGGACTACTTTATATTCTAGGTATAAAATAGTACTCAGCACAGTGACTTAGGCACCTTTCACACTTGTGCGACCTGAAAGTTGCGAGATTTTAATGCGACTTTAAGCAATGCCTGTGTAATCTTGAGGTCTATGGACCTCAACTCGCATCAAAGTCAGACCAAAGTAGTACAGGGACTACGTTGAAGTCAGTGTTACTTGAAGTCGCACAGATATGAATGGTACACATTGAAAATCATGGGGTATGACTTGTCATACGACTCTGATGTCCAAAGTTGCACAAGTGTGACTCAGCCCGACTTTGTCAGCGATTTCAGAGACATCAGTGCACTTTCCTGCACAAATGTCTAGTGAAATCACATAGGTCCCAACTGTTCTCCTTTAAGAAGGTGTCCTATGCCTACCTACTTTTGCTAATTGGTGTCCCTTATACCCATCTCAAAAAGTTGGGAGGTAAGAAATCGCCCCCTGAAATCGCCCAAAGTAGTGCAGGAACTACTTTTGGGAATTGTTGTGGCGTCGCACCAATTTGGACAGTTCCATTGCCATCAATAGGCACCGATTTGGCCTACAATTTGACATGTCAATTCAGACCTATGTGAACATGGGTGAAGTTGCATAGATATTAGAGCTGCACGGTTCTGGCCAAAATGAGAATCACAATTTTTTTGCTTAGAATAAAAAGATCACGGTTCTCGTGACATAAAATCTTTCACATTATCCCACAAGAAATTGGGCTAACTTTTCTTTTTTTTTTTAAATCATTAAAGTAATTTTTTCCAAAAAAAAATTGCATTTGAAAGGCGCAAATACAGTGTGACAAAAAATATTGTAACAACCACCATTTTATTCTCTAGGGACTCTACAAAAAATATATATATATAATGTTGGGGGGTTTTAAGTAATTTTCTAGCAAAAAAAAAATGATTTTAACCTGAAACCAACAAATGTCAGAAAAATGTTTAGTGTTTAAGTGGTTAAACTTTCCTCACTTACACAGAATTCTATTTAATTGACAAATTGTTACAAGGTTTCTAGTCAAGTTCACTGATAAAGAATGTTCTAATTCTTGGCAGACTTCCTGGTTTTTCGGCTGTGGCTTCAGAAGAGCAGAGAGAGTTCTTTGCATAGCAAGAATCGTGAAACACTTTTTTCAAGATCGTAAAGGGGAAAAAAAATTACGATGACGATTAATCGTGCAGCTCTAATAAATATTAATGGAAATCAAGGGGGACAACTTTTCATGTGACTCTGAGGTCCAAAGCTCCATGAAAAGTCACCCAAGTGTGAAAGTAACCTAATGCGATTAATTGATAACACCTTTGAATAAGGCCCCATTTGCACTTGTGCGACCTTAAAATTGCACAGCTTTGTCATGACTTGAAGAAATGTCTGTGTAATCTTGTGGTGTATGGACCTCAAATTGCATCAGTCAAACCAAGGTAGTGCAGGGACGAATTTGCTACACTTTCAGGATGCACAAGTGACAATAGGGCCAAATTCAAAGGTGTTATCCTTGAATCTCATTCACACTGCTGCGACCTGAAAGTCACCCTATTTTGCTGCCACTTTGCCGCTGCAACTTGGCCCCAACTTCTGGGAATGCCTGTGTAATATTGTACCCGATATACCTCAAATCACACCAAAGTAGTACAGGGACTTCTTTGAAGTTGGTGCGACTTAAAGTAGCACAGATATGAATGGTTGTCATTGAGAATCATGGGGTACAACTTGTCATGCAACTCAAAGGTCCAAATTTGCTGGAAAATTCGCCCAGCTGTGAAACAAGTCATATATATTTTAATAAAAGGATCTCTCATTTATACTTGCATAGTCCTTACTGATTTACATCAGCAGAACAAATGCAGGAAGTGATGTGTGCACATGGGACGGAAGCAAATGTGTGGTGATGCCAAACAAATCAATGAACCCCACCCACACCAAATCTAACTATGACATCCACCCCCGCATTGATTAAGTACATATCCTACACTTACCCGGCCAATAAGCAGCGCCTCCTCTCTGCTAAAGAGACCTCGCCATGTCCACCTAGATGGAGATCCTGACCAGCACAGGAACTTCCGGGTGCATACATTGACTAATTTCCAGGTCAGAAGGTGAAACCACACTTTTGATTGCAGCTGCGAATATTTGATCTCAACCATGATTAGTATTTTTTTATTTTCAGATATGCAAATCTGTATTTCTACATATATTTGAAGGTAAACTTAAGGGAGTTTGCTAAGAAATGGTGTCCCTGGGTTAGCAGCAGGTGAATTACAAAGGCAAAAGGCCCAGTTTGAGCCCTGGTTCACACTGACAGCAGGAGGAAAGCGTTCAGCTGAACTCCCACAATTTCATTCCTGCATGTCAGTCCCGACTGTGGGGACAACATCAGTGCAGGTACAAAACAAATCGCACCAATTAGAACAGTGCAATTGCCACAGATTTGACATGTCAAATCACACCAATGTGAACCAGAGCTGACACATTCAAACACTGCCTATCCACCAGCTGAATTCATTACCTACAATTCTCCACAGCTGTTAATGATAAAGGTGGAATCTTTATATAGAACTTGCAGTTGTGCAGAAGCCTAGGTTTACATTGGAGCGATTGGACATGCGATTTGAGAGATCAAATCACATAACTATTGGCAATGGCACTCTTCCAATTGATGCAACATTTTTTTTGTGGCACCGCATCAATTTGCTAAAGTAGTTCCTGCACTACTTTTGCCGATTTCAGGTGCGACTTCAATAGACATTTGTGTATGAAGCCACCTGAAATCACACTGACCATGCTACTTTGAAATCGTGCTACTTCAAGTGAAGTAGCACAATTTCAAAGTAGCATGTGAACCAGGGCAAAGAGATTCGTTTTTTGGTGCACAAATACATATTGAAATAAAATATAAAAGAGATATTGCACTTTCCCAAAACCACCACCCACAAAAACTAAAAGAAAAGTAGAAGGAAAAAAAAAACCCCCACACACCACAACAAGAGCTCAATGTACTTTTATTTTACCAGCAGAAAAAAAATAAATTTACATTTACTAGCTTCAAAAAAATTTGGACAGGATATATGGTACTACATTTAGCAACGGAATTTTAAGGGCCCTGCTCATAGGTTTTGTCTAATTTTAGATTGTAAGCTCCTTAGAGTGGACACAGCTTTAATTTCAGTGTATAACGGGCAACACATCACATTATTATCTGAAAGATTATAGAAACATACTTAACAGTCATTCTTACAAAGCATTCCAACATAATATTGCAAAAGACTTATTCAAAACACCCACCACCAGCCCACAATCCACACATACATACATTGATGACCATGTTCTGCTGGAAGCTGCATTTCGGTGTACACGATTAAACGAGATCAAAAAGAGTAGGTCAGCAGATGCTTCCAAACGATGTTTGCATGATCAGACAGGAACAATACACACACAACATTGACAGCATGGCCACATAAACCCACTTTTGATTGAAAAAATGCACAAGAATTTCATCAAATCTTCCAATATCATTCCTTCTCCATCACAACAAAAAACCTGACCTTCTCAGGCCAAACGAACCCCCTACTGCAGGCCTTTATATAAGAGAGGTTGTATTGTTAGCACACTGACACACCCAATAGAAGTACACGCCCACCAGTATCTTTCAATCTGTCTCTTCATGTATGTCTAAAGTGATTGCACCTGATGAGCAGGAACACATAATAGTATTCACAACTGTGTTAGCCTTGGCTATGTGCATCAAATCTCCAACTACAGGCCAAAGATCAAAGTCCATTTGCATCCACATAAACAAAGCAACAGTTTTCTAAGCATATGTACCTGCGCAGTGTAAACCCTAAAATTTGAAATGTCCAAGTCCCTGGGCATGATTAGTGCTAATAAACATTAACATCAGTCCCTGGCTGCAATGAGCTTCCAATATAAAGTCCAAAATTAATGTTCTTACATTAGAACCTATTTCGACAGGAGACAAATAAGATGCCAGCATGTCTTTAGATTGTGGTGAGAAACCCACACAGGGAGAACATATAAACTTCAACACAAGTATTAGCATGTTGGGGAATTGAACCAACATCTCAGGTGCTGCTAGACAGAACTGCTACCCACTAAGCCACCAGGCAACCCCACACATGTTCTCTGCATCTCTGTGGTGTGAACCAGCCCTAAGTCCATAGCCATGCTCAGTGTCACAAGAAATATACAGTATATTGGCCTAAGTATTGGGATGCCTGCCTTTAAACACACATGAACTGTAATGGCATCCCAGTATTAGTATTGGGTTCAAAACTCATTTGGCCCACCCTTTGCAGCTATAACAGCTTCAACTCTTCTTGTCCACAAGGTTTAGGAGTGTGTCTATGGGAATGTTTGACCATTCTTCCAAGTGCATTTGTGAGGTCAGGCACTGATGTTGGATGAGAAGGCCTGACCTACAGTCTCCTCTCTAATTTATCCCCAAGGTGTTCTGTTGTGTTGAGGTCAGGACTCTGTGCAGGCCAGTCAAGTTCCTCCACCCCAAAATCACTCATCCATGTCTTTATGGACCTTGCTTTGTGCACTGGTCCAAATGATTTGGTGGAGGGGGATTATGGTGCGGGGTTGTTTTTCAGGGGTTGGGCTTGGCCTCTTAGTTTCAGAGAAGGGAACTCTTAAGGTGTCAGCATACCAAGACATTTTGGAAAATTTCATGCTCCCAACTTTGTGAGGACAGTTTGGGGAAAGCCCCTTCCTGTTCCAACATGACTGCACACCAGTACACAAATCAAGGTCCATAAAGACATGGATGAGCAAGTTTGGGGTGCAGAAACTTGACTGCCCTGCACAGAGTCCTGGCCTCAACCCGATAGAACACCCTTTGGCTGAATTAGAGTAGAGACTGCAAGCCAGGCCTTCTCATCCAACATCAGTGCCTGGCCTCACAAATGCACTTCTGGAAGAATGATCAAACATTCCCATAGGCAGACTAAACCTTGTGGACAGCCTTCCCAGAAGCTGTTCTAGCTGCAAAGGGTGGGCCAAATCAAATTTTAACCCTACGGACTAAGACTGGGCTGCCATTAAAGTTCATGTGTGTGTAAAGGCAGGCGTCCCAATACTTTTGGCTATATAGTGTATCTGGAAAAGACTTACAATGGTGGTGGAACCCTCCTACACATAACTACTACATTTAGACATAATTATAGGACCTGGGAGATGAGACAACTTCTTCACATGCAGTAACATGGTTGGGATTTGAACCCAGACCCTCAGAGATACTAAGCAGAAGTTCTAACCTCTAAGCCACAGAGCTGCCACGTGTGAGACCCTCCTACACATAACTACACATAAATACACATAAAAACACATAAATACTGCATTTCTATGGACATACAGGTGATGGAATTACATTACTCAAGAGTTATTCTTCTTGATTTATTCTGTGATATTTGGTGTTTTTTTGTGGGTGAGAGTAGAATATTACCCTCAAATTTTTGGGAATTACATTTTGATTTCTGATGTTTGTACACATATCACATTTTTTGGGCTCAAATTATGAATATTTGGAAATAATACAAAGCACAAAAAAATGTGATTCATTTTAAATTTTCATCAGCAATGGTATTGTTTGTGGATTATAAAGACACCTGTGTGAGTTTGGGGTAAAGATGGTTGTGAGTAGGGATGAGCCGAACACCCCCCTGTTCGGTTCGCACCAGAACATGCGAACAGGAAAAAAATTCGTTCGAACACGCGAACGCCGTTAAAGTCTATGGGACACGAACATGAATAATCAAAAGTGCTAATTTTAAAGGCTAATATGCAAGTTATTGTCATAAAAAGTGTTTGGGGACCCGGGTCCTCCCCCAGGGGACATGAATCAATGCAAAAAAAAGTTTTAAAAACGGCCGTTTTTTCAGGAGCAGTGATTTTAATAATGCTTAAAGTCAAACAATAAAAGTGTAATATCCCTTTAAATTTCATACCTGGGGGGTGTCTATAGTATGCCTGTAAAGGGGCGCATGTTTCCCGTGTTTAGAACAGTCTGACAGCAAAGTGACATTTTGAAGGAAAAAACACATTTAAAACTACCGCGGCTATTGCATTGCCGACAATACACATAGAAGTTCATTGATAAAAACGGCATGGGAATTCCCCACAGGGCAACCCCGAACCAAAATTAAAAAAAAAAAATGATGTGGGAGTCCCCCTAAATTTCATACAAGGCCCTTCAGGTCTGGTATGGATATTAAGGGGAACCCCAGCCAAAATTAAAAAAAAAAATTGACGTGGGGTTCCCCCTAAATTCCATACCAGACCCTTCAGGTCTGGTATGGATTTTAAGGGGAACCCCGCGCCAAAAAAAAAAAAAAAAACGGCGTGGGGTCCCCCTAAAAATCCATACCAGACCCTTATCCGAGCACGCAACCTGGCAGGCCGCAGGAAAAGAGGGGGGGACGAGAGTGCGGCCCCCCCCCCTCCTGAACCGTACCAGGCCACATGCCCTCAACATTGGGAGGGTGCTTTGGGGTAGCCCCCCAAAACACCTTGTCCCCATGTTGATGAGGACAAGGGCCTCATCCTCACAACCCTGGCCGGTGGTTGTGAGGGTCTGCGGGCGGGGGGCTTATCGGAATCTGGAAGCCCCCTTTAACAAGGGGACCCCCAGATCCCGGCCCCCCCCCTGTGTGAAATGGTAAGGGGGTACTTACCCCTACCATTTCACTAAAAAACTGTCAAAAATGTTAAAAATGACAAGAGACAGTTTTTGACAATTCCTTTATTTAAATGCTTCTTCTTTCTTCTTTCTTCCTTCATCTTCTTCTGGTTCTTCTGGCTCTTCTGGTTCTTCCTCCGGCGTTCTCGTCCAGCATCTTCTCCGCGGCGTCTTCTATCTTCTTCTCCTCGGGCCGCTCCGCACCCATGGCATGAGGGGGGGAGGCTCCCGCTCTTCTCTTCATCTTCTTCTCTTCTTCATCTTCTTCTTCATCTTCTTCTTCTTCTTCTTCTTCTTCTTCTTCTTCTTCTTCTTCCTTCTTCTCTTCTTCCTGTCTTCTCCGGGCCGCTCCGCAGCCATGCTGGCATGGTGGGAGGCTCCCGCTGTGTGACGGCGTCTCTTCGTCTGACGGTTCTTAAATAACGGGGGGCGGGGCCATCCGGTGACCCCGCCCCCCTCTGACGCACGGTGACTTGAGGGACTTCCCTGTGACGTCACGGGGAATGCCACAGGGAAGTCCCGTCATGTCACCGTGCGTCAGAGGGGGGCGGGGCCACCGGGTGGCCCCGCCCCCCGTTATTTAAGAACCGTCAGACGAAGAGACGCCGTCACACAGCGGGAGCCTCCCTCCATGCCAGCATGGCTGCGGAGCGGCCCGGAGAAGACAGGAAGAAGAGAAGAAGAGAAGAAGAGAAGAAGGAAGAAGAAGAAGAAGATGAAGAAGAGAAGAAGATGAAGAGAAGAGCGGGAGCCTCCCCCTCATGCCATGGGTGCGGAGCGGCCCGAGGAGAAGAAGATAGAAGACGCCGCGGAGAAGATGCTGGACGAGAACGCCGGAGGAAGAACCAGAAGAGCCAGAAGAACCAGAAGAAGATGAAGGAAGAAAGAAGAAAGAAGAAGCATTTAAATAAAGGAATTGTCAAAAACTGTCTCTTGTCATTTTTAACATTTTTGACAGTTTTTTAGTGAAATGGTAGGGGTAAGTACCCCCTTACCATTTCACACAGGGGGGGGGCCGGGATCTGGGGGTCCCCTTGTTAAAGGGGGCTTCCAGATTCCGATAAGCCCCCCGCCCGCAGACCCTCACAACCACCGGCCAGGGTTGTGAGGATGAGGCCCTTGTCCTCATCAACATGGGGACAAGGTGTTTTGGGGGGCTACCCCAAAGCACCCTCCCAATGTTGAGGGCATGTGGCCTGGTACGGTTCAGGAGGGGGGGGGGGCCGCACTCTCGTCCCCCCCTCTTTTCCTGCGGCCTGCCAGGTTGCGTGCTCGGATAAGGGTCTGGTATGGATTTTTAGGGGGACCCCACGCCGTTTTTTTTTTTTTTTTTGGCGCGGGGTTCCCCTTAAAATCCATACCAGACCTGAAGGGTCTGGTATGGAATTTAGGGGGAACCCCACGTCAATTTTTTTTTTCAATTTTGGCTGGGGTTCCCCTTAATATCCATACCAGACCTGAAGGGCCTTGTATGGAATTTAGGGGGACCCCCACATCATTTTTTTTTTTTTTTTTTGGTTCGGGGTTCCCCTGTGGGGAATTCCCATGCCGTTTTTATCAATGAACTTCTATGTGTATTGTCGGCAATGCAATAGCCGCGGTAGTTTTAAATGAGTTTTTTCCTTCCAAATGTCATTTTGCTGTCAGACTGTTCTAAACACAGGAAACATGCGCCCCTTTACAGGCATACTATAGACACCCCCCAGGTACGAAATTTAAAGGGATATTACACTTTTATTGTTTGACTTTAAGCATTAATAAAATCACTGCTCCTGAAAAAACGTCCGTTTTTAAAACTTTTTTTTGCATTGATCCATGTCCCCTGGGGCAGGACCCGGGTCCCCAAACACTTTTTATGACAATAACTTGCATATAAGCCTTTAAAATTAGCACTTTTGATTTCTCCCATAGACTTTTAAAGGGTGTTCCGCGGCATTCGAATTTGCCGCGAACACCCCAAATTGTTCGCTGTTCGGCGAACTTGCGAACAGCCAATGTTCGAGTAGAACATGAGTTCTACTCGAACTCGAAGCTCATCCCTAGTTGTGAGATGAAGAATAACAAGTGAAAGTGACAGAGAAAAATATATTTTACCAAAACATCAAAACATTCCACATTGTAGCATTCTTAAAATCAAAATATTTTAAGTAGAAGCAACAATGTTGCAAAGGAAAATGTATTTCACAGAAAGATACATTTCATCTCAACATTAAAAGGTTTTTTTGTGAAAGTTAGAATTGTTCCATTAGAATCAATGACTGAAACTTCATTTGGACTAAATTAGAGCAGATTTTAACTCCCAAAAAATGTTCTCTAATTAGCTCTCATTTTGGTATTTACTATACCTCCAGGTAAAAAAGACACTTGAGTTAAAATGAGAGTTATTTTCAGGTCTGAGCATGCTCAGTTGTGTTGGCACCTAGTTGTCCAAAACGGGGAATTTTTCACTTTTCAGACTTTTAAAGATATTTCAGTGTAGAAATCACTTTTTCACACAGTTTAAAAGCAGATAATCTTTAAATAATATACCGCATATTTCAGTACCATTTAGGCAATTATATCATGCTCTAAAAATTATTTCCATGTGCAATTCTCTAGGTTTTAGCAGAGTAAGGGTTTGGGCTCTATTTAGTTTCAGGGAGCTATAGTAAATTCGATTTTGGGAGAATTTTCTCACCAGCGCTATAGTGAATACCGTTTTAGCGCGAATTACCGCTATTAGCGCTAATTCGCGCTAAATTGCCGCGAATTAGCGCTAAATTGCCGCGAATTAGCGCTAATTCGCGGCAATTTGCGCGAATTAGCGCCATAGCGCTATAGTAAATGACCCCCATAGTGTTGATGTCACACCACTGCCCGATTCCGGGTCAGCAGCAGTTTTCAATGTGAGTGATGCACTTTTTTTCTCCTAATATATTTGCTTTGTATGGTATCTGCCCTTTTGCTTAACTGTAATTTAAAAATGCTATACCATGATGGGCTCTTTGCTGGCTCCATGGGATTCCAGTGACACTACTTCCTGCTGCCAGTGTAAGAGGTGGCATTCTGAAGGAGAAACACATTTTTCTGTGGATGGCTTGTGACTACAATTCATGCTGCATTTGTTGGGCTTGATACAACTCATATTTTGTTGAGTGCGCATTTCTACTAAATTCTACTAACTGTTCTGACACTTGGAGAATATTTCCTGAATGGTGTAAGATTTATTTATTTTCTGTACACATGGACTGCTTTATTTACTATTGACTTTTTGCTTATAATTTGCTTTATTATTTGATACTGATTAATGCACTGGCGCTGCCCTATTTTATATTTTTTAGGTTGAATGATGCTAGGTGACATTTTGTTACATAAGATAAATACTGGGTTGGGAAGGGAGGGGAGCTCTGGTCTGAAGATGGATAATGAAGCAAAAACTTCCTTTTTTAATTCTATTTTTTAATGGGATTTACATTTTTATTTTTTTCGTTGGAATTTTGCTTGAACCTGAACTGTCATTATCTGAACTGAATACTGCAGTTGTTATTATCCTGTCCAATCCAGGTAACTGTTTTTTAATCAATTGGTAGATAATATAGTATGACCCTGGAATTCAATACCTTTTATAACGGAGAAATGCAAATAAATAGGTTTATTAAAGAAATGCTATTAAAATGATCCCACAGAAATAGAAAATATTTAAGAATGCCAAGGTTTATTCTTTCACCAATGGTTATTATATTGAAGTGAAATTGGTCTCTATAAGAACAGTGGAGGAACATGCTGCAGAAGCTTCATATGAAATCTATAAAAAAAAACTGTGTACACATTATTTGAAATAACACCCCCCCGCCCCCTCCAATTATTTATTTTTAAAGCCAAGGACTGTTGTATTTTAACAATATTAAGAGCAAATTAATTGAAACATTTTCTATGCTAAAAAAATGAATACATTTTTGTCAATGTTGCACAGGTGCATGAATTTAAGACTAAACTGAAATGTAAGGACTGTATGGAACAGTTTTGTGACCTTCAAGGGTTTGTTCTAAAGAAAGAAGCATGAGCACATATTGTACGTGTTTTAACAATAACTGTGTGTAATTCTAACAAAAAAAAGTGAACTTCTGATGTTATATAAATATAATCAGTACAATGTGTTGCAGTTTTTCTTTTGGCAGAACAAATATGCATGGTGTGTTAGTGCTGACTACATTTTCTTTTTGTCAAAATTGATGAGAATAGTTTGAAAATATTTTAACTAAATATAAACTAAACACCAGTGGTTCTTAAATAGACATTTTTAAATGATTTCAGAAATTTGTCAAATACAGGACATAATTCTACATAGATATGAGTAACCCTGCACTCCACCTATATTTTAGCACACTATATTTTTTTTTTTGCAGGGCAATTTGCTGCAAAATTTGAAATGGGGAATTTATAAGGTACTATTTTGTTGTATGTGAGAAGAAATTATTTTGGCATCCTATACACTGTCGTGCTTATGAGAATAATTTTTCAGCACAATAATTCTGAATGAGTAATTTTTAAACGATAATATTTTTAAGATACAGGCTCAATCAAAATGAACACAGACTAAAAATAGATTTATTCACAAAACATGCATTCATACAAAATAGTTATATGTATTGGTTGACAGAAATAAATGTTACATAAAATATAAGAAAACTAATTGAAATACCAGCTAATGGTAATGCTGTACTTTTTAAGTGACACAGAAATTATAACATTCCCCTGTAGAGTCAATAACCGTGTGTGTATATATATATATATATATATATATATATATATATATATATATATATATATATATATATGATGATCAGACAGAACGTCTGTATTTCACAAATTCAACCGTTACTATACTACAGGTAAGTAACTGATCAACAGCGTGAATTAGAATAGACGTCTGCAATGTCAACAAAAAGAAAAATTACAAAAATTGCAATGTGAAAACGAAGCTTAGGAAAATAGTTATCTAACTGTATATTCAAAATTAATAATCAATATTTTCAAACAAAAAAATTAATATAAGGTAAAAATCAATATACTATAATTACCCTTTCCAAAATGGTTGCTAGTCTAAAATGGTGGTTACTAGAGTTTTCTAATGTGTGTATCTGACTGTATAGTGTTGCTAGTATATCTAAAATATTTAGGAGCTCTGATAACAGTACATTATAAGGGTACAATTTTACTCATCAATATCAAATAAAATTATTGAATATGACTAAAAGTATTACTCTTGTAGGTACTATGAATACTTATGTATCTAGGTAAAAACACATGCTACATGGATATATATTTCTGTATACATGGTTGGGAAAATTGAGTACTGTCCGTGATACTTTTTTTAACCATGTATACATGGTTAAAATATATATATATATATATATATATATATATATATATATATATATATATATATATATATATATATATATATATTATCAACAACAATAATTACTATACTGCTATTTTTACTTCTAATATGCTCTACATCAAAATAATATATTTTTATTTTATAACAAAATTACTATTGTCTATATAGCAGAATATCTGCGCTAACCCAAAAAAAGAAAAAATGAAAAGGTGCTGCAACTAAAAAAAGCCTGAATATTCAGCTGGTAGATATCTGTAACAGATAAAGTGTGCATTCAAAACATCTGTGGCTCAAGCCAGTCAGCTGATGTGTGGTGACGTCAAGACCTGTGGCACTTGTAGGGTGGAGTAACAGGTCTTGACGTCACCACGCATTAGCTGGCTGGCTTGTGCCACGGCTGTTTTGAATGTACTGAACATAGTTTTTTGGCTGTTAGTGCCTATGATTTTGAATAATTCTTTTTAAAGTGAAGTACTGAACCATGAAGCGTCTTCGTTTTATCTTATGAATTATCCCATGGTTGGAGATTACTTGGAGAAAGTTTTTCTGCCTTATCTATGAGGAATATTGCATTATTGGAGAGTTTGCTATAGGAGAGAGGATCCCGTTACTGGATGAGACTGTGGATGTGCTTTCCTCGGCTGAGTGATCCCTGCTGTGTATGCCCTTTTGATCTCTATAATTTGAGATCCAACAATTCTGGTATGCGGCGCTGATTGATTTGTTTTTTGATGAACAGAACAACTGATTGATCTACTGAATGTCCAGCACCTGATTAAAGCACTTTATGGACTACAATCTACACGTTAATTTTGTACCCTAATTACATGGTTATATCACATGTTTGCATTTTTATATTATTAAATTAAATTAAATTATTTTATTCAATTTCTATTCAATTTTTTCCAATTAATTGATTGATTTTTGGTTGCGTACTTTATCTGTTATACAAAATTACTATTGTGCCAGCATACACTGAAATCATGACTATATCTGAGATGGAATATGATATTTATTTTGAACACCTTTTTACCATATACTTTTAAAAATAGACAAATATAAACTTCTTATGCTACGTACACACGGGCGGACTTTTCGACCGGACTGGTCTGACAGTCTTTCCAGCGGACTTTCGACGGACTTACGACAAACTTTCTAATGAACAGACTTGCCTACACATGATCACACCAAAGTCCGACGGATTCGTACATGATGACGTACACCGGACTAAAATAAGGAAGTTGATAGAAAGTAGCCAATAGCTGCCCTAGCATCGTTTTTTGTCCGTCGGACTAGCATACAGACGAGCGGATTTCTGGGTCCAGCGGAGTTACGACGTAAAGATTTGAAGCCTGTTCCAAATCTAAAGTCTGTCAGATTTGCGACTGGAAAAGTCCGCTGAATGTCTGGTGAAGCCCACACACGATCGGATTGTCCGCCGGATTTGGTCCGTCGGCATCCGTCAGACCAGTCCGGTCGAAAAGTCCGACCTAGTGTACGCCCCATTATTGAAGCGAGTTTGTTTTTCTTTGACAGTTGCCTTAAAAGAGACTTTGGACAACCTTGATAACTATTTAGACAATGTCCAGCTGGATCAACAACTCGTAAAACCTCCTTGATAGATTTTGTTTAGAGATGTGTGATTGCCTCTGGAAAGTCATTCAAATGATTGTCTTCATATCCTTTTATTACGGGTACAATGTCCCTTCCATTCATTTATTTAACGGACAGAGGTGCCAGGTCCTTTGGCCCTATGACTCAGCTCTACAAACAGTTTGTTTGGAATATTCAAGGATAGGTGAGTCATTAACAGTTTGGAAATAGCTGAAGTAACTGTGCCCTTATTTTAGCTCTACATTATGGAGCTTATTCCATATAGAAAGTAAAAAGATGTTAACAACACATTGAACCCTATTTGAGCTGAGAACACATACTGTATACAAATGTGTCCAGATATACTTTTTTGGAAAAGTGAGAATTTAACTTTTTCTCTCATTAGCAGCTTCAATATATTTTACTAGACAGAAAAAAAATATGCTAAAACAAAAAGTAATAAGTAGAGTAGATTTGTTTTCTTGTTGCAATAGTCCCTCTACAAAGCAGCCCCATCATCCCAAAATGAGCAGGATAGGTGATAATGTTGAATACAATAAATTAACAATTATCTACAAATTATTTTTCTTTTCTTTTTTAAAATCAATATATTTTTATTGAATATTTCACAGAACATAAGTGATAAAATATGTAGAAAAAGAGTCACTTAGACATGCATTTCTACAGCTTATGACACAGTCTTGAGGATTATTCCATAACAAAGTCTGTATACAATAGACATGTAAACAAAGGTAAAAAAAATGTGATATATAATGTATAACTTGCTGGAACAAGAGTGAGGAACACCACCCCCCTGCCCAGGCACCCCAACTGGGAACACACTGTGCTCAGGAGGAGAGCGGCGACCCCCAACCCTCTTTTGGTCATTATTGCACTGTTTTCATTGTTAGATAACATCTGGTGTTAGTCTAAGTAATATATGAAATAGAAATTGGTGTTCAAAAAAGAAAAATGTAAGAAATATAAAAGGATAAAATAATATAAAATAAAATTAAGAAAAAACACAGATAGTTACTTTCCTTTGGTAGTACAGTATGGTGTATAAGTGATACATTTAGGTCCTATGTTTTATTGTGTACCAATCTACCCATTTTTCCCATATTTTTGGGGCTTTACTGTAATTGTTTTTGGTTGGTGCATATAACATCTCGTACGCTGCATGAGTGTTAGTCGTAGTTATTACTTCATGTAGAGACGGGGTATGTTGATCTCTCCAATGGCGCATTATTGTTAATCGTGCACTCAAAAGAATGTCTATGGATAAAATTGCATTTCCCGGTGACTTTTCTTTTCTTTTTAACAGGTAAAAGATGCAATTGCACTACAGAAACATGTTAAGGATATGTAACATTTGTTAACTAGAATTAGTGTATAAGTAAATACATCCCAGTCACTATAAGAGTATTTGCAAAACACCTAGTAGTAGTAGTAGAAGTGGTGCAATATATATTTATTGATAATGTTAACACACTAAATAATATTTACAACATAATGTAATGTATACTGTAAGTATACTGTAAGTATGGTGGGTTACATTTTATTTACAAATTACACACAAAAGTATATGTAAAATATGTACTGTACAAGTATGAAATTAATTTATCTTTCAGCTTCAGATCTGGTCATACTGAATGCTGTGGTGCCCCAGGTTGAAAATAAACAGCCAGCTTGGTAAAATTTTCTACATATTACATATCCACTCTCCATTCCATATAATGGCTACTTTAACCACTTACCCACTGGGCATTTAAACCCTCTTCCTAACCAGACCAATTTTCAGGTTTCTGTGCTCTCACATTTTGAATGACAATTACTCAGTCATGCAACACTGTACCTATAAGAAATTTGTGTCCATTTTTTCACACAAATAGAGCTTTCTTTTTGTGGTATTTAATCACCGCTGGGTTTTTTATTTGTTGCGCTTTAATTGAAAAAATACAGAAAACTCTGTAAAAAAATGCATTTTTCTTCGTTTCTGTTATAAAAATTTGCAAAGTAGTAATTTTTCTTCATGAATTTTGTCCAAAATTTATACTGCTACATATCTTTGGTAAAAATAACCCAAATCGGTGTATATTATTTGGTCTTTGTGAAAATGATAGAGTCCACAAGCTATGGTGCCGTTCTCTGAAAATTGATCACACCTGAAGTTTCTTGAGACCCTAACAAGCCAGAAAAGTACAAATACCCCCCCGGATGACCACTTTTTGGAAAGTAGACATTTCAAGGTATTTCGTAGGAGGCATGGTGAGTTTTTCTAAGTTGTAATTTTTTCCCACAATTCTTTGCAATTCTTTGATTTTTTTTTCTGATTTTTTTTTCA
Organism: Lithobates clamitans; assembly: GCA_037952925.1. Lineage (NCBI taxonomy): Eukaryota > Metazoa > Chordata > Amphibia > Anura > Ranidae > Lithobates > Lithobates clamitans. Next base: position 1,753,112 of record JBBGZY010000143.1, read on the forward strand.
CAAAATTGTTATATTAGCCGGTTATTTCTCACACACAGCATATGCATAGCACAAATTACACCCCAAAACACATTCTACTACTCCTTCTGAGTATGACGATACCACATGTGTGAGACTTTTACACAGCGTGTCCACATACAGAGGCCCAACATGCAGGATGCTCCATCAGGCGTTCTTGGAGCATAAATTACACATATAATTTCTTGACTACCTCTTGCACTTTTGAAGGCCCTGGAGCACCAGGACAAGTAAAACGCCCCAAAAATGACCCCCGTTTTAGAAAGAAAACACCCCAATGTATAATCTATGAGTCATAATGAGTCTTTTGAACATGTCATCTTTCTCTACAAGTTTTTGGAAAATGTGGAAATAAAATGAAAGCGCATTAGCAAGCTGCTTGCTGTGGGGGCATTCAACAGGAGGGAGGGGTCAGGAGCAGAGAAGAGGCACCCGAGAAGAGGAGGATTCGGACTTCCCTGTGCAAATCTACTGCACAGAGCAGGTAAGTATAACATGTCTGTATTCCTTTAAAAAATTGCATTTGAAAGACTGCTGCGCAAATACAGTGTGACATGTAAAGATTGCCATTTTATTCTCTAGGGTCTCTGCTAAATATATATATAAATATATATATAGATATATATATGTTTGGGGTTCTAAGTAATTTGCTAGCAAAAATATGGATTTTAACTTGTAAGCAACAAGTGTCAAAAAAATGGTTAGGCATGGAGGGGTTAAACATATACTCAAATTTCTGTAGAGATGGCAATATGTGTTATATAAATAATTTTTTTCAATTTGCTGAATAGTGAATCCAGAGCCCTTAAAAGAAAAGTATGGCCAAAGCTTTTTTGGCCATTCTTCACTTCTGGGTTACAGTAGTGCACTTAGTTTTGCTCTCCAAAGACTCCCACTCTGGACAGATTCAGAACTGAATGGCCAGTGGGCATGTGATCACACAAATCTTGGGCTTAGAGCTGGTGGGGGAAAGTTGCATCACCTCACCGATACTGCAGGATGGAGGTGAGTTTGTATTTTTGTTTTTTTATTTTTTTAATCCAGTCTTCTTCTTTAATGCTGCAAGCTAAATCTTCCTAATGCTTCACAATTTACAACAACTCTCTTCAATTCTATTAGTAGCTGAGGTATATGAAACGTAATCCCTTAATCCTGGGGAAAAAGAAAAATAACCACTATTCTGTTAAATAATTTAACAATAACACTGCTAATCACTGTTTGCATTCATGCAGGTAACATAAAATATAGGTTTAGAAACAACCCTTTCTGTAATAAACAAAACAAAACAAAAAAATTTTATAGGATCAAGACAACAGTTAAATGTGAGTGAATTAAAATGGTTAGGTAATGAATTAATAGGTAAGAAAACACAAATAGCTTGGTACACTATCCAGGTGCTGCTGTGTTTCTGCGTTTAATGAGTGTTTAATGAGTTAAGCATATAAGAGGTAAATGTGAACTTAGATTGCTGAATACAAGGGAACTTTCTGTATGAATTTTATTGATGGCAAGTCCATAGTACAGGTGGGATTATTGCTTAAGCCTTTGCTAAATTGCTGCTATCTATTACCCAGAGTGCCTGTCTGGCACTAACTTATACAGACCATCTACCCCCGTCAAGAAAATGATTTATCACTGTCAGGAGCCTAATTACACGATTAATTAATAATCTAGCTTTAAAGTGATTTCCAATGCAACTTGACATTCATTAGTATAATTTATGAATAATTAGATTTTCAGCACAGTATATTAAATATATTAATCTGTCATATAAAACTGAAAAACAAACCTACAGTATGTAGTATTATTTGCAGTGCTAACACTGTACAATGCAAAATATGTAGCATCAGAGAACTTTTAAACACCTCAATACTGGACACGTTCACCCACTTCCTGCCCAGGCCAATTTTCAGATTTCAGCACTGTCAGATTTTGAATGACAGTTACTCAGTCATGCAACACTGTACCCAAATTACATTTTTATAACTTTTTTTTGAGAGAAATAGAGATTTTTTTGGTGGCGCCACTGGGATTTTATTTTATTTTTTTATATATACGTAAATGAAAAAATATTTAATGTTTTAAAAAGAAATGTCTTAGTTTCTGTCATAAAATTTTGCACATAAATACTCTTTCTTCATAGATGTAGGGCAAAAAGCATTCTGCTACATATAGATATTTTTTAATCAGTGTGAAAGTTATACAGTCTATAAATTATGGTATGTATATATATATATATATATATATATATATATATATATATATATATATATATATATATATATATATATATATATATATATATATATATATATATATATATATATATATATATATATATATATATGTATATTAGGGCTGTTACTGATTAAAATCTTCGTGTTCGATTAATCAATTTTTTTTAATCGATTAATCAACTAATTTTGATTAATTATAATGCACATACAGATCCAACTGCTTTTAGATGATCTCCTTGCATTGCAACTCTGCATTAGTCAGTGGTAAATGTGGTATACACTATATACAATCACCCGACACTAGTTAGTTTCCACAAACCATGACTTAACATCACAGTTCACACAAATACGTTTTAAATTCAAACTGTAGCAAGCGCCACCGCCATGGCAACAGCAGAAGCCGATCCACACAGCAAAAATATCACAGCTTATCAGCCTCTAAGGACAACAATGTTAAAAATGGAGGTTATTAAATTTGCCTACACTTAGCTCACTGAATGATCCCAGATAACCACATCCATATTTACCATCACTGTTCAGACTGTCCAGTGACGTCATGGACATCAACGTCACCAGACTCCTCCCCCTTCCCTTCATTAGCAGACGGAGGCACTTGGGGAAGGGGGGGGGAATCCGGTGACGTCGATGTCTGTGACGTCACCGGATCTCCGACGGAACTCCCTGAAGACCCGGAAGGTGGCGGAGAGGTAAGTACCGATCAAAAGAATTTTGATCGATCAAATAAAATTTTAAGAGATCAAAAAAAAGATCAAGGAATAAATCTTTAATTTCCCCAGCCCTAATATATATATATATATATATATATTTTTTTTATTTATTTTTATTTTTTTTAAAGTTAATTGTCCAAGGTATTTACTAAGAGGCATGGTGAGTTTTTTGAAGTTATAATTTTTTGGCACAATTTTTTGGAAACTCATTTCTCACACAAAGCATAGGCATACTAATAATTACACCCCTAAACAGATTTTGCTAATCCTCCTGAGTATAGAGATACCACATGTGAGACATTTTCACAGGATAGATGCATAAAGGGGCCCAAAGTTCAAAGAAGCACCATTGGGCTTTCAAGGAGCATAAATTATGCTTAAATTAACCACTTCAGCCCTGGATGGTTTTACCCCCTTAATGACATGCCATTTTTTTGCAATACGGCAGTGCGTTACTTTAACTGTCACATTGCGCGGTCATGCAACGCTGTATCAAATTGAAATGAATGTCCTTTTTTCCAAAAAATAAAGCTTTTTTTGGTGGTATTTTATCACCTCTGCAGTTTTTATTTTTTGCACTATAAGCAAAAAAATAGCGACAATTTTGAGAAAAAACATATTTTTACTTTCTGTTATAAAACACATCCAATATTTAAAAAAAAAATCTAATTTCCTTATCCATTTAGGCCAATATGTATTCTGCTACATATTTTTAGTAAAAAAAAATCCCAATAAGCGTATATATAGATTGGTTTGTGCAAAAGTTATAGCTTCTACAAACTTTGGGATATTTTTATGCCATTTTTATTTATTTATGTTTTTTACTAGTAATGGCAGACTACATCCTGAATAAAATATGGACCTAATAAAAACAGATATATAAATAAAATGATCAGCGATTTTTAGCAGGATTGCGGCATTGCAGCGGACAAATCAGAAACCTAACTGACACTTTTGACACTTTTTTGGGGGACCAGTGACATTATTACAGTGAACAATGTTAAGAATATGCACTGTTATGCCCCGTACACACGGTCAGATTTTCCGATGGAAAATGTCCGATCGGAGCATGTTGTCGGACATTCCGACCGTGTGTGGACTCCATCGGACATTTTCCATTGTATTGTACGACACACAAAGTTTGAGAGCAGGCTATAAAATTTTCCGACAACAAAATCCAATCGCGTCAATTCCGACGCACAAAGTGCCACGCATGCTCAGAAGAAATTCCGAGACGGAACAGCTCAATCTGGTAAAATTTGCGTTCGGAATGGATACAGCACTTTCGCCATGCTGCAATGTCAAAAATAGTTTAATGCAGCACACTCTCTTCTTCTTTATAATGTGAGAAGAATGAAGTAGTTTTGCTGCTCATATTCACACAGACTTCTCAAAAACTTATTTCTTTATTATTTATTGGGATTCCCTCAATATATTTACATTTGTCACATCTGACCAAATATTTTTTGGGTTGTTTTTAAATATTTTTTTCTTTTTTTCAAGGCTGTTTTTGTATTTGTTTGGTGGTTTGTATTTTTTCCAAGGCTGTTTTTTTGTGGTTTGTATTTTTAAAAAGTCTGATTTTTTTTTCTTCTTATGTGTTTTACTCCACAATATTTTTGTGTGTGTTTTGTGTCAAGTTAGCACAACACCATTGATATCTTGTATTATTGAATCTCAAGGAGATTGCTTGGTGTTGGTGTCTCTTGTTAATTTCACATTGTATATTTGAAATGTACCTGCCTCCTCACAAACAAACTGTCCTTTTAAAAGGAAAACACACATAGGCGAGTATAATTGTAAAAAAAATTCCTTTATTAAGGGCTCAGAACCAGTGGCGTCACTAGGGTTGGTGTCACCTGGTGCGAGAAAACATGGTGTCACCCCCCCCACAATAACCTCTTCCCAATATATTTTTACCCTACTGTTTTCTCTCTGTTCTCCCTTCTTCCCCTTTTCTCTCTCTCTCTCTCTATTTGTATTTCTATCTCTCCCTTTTCTCTCTCTCTATCCATCTTTCTTGTTCTTTCTATCTCTTCTTCCTCTCCCTTTACTTGTCCCTGTTCCCCCTACCCGCTTCCCTCTCCAGGGCCAGATTTACATCACAGGAGCCTATAGGCACTGGACTCTGAAGCCCCCCCCCCCAACAGCGTTGCCAACCCCCCACAATTTTATTATACACATTGAAAATCTACTGACAGAATGCTTTTTTTTTCCTGAGAAGCTGGGATGGGAAAGTAGGAGAGAGATAGAGAAAGTAGGGAGAGAGGCAGGGGTCTGAGAGAGAGAGAGATGGGGTGAGAGAGGGAGATGGGGTGAGAGAGGGAGATGGGGTGAGAGAGGGAGAAGGGGTGAGAGAGGGAGATGGGGTGAGAGAGGGAGATGGGGTGAGAGAGAGAAGGGGTGAGAGAGAGAGAAGGGGTGAGAGAGGGAGAAGGGGTGAGAGAGAGAGAAGGGGTGAGAGAGGGAGATGGGGGGAGAGAGGGAGATGGGGTGAGAGAGAGAAGGGGTGAGAGAGGGAGATGGGGTGAGGGAGAGAGAAGGGGTGAGAGAGGGAGAAGGGGTGAGAGAGAGAGAAGGGGTGAGAGAGAGAGAAGGGGTGAGAGAGGGAGATGGGGTGAGAGAGGGAGATGGGGTGAGAGAGGGAGATGGGGTGAGAGAGAGAAGGGGTAAGAGAGGGAGATGGGGTGAGAGAGGGAGAAGGGGTGAGAGAGAGAGAGGGGTGAGACACAGAGAGGGGCGAGACTCCCCCTCCTCACCTTGAACTGGATCCTTACCCTTCGGCCGTTTCCTGCACATCCTGTCCAGGCACACAGCTGGATCGAGTGTTCAGTGCCAGTGGAGAGAAGAGCGGAGGGCAGCTTCACAGCGTACAGCTGTCGCGCCGCCCGGGCGGAGATAGTAGTGTTTGTAGACAGTGACATAATCTCTCACTCTGCAGCGCAGTGTGAGAGATGAAATCAGACAGGCTGGCTCAGTAGGAGGAGGAAGAAGGACACGCAGCACGCTCACACACTGACATACCAAGCACCGCCACAGCGCTGGAGGTGTGTGTTGTTTCAACCCGGCAGGCTGCGTAGTGCGTGGTGAACGGGTCAGCTAATTAAAAAATAATAAAAATTACCAGTTCTTTCCACACCATCGGGAGGGTGTCACCCCTCTAGCGGGTGTCACCCGGGTGCGGACCGCACCCCCCGCACCCCCCTAGCAACGCCTTTGCTCAGAACCAAACAAAGAAGGAGGCAACTCTGGAGAAACAGCTGAAATGGGTGAAGCCTTTGGCCCCCAGGGCACACATCAACTATTTTCTTGCAAAATTGGTGGCCTGAGGAGTCCATATCCAAGGGAGTGCAGTCTGGTCCATAAGTCCCAGAGATCATGAAAGCAGCAGATGACACAACACAAGACAAACCCTAATGTCAGCCTAAAGTCTACTAAACTTGTGCAAATACAGGCCTCAATATAGAAGCAGTATAGGCCCAATGAAAAATCTTACCTTCATAATCACGATCGGCACCTCCATTACTCCTTCCTCCGCTCACAGATCGTACGTACTACGCACGCTGTTTTAAGCTTTATAAACACTGTGAATGCATGAAACTCCGCCCGCCCCTGACGTTCTTTCTAGTCTATTCCCCGCCCCTTCTCGTTCGGCGCAGTGGGGGAAGAGCACATGGCGGAAACACAGCAGGTGCGTGCTAATTACAGCAACGAGGAGGAGGAAAGCCCGGAGCCTGAAACGTCCCGATCCCGGAAGAAATGATATAAGGCATCAAATATGTCCTTTGGGGAGATGTTGGAGATGGTCGACATCCTGAAGAAGGCCGACTATGATGGAAAATATAGACCTTACCCCAACCCCAATGTCCGAAAGGCCAAGATAATGGCGAAAGTAGTCAAGAGTCTGCACCAGAATTTCGGGGTATGGCGATCTAAAGATCAGCTCAGGAAGCGGTGGTCGGGCCTCAAATTAAGAGAACACGAGCAGTACAGAAAGATACGGAGAGTGCTGCAAAAAAGTAAGTAGTTGTGCTGTGTTCCTATTCTTTATGTTTATTACGTTTGTGCTGCTCCATGTGCTTTTCTTAATAACTGTTATCCAGTTTAAAATTGCAACTTTCATGTTCATGGGCACATTATTCGTTCGTATCAAACATAGTTCGTTTGGCCATATGCAATTGCCATAATTTTTTGGGGCCTACTTGTGTGAAAAGAATTGGGTGATGTAGATGTGTTTGTTACTAGAATGAAAAGCCAACTAGAATCTGTGTAAAGAGAGGACACTCAGCAGCTGGTTACACATCTGGACGCTGGAGCACTAGTGTGGGACACAAGAACACCCTTTTTATTAGGGGGTACACACAGGTGCTCCAGTGTATACTATAGGGGGGTCTCCATCTGTGAAGCTTGTACAAGACAGGTAAAGTATTGAAGCTTGACAAAGGACAATAAAAATGCTACATCTTGGAACTCTGCCAAAATAGAAAATTGTACCCCACTTCCAAGCAATGCTTCATATTTATAGTTCTGACATTAAATATCTGTGTGCTAAGTATACCTATTTTTTTTACATAGGGGATAAAAGACTCGGAGGACACCCCTCATCCAAGGAGACCACAGACCCCCCACATCTGGAAGAAGGGGAAATCCCCCAAAGACAAGAAGAGCAGGAGGAGGAAGACGTGGTGGAAATTGTCACCACAACAGGTGAGTGTCTGCAACCACAGGCTCAGGTAAGAGATGGATGCCGGCATATTTATAATACCTGTTTTTTTTTGGCTTCTCTCTTTTTAGGTGATTGTGATGTTGTGGATCCTGATCCTTTCACCTCTGAAAGTGCCCAGATCCTGTTCGGGGAGATCATGGGGTATAATGTTGCATTGGAAAACATAACAAAAAAAAATAAGAACATCATTGATGTTTTAGGGTGAGTTTAAAAGCCCTCCAAATCCCCTTGTTTTTTGGTGTGCTACAATTTTTAAAAATGTTTTAAAAAATATTAGAAAAGCCAAATTTTGAAGATGCACACAGTGTGTCAACATGTGCTATCTGCCATAAAAGGGAGATCAATGGACGCGTTTTGGGGGTGCAACCCCTTCCTCAATAATAAAGTAGCTGTGAGGAAGGGGTTGCACCCCCAAAACATGTCCCTTGATCCCCCATGATTGCAGCTAGCACATGTTGACAATCTTAAATTTGTGTGAATCTTCAAAATTTGGCTTTTTCTGGGGTGACTTTACCCCATCTGAACGCAATATCAAACTCAGTTTGGAAATACTCATGTCTGATATTGCCTTCAAGTTCTACCAAATATGAACTTTGTAAGTTCAAGATTTGTGTCTTTCTTGTTGGTTTTAAACATGCCTGTTTTATCTAAAATGGACATTTCTAATTTTTCTAATGTGACCTCAAAAATTGTTATACAACAAACATGTTGGTTTGTTTTAAAAACCTTTTCTAAATGCACATGTGATTGTGCTGGTATTAAAAAGATTGTTAATCAAGATTGTGTGGATTATTGTCATTATTGTATAATGATCCCCAGAGCCTGGGGGGAGATGCCTGTCGAGAACTTCAAGTCCTGCAGACTTCTCCCCGTCGCCAAGTACCGCAGGGTGGCGACCAGCCTCTGCTCCGGAGTGATGGCTTGCCTCATGCAGGTATCCTGCCTGCTAATATAAGGGGTTAGCAAAGCCAACAAATGGTGAAATACGGGGTCCGTCATCCGGAGAAAGTTCCTGAAATCATCAGGATTATTCTCACGGATCTCACGGAGCAAAGGCATATGACAGAACTGGTCACGCTGAAGCAACCAATTCTTGGTCCATGAACTCCTCCCCACCCTGTTCATGGACTGGACTTGTGTCAAAGTCAGGACCCCAACACCAAGCCCCCGCACAGCACGAACTCTACGAGGAGTACGTATACGCAACATGGCTAAAAAACAGTCGGCTGCTCAGAACAAAGTAACAGAACACACTGAAGAACAGCAAGGCCTGTGAAGAGTGACCTGAAAAACAGCAACGAGCGGACAAGAACGAAATGAATAATCAAATACGAACTCACTGCATGCACTGAAGAGTAGATACAAACTAACAAGCACAAACGGAACAGCAGAAAACGATCTGAAAACCACGAGTCTGAAAAAGCGCAAATCGTCTCTCACCAAACTTTTACTAACATGAGATTAGCAAAAGGAGCCCAAAGGGTGCCGCGCTTGGTTCTAAAATGGCCTTTTATAGTCTCGTCGTACGTGGTGTACGTGATCGCGCTCTTGGCGATCGGAAATTCCGACAACTTTGTGCGACCGTGTGTACGCAAAACAAGTTTGAGCCAACATCCGTCTGAAAAAATCCTAGGATTTTGTTGTCGGAATGTCCGATCAATGTCCGACCGTGTGTACTAATGACACTGGCAGGAAAGGGGTTAACATCAGGTGCGATCAAAGGGTTAAATGTGTGTCTAGCTGGTGCTTGCTAACTGTGTGGGGGTAACAGGAATACAAGATGTCTATCTTCTCCCCTATTAGAACGCTGATCTGCCTTGTTTACATAGGCAGACTGCCATTCTGCCTCTCTCAGGAACGATCACGGGTGGACCTGAGAGACCCGCTGATTAGCTCCCCCTCTGCCCAATCAGCATGCGATCGTGCCTCCGGCGGAACGCATGCGCCCCCCACTGTCTATTGCACTAAATGGCGTACAGGTACGTGATTTTGCGCAATATAGCCGACCTGCCATAGTACAAGTACGTTAGGCGGTCAGCAAGTGGTTAGGCATCTAATTTCCTAAATACCTTACACAATTGTGGAGGCCCTGGAGCATAAGGACAGTGGAAACACCCAGAATATTACCCCATTTTGGAAACAAACACTCCAGGGTATTTTCTGAAAGGCAAAGTGATTCTTTTGAAAATTTAATTTTTCTCCACAATTTTTTTGAAAATGTTGGAAAGAGAATCAATGTTTTGCTATTTAGCACTGTGCTATTTTAACTGGTAATTGAGTTGTCATGCAAACCAAGTGATTTATATAATTTTTTCACACAAATAGAGCTTTCTTTAGGTGATATTTAATCACCACTACTTTTATTTTTTATTTTTTGCGATATAAACAAAAAAGAATTTTGAAAAAAGGCAATATTTTTTTACTTTCTTCTATAAAACATTCATTAAATAATAATAAAAAAAAATTCTTTATAGATTTTTATAAAATGTATTCTGTTACATGTCTTTGGTAAAAAAAAAATCCCAATAAGTGTTTATTGATTGGTTTGCATGAAAAATATAGCATTTACAAACTATGGTATATACATTGGAATTTTATTTTTATACTACTAATGTTGGTGATTAGCAACTCATAATGGGACTGTGATAGTGCGGCAAGCAATCTGACACTAACTGATGCTGAGGGGGAACTGACTAACTGCCACTGATATCACCAGTGAATACAGTGATCAGTTATACTATTATACACTGTCACTGTACTAATGGCACTGTCTGGGAAGGAGTTAACATCTAGAGTGATCAAACAGTTAAATGTGTGCCTAACAATGTGTTAGGTGTGCTGATTTTACAGATCTCTGTTTCTTATGCCTGGAAGAAAGATTGGTCCCTCTGTACAGAGCCCATTGTTTATTGTAAACACAGGGCTCTGGGCCGTGATTGGACACAGCCAATCAGCAGGTTCCAGCCATGAATCATTGGTTGGGACTTGTTGACAGACTTCCAATCTGTACAGTCACAGCAGGTGGCAGTGGGGGAGTGCACGCATGCAGCAGCAATGTGCTGGTTGCCTGCTCAGGCTGCCTGTCCACAGTATATTACGGGTGGGCAGTCCACAAATGGTTAATAAGATATGCAGTGTGGGCATACTTAGAATTACACAACAAAACATATCTGCTACTCCTCCCAAAAATGGCGATATCACATATATGTTTTACTGTTTAAACTAATTATGTACCAGACATTCTTGTGTATCCCACAAATCAAGCAATTGTGTCAAAACAAATGTACTGTAATAGTGACCTTTATACAAGTGGGTAGGAAATTTTGTGTAAAAGACACAACAAATAGCAGCGCAAGTTACAATATGAAAAATGTAAAACACAATGCAAATTGTCAAAATAGCCCTTTTGAGCAAATTACAGCTCCTTGTGAGAAAGTACAGTCTATTTTCAGGGCAGCCTTGTAGGGGGAGGTGAAGCCACTCCAATATGTAAAAGAGAAAAGAAACAGCAACAGGTGCCTCTTAGTAAGATTGTAACATTTAATGGCAAGTTAGCATTAAAAACACTCACATGTAACAACATGTTTGTCCAGCGCAGGGGATTCCAGTAAGAGCCATGGATGATCTCTGCAGTCTTAGATGAATGAAAGCACTGTTCCTCTATGCTGTCAGCTAGTCTGTCTGCAACAGACTTCCGGGATTCGATCGCGATCCAAAATGAGGCTTGCAACGCAGCCCGGCAGTCACAGGGAGGGCTGGAGTGCAGAGTCAAAGTATGGACTGTACTGTCGTCAAGCAACGCATTTCAGAGCATGCGCTGTAGGGCGCGCTCCTTTCTCAAGGAAATTTAGTGTAGTGTAGCATACCCTCTAGCAGTCCCTGTTCATATAAGCCAAGTAAACCTAGCCTACTGGTACTTGACTGCCCCCAGGAATTTCATGTTCACTGATCTCACAGGAACATATTCAACGGGATGTGCAGATACAGTTTAGGCTGCAGGCAGAGACATGGTCATCAAACAGGCAAAGTATTGGCCCAGGCATCAGGTGGAAACATGGTTAATAACCAACCAGGTTTAGCACAGGCAAAGGCAACACTGTATTGGGCTGGTGGTTATCAGGGACGCTGTAACTGGTATGGTTTTGATAAGGGACACTGTCACTTTTGTGACAGTGAGCAGAGACACTATGGTGTTGATTTACTAAAGGCAAATAGACTGTGCACTTTGTAATGTGCAGTTGCAGTCTGCAAGTTCAGTTGCTCCAGAGCTTAGGAAAATAAGCAGAAGCTCTGCTGACTTCCATCGTCCAATCATGTGCAAGCAAAAATGTTTTATATTTTCCTTACACTTGATTGGGTATTCTTTGCAAAGTGAAGCTTTACCTCATTTACTAAGCTCTGAAACAACTGCAAACTTTGCAAAGTTCAGCCAGCTATTCTTCACATAGCATTTGAATCAGTCGATCATTTTTTGACCAATCCAAATTTGAATCGTTCCAATATGACTGGTGTGGCAGTGATGAGGGACAATATGACTGGTGTGGTGGTGGTTAGGGACAATATGACTGGTGTGGCATAGGGATGAGCTTCAAGTTCGAGTCGAACTCATGTTCGACTCGAACATTGGCTGTTCGCATGTTCGCCGAACAGCGAACAATTTGGGGTTTGTTTGCGGCAAATTCGTATGCCGCGGAACACCCTTTAAAAGTCTATGAGAGAAATCAAAAGTGCTAATTTTAAAGGCTTATATGCAAGTTATTGTCATAAAAAGTGTTTGGGGACCCGGGTCCTGCCCCAGGGGACATGGATCAATGCAAAAAAAAGTTTTAAAAACGGACGTTTTTTCAGGAGCAGTGATTTTAATAATGCTTAAAGTCAAACAATAAAAGTGTAATATCCCTTTAAATTTCGTAGCTGGGGGGATGTCTATAGTATGCCTGTAAAGGGGCACATGTTTCCCGTGTTTAGAACAGTCTGACAGCAAAATTACATTTCGAAGGAAAAAACCCATTTAAAACTATTCGCGGCTATTGCATTGCCGACAATACACATAGAAGTTCATTGATAAAAACGGCATGGGAATTCCCCACAGGGGAACCCCAAACCAAAATTTAAAAAAAAATGACATGGGAGTCCCCCTAAATTCCATACCAGGCCCTTCAGGTCTGGTATGGATATTAAGGGGAACCCCGGCCAAAATTTAAAAAAAAATGACGTGAGGTTCCCCCTAAATTCCATACCAGACCCTTCAGGTCTGGTGTGGATTTTAAGGGGAACCCCGCGCAAAAAAAAACAAAAAACGGCGTGGGTCCCCCCAAAAATCCATACCAGACCCTTATCCGAGCACACAACCTGGCAGGCGGCAGGAAAAGAGGGGGGACAAGAGTGTGCCCCCCCCTTCTGAACCGTACCCGGCCACATGCCCTCAACATTGGGAGGGTGCTTTGGGGTAAGCCCCCAAAACACCTTGTCCCCATGTTGATGAGGACAAGGGCCTCATCCCCACAACCCTGGCCGGTGGTTGTGGAGGTCTGCGGGCGGGGGGCTTATCGGAATCTGGAAGCCGCCTTTAACAAGGGGACCCCCAGATCCTGGCCCCCCCCTGTGTGAAATGGTAAGGGGGTACTTACCCCTACCATTTCACTAAGAAACTGTCAAAAATGTAAAAAATGACAAGAGGCAGTTTTTGACAATTCCTTTATTTTAATTCTTCTTCTTTCTTCTATCTTCCTTCATCTTCTTCTTCTTCTGGTATGTGTGTGATGGAAAAATCTGGACAGCCGCACTCCGGATTGGAAAAGTGAAAAATAAAATCCTCTTTATTGAAAAAGTAATAACATGATTAAAATCCGTACATGGCTTTGTTGGGATAATGCAGCATAACCGCTAACGCGTTTCACGCTCCCATAGAGCGCTTACTCATAGCTGGTTTGTACAAAAGTGATCACAACTTATATACACATAATTTGTCTACCACATGACTACATATTGATTATCTGATTCTAAACAGCTGGTCATTGGTCTGTGTGGGATTTTTTTGGCATAGATGTAATTGGATGTGCATCCTATAGTGGAATCACTAATGAAGACATGAATATATAAATGAAATGTGTTCATGTTGAGAAATGTCAACATATATGAATGATAAAAAATTTAAAAAAATTTTTTTTCAAGGTTTTCGAAAAAACATATTTGTTGTTTTCCAAAATCACAAGAATGAGATGAGTGCTGGAATTTGACGTTCAAACGTATAAATTATCATACGGATAGGCGCAAGTATGGGCAAACTATGTGAACTGGTGGTTGCGGTATAATGTAAATGGTGTATAGAGTGAAAATTGGGTCTATATGCATATGGTAAAAAAAAAAAAAAAAAAAAAAAGTGTGCATCCAACACCACTAGCGGTGTAAAAAAAAAGCTGAATGTGTGTATGGTGCATATATATAAAAAAAATTTCTCTTTCTTTTTTCCTTTCTCTTCCCTTTTAAACCACATAAAGGTGAAAATATGAATAATAATAAAAAATAATAGTAAAACGCAATTCTTTATTACTATTATTTTTTATTATTATTCATATTTTCACCTTTATGTGGTTTAAACTATCTTGTTCTTCTTCTTCTGGTTCTTCTGGTTCTTCCTCCGGCGTTCTCGTCCAGCATCTCCTCCGCGGCATCTTCTATCTTCTTCTCCTCGGGCCGCTCCGCACCCATGGCATGGGGGGAGGTTCCCGCTCTTCTCTTCATCTTCTTCTTCATCTTCTTCTCTTCTTCCTTCTTCTCTTCTTCATTTTCTTCTTCAGGCTGCTCCGCATCCATGCTGGCATGGAGGGAGGCTCCCGCTGTGTGACGGCGTCTCCTCGTCTGACGGTTCTTAAATAACGGGGGGCAGGGCCACCCGGTGACCCCGCCCCCCTCTGACGCATGGGACATGACGGGACTTCCCTGTGGCATTCCCCGTGACGTCACAGGGAAGTCCCGTCAAGTCACAGTGCGTCAGAGGGGGGAGGGGTCACCAGGTGGCCCCACCCCCCGTTATTTAAGAACCGTCAGATGAGGAGACGCCATCACACAGCGGGAGCCTCCCTCCATGCCAGCATGGGTGCAGAGCAGCCCGGAGAAGAAAATGAAGAAGAGAAGAAGAGAAGAAAAGAAGAAGAGAAGAAGAAGATGACGAGAAGAGCAGGAGCCTCCCCCCATGCCATGGGTGCAGAGCGGCCCAAGGAGAAGAAGATAGAAGACGCCACGGAGGAGATGCTGGACGAGAATGCCGGAGGAAGAACCAGAAGAGCCAGAAGAACCAGAAGAAGAAGATGAAGGAAGATAGAAGAAAGAAGAAGCATTTAAATAAAGGAATTGTCAAAAACTGTCTCTTGTCATTTTTAACATTTTTGACAGTTTTTTAGTGAAATGGTAGGGGTAAGTACCCCTTTACCATTTAACACAGGGGTGGGGCCGGGATCTGGGGGTCCCCTTGTTAAAGGGGGCTTTCAGATTCCGATAAGCCCCCACGCCCGCAGACCCCCACAATCACCGGCCAGGGTTGTGGGGATGAGGCCCTTGTCCTCATCAACATGGGGACAAGGTGTTTTGGGGGGCTACCCCAAAGCACCCTCCCAATGTTGAGGGCATGTGGCCTGTTACGGTTCAGGAGGGGGGGCCGCACTCTTGTCCCCCTCTTTTCCTGCTGCCTGCCAGGTTGCGTGCTTGGATAAGGGTCTGGTATGGATCTTTGGGGGGACCCCAAGCCGTTTTTTTTTTTTTGGCGCGGGGTTCCCCTTAAAATCCATAACAGACCTGAAGGGTCTGGTATGGAATTTAGGGGAAACCCCACGCAATTTTTTTTTTAAACTTTGGCCGGGGTTCCCCTTAATATCCATACCAGACCTGAAGGGCCTGGTATGGAATTTAGGGGGACTCCCACGTCATTTTTTTTTTAAATTTTGGTTCGGGGTTCCCCTGTGGGGAATTCCCGTGCCATTTTTATCAATGAACTTCAATGTGTATTGTCGGCAATGCAATAGCCGTGAGTAGTTTTAAATGGGTTTTTTCCTTCGAAATGTCATTTTGCTGTCAGACTGTTCTAAACACGGGAAACATGCGCCCCTTTACAGGCATACTATAGACACCCCCCAGCTATGAAATTTAAAGGGATATTACACTTGTATTGTTTGACTTTAAGCATTATTAAAATCACTGCTCCTGAAAAAACGGCCGTTTTTAAAACTTTTTTTTGCATTAATCCATGTCCCCTGGGGCAGGACCCAGGTCCCCAAACACTTTTTATGACAATAACTTGCATATAAGCCTTTAAAATTAGCACTTTTGATTATTCATGTTCGTGTCCCATAGACTTTAACGGTGTTTGCGTGTTCGAACAAACTTTTTTCCTGTTCGCATGTTCTGGTGCGAACCGAACAGGGGGGTGTTCGGCTCATCCCTAGTGTGGCAGTGATCAGGGACAATATGACTGGTGTGGCAGTGATTAGGGACAATATGACTGGTGTGGCAGTGATCAGGGACAATATGACTGGTGCAACGATGATTAGGGACAGTGTGAATGGATGCCAGTGATTAAGGATACTGGGCTCCATTCACAAAGCGGTATCTTACCAAATACGAGTATGCGGTAAGATACCATACAGCGTTTTTCAAAACGTTTTTTGAAATTCACCAAAAATCACTACTAAAATAGCGCATACGCTATTTTATGAAGTCATGCAGTATTTTAGTAGTGGTAATTTAATGCCGGCGATAGCTGGCATTCTTTACAAATAGTGTGACTAGCTGGTTGTTAAGGAGCAGGCAGCCACCTTTATCCTTAAAATCCAGTAAACAACATGGTTGTTAAAGTGTTTGTTACCCTAACACTTCAAAATTCCTGATATGTACTGTACCTGCTGTGCCATGTGTATTGTGTTAGAAATCCTGTTCTCTTTGTATACTTCTGTAGCTCACTACCCCCGTAGGAACTGCTATTTTGTGTTCTATCCGTAAATCACATTCACCACCAAGCACATTGCAGCCCATAGAGATAGAAACAGTCCATATTATACTTTTTATCTTGCTTTTATTTGCATAACTTGAACTGAGACAGAGAAAGGGTTTTCTGAGATGCTCTTTTTCTTCTTTTTGCTTCATAATCTTTCCTTTTCCTTTCCATGCAATGCGGATAATGAAAAGTCCCTCTGAAAAACTTTTCATGAGAAAACTGGAGTACTATGGTCATCTGAGAATAATTAAAGTGAATAACAAAGAGCCACTCTGAATAACTCTCTCAGGAGAGGAGAGGGAGGAAGGGACACAGCCTGCAGTGTGTAAAGGGCTGCAAACTGCTGGAAGGTTTTTATTGAGAAGAAGAAGTAAGACGTACATAGTCCAGAGCACCGTTTTACACTATGGTGAGTTCTTCTTCCTTCTTGGTCATCCGTGGCTTTCGTGATGGTGATATGTGGCAACGCAATTGAATTTGGAGTTTTTACCCCCCATACGAACATCGGGAGTGCCAGCAAGCTGAAAGGCCTTGGCTGGGCTATAGCCACTTGCCCTTTTATGCTTGCCATCTGGTAAGCAGATTTTTATCACTAGGGTGGATTGTCACTACTGTTTCAAGATACACGGTGGCGGTGCTGTTTTTTCTGGAAGGATTTTTAAATCTCTCTGACGTCATTTGTATAGACTGTTTTGTTTGAGCGCAGCTTTCCTTTTTTGAACTATTTATTTGGTGTGATCACACTATATGCTGCTGCTGGTTATCTACGCATTTGCTGGTCAAGCGCGGTTCTCTCTATTTACATAAATTCCACTGTAATGCCCTGTACACACGGTCGGATTTTCCGACTTAAAATGTGTGATAGGACCTTGTTGTCGGAAATTCCGACCGTGTGTGGGCTCCATCACACATTTTACATCGGAATTTCCAACACACAAAGTTTGAGAGCTTGCTATAAAATTTTCTGACAACAAAATCCGTTGTCGGAAATTCCGATCGTGTGTATACAAATCCGACGCACAAAGTGCCACACGTGCTCAGAATAAATTAAGAGACGAAAGCTATTGGCTACTGCCCCGTTTATAGTCCCGACGTACGTGTTTTACTTCACCGCGTTCAGAACGATCAGATTTTCTGACAACTTTGTGTGACAGTGTGTATGCAAGACAAGTTTGAGCCAACATCCGTCGGAAAAAATCCATGGATTTTGTTGTCGGAATGTCCGATCAATGCCCAATCATGTGTACGGGGCATAACAGTCTGAAATAATGTTCCACACAAATAGTGAATCCCGTGCCGAGCTCGTATGAACAGCCAGTTCCTGGTAAACCTATTGGAGCAATGCCAGGAACTGGCTGTACATACGAGCTCGGTGCTCGTGGATTGCTGCTATTTTACTGCTTTTAAACGTGAGTGTTTGCTTTTACTCTGCTTGTGTTTAATAAACCTTGTTATATGGGATTACACTATGGGCATTTCCTTTCTTTGTGCCTAAAACCCCCCCTGAATACTGAGGATATTAACAGAGGGACTTGAACATCTAACTACAAAATCTGGGCAGAAGGATACGAGCTTGGCGCTCGTGGATTGATGCCAGCTATTAGATATAAGTGAGTTAATTTATTATGCGTGTCACCACAAACTACCTCATATGGGATTACGCTATGGGCTGTCTTTTTTTCTCTTTTAACGAAACCCTGCATACGGACACCACGATCGTTTAAGTTCACTGGAGCTGGTCAAAAGGACGTTTGAAGATCATCTAATATTCCTTCTATGCCGTATACCTTACGGCAGTAAGGTGAGAGGCTTGTGCACACAGAGGTGCCACCATTAAAAGATTAGCTGGGCACCGATCGATTGCTCATGGTGGAGGGATTCACTATTTGTGTGGAACATTATTTCAGACTGTTACAGTGGAATTTGTTTCTTGTTTTATTAATCTCACTACCAGACTCTATTGGTTTTATCCAGCTTTATTGCACACTCAGCGGTGCATGTTGGATTTTATCACACTGTTTATTTATTTGTTCACTTATTCGTTCAATGTCACATTTTGTTATATAGAATTCATATATTTGGTTCTAGACTTTTTTTCATCACATGGTATTTTATATATTTTGTATATTGAGTTGATATACATTTGTATACCACACACAGCGCAACGCCATCACGTATACATTTGTAAATAAGTAAGTTTTCTCCTTCACTGATGGGCACTGATGGGGCTGCACTGACAGGCACTGATGGGCACCAATAAGGTGGCACTGATGGACACTGATGATGGGCACTAATATGCGGCACTGATGGGGTACTGATAGGCGGCACTGATTTGTGGCACTGATATGCAGCACTGATGGGCACTGATAGGTGGCACGGATGGGCACTGCTAGGTGGCACTGATGTACACTAATAGATGGTACTGATGGATCCCAATCAGTGCCAAACTATTATGCCTGCCAATCAGTGATGCCCATTGTGGGCACTGATTGGCATCCATTGTGGGAACTGTTTGGAATCCCTGGTAATCTAGGGTGGCATACCTGGTGGTGGTATCCCTGGTGGTCCTGGTGGCATCCCTGGTGGTCCAGTGTGGGTATCCTTGGGGGGCTGCGCTGATAATCAATCAGCACAGACCCCCCTATCAGTGGAGCAGCCGATCAGCTCTCCTCCACTCTTGTCTGTCAGACGCGAGTGAGGACAAGCCGATCAACGGCTCTTCCTGTTTACACTGTGAACAGCCGTAATTGGACACGACTGATCACGTGGTAAAGAGTCTCCATCAGAGGCTCTTTACCTAGATCAGTGTTGCGGTGTGTCAGACTGACACACCGCAACAACGATCGCCGCAATGCATGCCCCCGGGGATGGTTAAGGAGTGGGCAGCCACCGCATCCTTAGCAACTGATGAGCCATCAGCTGTCAATGTTGTGTTATTAAACACATGAGACAGTTTTTGACAAGTCCTTTATAAAACAAAAACAAAAATCCTGTGTCAATCATGATGAACGCCAACCACTGACCTGAAGAAAAAAAAGAAAGAGGTCCACACTCAATGAAGGCTCCCACCAAAAGACAGCTCTGCTGCCTCCTGCAACTATATAAATTAAGATGCAGGACCACAGGTGGGGGGCTGGGTTCGGGGGGCTCCTTGTTAAAGGGGGCTTCTAGATTCCGATAAGCCCACTGTAAGTGGGTGGCAATGATTAGGGATACTGACTGGCAGCACTAATCTGGCAACATTGCTCTGCTGTGATAGTGATCAGAGATAATGACTAATGGCACAGCCAGCCATTGTACATGATCATCGCCACAGCGGTATAATGTCAGCATAGTGAAACAGCACTTGCCCTGATGAGAGTATGTACATGAAAAAAAAAAACTTTTTTTTTACAGTTTTTTAAAATTGTTTTTACAATTTTATCAATCTTTTTTAATACAATCTGGGGGGTTTTTTACACTCTAATTGCTTATTATGCCCTGTACACACTGTTCCGTCAAATTTTCAGACGGAAAATGTTTGGTGGGAGCTTATTGTCGGAAATTCTGACCGTGTGTATGCTTCATTGGACATTTTCCATCGGAATTTCTGTCACACAAAATTTGAGATCTGCATCTCAGATTTTCCGACAACAAAATCCATTCTCGTAAATTCCGATCTTGTGTACTCAATTCCGATGCACAAAGTTCTACGCATGCTCTCAATCAAGTACGAGAAAGAAGCACCCATTGTGGTAAAACTAGCGTTTGTAATGGAGATAGCACATTCGTCACGCTGCAAATTTTAAAATCTTTTAATGCAGCGCATTCTCTTCTTCTTTATAACACTAGAATAATGAAGTTGTTTTGCTGCTGATATTGACACAGAGTTCTGACAAACTGATTTCTTTATTACTTTTCGTGATCTCATGAATAATTTTTTTTTTCGTCAGATCTCCATAATAATGTTTGGAATTTTTGTTTATTTTTTTATTTATTTTTTTATCCAGATCTCCTATTTTTTTATTATAGTGATCTCCATAATTTTTTCTTTCGTTTTGTGTCAAGTTACCACAACACCATTATTATCTGGTATTTTTTAACCTCAAGGAGGTTGATGTTGGTGTCCCTTGTTAATTTAACATTGTATTTTTGAAATGTACCTGTCTACTCACAAAGAAACTGTCCTTTTTAAAGTAAATCACATAGGCAAGTATTTGTGAAAAATAAATAGCCATTTACTATGGTTCATAACAAAATAAAGAGGAAGGCAACGCTGGAGAAACTGGAGAAATTTGCGAAGCCTTTGTATCCGAGGGCAGACATCAATTATTTTACAGTCAAAATTGTTGGCCTGAGGAGTCCTTATAATAGTGATCACAATCCGGTCGAGGAGTACAAGAGATCAGGAACAGCAGCAGATGACATATCTGTGCTTAGGCTGTGGTCTTATAACAGCCTGCGTCTTTTGTCAGACCAGACTGAACCCAGGCCATTACTTTCTTGTCTTCCTTCCACGCTTCCTTCCACGCTTGCTTCCAGGCTGTGGCTCTGGTGTTTTAATTTGTGGCAGGAGGTAGAGGAATAGGAGGAGGACCATGGTTGAACTCACAAACGTGGCTTTGGCTTGTGAGTTCGCCCCTCAACCCCTTATTTAGTGCTTGTAACATAACTTCCTCATATAAGAGGCGTTGGCCCTCCTCCATTTCCGGCATTTTGCAGGCTGCCATGTAGGCATAGTCCTCTTGAATATTGGGGGGTGTTCTGAGGGCCGCAGTAGCCTTCCGAAATAGGCCAAGTGCTGCCTCCTCCAGGTTACTCCTCTTCATGGGACTTTTTTTTTGGAAGGCAGAGGGGAGGGACCTGGGATTCGAGCAGGCTACTGGGCTGCCACTTACCCCTGCCACCTCCTGGCTGCCATTTTCCATAGCCTCCTCCTGGCTGAGACTTTCCTGTGTATAAAAAAGGGACATAGTTTTAGTTTTTGGTTCGTCGATCACACAATTTTCAGCTCATGACTGTTGCAAATTGAATATTAATAAATAGAAAAGACTATCATTCTGACCCCAGCATTTTTCATTCTTGTCCCGATCATTTGTGGCCACTACTGTTTATTGATTTGTAAAACACTTAGTAAAATCAGAAATTACTGATCAATAATAACATCTAGTTAACATCATAAATTATTTGACTAGAAATATGTTGAACAATGCTATACCTGGCTCAAGCTGGGCTCCTCTACTTCTTCCTGGCTGGAAGGTCCAGGTTGGATGTCGGAAGCCTCAGCTGGGGTGGAAGGAAGCCTTAAAGGAAGACTGGAGAGTGCTGGCCTGGGTTCAGTCTGGCCTGCCAGAAAATGCAGTCTGTCATAGTACCAAAGCCTGGGCACATAAATGTAATATGCTGCAGCTCCTGATCTCTGGGAATGCTGGACCTTCTTGCACTCCCTATTATAAGTGCTCCTTATGCCACCAATTAGGGCCTTCAAATAGGGGATGTCTGCTATGGGGATCACCGGCTTCACAAATTCCAGCAATTGATCCAGCGCTGCCTTCCTCTTTGTTTTATTGTTATAAAAGGGGTGGTTTACCTGCCACAGACAGAGCAGTTCCCTGTAAATATTAATGAATATGGGGATAAAGTCCTCATCATTCAATAGATCCATTTTCTCTGGAAGACACAACACAAGACAAACCCTAATGTCAGGCTAAACTCTCCTAATCTTGTCCCAATATAGGTCTCAATCTATAAGCAGTATAGGCCACTGATGCACCAAGTTAAAACTATACCTTCGTTCTAACGATCGGCACTTCCGATACTCCTTCCTCCTCTCACAGAAGGTACGTACGACGCACATGTGTTACGCTTTATATACACTGTGCTTGCGTGAAACTCCACCCACCCCTGGCGTTCTTTCTAGTCTATTCCCCGCCCCTTGTCTTTCGGTGCAGTGGGAGAGCACATGGCGGAGAAAGAGCAAGTGCATGCAGACAGCAGCAGCAATGATGAAAGCCTGGAGCCAAACGTCCCGATCCCAAACGTCCTGATCCCGGAGGAGATTTAAGGCGACAAATATGTCCTTTATAGAGATGGTGGAGATGGCGGACATCTTGAAGAGGGCCGACTATGATGAGAAGCATGGACCCTACCCAAACCCAAATATCAGAAAGGCCAAGATCATGGCTAAAGTTGTAAAAAGGCTGCACAGGAATTTTGGGGTAGGACGATTGAAGGATCAATCAACTGGTCAGACCCGAAATTGAGGGAGCAGGATCAGTACAGAAAGATCAAGAGAGTTCTTCAAAAAAGTAAGTAATTGTCGTGTGTTCCTCTTAGTATTATTACTTGCATGCTGCTCCATGTGCTTTTCTTTACTGTTGTACAGTTTAAAATGGCAACTTTCAGGTTCGTGGGCACAGTAATACTTCATAGTAAACATTGTTTGTTCGCCCACTAATACAATGTTTTTGGCAGATACAGGTTAACTACATTTGTTCAGGCCTATTTGTATTAAAAGAAGTTTGTGACATTGTTGTCTAGATACTACTAGGGGTGTCTCCATGTGTGAAAATTGTACAAAAAAGGTAAGTATTCCAGCTTTAGAAAGGGAAAAAATATAATGTCTCCAGCTTGGAACTTCTGGCCTCAAATATCTGTGTGCTAAGTATACCTTTTTTTATTCACATAGGGGAGAAAAGACTTGGGACATCTAAGGAAACCAGGGACCCCCACTTCAGAAGAAAAATCGAATCCCCACACCACAGGAAGGAGAGGTTTATGAAGTGGGCGAAATAGTGACCACAACAGGTGAGTGTCTGAGACCACAGCTTCAGGTAATAGATGGGTGCCTGCATATTTATAATACATGGTGTGTTTTTGAATTTTAGGTTATGTGGATGTTGTGGAAGAAAATTTGCATTTCACAAGTGCAAGTGCACACATGCTCATCAGGGAGATCATGGTGTGCAATCATGATTTACAAAAGATCAAGGAAGACATCAATGATGTGGAAAAAAGACTCAAAAACATCATTAATGTTTTAGGCAGAATCTAAAAAACAACAAAATTCTTCTAGTTTATTTTTATTTTTAGTATTTTCACACATTTTAAATATTTTTTAGAAAGCCAAATTTTGAAGATGCACACAGTGTGTCAACATGTGCTATCTGCCATCACGGGATATCAAGGTGTGCGTTTTGGGGGTGAAACCCCCGCCTCACAACTAAAGTAGATGAGAGGAAGGGGTTGCACCCCCGAAACACATCCATTGGTCCCCCATGATGGGAGCTAGCACATATTGACATTAGACATGGGATCAGGAGGGAAATCCCCATTTTGACTCTCAATTTGTGTGCATCTTCAAAATTTGTCTTTCACAGGGGTGACATCACCCCATCTGATGAAGGCAATATCAACACAGTTTGGACATACTAATGTCTGATATTGCCTTCACTTTGCCAAAGTTGAACTTTGCAAGTTCCTGAGTTGTGTATTGTTTTATGGTTTTAAACATGCCTGTTTTAACACAAAAAGGCTATTTGTACTGTCCAAAAAAAATGTTATTAATAAAATATGTTGGTTTGTTCAAAAACCCTTTTCTAACGCACATGTGAATGTGCACAGAGTAAAACGTTTTCTAATCAACAATGTGTGGCTTCTTCTTTCACGGCTCAATATCATTTTTTGGACTAAGTTGGTGTTTACACTGAAATGGAGGTTATTTACTAAAGGCAAATCCACTTTGCACTACAAGTGCACTTTCAGTGCAGTTTCAAGTGCAGTTTCATGTGTACTTTTGCAGTGCACTTGGAATGCAACGTGGATTTTCCTTTAGTAAATAACTCCCACAGTGCTTTATAATTTGCCACAAAAATCCCATTTTCCTGACTCACCAAAATTCATTCATGGTGCTGAAAATGATGTATATTTTTATCAGTAATGCATTACATACATTAACAACAAAAACAAGGTGTATGTGTAGCAGATCCACAACATAATAATAGTTTGCTGAAGAAGAAATTGTCACCTCATGTATCAAATAAATTAGGTTTGCACTATTGAAGAAAATGTAAAAAAAAAGACCATTGGAGAACCTAGGAGACAGCTTAAAAGAAACACAAGCAGTAAATCAAAGGAAATATTATTTCAGTTTAAATAAAAAAAAATTTTTGAAAATGTTTATTAAACATTTTCTGCCATATCAATGGCCCCCCTACCCGCAAAGTACTCCATATATTTTATATGGACCTCTCATGCGCTTTGGGGGGGCAAGCACTGAAAACCAGATACGAACCCACAAGCACAAACTGAAGAGCAGAAAGGATCAGAAAAGCACGAGGCTGAAAAGCGCGAATCGTCTTTCACCAAACTTCTACTAACATGAGATTAGCAGAAGGAGCCCAAAGGGTGGCGCACTTGGTATTAAACTTCCCTTTTCTAATGCCGTTGTACGTGTTGTACGTCACCGCGTTCTTGACGCTCGGAATTTCCAACAAGATTTGTGTGACTGTGTGTATGCAAGACAAGTTTGAGTCAACATCTATCAGAAAAAATCCATGGATTTTGTTGTCGGAAAGTCCAATCGCATGTACGGGGCATTATATAAGCTATCTGTAGCACTGTTCAAAGGTTTCTTTTGTTATACCATTGCTTATTAATTGATGCTGTAGCTATCACATGGAACAGGGCTGCTGTGATTGGCAGAGATCACACTGTAGTAAGCAAGCCATCACACATAACAGTCTTATATACTACTGTAACTGTAAACGTTGTGATTGGTCATTGCGATCACATGGTACCAGGGCTTCTCACAGTGGCGTGGTGCTGTAACTGATTATCGGTTGTGTCTGGTGGACACAGCAATCCAAGATTGTCTGTTGCACACCTGAGGGGGCATGTGCTTCTGGGAGAACATACGGATGCATCCCCTCAGAACTAGAGAGCATCCATCTGACGTTTATGTACATTGGCCGAGCAGAAAGTGGTTAAGCAATTTTTCGCTCCCCCTCCTCTCCGAGACACCGTCATAGCAACTGTGGGCACCCGGCCATGACAGCTTACGGCTTCACGGCCGGGCGTGTACTGCGCATGCACAAGACGCGCTGTGCTCTGCAATTGGCCAGGCAATCTTCTGGGACCTGTGACATGTCCCAGAAAATTGCAAGAAGGGAGGGGCCACCTAGAGGGAGAGGAGGATTTGACTACATGGCTGAGAAGCGGAAGGAGGAAGTGGGACAGGAAGTCTCTCTAAAAAGAAGGTACCCACTCCCCCCCAAAAAAAATGACATGCCAAATATGGTATGTAAGGGGGCGAGGAGTGCTTAAAGCGGAAGTTCAACTTTTGGGTGGAACTCCGCTTTAAAAGCTTAGGAAGTAGAAAAAACTAGACCTAATCACCACTAAAAGTAGTAATCAGTTTTATTAATATTATAATTAAAACCAAAATGAATTGAAGATCATTACATAAACAACATTTATGGTCTTTCAACTCACCCCTAATGCCACTTCTAAATCATCACTTTTTCCTCCCTGGTTCCATGGATCATGGATTTAAATCATGGAACCCAGATGGTCCTTTACTATTACACCACGTTCTTCATAATCATACAATAAATCTTTACAATCCTTCCTGGGAACAAGGCCTGTTACCTTCATTGGCAGATGAAGATACACTCAATTGACGCAATTCGTCCACTCCCTGCCTCAACCCATACAGGACATACAAGACCTAAATCCTGTGGAGACTCTTCTTTACACTGTATTTCCCAGTTTTATAAAGCACTCATTTCCCTCCAGGGATCTGCATACTCGGACTACCTTACCAAATGGGAAACTTAATTTGATGCTACCCTCACTGATAAACAGAAGGACAAAATTCTACAGCTCTGCTATACCTCTTCTATATCTTCTAAAGTAGCAGAGATCAACTACAACTTCTCACCAGAAGGTATTGTACCCCTGCTAAGCTACACTCCATGTTCCCCTCACACTGGCTCTGCTGGAGAAACTGTGGAAGTAGATCCACCCATGCACATGGACTTGCCCGGCTAGCCACTCATTTTGGCATGATGTCCTTCAGCATATTCGTTTGATTACTGGGACCATGCTGCCCTTTACTCCTTGAGCACTGTTATTCCATTGTAATGCCAAACCAGTTGGCCCATACAAACGTTCCATTATACCACACCTTCTTAATGCCGCTAAAGCCCTTATTCCCACATTATGGGGCCAATCAAAGATTCCCACTTTATCTCAGTGGGTGTGTAAAGTCAACTCCCTTTATCTTCTTGAGGAAATGACATTTTTTTCTAAAGGCAAAATTGAGTGTCATACTAAAATATGGGCCCACTGGTTTGAATCCAAATATTCTCCACTGTATAATGAGATTTTTTTTAAAAACCCGGATCAATATTTCTGATTTTGTTTATTGTCGATTTTCAGAATGTTCCTATTGACTATTGACCTCGTATACCCATCCCCCCCAACCTTCCTTCTCCTTCCCTCCCTCTATTCCCCCTTATCCTCCCCCCTTCTTGGTATTCTGTATATATGTTTATTCCCTCATATTATAGTGTGCCACAGTAGTCATTCCTTTTTTCTCTAGTTAGAACCCAGGTAATATCTTTCGTTTTACACCCCTTTTAATGATCCTATCCCTCCTAGATTGTAAGCTCTAACGAGCAGGGCCCTCTGATTCCTCCTGTATTGAATTGTATTGTACTTGTACTGTCTGCCCTAATGTTTTAAAGAGCTGCGTAAACTGTTGGCGCTATATAAATCCTGTATAATAATAATAATAATATTTGATCCTGTAGGTCCTGACATTTTTTTTTGGTCCCTCTCTATTTGTTAATTATATCCCACTCACTTTGTACCAGCCCCTTTTTCAAACTATACACTGTTAAAATGTCACACACTGTAATATGTTGATATGTTTGTTCTAACCTGATGATTCTTAATAAACATTTATTAAACAAAATGAATTGACGACTAATTCAATTTTTTTTTTGCTTCATATAGAGTGGGGAAGTGTTAAGAATGACGTCAGATATATATTTATGTCTGTGACCTCATTGTAGAGATTTTCCTGTCACTGTAATGCCTGTGCAAGAAAATGAGTATGTGGCTTTCATTGGTACAAAAAGACAAGGACACAAACAAAAACTGAAATTCTAGCCCTTCTAACCACAATAAAAATCGTCTTCCTATTTAACTACTTGTTAACCCTTAGATAAGCCTAATTCACCTTATCTATTATTTTCCTTCCATTTACTACATCAAAATGATTGGTGGGTGATCATAGGCACTACATACCTAAACACAACAAAATGCACACATGTAGAAATTTTTGGTGCCGAAAATACATAACACATATTTTATTTAATGATTATGATTTTTTTGGTGGTGTTTCTCAGTCTTCTCTTTAACTTGAAACACATGATTGTGTTTTTTTTGTCAAATTTCGTGAGTAAAAAACAATAATGAATTAGTTATGATTAAATGAAAATGCATGTAATAATAGAATTTCGTGCTTCTAAAAATGAACGTTACATTTGTGTCACAGATTCTCAAATTTTTCCTATTTTCTGAAGAAGTTAACTGCAAAACATATCAAAATACAGATACCTTCCTGGTATTTTTATTATGTAGTCAATGTATTACATTTATGTACAATGAAGGGAAACAAGCTACCATACATCACAGTATATACTGTGATACTGGGATATGCTTTCAGGGATAACATATCATTTTGGAATTAAAGCAAATCTTTACTTTTAAAGCATAAGTTCACCGTTCATAACATGTTACATGTTACACCCACATTCAGAGCGTAACATGTAACATGTTATGAATGCATTGCCCCCTCCATTACCTGCTGTGACAGCAGACCAGGGATCTTCTCTCCTTGTCTGCTGCCACAATTAAGAAAGATGCGGCCGCATGGGGCCCACCTGGCTGCATCACTCATTCACGGTCCTCTGTGAATGGAAAACTATAAGGTCCGGCAGCCTTTGCGGCTGTCAGTGTGTAATTTTAAATGAACTACCAGGGTGCTGTTAGTTCATTGAGTCTTCTTGTCAGAATGTATTGGCATCCCCATATGAGGTACAAGAAAGCAGATACACTAACAGATCTGGCAGAGACCTGCATGGCATCAGCAATCTGCTGATCACTGGTGCAATGTATTACAGGCTCCCAAAACAATACATGTACATTTTTTTACATGCAAAAGAATGTGCATTCATTTATTTTTTTCTTGTTTCACTTTTTTACATTAAAATGCTTCAGGTCCCCCCCCCCCCGCACGTCATTCACCTAAGTAAACAACATGAATTATGCCCATTGTGCCTCCTGGGATATGCACATCACATATCCCAAGAGGCATAAGTCATCATTGAGAATGGAGGAGGGGGGCGAGCCCAGTGGTGTGTCATCGTGAGGCCTCATGGCTGAACCTGAAAGAGCTGGAGGGCCTCACAATGACATCACCTAAGAAGATGATGGCGTGGGACTGAGTGGGGGCAGAATTCAGAGAGGATTCTGGAGGACACAACTGGATCTGCTGGGCAGGTAAGTATACTAAATGGTTGCAATCCACAACACTGTGTACATTGGGCCCAGAAAATAAAAATAGGTCAGAAAGACCAGAGATCCACTTTAGGCAAGTGTTTTGCTGTTTTTCTTTAAATGTATTTTGGTGCTATATGTATTCTATGGAAGTAGTCAGTTTGTTTCTGTTTTTGTCCTAATAAAGAATTCATAATATTTTATGAAATGACAGATGTGTTATTTACTTTTGACAACAAAGAAAGTCCCACTTCCCTTTTTATTTTATTCTTATCATTATTATTTAAAATTTTTAATTTTCCTTTGTTTTGTTTGTTATTTTTATTCAGTGTTGCAGGGTAAAAAAGTGCATTTTGTTAATCAGCAAATAATAACTATGCTTGGCTTTGTACCACAGACATAATTTTATGTAATTTTAAATGGAACAACACTTTATATTTAAAGTTAAACTACTTATTTTAAAATTAGCACATGTCAAAATAGAACAAAATGTATTTTCTCTATAGATTCCATAGATGATAAAATAATTGTTGCCAGACAATATTTCCAAAATAATTGTATGTATTACTTTGTTATCTATGTAATGAATGACACATTTATTAATCAATTAACAGGCCCATAGTGAAAATGTAAACATTGCTCAAGTCCATAAGGCCTCATTCACACTGGGTCAGAGACCTGTACAGTGTGAATGAGTCATTTGTTTAATGTGCCTGGCTCTCTCCACAGCTGCATGCTTCTGTAAGTGAATATACTGTAGATGTAGTTGCTGTACAGACTCACCCGCACGGTCAAGTTTGACAGGAGTGCAGGGGTAGT
The DNA here is from genome assembly GCA_037952925.1 of Lithobates clamitans. Lineage (NCBI taxonomy): Eukaryota > Metazoa > Chordata > Amphibia > Anura > Ranidae > Lithobates > Lithobates clamitans. Next base: position 1,783,175 of record JBBGZY010000143.1, read on the forward strand.
GTATTACCCAGAATGCACATTCTCTGCATTTGAGGCCATGCACCCATTTCTACTTGCCTGTAAAATTCAGAACAATATACTCACAGGCATTGGGAACTTTTATAGGGCATACACACGGTCGGACTTTGTTCGGACATTCCGACAACAAAATCCTAGGATTTTTTCCGACGGATGTTGGCTCAAACTTTTTTTGTCTACACACGGTCGCACAAAGTTGTCGGAATTTCCGATTGCCAACCACGCGGTCACGTACACCACGTACGACGAGACTAGAAAAGGCCGGTTTAGAACCAAGCGCGGCACCCTTTGGGCTCCTTTTGCTAATCTCGTGTTAGTAAAAGTTTGGTGAGAGACGATTCGCGCTTTTTCAGACTCGTGGCTTTGAGATCATTTTCTGCCGTTCAGTTGTGCTTGTGGGTTTGTATCTGCTCTTCCATGCGTGCAGCAAGTTCCGCGTGACTTTAGGTAGTCATTGTATTCTTTCGTTCGTTACTTTTTTTCAGGTTTTCAGGTCGCTCTTCACAGGCCTTGCTGTTCTTCAGTGCGTTCTGTTACTTCGTTCTGAGCAGCCGACCATTTTCTAGCCATGTTTCGTATGCGTACTCCTCGTAGAGTTCGTGCTGTGCGGGGGCTTGGTGTTGGGGTCCTGACTTTGACACAAGTCCAGTCCATGAACAGGGTGGGGAGGAGTTCATGGACCAAGAATTGGTTGCTTCAGCGTGACCAGTTCTCTCATATACCTTTGCTCCGTGAGATCCGTGAGAATAATCCTGAGGATTTCAGGAACTTTCTCAGGATGACGGACCCCGTGTTTCACCGTCTGTTGGCTTCGCTGACCCCCTATATCAGCAGGCAGGATGCCTGCATGAGGCAAGCCATCACTTCGGAGCAGAGGTTGGTCGCTACCCTGCGGTATTTGGCGACAGGGAGAAGCCTGCAGGACTTGAAGTTCTCGACAGGCATCTCCCCCCAGGCTCTGGGGATCATTATCCCAGAGATCTGTTCTGCCATCATCCAGGTCCTGCAGAAGGAGTATATGAAGGTAAGATTTTTATCCTTTTATATCACATTTTATTGTATTTAATGTTTGCTAATATATTGTATTTCTTTCCTCATTCCCTAATTACCATGATTGTAATATGCTTTGAATGTCCCCTTTGTTCTCATGCATGCTGGATGTTTATGTAATTATTATTTTAGGTCCTTCATACATATTTGCCCTTCACTAACCTCCCCAGTATGGTGTCTCCTGCCCTATATTCACCTCATGTAGTCACTTAACAATGTATTTTATCAGCTCCATAGTAGTGCTTTACCCCAAACACCCCCTAAAATGTTTGGAAATGTTATTTTTTATTTAAATTCAGGCAGAGTGCCATAGGCTTTTTTTGTGGTGTCCCCAAATAATTTTTAGTAACCCTCCCTCCCCCAACTGCTAAGTCAGCTGATCCCAATTCTCTATGTATCCTCAATCATCTAGCTGCTGACTTTGCCAAACGCATACACGCTATACCCATCTCTTTTGTGGTCAGATTTATTGATGAATTCCCCAAAGCATGTAGTGCAAGGGCCTGCCTGTATACTTTCCAATGGTACTGTTTAAAGTTTTGGAATCCTATTATTATCTTGATAGGTAATAGCAGAATGTCCAAATGTCCTCAAATGTGTACAATGTGTATTTATATCTTTGTATTATGACACTTCTTACCTGTCCAGTGGTCTGCCAATAGTGTAACTAAGGAGGAGCTGTTCAAAGTAATACCCATTATTTAGGCATTCATCTCTCAATGAAGTGAAGAGGGTTACCTGTCCAAGATTTACACACACCCCCTATAATGTTAGAAATGGCCCATGAGAGGGGGGAGGGGGAATATGATAGGTGGACCTTATACTTTGGCCTTGTTAAATTCCCCTTAATAAATGCTATCTGGAGGTTGCCCCATAATGTTTGTGTATAATCTGCTTGCCATGTTTCAGAGTAAAAATAGTAATGTTTATTGTTTTTTTCTCAACAGTTTTCTTCCACGCCACAGGAATGGCAGACTGTGGCCTCCCACTTTGCCGAGCGGTGGGACTTTCCTAACTGCGGAGGGGCAATTGATGGGAAACACGTCCACATCGTCCCACCACCCAACTCGGGGTTGTACTATTATAATTTAATAAAGGGGATTAATATTATAGTGATGTTGGCGGTGGTGTCGGCTAATTACGACTTCTTGTATGTGGACGTGGGGAAGAATGGCCGGATGTCTGATGGTGGAGTCATCGCCCAGACGAAGTTCTACAGGCGTCTCCAGAATGGCAGCTTGGACTTGCCAGCTCCAGAGGACAATGTGGAAGGACTCCCATTTGTGTTCGTTGCTGATGAAGCGTTTGCGCTGGGGGAGCACCTGATGCGGCCATTCCCAATGAGGACCCTCACCCCGGAACAGAGGGTTTTTAATTACCGGCTGGCCAGAGTCCGAAGAGTGGTGGAGAACACATTTGGAATCCTGGCCAGCCGGTTCCGACTATTTCTGACACCCGAAATATTGTTAGAGGACAGGGACAGTTAGCCCTTAGCACCGCATCCCTATTACATAGGTTACAGAAAGAAGGGGGTTGGGGTATAGATACCCCTGGGACTTTTATGGTGCTTTTCAAAATTTAAATGGATCAATATAGAAAGATAAATCAAAAAAAGAAAGAAGATAACACTGTATGCAAAATGCCAAACTGACTGTAAGTAATCTTTTGATTCAAAATCTTTAATAGTTTAAGAATATTACAAAACATCATCTAAAAACAAGCACAATTTTAACAATCACGGTCAATCAGTGAAAAATTAATATTTTAAAAATAAAGACCACTTTGCGATACCAATCTCAACATGTTTCGCTCAACACATGAGCTTCATCAGGAGTTTTTTGGTACAGGTGTGGCATACAAGCCCAAATAGGTTTGAAGATGAATAGTAGACAACTAAATTGTAAATGTATATAAAGTCCCGTGGCTCAAATACCAATCAATTACATGTGTCTCACCCGCCTAGGACCTCCCAAAAACCGTTTTTTGGTCCACAGAGGGGCCCAAGTGTAGAGTAACTTATAGGTTGAATCAAGGAGTGAATGTTCAGGGCTGAAATAGCCGTATAAACAAAAACATTATATAATAATAGCCGGTTCTGACTATTTCTGACACCCATCCATATGGCGGAGTATAAACTGAACCATATTATACTGGCGTGCTGTGTTCTCCATAACTTTTTAAGGAAACATTCGGCCAACTATGCTGGCTCAGTTGGGCCTGAGGCCGGAATCCTACATCAAACCACACTGACGGCGCTTGAAAGTGGCCGTCCTGGCTTGCCCTCCCTGAGTGCCCGTGATGTCCGGTTACGCTACCTGGAGTTCTTTACGGGTAGGGGGTCTATCAATATGCCAGACAATCTGTGAAGCATTTTTATAATTAAAAAAAAAAAGAAATTCTTGGTGGACATTTACTGCTTGTGTTTGTTTTAGCTGACCCTGACAGAAATGTGTTGAGTCCAGAAAATGTTGTGATTGTGTAACCTTATACAAAGCACTGTTGGCTGTTATTTCCTAAATGCAAAAACACATTTCACTACAAGTGCACTTGCAACTGCACTGAAACTGCACTTGTAGTGCAAAGAGGATTTGCCCTTAGGAAATAACCCCCATTTTTGCTGAAAACAGCAATTACATCACCCCAAAAGTGTTGTATTGTAGTGTTGAGACAATAATCCACACATTCTTGAGTAAACAACTTTTTTATACCTGCACAATCACATGTGCATTTACCAAAGGTTTTTAAAACAAACCAACATGTTTGTTGTATAACAATTTTTGCAGTACCATTATCAAAAATCGAAATGTCCATTTCAGATAAAACAGGCCTGTGTAAAACCAACAAGAAAGACAAAAAACTTGAACTTACAAAGTTCACATTAGGTAAAACCTGAAGGCTATATCAGACATGAGTATTTAGGAACTGGGTTTGATATAGCATTCAGATGGGGGAAATCACCCCAGGAAAAGCCAAATTTGGAAGATGCACACCAATTTACGAATGTCAACATGTGCTATCTGCCATCAGGGGGGATCAAGGGACGTGTTTTGGGGGAGCAAGCCCTTCCTCAACGCTACTTTATAATTGAGGAAGGGGTTGCACCCCCAAAACGCGTCCATTGATCTCCCGTGATGGCAGATAGCACATGTTGACACACTGTGTGCATCCTCCAAATTTGGCTTTTCGAAACATTGCAAAAAGTTTTAAAAGATTGGACCACAATCCAAAAAGTGATTTTGTGGGGTTTTAAATTCGCCCCAAAACATCAATGATGTTATTATTTTTTTTAATAACATCATTGATTATTTGCTGTATGTTTTGCAGTTCTACATTACACCCCATGATCTCCCCGATCAGGATCTGGGCACTTTCTGATGTGAAACGTTCTGGATCACGAGCACCTAAAAAGAGAGAAACAAAACAAAAACAGGTATCAAAAATCTGCCACCATCCATCTCTTTTACCTGAGCCTGTGGTCGCAGACACTCACCTGTTGTGGTGCCAATCTCCACCACATCTTCTTCTTCCTCCTGCTCAGCTTGGGTTGGTGGTATTTCACCTTCTTCCAGAGGTGGGGGGTCTCTGGTCTCGTCGGATGAGGGGTGTCCTCCGAGTCTTTTCTCCCCTATGTAAAACAAAAATGGTATAATTAGCACACATATATTTGATGGCAGAACTAGAAATAGGAAACATTGCTTGGAAGTGGGGTACAATTGTCTATTTTGGCAGAGTTCCAAGATGTATTTTTTTTATTGGCCTTTGTCAAGCTGCAATACCTTACCTGTTTGGTGCAAGCTTCACAGATGGAGACCCCCCTATAGTATACACTGGAGCACCTGTGTGGCCCCCTAATAAAAATGTTGTTCTTGTGTCCCACACTAGTGCTCCAGTGTCCAGATGTGAAAACAGCTGCTCAGTGTCCTCTCCTTACACACAATCTAGTTTGCATTTCATTCTAGTAACAAACCCATCTACACAAACAACTATCTGGCATCCAAGTAGGCCCCAAAAAAATGTGGGAAAATGCATATGGCCTAAACAATGGTGTTTTAGAGGCCGAAAGAAAAATGTTTGATACGAACGAATAATGAGCCCATGAACATTAAAGTTGTCCTTTTAAACGTTACAATTAATAAAAGCATATGGAGCGGCACGAACGCAATAAAGACAGAAAGAATAGGAACACAGCACAACTACTTACTTTTTTGCAGCACTCTCCGGATCTTTCGGTACTGCTCTGGCTCTCTCAATTTCAAGTCCGACCACCGCTTCCTGAGCTGATCTTTCGATCGTCGTACCCCGAAATTCTTCTGCAGACTTTTGAGCACTTTCGCCATGATCTTGGCCTTTCTGTAATTGGGGTTGGGGTAAGGTCCATACTTTCTGTCATAGTCGGACTTCTTCATGATGTCGACCATCTCCAACATCTCCCCAAAGGACATATTTGTGGCCTTAAAACGTCTCCTTCTGGATCGGGACATGTCCGGATCCGGGCTTTCCTCCTCCTCGTTGCTATAATTAGCACGCACCTGCTCTGACTCCGCCATGTGCTCTTCACCCACTGCGCCGAACGAAAAGGGGCGGGGAATAGACGAGAAAGAACGTCAGGGGCAGGCGGAGTTACATGCATGCACAGTGTGTATAAGGCGTAACACGCGTGCGTATTACGTACGATCTGCGAGCGGAGGAAGGAGCATTGGACGCGCCGATCGTAAGAACAAAGGTAAGAGACAAACTTGTGCCTATGCTGCTTCTACATTGAGGCCTATATTGTAACAAGATTAGGAGAGTTTTGTCTGACATTAGGCTTTGTCTTGTGTTGTGTCTTGCAGTGAACATGGATATCTTAGTGAAAGACAATGACTTCATGTCAGTATTCATAGATATCTTAAGGGAGCTGCCCTGTCTGTGGGAGATTAAACACCCCCATTTCAAGAACCAAGCAAAGAGGAAGGCAGCACTGGTGCAATTGTGTGAAATTGTGAAGCAGGTGATCCCCACGGCAGACATTACCTATTTAAAGATCTTCATTGGTGGCCTGAGGAGCACATATCTAAGGGAGCGCAAGAAAGTCCTGGATTCACAGAGATCCAGAGCAGCAGATGACATCTATGTCCCCAGGATGTTGTACTACGACAGGCTGCATTTTCTGGCAGGCCAGACTGAACCCAGGCCATCCCTCTCCAGTCTTCCTTCCACGCTTCCTTCCCCCCCGGCTGAGGCTTCTGACGCCCAACCTGGGCCTTCCAGGCCACATGTGGAGGAGCCCAGATTGAGCCAGGTATAGCATTCTTCTAAATATTTCTGCTTGTCCAATCAATGATGTTAACTAGATGTTAGTTGGGAGTACTAATTTAGGATTGTGATTGATGAAGCAACAACTAAAACCATGTCCCTTTTTCATACACAGGGAAGTCTCAGCCAGGAGGTGGCCAGGCTGAGCCGGCTGGCTGATCTGCAGGTCCCTCCACCCCCCCTGAAAAGAGAAAGTGGCAGTAGGAGGAGTGCCCTAGAGGAGGCTACCGGAGGACTCTTTTGGAGGGCTACAGAGGTCCTGGGAGCACGACAGACCGTGGAGGAGGACATTGCTGCCGTCATTGCATATAAAATGCAGAGGAGGGAGGAGGGCCAACAAGTCTTGTGTGAGGCGCTCATATTGGAGGCTCTTAACAAAGGTATGAGGGGCCAAATGACAGCTCAGACACACCTTTGCGATGGTCCTCCTCCTCCTCCTGCAGGTCCTCCTCTTCGTCCTCCCTCTCCTCCAGGTCCTCCCAGTCCTCCTCAAGGTCCTACTCCTCCTCCTGCCACATCTCCAACTGCACAGCCACAGCCCGGAAGGAAGCGTGAAAGGAAGACCAGAAAGTGAGGACCCTGGATCCAGTCTGGTCAGCCAAAAAATGCAGCCTCTTGCTGTACCACAGCCTGGGGACACACATGTCATCTGCTGCTATCTGGATCTCTGCGAATTCTGGACCAGACTGCCCTCCCTTACATATGGACTCCTCAGGCCACCAATTTTGATGTTCAAGAATTGATGTCTGCCATGGGGGTCCTAGGCTTCGCTAATTTCTCATGTTGATCCAGTGTTGCCTTCCTCTTTGTTTGGTTCTGATACCTTAATAAAGGATTTTTGTTTTGAATTATACTCTCCTATGTGTTTTACTTCAAAAAGGACAGTTTGTTTGTGAGGATTCAGGTACATTTCAAATATACAATGTGAAATGAACAAGGGAAACCAACAACAAACAATCTCCTTGAGATTAAATAATAAAAGATATCAATGGTGTTGGGGTAACTTGACACACAAAACACACACAAAAATATTCTGGAATAAAAATAAAAATAACATTGAACAAAGATCAGCCTTTGAAAAATACAAACATTAAATTAAAAAAAAATGCTTAAAATTCCCCAAAAAATTAAAAAAAATTAAAAAATTCTGTCAGATGTGACAACTAATAACAATATATTCAGGGAATTCCAATAAAAAAACACAAATAAAACTTTGTGAGAAATGTGTGTGAATATGAGCAGCAAAACTACTTAATTCTTGTCACATTATAAAGAAGAAGAGAGTGCGCTGTATTAAACCATTTTTAACATTGCAGCATGACGAAAGTGCTGTATCCATTGCGAACGCTAAGTTTACCAGAACGAGCTGTTCCATCTTGGAATTTCTTCTGAGCATGCGTGGCACTTTGTGCGTCGGAACAGGCCACACACGGTCAGAATTGACGCGATTGGATTTTGTTGTCAGAAAATTTTATCTCCTGCTCTCCAACTTTGTGTGTCAGAAAATCCGATGGAAAATGTCCGATGGAGCCCACACACGGTCGGAATTTCCGACAACACGCTCCGATCGGACATTTTCCATCGGAAAATCCGACCGTGTGTACGGGGCATTAGACTTGCAAGTGTAGTCAAATGAAGGAAAACTTCAAACAAACTCAATAGCCCTGATGAGGAGGCTCCCACATAGAAAGGTTTGGGCACCCAACCATAGAAACACAAAAAAGAACACCAGTTCTAGACCAGATAAGGGCCCACAATACAAACCTGATAATAAAGTTCAAGTGATAATTTCTAATTGTTGGTAAAAAAAAAAACATATAAAGACAACCAATGTATTTCAGGGGCAACACCATTCCTTCATCAGGGCTCAACATATAAGCATACATTCATTTTGCAAAGTGTGGAGGAGGGATGTAATGGAAATAACATAATAACAGTTCCTCATTAAGATTACCATTCTGAAAAACAAATTACATTTCTGAATTATAAGTTTACAATTTGGCATGCTGCGTTTATATTCCTGATTTGCATAGTTTTGTAACCCAACATAGATTTTTTAATTTATAGAATTGAAATTCTGTGCGTATATTTAGGGACTCTGAACAAACTGAAAATAACTTTTACAACTTTGAAACTGAGCAAATGACCATTGGTGATTACTAATTGTATATGCTTTGTTTCTTTTCTTTTCTCTGAACAATATATTTGTTGGAAGGTTAACAATAATTTATTTATATCCAATTTTCCATTATACTTCCTGAATAAAGCGTTCTTATGTAAAATCCACGATTACTTAATAACCACAATGTTACATATGTCCTTGCACATTGATTGCTACCGTGACTTTAACTCAATATTAGTTTAATATTTTAGAATTTCAACAAAAGCAAATGAGTTCACTATCAGACACTTTTATTAGTCCACACAGTAAAATAATTGAACCAAAGACACCATGCATCATTTGAGTGTACAAGTATTCATTTTTCAAAAAGATTGCATGGGAAGTTGCACATTCTTTTTCTATGTTGGACATAAGAAATGAAGCATGATGAGCCCTACTTATTATTTAATCAGAAACCTTGTTCTCTGCATTCAGAGATAAAGGACTCATTTTGTATATTACAGTTTCAAAAGGTAATCATGCTGTGTTTTTCTTTAACAAACAGGATTAAAACTATAAAAGCGGGTTACTCTGCAATTCTAACTATGGCTCTGATCTGCTAAAAGGTTTTGGAAAATAACAGTCATTGTCATGACCCACCATTTACCATTCTATACCTACAAGGGTGGCCAGCGTTAGCAATGCATATTACAGTGTCAATAATCCTCCCGTGGTATTTCAAAGCTCGTTTGCATTTTTATTAAACCTTTCCGTTAGCATTTCATAAAAATGGAATTTATTAATTATCAATTTAAATCCATACTTTGATACCATGGGTCATTATTAAATGGGTCACTTCAGCATTAATAGCTCTGGCCAAGTGCAATATTTCAATTTCATCAGTCATCATCGCTAGTAATTAAAATGTGCATGCACAGCATAGCAATCTATTTATCATGTTAACTAGACAAAGCAAGACATTAGCACTCTACAAAGCATTATCAGAATAATGGCTCTTCCTCTTTTATTCAGAAATAAATATAAATTTACAGTATCAAGAATAATTAGTTTTTCAAAAAATGGTTACTAATACGAGAAAGTGAAAAAGGAAAAAAGATCTTGTAGAGATTGCTCTGATCAAATAACAAACACAGCTTTGGGACATCATAAAGAGTTATGAATATGTATACTCCCACACTACAAAATATATGTGCTACTTTCCCACCTTTAACAATCTCAAGAGGACACAACTCATCATGGGGTGTGGCTTATGACATCACCGCATTCAGACTAACAGGAAAACAGTGGCACTGCACCATATATATCTTTTCTCTTACTATTTAATGCGCATGTATATCTAGAAGGGGGTCTTCAAAAAGTTTTGAACTGTTTTATACCCGTATATAACTTTGTCCGTAGGGTTCAATATTGCGATGGCTCACCCTTTGCAACTGTAAAAGCTTCCACTCTTCTGAGAAGGCTGTCCACAAGGTTTAGGAGTGTGTCTATGGAAATGTTTGACCATTGTTCCAGAAGTGCACTTGTGTGGTCAGGCACTGATGTGGATGAAAAGGCCCGGCTCGCAGTCTCTACTCTAATTCATCCCAAAGGTCTATCTGGCTGAGGTCAGGACTCTGTGGAGGCTAATCAGGTTCCTCCACTCCAAACTTGCTTATCCATGCTTTTGACAAACAGAAAAAAGGCAGCGCCCCTCTAAAGGTAGTAAATTAGGTAAAACAAGGCTTTAATAATAAAGTATGCACTCACATTTGAGTAATAAAAACAAGCATGGGTTGGTTCTCCTGGACATCCTAAAGTCCCATCCGGTTCCAGCTGGGCTCTGATGGGGTTAGACCCCAGCCGCTTCCGGTGGCGTCCGTAGCTCCAAGGTGTGGGATTCCCTCAGCCAGCATGTCAGCAGGTACGTCAGTGGAGGACGTCAGATGTTGGAGAGCGGGGTGCGAGCCCGTAGCGCTCGCATTCAGAGCATGCATGCTCCTTCGTCAGGCTTGACGTGCTGGCTGAGGGAATCCCACACCTCGGAGCTACGGACGCCACCGGAAGCGGCCGGGGTCTGATCCACCACAGCCCAGCTGGAACCGGATGAGACTTTACGATGTCCAGGAGAATCAACCCATGCCTATTTTTATTACTCAAACGTGAGTGCATACTTTAACATTATTAAAGCCTTGTTTTACCTATTTTACTACCCTTAGAGCTGTGCTGCCTTTTTTTCTGTTTGTCTTTCCCATATCACAGAGTCCCTTCTGCTCTGAGAAGCTGGCTGCCGCTCGTCATATATACTAAGACTGTTTTAACTGTTTGTTACCCACTGGATATACCCTATTGCCTCCTCCCCTGATCCACACCACTGCCCCATATCTGTTCACCAGCAGCACCTGTCAGCGCTCCATTCCCCCTCTGTTTCTTATCTGTATTTTTATGGACCTTGCTTTGTGCACTTGTGCGCAGTCATGTTGAAACAGGAAGGGGCCATCCCCAAACTGTTCCCACAAAGTTGGAAACCCTCCCTTCACTGGAACTAAGGAGCCAAGCCCAATCCCTGAAAAACATCCCCACATCATAACCCCCCCTCCACCAAATGATTTGGACCAGTAAACAAAGCAAAGTCCATAAATACATGGATGAGCCAGTTTGGGTTTGGGGAACTTTACTGGTCTGCAAAGTTCTGGCCTCAACCCGAAAGAACACCTTTGGGATAAATTAGAGCAGAGACAGTGATCCAGGCCTTCTCATCCACATCAGTCTAAGAGAAAGAGCTTAGGAGCACCACTCATGTACCCCTAACACAGGAATAAATTAACTACCTCAGTACCCATGGATTACAATGGAATTGTAAAAATTAATGTATTTATTCATAGTTAAAAACAGAGACACATGTCCGTCAGTATAAAGTACAACAGTTTTGCTTAACTCATCCTTCACTCAATTAAAAAAACTTTACAAAACATCCTTAGTATTCCAAGCTAATCCTCTACATATTTCTTGTTAAAAAAACGCTTCGTTAAGAGAAATTATACACAATTCATCTATAACAGTACAGTGACAAATCAGGATAGTGTAGTGATGGGTAAACAATATCAGAGAAAGAGAAACTTTGGTTGCTTACCCAAAAGAGCAGGCAAACAGGAGCAGCAACGATAAGGGATGCCTGAAGTAGATATGTGCACAGCCAAAAAATGTGTTCATTTTCGTTTTCTTTTCATTCGTTTTTTTTTTTAGTTTTTCAGGTCATTCGTTATGATTGCAATTCGTAGATTCGTAAATTCGTACATTTGAAAATTCGTTCATTCGTACATTCGTTCATTCGTACATTCGTACATTCGTTCATTCGTACATTCGTGAATTCGTACATTCTTACATTCGTACATTGGTAAATTTATAAAATCGTACATTTGTAAATTAGAAAATTCGGAAATTTGTAAATTAGAAATTTGAAAATCCAAAAACCTGAAAATTTAAAAATCTGAAATAGTAACTAACTATTAAATTATAGGTATTGTAATTTCCTTTAAAATTTGACTGTCAGTGAACGTAACAAATACGAATTTATCCGAAGTTACGAATTATCCAAAACGAATGCTGCATCTAAACAATTGGAGCGGAACAAATTAATAATAAATAATAATAATAAAATTTGTTTTTATTATTATTGTTATTTATTATTATTAATTCATTACGTTCCAGTCGTTTGGATACGGCATTCGTTATTTTGGATCATTCATATCTTCAGATAGATTTGTATGTGTTATGTTCACTAACAGCCAAATTTGAAAGGAAATTACAATACCTATAATTTAATAGTTACTAGTATTAGTTAAGTTATTATTAGTTAATTATTATTTCAGATTTCCGAATTTACAAATTTACGAATTCACTAATTTACTAATGTACAAATGTACGAATTTACGAATGTACGAATTTACGAATGTATGAATTTACGAATGTACAAATTTTTTGAATTTACGAATATTCTGAAAAATTCGTTAAACAGGTTTTTGTTATTTCGGATATTTCCGAATAAACGAATTTGTCGAAATTCGTTAAAAAATGAATTCGGAATGAAATGAATTGCACATGCCTAGCCTGGAGGCACTCCCCCATGGTGGGCACAGGGGGCAGTAAATCAGACACTCGTGGTCAAGAGCTGAGGATTAGGGATGGGCTGTCTGTTCGGCTCGAGCATAAGTTCGAGCCAAACTTTGGTAGTTCCGATGTTCGGCAAATAACGAACATTATGCTGTGTTCAGGGCAAATTCGAAAGCCACAGAACACCATTAAAGTCTATGGGACACTAACATGAAAAACCAAAAGTGCTCATTTTAAAGGCTTATATGCAAGTTAGTTTCATAAAAAGTGCTTGGGGACCCGGGTCCTGCCCCAGGGGACATGTATCGATGCAAAAAAAGTTTTAAAAACTGACATTTTTTCAGGAGCAGTGATTTTAATAATGCTTAAAGTGAAACAATAAAAATGAAATAAAAAAACTAAAAATCCGCATATATATATATGTAGCTGCAGCCTCCCCAAAAAAAGGACTCCACAAAGTGATGTCCCAAGAGTTATATGTGATAAAAAAGGGGAAATGGTGCTGCTAAAAATGAAGGTGTTAAAATAAAGGAGTTGAAATATCCCCCCTAACCCAGTTGGGGCAAAGGGCAAAGGTAAGTGCTCTACTGAATAAACCCTAAGACTCGGTTCACACAGGGGTGACTTGTCAGGCGACCTAGTTGCCCGACAAGTCGCCTCCCGTTCTGTACAATGGAACCGTTCTAATCGGAGCAACGCAAGTCACTCTGACTTAGAAAAAGGTTCCCGTACTACTTTGGGGGCAACTTGGGGCGACTTGCATAGACTTCTATACAGAAGTCGTTTTGCAAGTCGCCGTGGCAGTCGCGTGCAGGTCGACCTCGGTGAGGCGACCTGCAAGTCGTGCCGCCCCTGTGTGAACCGAGTCTAATGGGTTAATATTAATATCATCCAAATTCCAAACAAATGTGAAGTGCAATTCAGTAAACAGTGTATAAGAAAACTGTTAATAAAAAATACTCTCTCATCAAAAAATATAATATGTCAGCATGAAAATAAAAATCAATTATATAGTGAATCCTTAATTAAGATAAAGGGGTTGATTTACTAAAGGCAAATCCACTTTGCTCTACAAGTGCACTTGGAAGTGCACTTGGAAGTGCAGTCACTGTAGATAGCTGTAGATCTGAGGGGAAGCTATGAAATGAGGTGAAGCTCTGCTGCATTTTATCATCCAATCATGTGCAAGCTAAAATGCTGTTTTTTATTCCCCTTGCATGTCCCCCTCAGATCTACAGTGACTTTACTTCCAAGTACACTTTCAGTACACTTTCAAGTGCACTTGTAGTGCAAAGTGGATTTGCCTTTAGCAAATAACCCCCAAAGTGTCAAGTGTAATTGATTGATATTAAAAATCTGTAAATAATTCAAGCTGAAAAAAAAAAAATATATATATATATATGGGTTAATATTAATATCATCCAAATCCCAAACAAATGTGAAGTGCAATTCAGTAAACAGTGTATAAGAAAACTGTTAATAAAAAATACTCTCTCATCAAAAAATATAATATGTCAGCATGAAAATAAAAATCAATTTTATAGTGAATCCTTAATTAAGATAAAGGGGTTGATTTACTAAAGGCAAATCCACTTTGCTCTACAAGTGCACTTGGAAGTGCACTTGGAAGTGCAGTCGCTGTAGATAGCTGTAGATCTGAGGGGAAGCTATGAAATGAGGTGAAGCTCTGCTGCATTTTATCATCCAATCATGTGCAAGCTAAAATGCTGTTTTTTATTCCCCTTGCATGTCCCCCTCAGATCTACAGTGACTTTACTTCCAAGTACACTTTCAGTACACTTTCAAGTGCACTTGTAGTGCAAAGTGGATTTGCCTTTAGCAAATAACCCCCAAAGTGTCAAGTGTAACTGATTGATAATAAAAATCTGTAAATAATTCAAGCTGAAAGAAAAAAAATAAAAAATAAAAAATAAAAAAAAAATATATATATATATATATAACTGTAAAAAAAGAGAGGAAAAAGAGTCCAGATATCAATATGTAAATTTTTTAGTGTCCCATGTGCATATTTCCATAAAAGTGTTTTATGCTAGTATCCAAATATGGCAACTTTATATCCTCTTCTGTGCATCAAAATAAAGTGACTTCTTGTGCATTAGATAAAGTGACCAAGTGCATCCAAATAAGGTGACTTCTTGTGCTCCCCCTCCAGTATATACACTCACCAGAAGCCCCCACCCCTGCAGGGGTAAAGAGCATGTAATAAGCTGCTTCACCAATTTGGAGATTCCCAGGCAGCGATAACCTCTCCTATTAGGCATCCATAGCGTAAATCCGATACAAGGTATATTTTTTGGTATGTTGCAAATTTAAAAAGGACTATTAGTTTAAAAAACAGGGCTAAAAACACACTGCCCCACTGACAAGAATGGCTGCAAATGACCAGTTCCTAGGTCTGGATGGCATGCATTCCACAGATCGATACAGACAAATCAGAAGTAGCCCGAAGTGACTCTGACATCGATGTGTACCAAGTCCCAACTTAAGCGTTTTGTCACTAGACGTCGTCCCAGGCGTAGCCACCTTGGTACACCTCAAGTCAATAAATAGTAAGTGGAGTCAATGGCGCAGCTGGAACCAATAACACTAAATAGCAGGCAAAAGCCCGCAAATGTTAGACCGCTGGATAAAGCACATATAAATAAGCGTGTTTTACAACCACAAGCACATGAAAGAGGAGAATTGTATAGCAATAACAAACGGGCTGTCTGGAGATGACAGAGCCCCCTGGCAGTCAATAATAAAATTTACATGCCGCGTCAACCTCCGCTCATTATGGCAAGCCAGATATTAACAAGTAGAACTCATATATAGGAAAATTTTAACAGACAATGACTAAAACCAGATCGAAGGGAAGAAACTAACATTAAACATAACAATCATTAATGCCGAACACGACTATAGTGACAAAAATTAATATATTAAAAATAGAGTAACTGGTATTTCATATATATTAACACCCAGACTATGATAACAAAAAGACTGAGAATAGCTAAAACCCTCTATGCAGCCAAGATGGCCAGAGGGAAGAAAATCTAACAAATATAAGAAAAATATAAAATAATTATTAAAAAAATAATAAAAGTATTAATTATAAAAATCTAAAGGAATGGCAGTAGGGCAGACCAAAATATGAAGAAGATGTATTGATTAATTTAAATATTATACCACACTCATAGATATGTGGTTTAAGGTGCAAAGCATGTTTGAGATGCCGCAGGCATATATAAGGGGTTAGAGCTCCAAAATACAACGCATGTTTAAGATGCTTTTTTGAACTATCAAGGCATATGAAATCTCAATAGAACATTACACAAATGACAGGATCATAAAGGGGTCACATAGCTAAATTTAGTCCTAAATGAGCAAATGGAAATGGATTAATTCTATCTACATACTGATAGTCAGAATTAAAAACTAAATTGGGGAATTCTTAAAAGTTGGATAAAAACAATTTAGATCAATATCAACGTTTAACCCCCTAGGTACCAAAGACCCTAAACGATAAATCCAACCTGTCTCGTTCTGTGAAACCTTGATCTTCTTATTGTCACCCCTCCAGTGGTCTTTAATTATGTCAATCCCATAGAAGATTAAGCCACTGGGATCACTGTTATGTACCCCCCACGCAATTTGTTTTAACATTTTTGGTTCAGGGTTCCCCTTAATATTCATACCAGACCCAAAGGGCCTGGTAATGGACTGGGGGGGAACCCATGCCCTTTTTTTCAATGAGTTTTATCCATATTGCCGACACCCGACAATTCATTACAGCCTCAATCAGTTTTAAAAGGAAAATTTATTATCAAATACTTACAATAATTTTCCCTTCCTAATGGACTCCATGGCAGCCTACGTGTGGGTTAACCCCACCTCCTCTCCAATGCTATAGGACCTCATTCCCATAAATGAGCACTCACCACTAGATGCTGTGTTCCGTAACTAGCCTACTCTTTGACCAATGGGTGGGAACTCCATCTGCTATGGAGTCAATCAGGAAAGGAAAATTACGGTAAGTATTTGATAATAAATTTTCCTTTTTCCTGACAGACTCCATGGCAGCCTACATGTAGGAAATAACTAGCCAACTACACGGGTGGGTATGCTGAACAAAACATAATTTTAATTTGTCCTATCAACCAATAGGATTTTCAAACCAAAGTTCATTTCAGGAAGGGAAAGCGTATAAGTGAACCCAAAATACTCACACTTCTAACTTCAAAAGTAAAGGTCTAGCAAAATCCACTATGGAAAGGGGCTCAGACTCATCTATTAAGTCTTCTGTCTCTGTTTCCTCCTCTTCTCGCAATCGTAACAGGAACAGGCAAAACAAACCTAAACGGCCTCTGTCTGGAGAAGATGGTAATGCACATAAGAAACACATCTCTGAGCACCCTGCTTCTGCTGTTCCACCTGCTTCATGCACGCCGGGTAATTATGGTGCACGTGGTGAGGGTTCTTTTCCTCCTTTAGGTACTTCCGGTGGTAATTCTGCTTCTTCTTCACTTGCAGGGGTTCATCTTTCTCAATCGAGTGTGAGCTCAGCATCCAAGTTGGAGGTAGGCCAAAGCCGATTTTTTCCACAGGATACGACTCCCAATTTAAAAAAGTAATACTTACACAGTCAAGCACTACTAGTGTTGATGACAGAAATATCATCAACTTATCTAGCTATACCCTGTCAGATGAAGAAAAGTCCCTCTTGTCTAGGGGTCTGAGCTTTTGCCTGAACTCTAATCTTGACATTTTCGAAGCTATTAAAGATTTGAACCTCTTTGCCCGTAAGTTATTGTTGAAAAGTATGTATTCTAAGGCCAAAAGTAAATCGGTAACCGCTGATGCACAACGCGACAAGGATCTTGATGTGCTGTTGTCTTTGTTAGAGGAAGAGGACTCTTCTGACCTTATTGATTCTATTGATTTAGACTCTCTCCTCTACAACAAACCCACTGAACCAATCATTCTACCCTGCGTTAAGAATTTGAAGAACAAATTGGACAAATTTCCTCCCCTCAGTTCTAACTCTAACTTGATGTCCTTTGTGACTACTGTCACATCTGAAATCAAAAAACGAAAAATACACAAAAAGACCAGTAATTTAACTCCTTCTGAATTGCTTGCCCTTAATAATCTAAAAAAAGCCAGTCCCTTGTCATTAAGCCCTCTGACAAGGGCGGAAATATTGTGATCATGTCAAATGAGCAATACAAAACTATGTGCCATAAAGTTCTGCCAACCGGGACTGGTACAGACCCATTTCGAAGGCCAGTATCGCCAAATTTGAGATCCAATTTTATGCGTTGATCGACGGTGCTTTTTCACAAGGAATTATTAACCAGGACATCTGGGAATTCTTACGTATAAAGTTTCCCAGAATCCCAACCTTCTATTGTCTACCTAAAGTCCATAAAAACTGTCAGACACCCCCAGGGAGACCCATTGTGTCCGGGAATGGGGCCATCACGGAACATCTGAGCCTTTTTGTAGACTCCCATCTTAAACTGTTTGTCGAAAATCTGCCTTCATACGTACGCGACACTATCCATCTGTTACAATCTCTAGAGGATCTACATGTTTCACCACAGTCCCTGTTGGTGGCGATCGACGTCGAGGCCCTCTATAGCTCTATACCCCATCACTTGGGGCTGGCTGTGGTCAGACATTTCATTACCCAAACACATAGAGACGATAAAAAATAATGCAAATTCATTATTATGGCCATAGAGTTCATTCTTCATCATAACATCTTTTCGTTTGACGGCTCCCATTTCCTCCAGGTACAGGGCGTTGCGATGGGGACCTCCTGTGCCCCATCCTACGCCAACCTGTACCTGGGGGAATGGGAGCAGTCATTCCTTGCAGACGAGTCTTTCCAATCCCACACCCGATATATAGCGGCGTGGTACCGCTTTATAGACGATATTTTGGTGTTGTGGGAGGGCTCCGAAAGGGAACTGAACGAATGCATCAAATTGATGCAGCACAATACTTTCAATTTAAAGTTCACCGTGACCCATAGCCAACATAGTATCACGTTTTTGGATACTACTATCAGTAAGAACCCTGAGGGGACCCTTTCCAGTGGCCTCTTTCGTAAACCCACCACGGGCAACACCATCTTACATGCCTCCAGCTCTCACCCCCAACCACTACTCCGCGCGATCCCCTACAGCCAATATTTGAGGCTGAGACGGAATTGTTCGGATCAGCAGACATATTTGATTGAAGCTGCCACACTCAGAGACAGGCTTCTCTTGAGGGGCTATTCCCACTCTCTGCTAAAAAAAGCATATAAACACACCAATAATCAAACTCGACGGGAACTGCTTTTCAGCCATCAAAAGAAAACAGAAACGGACCCCACTACCAGGATGATTATGAGGTTTACTAACCAACATGAGTCTGTTAAATCGATTTTCAATAAACATTGGCACCTTCTGTATTCCGACCCCACCCTACGTCCATATTTACCCGCATGACCAGCAATCACCTATCGACGTACTAGTTCCCTGCGTGACCACTTGGTCCACAGCGAATTTGTCGGCGAATCTCGTGGTGATCCCTGCAAGAGGTTTGGGACCTTCACCTGTGGAGGATGTTCCATATGCAGATTTATGAATACTAGACAGAATTTGACTCTTCCAAATGGGCGTCCATACAGACCATGTCATTTTTCTAACTGTAAGACTGAGGGTGTGGTATACCTTTTAGTTTGCCAATGTCAACAATTTTATGTAGGTAAGACGAAACAAAAATTCTCATTGTGAGCCTCACGACATATCAATGCCATGAGGAAAGCAAATCCCGACTTCCCATTGGGGAGACATGTGGCCAATGAACATCACGGCAATTTCCCCAATATCTATTTTCTAATCCTGGATAGGGTCCATCCCAGCCCGAGGGGTGGGGATTGGAACAAGGCCCTGTTACAGTGAGAAGCCCGTTGGATCATGGACCTTGCTGCCACCTCACCCCCCGGGCTAAACGATCATTTGAGCTATAGGCCCTTCTTAGAGGGCTTTTCCTCTGGGGTTTGTGAAAAAGATTTATAAGGTCCCCAATTTTTGAAAGCCTCACGCCATCTGGGTTTCCCCCTCTTTCACGCTTCCTGATTTACACTAATCAGTGGGGTTTTTTGTTCGATGTCTGGGCGATTGCTCGAATGTTTATTAAACGAATCATTTTCTGGACATGTGTTTTCTGCTATGTTTGGCCATCCTTCTATTATATTATACTTTTGTTTTATTTTTGCTTTTTCCACTGTAGCCTTGTATATATAGGCATACTGTCATATATTGAGGCACACTGTCAGTCTCACTCGAGGAGTACTATTCCATCGCAGTCTTCTGGCCCCTCTTTGTCCCGCCCGGCGCACGGGGGCCTCCCGGGATTCATGATCCCATGGGGGGCCTTTTGGTAGACGCTCGGTGCATGCCGCGGGGTGACTGGCAGCAATTTTACTGCTTGTTCTTGCCTGCGGACCCGGTCGCCTTTTTGCGTCAGTGGGTGGCGGCTGCATGACCCCTCCCACAGTCCACTGTGGGGGGGTGCCGTGCAGTTGTTGCTCAGGGTCCCCCCACCCCGCTGGGGTCTATGAGTAATCATTTGTGGGTACAAAGTTGTGATTATGCATTATTCTGGTAGGTTTAATTATCATTCTAGTCATTCCTGTGTCATTTTCACATTTTTTCTTCTATCTATTTACTTTCCGCTCTGTTAAGCACCCTGGAGCTGCATGTGCAATCTCCTATTTTTGCTGTCCCTCCCTCGGCTAAGGCCGTGATATTAAGGCTAATTAATTAACTAAGTGTTAAGCCTGTATAGAGTTTCTCTATGACACAGCGTCAAGCCTGTATAGACTTTTTCTATGGCACTATCATGAAGCTTCAGGAGAATGCCAGAACACAGGACGCTCCCTTGCTGGTGTTTTAGCTTTCATTTCTTTTTTCCCCCAGGTGGAGCGGCGTCATGAGGTTACGATGACTCCCATCTCCTCCTCCTCTCAGACGGAGCGGCGTCATGTGGTTACCATGGCTTCTATCTCCTCACTGGAGCGGCATCATGATGGGCGGAATTTGCACGCCAATCAGCGCTGCACCTGTCTTCCTCTTACTCTATATTAAGCCACGAACGCCGAGTCAGTGTCATTGTCCTGCTCGGCGGCGGTGGTTATAGATCAGACGAACCAAGCTCCCTAGCACATTGTAGCCCCACTACTAACATGGTAAGGCTGCCTTTTGTCCCTTCTTTCTGTTCCCATTTGACTGGTAACTCCAACATGTTGCAGGCTCTCTGTTTTGCCTTTTTTGATGGAGTTTTTATGCAATGTATACTATATATTGCAACACATAGAGGGTATTCCCATTCCAGCCTGTGTGATCAGGTCTCTCCTTTTTTGTATTATATTATAGATCCTGCCTGTGTAGGAAGCTGTTATCCCCTGCAACCTTCGGAGCTGCCTGTGCTTTTAAGGGGGGCCCCCGCTCCCCTGCCGGTACCTTGGAGGTACCCGTCTTTATCCCTCAATGAAATCCTTCATAAACTAGCACTAGGGTAAGCTACATACATTAGATTTTTTCATTCTTATGCCCTGCCTGGACGCAGATCCGCACGGTGAACATCGTGGCCCTGCGTCCATGCGGTGGCGATCATGAATATAGTGGTTTCTCCTTGTCTAAAAGGACATCAACCTATTCAGGTCTTTTTTGTGTTTCAGATAATCCCCTCTTGGTTCTCTGTTTTTTGGATCCTTCCGGGATAGTGCTGCCCCTCTTGAGCTTGCTCCCCTGGGGCCACACGGTGGGACCAGTGTGGATAAGGCGGGGCCAGATATACGCCCGTTTCCTCTCTGGATTCCTGTGGCGCTCTGTTCGTACTTACTTCCGAGACTTTGACAGTGAGCCTTCTTCCCTGAATATACTTGGGTATGTGTATCATCTCTTTTATATAATTTATTTTTATAGTTTCTTCTGTTTTCTGATGTCAAGCTGTACAGAATGGTTTAGGATTCAGGCAATGTGTACAATATATATGATTTCTAATTACGTCAATTTATATTTCATTATGTAGTGTAATTCCTCCTACAAGTTGCCCCTGATGAAGGGACTCTATGGGTAGTCCCGAAACGCGTAGGCTCAGGTGGAAGACTACACGAATATACATTCGAACTCTACATCAGTATATTCCTCTTTTTATCATTCCATTGTTTATTCAATGTTATTGTATCATATTTTTTCCTATGTGTATTTTTGTATACTTGTACCAATAAAATTGTTTTTACTACTTTTTTGCCTTCAAAGTCCCACCAATTTTTGAGGGGTTATTTCTTTTTCTCCTTATACAAGGGATGGTGGCAACCTATATGACTTACTTGGATGGTACTCCCTTTTTTATAACTTGGGAACTCTGGGTTTTCTTTGGGGCTTGAGCCTTGACGCTCCTCAGAAAAATTGCCGAATCAAGGGATGAACCGCCCATGAAGTACCGGAGAAGGCCAGCAAAGCAGATACTTGGACTCTGATGCCGTGTACACACAGGCGGACTTTCTGACCGGACTGATCCGACGGACCGAATACGGCGGACAATCCGACCGTGTGTGGGCTGCATTGGACTTCTAACGGACCGTTTCAGTCGGAAATCCGATGGACTTTAGATTTGAAACCTGCTTCAAATCTTTATGTCGTAACTCCGCTGGACTCAGTTCCTAACGGAAAGCCTGTTCGTCTGTATGCCGGTCCGACCCCAAAGCACCCACCCCCCCATGTTGAGGGCATGCGGCCTGGTACGGTTCAGGAGGGGGGGGGGCGCTCGCTCGTCCCCACCCCCTTTCCTGACTGGCCGGGCTGCATACTCGGATAAGGGTCTGTGTCAGATAAGGGTACTCACCGAGGCAGAGATGCTGAGAGCGGTAACCTCTTGTGACTAAGCGCACTCCACTCCTGGAGATGGTACAGGGTGTGAAGGGCACAAAGAGGCACGAGTCACCAGCAGGCTGGGCAGGTCTTGCGTGAAGGTCAACGGCAGGGAGACAGCTGTGCAGGACTGGAAGATGCAGAAGCTCAAGGAGGAGAATGAACAGCTGATCCAACAATAGGCCGAGGGTCAAACACCATTGACTAGTAAGAGTCTCTAGATAGGCAAAAACAGTCTAGTGCAAAGGACTGTTAGTAGGTCTGTCAGCAGGCTGATGACTTAGTACTGAAGATTGATAGCAAAGTCCGTAAACAGGCCGAGGGTCAAACACAGGTAACTGAAAGCAAAATCTGTGAGCAAGCCAGGGGTCGAGCACTGAAGACAATATCAAAGTCCAGGAGCAGGCTGAGGGTCAATCACTGGAGACAGGAAGCAATATCCGTAGACAGGCCAAGGGTCAAACACAGGAAGCAAGTGGAGAAGTCCGAGAGGCAAACCGAGGGTCAGATGCAGGAAGAGATCAGAGCAGGTCAAGGTCAATCAGGGTCACAACAGGTCATCAGGAATCAGGATACAAGCAGGAAACACACGGGGAGCTGAAAGACAAACCAGCAATCTGGTCATGGCACAGAGTGGCTTTTATAGGCCAGTGGGAGGCTCATGTTGTGCACGCTATTGCGTACACGCGTTTGCCATTCCACTGAATTGTGAACGCGCATCATCCGTTTCGCTGAATTGCACACAAACATTAGCCGTTTAGCCGAATTGCGCACACGCATTAGCCGTTTTGCTGTATTGTGCCCAGGGATGCGCCAGAGTGCCATCCTACTGCGCATGTGCGAAGGAAGGCAGCGATATTGGCGAGACTGGTACTTGCCTCTTTCCTGACAGTCTGGTATGGATTTTGGGGGTTCCCCTAAAATCCATACCAGACCTAAGGGCCTGGTATGCCCTAACGGGGCTCGCAAGGTGTCAATCTTGCCGATAAAAGCGGCAAGATTGACTTCCTTTTCTAGTCCCATCGTACTTGTTCGTGTGTGGGCAAGTCTGTTCATTCAGAAAGTCCGTTGTAACTCCATCGGGAAGACCGGAGGACATAGTCTGCCGGAAAGTCCGGTCGTGTGTAGGCAAGTCCGTCCGTAGTCCGGTCGTGTGTAGGCAAGTCCGTTCGTAAAAAAAGTCAGTCGGAAGTCTGTCAAAAGTCTGTCGGAAAGTCCACCGGACCAGTCCGGTCGGAAAGTCCGCCCATGTGTACGCCCCATAAGAGAGCTGATAGATAAGGGTAGATCTAGACCAGTTTGAAGGAAGCCGAGAAATCCTGAACTTCTGGATGTCTGAAAAACCTATGCGTACAAGAGCAAAATTCCACAAATTTGGTCCAGATTCTCCCATAAACTTTATTTGTGCTTGATCTTCTTGAGCTCATAAGGGTGGAGATCACTTTTGAGGCACACGCAAGGGATTCTAGCCTCTCCCTCTCAAGAACCAGACCATCAGTCACAGTACTGCCGGACAAGGGTGTAGGACTGTCCCCTGAGAAAGAAGGTCTGGCCTGAGAGGGAGAGGCACCAGGTCCCGGAAACTAATTCGAATAAGGAGGGGGAACCATGGCCTGTTCTGCCAATAGGGAGCTATTGTCACAACTTCGACTGCTTCCGCCTGGAGCCTCTGCAGGAATCTCAGGATAACTGGAAGTGGGGGAAAGGCATAGGGCCTCCTGAACCTCCACTGATCTGTCAGGGCATCTGTTCCGAAGGCCTGGCTGCAACGGCCTCGGATGTAAAATTTCTTCACCTTGAAATTTCAGGGGGAAGCGAACAGATCTACTTCAGGCTCAATTCCCAGTGACAGGATCCACTTGAATCTCTGTGCATGAAGGGACCACTCGTTGTTGTCCAACTGAGTACGTGATAGGAAGTCCGCTTGAGTGTTCTG
Organism: Lithobates clamitans; assembly: GCA_037952925.1. Taxonomy (NCBI): domain Eukaryota; kingdom Metazoa; phylum Chordata; class Amphibia; order Anura; family Ranidae; genus Lithobates; species Lithobates clamitans. Next base: position 1,807,617 of record JBBGZY010000143.1, read on the forward strand.
CACTCCTCGGACGAAGACTGCTGAGATGTTGGATAGATTCTTCTGTGCCCATGATAGACTGGGTTCGACTTCTGGAAGAAGTGTGGAGCTCCGAGTACCCTCTTGCCTTTTCACATAGGAGACCGCAGTGGTGTTGTCCATCCTTAATAACACCGACTCCCCTTTCAGAAGGTGAGAGAAGAACTGGAGGGCACACCAGGCTGCTCGAAGTTCCAGGATGTTCGAGCCCGGATCGGGGAGGCGAGTGTCCCACTTGCCCTGAGCAAGGTTCGATCCACAGAGGGCTCCCCAACCAGTACTGCTGGCGTCGGTCGTGACCGTGACCCAGGAGATGGGGGAAATGGAGTGGCAAGTTAGAAGGTTTTTGCGCTGAAGCCACCAGAAGAGGCTGTTCCTCATCGTCGTAGTTATGTAGATAATTTGATTCTTGTCTCCTGACTTCCATTGCCTGAGGAAACCTGACTGGAAAGGGTGTAACCTCCACAAGGCCCATTTGATCATGGGAGTCGTGGAGACCATCATGCCGACAATCTCCAGGTACTGGGAGGCTTTCAGACGCAGGGCATGTAGGGTCCTAGAAATTCTGTCTCAAACAGTCGGGATCTTATCTATTGAAAGGGAGATGGTGTTTTGCAATGTATCGAACTGAGCCCCTAATTATATTAGAAGTTAAACTGGGTCTAGATGACTTTTTCCCAAGTTCAGAAGCCACCCAAAGCTGGACAGGGTGGAGATCACTTGCTCCCGATGGACCAGCAACTGCTCTCTGTTTTGAGACAACACTATGAGGTCGTGGAGGTAATGGTAAAGACGTACCCCATTTATTCTGATGAGAGCCACTATGGCCAAGAGAACCTTTGAAAAGACCCTGGGGATGTTGTCAGCCCGAAGGGGAGGCAGATAAATTGTAGGTGATCTTGCCCGACTTGGAATCGGAGATATTTGTAAAATTCCTTTTCCACCGGGATGTGGAAATAAGCATCCTTTAAGTCAATTGAAAACATCCAATCGCCTGGTTGTATGGCTTGCTGGATAGTTGACAGAGTTTCCATTTTGAACTTTCCATGCTCTATGAACTTGTTGATGTAGGTCAAGTCTATGACCGGGTGCCAACAACTACTCTGCTTTTAAACTAGGAACAGAGGGGAGTATATCCCCTGGAACCATTCATTCTTTGGGACATGTACCACTGCTCCCTGAGCCTTCAGTAAGTCCATGTAGGACAGTAACACTTGTTTCTGTTCCTCTGAACGAGGAAATAGAGTGGGGACGAATCTGGGGGTAGGAGTACTGGAGAAGGCCCATCTGTGCCCTGACGAGACTGTCCTTATGACCCAGTAGTCCAAGATTGAGGCCACTCAGACATGCCGGAAGAGGAGCAGACGAGCCCCCACCCAACCTGCCTGGGTGGGCGCAATCTCAAAAGGACTTGGCCTGCTCACGTCCGCTGGATGTCTGGCCTTTAGCAGGCGTACAAAAGGATGCCTGCCATCTGCTCCAATTTTCTCTGGAGCGCTCCGGGCTGCGTCTTCTATACTGGGGTTTCTTCCGTCCAAGGAGACGCCTGTCCAGGGGGAGGAAGCCCGACTTACCACTCGTGGCCCTTGTTATAGCATCATCTAATTTGTTGCCAAACAGAAGGACCCCTCAAAGGGGATTTTACACCAGGCTTGCGTGGAGACAGGGTTGGCGAGCCAAGGACGCAACCATAAAGCCCACTTGGCCGTGACTGATGATAACATAATTCGTGCCAATAGGCGGATCAAATAGATAAACGCCTCCCCCAGGAAGACTGCCGCCAGCTTTAGTTCTGCAGTTGCCTAACTTCTGGCCAGCTCTTCCGAAACACCCCTGAGGAAGGAATCTACATTCTCCGTCCAGGCCTCCATGGCCTTCGACATGGCTGCTAGTGCCAGGGCCGCTTTACAGGCCATGCCGGCAAGCCCATAAATTTTCTTCAAATCCTGATCTATCTTTCTCTCAAGACCATCCTTGAAGGACACCGCATCTTCCAAAGGGAGAGTAGCATGTTTGGCCAGACGCATTAGAGCTGCGTCCAAAAGGGAAGCATTTTGCAGATACTTTACTTCTTCTGACTTGAAGGGGTATAATCTGGAGGTTTTAGTTGACATGGAGGACTTCTTGTCCGTCCTACTCCATTCCTCATCAATGATGTCCTTTAATTCAGAAAGGAGCGGAAAGTTTGAGCGTTCTTTCCCCAGATGTTTAAAGAACTTTTTCTGATTGGCTGGGGGGTGGAGGAGTCTTCCCACATAAGGACCTCCTTAATTGCTTTGATTAATGGCGAAACCATACTGAAGTCAAAGCCTCTGATGTCCTCTTCTCCTTCAGGTTCATCATCCGAAGAGTCAAGAGAGGCAACGTAGGGCTGGGAAGTGCCCGGACCATCACGGGCCTCGTCAGCCGGAGGGCCAGACAAAGTAGTAGACTGGCTCAACGTGCGGGGTGTATCCATCTCTTTCAGGGATTGTTGCACCATACATTTCAGGAGAAACTCCAAATGCTGGTTTTCAGTCTCTTTTTACCCAACCGCATGGGCATAGCAACGGTCACACAGTGACTTGTCCTCCAGGACTCGTGTTCCACATCCCCAGCAGGCTCTTCAATCAGAGCGGCTGTCATGGTGGTGGGAGTGGTGTCTGGAGGAGGAATGGGAACATCTCCTCTGGTGGTGAGTTCCAGATGGGGAGTCTCGTCTGGATCTAGACGATGAGTGATATTGTGGCCTGGCACGGTCTCTATCATTCTGGACCATGATCTGAGGGTCCAATCTAGAAGGGCTGGAGAAAGAAAACAAAAGGGGGGCAAGATATGACATCAGAAAACACAAGTATTTGCAACTGTACCTCAACCCCTCTCCTCACAGGCACATACCTTGTGCGTGAGGGCTGGCCACTTAAAGGCGGTGACTTGTCGATGATCTCTGGATGAAGAGCGACACAATACGGGTGGTCTGCAGACAACAATGGCCTGAAAAAGCCAAGGCACCAGTGAGGAGATTTTAAACAATCTTGCCTCCTGAAATAATATATATATATATATATATATATATATATATATATATACTATATATTATATTCCCCCTTTTTTTTCTTTTTTTTGGGGAATTCATAAATAAAGAACTGCCCCCCCTTTTTTTTCAAACAAGAAATCATGTCAAAAAATAGAGCAAACATACATTCTCAAAACATATATATATATATATACATATATCTGTATCCATCACAGATTACCAGGCACTCACCTGAGCAGACCAGGGCTGGGGGGAACCGCTTTGCTCCCTCTCAATGCCGGTTAGAATCCCATTTAGGCAGGAGCTGGGAGCAGATTTAAAATTTCCTGCCCGTGACGTCATCGCCCCAACCTCGTGCCTTCGCTGTGGGGGGGTGGCCATATGGCGCATGCGCGGCCGCCGAGAGATCTGCGCATGTGAGAGCCAAGCCTCAATCCTGAGGACGCCACTGCGCATGTGGGACGGCTGCAACTTGGAAGTACCGTGGCGAGCTGGAACGCACAAGCGCTCCAGCCGCCATGAGGGGTAAAACAGAAAATAAGCAAATTGGAAAGCTTTAGTGGGGAACACAGACAAAAAATACTACACAGAAACGAAGACCGTCGCAAACCTTGCCAGCCGTTGATGCGTCCGTCCATCCGGCATACAGAGATGACCATCCCTCCACCATAGGGGTATTTCTCCAGCCTCTTAAAGCTACTTGCCTGCCCGTGGCTGGGCTCTGAGCTGCACCGCATGAGGCATGCCAACATTCCGGATCCATCCGACTGGACGCGAACAGCATATGTAGGTCCATTGGAGGAGGACAGAAAAGGAACACAGCATCAAGTGGTGAGAGCTCATGTATGGGAATGGGGTCCTATAGCATTGGAGAGGAGGCAGGGTTAATCCACACGTAGGCTGCCATGGAGTCTGTCAGGATATTACTTTTTTCCTTTAGAAATGTCATTTTGCTGTGGTACTGTTCTAAACACAGGAAAACTGTGCCACTTTACAGGCATACTATAGACACCTCCCAGGCACAATATTTAACCACTTGACCACTGGGCACTTAAACCCCCTTAATAACCAGACCAATTTTCAGCTTTTGGTGCTCTCACATTTTGAATGACAATTACTCAGTCATGCAACACTGTATCTATATGAATTTTTTTGTCCTTTTTTTCACACAAATAGAGCTTTCTTTTGGTGGTATTTAATCACCGCTGGGTTCTTTATTTTTTGCGCTATAAAAGAAAAAAGACCGAAAACTCTGTAAAAAAATAAATTTTTCTTCGTTTCTGTTATAAAATTTAGAAAATTAGTAATTTTTCTTCATATATTTTGGCCAAAATTTATACCGCTACATATCTTTGTAAAAAATACCCAAATTAGTGTATATTATTTGGTCTTTGTGAAAGTTATAGCGTCCACAAGCTATGGTACCAATATCTGAAAATTGATCACACCTGAAGTACCGATGGCCTATCTCATTTCTTGAGACCCTAACATGCCAGAAAAGTACAAATACCCCCCAAATGACCCCTTTTTGGAAAGAAGACATTCCAAGGTATTTAGAAAGATGCATGATGAGTTTTTTGAAGTTGTCATTTTTTCCCACAATTCTTTGCAAAATCAAGTTTTTTTTTTCACAAAATTATCATATTAGCAGGTTATTTCTCACACACAGCATATGCATACCACAAATTACACCCCAAAACACATTCTGCTATTACTCCCGAGTATGGCGATACCACATGGCGATACCACATTTTTCGAACACGTTTTTTTTGGAAAAAAAACTGTTTTTTGCTTTTAAAAAAAACAAAACAGTAAGGTTAGCCCAATGTTTTTGCATAATATGAAAGATGAAGTTACGCCGAGTTAATAGATACCTAACATGTCACCTTTCAAAATTGCACACGCTTGTGGAATGGCGCCAAACTTCGTCACTTAAAAATCCCCATAGGCGACGCTTTAAAATTTTTTACTGGTTACAAATTTTGAGTTACAGAGGAGGTCTAGGGCCAAAATTATTGCTCTCGCTCTACCGATCGCAGCGATACCTCACATGTGTGGTTTGAACACCGTTTTCATATGTGGGCGGGACTTACGTATGCGTTCGCTTCTGCATGCGAGCACATGGACAGGGGCGCTTTAAAAAATTTTTAATTTTTTTTATTGTTCATTTTACTTTATTTATTTTAGTTTGAGACTTTTTTCAAAAAAAAAAATTTTTTGATCACTTTTATTCCTATTACAAGGAATGTAAACATCCCTTGTAATAGGAATATGGCATGACAGGTCCTCTTTATAGTGAGATATGGGGTCAATAAGACCCCACATCTCACCTCTAGGCTGTTCCTGAAAAAAAAAAAAAAAAAAAAAAGATCCTGGCTTCGATCGTAGCGGTAAGTCGGTAGAAGCACCGGAGGGCGGCGGGAGGGGGGGGGCGTCCCCTCTTGCCTCCCATAAGAACGATCAAGCAGTGTAACAGCCGCTATGATCTTTCTTATGGAATCGCCGGCTGAAAAAGATGATATCTGAATGATGCCTGTAGCTGCACCCATCATTCAGATATCCCCGCACAAAGTCAAGGACATCGTATGACGGAAGGCAGGAAGTGGTTAAAACGCTTTTTTTTTTAACACAAAGTTGTCCATTTATACAATATTTCTAACACATAACATGTACATTCCAAAAATGACACCGCAAAATAGATTCTCCTACTCCTCCTGAGTACGGCGATACCACATATGTGAGACTTCCACAGCCTGGCCACATACAGAGGCTGGGTATGCCTGAGCATGGCTGGGTATGGCTGAGCATGGCTGGGTATGGCTGAGCATGGCTGGGTATTGCAGAGTATCGCCGAGTATGACTGGGTATGGCAGAGTATGGCTGGGTACTGCAGAGTATGGCTGGGTATGGCAGTGTATTGCGGGTTATGGCAGAGTATTGCAGATTTTTGCGGGGTATTGCAGAGCATGGCTGGGTATGGCAGAGTATGGCACAGTATGGCTGGGTATCACTGAGTATTGCAGAGTATGGCTGGGTATTGCAGCATATTTCAGGGTATTGCAGGGTATGCAGAGTATTGCGGGGTATTCCGGGGTATGGCAGAGTATTGCAGGGTATTCCAGGGTATGGCAGAGTATTGCGGGGTATTGCAGGGTATGGCAGAGTATTGCGGGGTATTGCAGGGTATGGCAGAGTATTGCGGGGTATTGCAGGGTATGGCAGAGTATTGCAGAGTATTGCAGGATATGGCAGAGTATTGCGGGGTATTCCAGGGTATGGCAGAGTATTGCGGGGTATTCCAGGGTATGGCAGAGTATTGCAGGGTATTGCAGGGTATGGCAGAGTATTGCAGGATATGGCAGAGTATTGCGGGGTATGGCAGAGTATTGCGGGGTATGGAAGAGTATTGCGGGGTATGGCAGAGTAGTGCGGGGTATGGCAGAGTATTGCGGGGTATTTCAGGGTATTGCAGGGTATGGCAGAGTATTGCGGGGTATTTTGGGGTATGGCAGAGTATTGCGGGGTATTGCAGGGTATGGCAGAGTATTGCGGGGTATTGCAGGGTATGGCAGAGTATTGCGGGGTATTGCAGGGTATGGCAGAGTATTGCAGAGTATTGCAGGGTATGGCAGAGTATTGCGGGGTATTGCAGGGTATGGCAGAGTATTGCGGGGTATTGCAGGGTATGGCAGAGTATTGCGGGGTATTGCAGGGTATGGCAGAGTATTGTGGGGTATTGCAGAGTATTGCGGGGTATTCCAGGGTATGGCAGAGTATTGCGGGGTATTCCAGGGTATGGCAGAGTATTGCGGGGTATTGCAGGGTATGGCAGAGTATTGCAGGATATGGCAGAGTATTGCGGGGTATGGCAGAGTATTGCAGGGGTATTGCGGGGTATGGCAGAGTATTGCAGGGGTATTGCGGGGTATGGCAGAGTATTGTGGGGCATTGCAGAGGGAATTGCAGAGTATTGCACAGCATTGCAGGGCATGCAGAGTAGTAGGGATGGCTGAGCATGGATGGATGGATGGATGGCTGGATGTCACTGTGCAGCGTTGTGGGCACTACAGATGCAGCCCACAACGCTGCAGCCATCCATCCATCTGCCTCTCCGCTCACTATGTACCGATCGGTACACAGGAGGGGAGGAGAGGGGGAGGAGAGGAACCGGCGTCATCAGATGACGCCGGTTTGTTTACATGTGATCGCTCCGTCATTAGACGGAGCGATTACATGGTAAACGGCCGCGATCAGCGGCCATTTACCGGGATCTGTGATGCACCGGGTCCTCTGGACCCGGCGGTCACGGATGCTCTCGAGTGCGCGCCCTAGGGGGCGCGCGAGAGCAGAATTCTGGGAGGACGTCCCTGGACGCCCTCCCAGAGTTAAACAACCGCCCTGTAGCCGTCATTTGGCTATGGGCCGGTTGTTAAGTGGTTAGGAATATTTCATTTTTATTGTTTCACTTTAAGCATTATTAAAATCACTGCTCCCGAAAAAACGGCCGTTTTTAAAACTTTTTTTTGTATTGATACATGTCCCCTGGAGCAGGACCCGGGTCCCCAAACACTTTTTTTTCATATTTACTTTTTATTTAAAATACATTGAAAAATACAAATATATCAAATGTGTAATTTGTAAAGCGCCTATATTGTAACACTATCAATATTGTTATATAAAACAAGTAGAATATATACTGAAATAAAAATATTATTTATAAATAAAATATATGTGATATTATCCCTAGTATATATGCCATTGCTTTTTCTAATTCAATATTTCTTTATTAATATTTTCAATAAAGTGAACAAGAAATGCATTTGTTACAACATGTCGGATGTTCCGACTGGAGTAAGTGAAACCAAAACTGAGAAATTAGGATTAAGTATTGCATAGGCAGTCTTACAAATTAGACTGAACAGTGGTGAATCATGCTTATTAATTCGAACATAGTAACATAATAACTCCAGACGGGGGGTTGGGGGTGAGGATGAGGGAGCACCAGCTAGGTAGATGATTTAATACATCGTAGTATGGGAGCGGATAGTAGAATAAAGATGAGATATAAAAAAATGGGAGGAAGTTGCGATATAGAAAGTACATCAGGTGGTTACAGAACATTTTGGATATGTGAGCCAGGCATGCCAGTTGTACAAAAACTTTTCCATATTTAGATTTTTTCTATTCTCTTCATTTCACATTGAAGGTTCAAATCCATAATTGTATTGGCAATGGATGGGGAAGCTGTAGTTTTCCAGAGTTTGGTGATGTTCAGTGTTGCTGCAAGTAGAAGATGCACTATTACTACTCGTGACCTGGGGGGAAATTCTAATTCTATTCCAAGGTGTAGTAATGCTAACGAGGGATCAGGGGACATTGTAACCTGTGGTATGGTGGAGATTAGTTCAAACATTGTTTCCAGAATGAGCTTATGGATCTGCAAAACCATAGGATGTGTGCTATGGTACCAGCACTTCCACATGTCCTCCAACAAGTAGAGGAATGTCCTGGGAAGAATTTGGAGAGACGGTAGGGTGTAAGATACCATCTGTGTATTGATTTTTGATATGATTTCCAGTGATTAAAGCAGTGGGAAGCTGTGAAGGTGTGCTTAAAGGCCCGTGTCCACATGTCCGGGGCGACAGTAATGTTTAGTTCTTCTGTCCATTTTGAGAGAGATGGTATTTGGGAATAGGGCCAGTTGTCAATAAGTGCAGAGTACATTGTGGAGATACCATGTTTTGGGTATGTTGTGTATGTGTAAAAATTGTGTATTGGTTCAGGTATTTTGATCCCAGTGGGGATTTTAGACGTTTGAAGAAAGTGGGAGATCCTCAGATATGTAAAGGTTTCTGTGTGAGGGAGGTTGTATTCAGTTTGGAGATTTGTGAAGGTTTCTAGTGTGTTTTTTGTTTTGTAGAGGTCTGAGATACTATTGATCTTATGTTTGTGCCAATTTTGTGGGTTTAGGTTTGGTAACTGCGACATTAGCTTTCTGAGAGGGATTGGTATTGTGTGGGACGGGTGATCTGAGGTTGTCGTCTGAGTGAATGTCGTCCAGATTGTCAGCGAGGCCATGATTGACGGGGGATTAGTCATTGTGTTAGGAGGAAAGCCCGCCAATGTGAGAAGGAGTATATCACGCAGAGTATTTGGTTTAAAGGACGATGCTTCCATGATTGGCCAGGATTTATTGGGATTTGGGTGCCACCAGTAGTAGAGCTGGTCTAGGATGGAAGCATAGTAATATGTTTGTATGTGGGGAAGGCTTACCCCCTCCTATTTTGTGATGTCTGGTTAGGATGTAGTAAGCGCATCTTGGTGGTTAAGTTTCCCATATACATCTGGAAATTTGTTTTTGTATGGAGGTGAAGAAGGAGTGGTGTATGGGTAGAACTACTGTGCAGAATAGGTAGAGTACCTTGAAGAGGATTAGCATTTTAAAGGAGGCAATCCTTCCTAGTTTAGAAAGGTGACTTGTGGAGAGGGAGCATACTAATGGCTTTTAGGACTTCTTCATCTGAGAATGGTTGGAGAGCTCCTCTAAATGGGTAGGGTTGATAGTCGGAAGATCAATAGTGGATAGGAAGTTTTGTATGCTTTGGTCTGTTGGTTGAGGAGTAGCTATGTCATTTGAAAGTTTGTAAAGAGATGAGTAATAGTCGCTAAAGGCGTTAGATATATCCTGCGGGCTTGTTAGTAGTTGTTTGGTGGTGGGATGGTGAAGAGAAGCTATTTTACTTTTAATGCTTTGAGCATTGACCTGTCGTACTAGTAAGGCTCCAGCTTTATTACCTAAAGCATAGTATTTGGCTTTAGTTAAAATTAAGGTTGTTTTTAAATTTAAAGAGTAGAAGTGAGCGGAGTTTTTGTCGCTGTTCTAAAAGCTCACTGGCTAGTTTTTGGGAGGGAGTCAGTTTGTTTTGGTTTTCTAATAGGGTGATTTGGGAAAGGACCTTGTCAACTTGCTTAGACCTCTGGTTCTTAACATTACTGTAAAGTTTAATTAGGATGCCACGCATGTAGGCTTTATATGCTGACCACAGTACAAACAAGTATCAGTGTCCGGTTGGTTGTTCATTTCAAAATAGGAGTAGTGCTCAGTAGAGAGTTTTTGAATGATGCTTGGATCGGAGATGAGGGAAGTGTCAAGTCTCCATATTCGGGTTGTTCTAGGTCTACAGTTCCCCACCGTAAGAGAGATGGGTGCATGGTCCGACCATGTGATGGATCCATTCTCAGAGTTTGTCACGTCCTGGAGGGTGAGTTTGTCAACAAGGAAGAAGTCAATGCGGGAGTATGAGAGTTGAGAGGAGGAGAAATAGGAAAAGTCCTGCTCATTGCTGTGTTGGCACCTCCACGGATCATAGAGATCGCTTGTATGAAGAAAGGGGTTCAGAACAGTTCAATGGTTTCTAGTTGTGGACGTAGTATCCAAATCGGGATCTACAATTATGTTGAAGTCGCCTCCAATAATAATTATAAACAAAAAAGAGATGCTCAAATAATATTCACAATGTGTAAAATTAATATGCCATAAAATATATAAATGTGCACTAAATAAATCAGTGTAGTAAGTGAATCAAAAAATGAAAAAAACCCTGTAAAAAAGAGATGCGCAAATAATATTCACAATGTGTAAAATTAATATGCCATAAAATATATATACGTGCACTAAATGAATTAATGCAATAAGTGAATCAAACAATGAAAAAAAATGACTGTATGCCCTCAACAAGGGGAGGGTGGGTGTTTTGGGGCAGGGGGGCTCTGCACCCCCCAACCCCAAAGCACCTTGCCCCCATGTTGATGGGGACAAGGGCCTCATCCCCACAACCCTTACCCGTTGGTTGTGGGGGTCTGCAGGCGGGGGACTTATCAGAATCTTGAAGTCCCCTTTAACAAGGGGGCCCCCAGATCCCACCCCCCTATGTGAATGGGTATTGGGTACATTGTACCCCTACCCATTCACCAAAAAAGTAGTGAAATGTGACAAAAGACAATAGCCAGTTTTTGACAATGTACAATGTACCCAATACCCATTCACATTGGGGGGCCCGGGATCTGGGGGCCCCCTTGTTAAAGGGGGCTTCCAAATTCTGATAAGCCCACCACCCGCAGACCCTCACAACCACCGTGCAGGGGTTGCGAGGATGAAGCCCTTGTCCCCATCAACATGGGGTCAAGGTGCTTTGAAGGGGACCCCAAAGCACCCTCCCCATGTTGAGGGTATGCAGCCTGGTATAGTTCAGGAGGGGGGCCTCTCACTCGCCTTCCCCCTTTCCTGGCCTGCCATGGCTGCTTGCTGGGATAAGGGTCTGGTATGGATTTTGGGGGGACCCCTACATCATTTTTTTAAAAATGTTGGCATGGAGTTCCCCTTAATATCCATACCAGACTCGAAGGGCCTGGTATGAACTGGGAGGACTCATGCCATTTTTTCTTTGATTTCTAATCTATATTGCCGGGGATCCGGCAATACATTACAGCCGCAATCAATTTTAAATTACATTTTTTCCTTTAGAAATGCAATTGTTCTGCGATACAGTAATAAACATGGGAAAGATGTGCTACTTTACAGGCAGACTAAGGGGACCCCCCCAGGCACGATATTTGAAGGAATTTTTCATTTGTATTGTTTTTTATTGTTATAGGCATTACTAAAATCACTGTTCCTGAAAAAAATATTTTCCATTGATACATGTCCCCTGGGGCAATACTCAGGCCCCCATACACTTTTTATGGCAAAGAACTTGCATATAAGCCTTCAGTGAGAACTTTGGCGCCATTGACTTCCACTATTCCTGCATATGCCGATCTGACAGGCATGTTCGCCGGCAATAGTGTGACTTTCCATTTGCATGTACGCCCAGTTTCTGAGAGTTGAAGTCCTAATTGTCCTTAATTGGGTGCTATTATCCAGGATTGCAGGATCATATATTGGCGTTATAGTAAATGACCCCTATAGCATTTTGCTTTTAGGCCAAAAAATAAAATTTTGGTCTCATCTGACCAGTGCACCTTCTTCCACATGTTTGATGTGTCCCCCACATGGCTTCTCACAAAATGAAAATGGGACTTCTTATAGATTTCTTTCAACAATGGCTTTCTTCTTGTCACCCTTCCATAAAGGCCAGATTTGTGGAGTGCAGGACTAATAGTTGTTCTGTGGACTGATTCTCCTACCTGATCTCTGCAGCTCCTTCAGAGTTACCATGGGCCTCTTTTCTGCTTCTCTGGTTAATGCTCTCCTTGCCTGGCCTGTCAGTTTAGGTAGACAACCATGTCTTGATAGGTTTGCAGTTGTGCCATACTCTTTCCATTTTCGGATGATGGATTGAACAGTGCTTCCTGAGATGTTCAAAGCGTGGGATATTTTTTTATAACCTAACCCTGCTTTAAATTTCTCCACAACTTTATCCCTGACCTGTCTGGTCTGTCCCCTGGACTTCATGATGCTGTTTGTTCACTAAAGTTCTCACTCACTTCTTCACAGAACAGCTGTATTTATATTGAGATTAAATTACACACAGATGGACTCTATTTACTAATTAGGTGACTTCTGAAGGCAATTGTTTCCAGGGGGCTGAATACAAATGCACCCCACACTTTTCAGATATGTATTTGTAAAAATGCTACTTTGTGTTGAGCTATCACATAAAATCCAAATAAAATACATTTATGTTATTGGTTGTAACATGACAAAATGTGGAAAATTTCAAGGGGTATGAATACTTTTTCAAGGCACTGTATTATAAGAATGACAGCTTTTGTAGTTTTTGTGCGCATAGGTGCCCCTGATGTGTGCTTTTACAATCATACAATCATAAGTGCATGTACTTTGAAGTGGGAGAACTCAATTTTTTTTGGGGGGGGGGGGGATTTTTAGTGCTTAGGTGTAATTTAGGTGTAACTTTTTACAGGTTTTTTTTTCTATTTACCTTTTTTTTTCATCACATATGGGGCAAAAAAAATTGATGATTTTTTGGGGGACAGGTTCTCTTTAATGAGACACCAGAGGTCTATGTCTCAAAGATCGTAGAAAGCTTTCATCCGAACACTTGTGCAGATCATAACAGATGAACATTAGATAAGTAAAAAAAAATCATAACGTGTATAACTCCAGCAGAATACACCACATGTGGTAAATAGAGGCTAAAGCGTGAAGAAGAAGGTTGGAACTAATGACATAGAGCATCCCCTAGCTACAGAGTGAGGTAGGGGCAAAATTATTAAAGACAACCAAACAGAAAATGCATGTGTAAGATGATACTCTCTGTCGTAATCTAAGATCAAATTTTAAACAATTGAGAGTCAGGTCCAAATACAGTAAAACCTTGGATTATGAGCATAATTTGTTCCAGAAACATGCTTGAAATCCAAAGCACTTGTATATCTTGTATATCAAAGTAAATTTCCCCTTAAGAAATAATGGAAACGCAAATGATTTGTTCCACAACCGTTTATTCATAAGTCCTTCAATTTAAAATCCATATAAATAGATTATAGCAATATGATAGGTTGTGTAACCATAAAATGTCCATCCAAAAATGGCAGCCTCCACAAGGGGATTAGAAGCAAACTCCAGCAGGAGCTACAGAGTGTAAAAGAGAAGAGAGGTGCCTCTAAGTGTAGCAATATGGTTACATTTAATAAAGGTACAACATTTAGCAACTCACATGGTTGATGAGTAAAAGAGGCACATCTAATTTTGCCAGGCATACGGGGTAAAGCTGCCCTCATAGACCATCCCCCACACTGCCGGCTCTCACTGCTGTCAGTCTGCAATCGTGACTGGGAAGACTACCCTGCAGTAGAGTGATTGAACCGCTCGTGAAGCACAGCATGGAAGGGATGACGTTGATGGCGGTGAGCAGGGATGGGCGAACGGTTCAGCCTGAGTAAACTTTGGTTGTTCGGAGAACAACGAACAATATGCGTGTTCGTGGCAAATTCGAAAGCCACGGAACCCTGTTAAAGTCTATAGGACACTAACATGAAAAAAGAAAGTGCTCATTTTAAAGGCTTATATGCAAGTTATTGTCATAAAAGGTGTTTGGGGACCCAGTCCTGCCCCAGGGGGCATGTATTAATGTAAAAAAAGGTTTTAAAAATGGCCGTTTTTTTCAGGAGCAGTGATTTTATTAATGCTTAAAGTGAAACAATAAAAATGAAATATTCCTTTAAATATCGTGCCTGGGGGTGTCTATAATATGCCTGTAAAGTGGGGAATTTTCCTAGTGTTTAGAACAGTACCACAGCAAAATGACATTTCTAAAGGAAAAAAATGTCATTTAAAACTCGGCAATATAGATAAAACTCATTGAAAAAAAAAACGCATGGGTCCCCCCCCAGTCCATTACCAGGCCCTTTGGGACTGGTATTACTATTAAGAGGAACTCCGAACCAAAATTTAAAAAAAAAAATGGCGTAGAGGTCCCCCTGAAATCCATACCAGACCCGCTATGGGTTTTAAGGGGATCCCTGCACCAGAATAAAAAAATGGCTATGGGGTCCCCCCAAAATCCATACCAGACCCTTATCCAAGCACACAACCTGGCAGGCCACAGGAAAAGAGGGGGTAGGGATTTTGGGGGACCCCCACGCAATTTTTTCTTTTAAATTTTGGTTCAGAGGTTCCCCTTAATATTCATACCAGACTCACAGGGCCTGGTAATGGACTGGGGGGGAACCCATGCCCTTTTTTTCAATGAGTTTTATCTATATTGCCGAGACCCGACAATTCATTACAGCCGCAAGCAGTTTTAAATAACTTTTTTTCATTTAGAAGTATAATTTTGCTGTGGTATTGTTCTAAACATGGGAAAACTGTGCGACTTTACAGACATACTTTAGACACCCTCCCAGGCACGATATTTAAGCATTGCTCTAAAAAAAAACGGACGTTTTTAAAACTTTTTTTACATTGATACTTGTCCCTTGGAGCAGGACCTGGGTCCCCAAACACTTTTTATGGCAATAACTTGCATATAAGCCTTTAAAATTAGCACTTTTGATTTTTCATGTTCGTGTCCCATAGATTTTAACGGTGTTCGTGTGTTCGTCCAAATTTTTTGCCTGTTTGCAAGTTCTGATGCAAACCAAACGGGGGGTGTTCAGCTCATCCTTAGCGGTGAGGAGGATGGTCTATGTGGACAGCTTTACCCCAGATGCCTGCATACTTAGATGTGCCTGTTTTAAGCATCAACCATTTGAGTTGCTAAATGTAATGATATTGCTGCACTTAGAGGCGCCTCTCTTCTCTTGTATACACAGTTGTGAAGTGACGCTACTCGTATATCAAGACATCTCTTGTATATCAGAGAACTGCCAGGAAGGATGGCGTCCTAACGCAGAGAAGCTTGGAAACGGGTGACCACAGGAAGATGGGCAGTTCATCGACTTCTGACTGCACAATTAATGGACCAAGAGAGGCTTATCAAGGCTCAGACACTTTCTGACATTCATCACATTGAACATATGTTCACATAACTACCCACTGTATCTCCTTGTCAAAAGAAGTTTATTGAGTATACAATATTATAAAGATACATAAAGTAAGTTTACAAGGATCTATAAAGTAAGCTCATTGTTTTACAGTAGGGTTTATATAGGTAAATATCATGAAATTTCAAATATTAAACATTGGGTTCACGTAAACCTAAATTAAAGATATATATCATTTCCTTAGTCATTTTTGTAGGTATTTAAATGATTTATACCTACTATACATATTGTTTACAGGTAGAGTGTATATAGGTCAAATAAATTCTGATAATGAGCTTTAATCGTAAGGTGGAGAAAAGGAAAGAGAAAGAAGAAAAAGGGTTGAAAGGTAGAGGTATGGTCCACAAGGTTGTCCCGCTCGTCAGTTTATTATTCTTTTTAGTTCTCTTTGAAGCCTCAGAATGGGTGTCTCTGTAAGTCATTTAATCTGTTACCATGGCAACAGGACAGAGTCATTGAAGTTTGACAGGAACTGTTGTTTTATCCAAGGATGCCAAAGTTTTTCAAATTTTGGAATTTGATTTTGATCGATGGCTACCATCTTAGCATGGGACATTGTATTATTCATTCTGTGAATTGTTTCTGCTAGTACCAATGTAGGAGATTTCCATGCCTTGGCCACTGTTTGTTTTGCAGCCGTTATTAGTTGGATCATAAGTTTGAATTGAGAGAGTGTTAACCATTCCGGTTTTAGATTAAGTAAAGTTATATATGGATCTTGTTGTATTACTTTTTAAAATATTTTAGATGCAATCACGAAGACTTCCTTCCAGAAGATTTGGATTACTGGGCACGTCCACCATATGTGTAAATGTGTGCCTATTTCTGGGCATCCTCGAAAACAAAAAGCTGAGATATTAGGTGAATATTTTGCCACTCTAGTGGGTACAAGGTACCAGCGAGTTAGGACTTTATAATTTGTCTCCAGTGCTAAGATGTTGGGTGAAGATGACTTAGATGTGAGCCATATGTTAGACCAGTCCGTGTCTTCTAAAGTTCGTCCCAGGTCCTCCTCCCACCTCTGAACGTAAGAGGGTCTATTAAGATTTGCTACTCCATATAATTGATTATAAAGTGATGAAATTGTACCTTTAGCAAATGTATCTTTTGTACAGATTGATTCAAAAATGGATAATTGGGATAATGGTGTATCCCCCTTTAGGAATGGTGTATAGAAATTTTTGATTTGGAGATATCTAAATATCTCAGAGTTTGGTAGATCATATTTTTCTCTAAGCGATGGGAATGAAAGGAATGATTTAGATGTTATGAAGTCATTTAGTGTCTGAATGCCTGATGTTGTCCAAGCTTTAAAAGAATTTGGGTAACTACCCACTGTATCTCATATATCACTCTGATCTATGATCAACCAGTGTGTGGAGGGCTCTCATAAGATACTCCGCCTTTTGATTCCAAGGGGCAGTGTCAGTAGGCCTCCATTGATGCCATCTCCAGCAGTGTTCCGCTGTCATTTCTGCTTGCATAGTGCAGTATAAATTTGCAACAGTATTTTGCTTACCTTTTGACAAATATATGACTACATAATCTTCTATCCAATTTCCTGATGAAGAGCTTGAACCAGAAACGCGTTGGGTTATTTCAGAGCTTGGAGAGTACTAATATAATTTGTATGCTTGCTATGAATTCACGTTGTGTTCTCATTTGTCTTTTGTTTTTTTGTTTTATTGTTATGTCATGTTTTTGTGATCCAATGTGTGTGTGATCCAATTTTATATGTATAAATAAACACTTTTTTACTTCATACCAGCGGTGTTGTTGCCTTCAAAATCCCATTTAGGGTTTTTTTATTTTTCCTTGCTTGTATATCAAGTCAAAATTTATTCAAAAAATGTTGCTTGTCTTGCAAAAGATGCTTTCAAACCAAGTTACTCTAAAAGCAAGGTTTTACTGTATTGTAAGTAAAAGCTGTACTCTAGAAACACCTGAAAGAGAAGAAAGGTGAAAACAAGAAGAATAATGCAAACATTACCTTACTGTAAAACATGTAAAATCATTTCTGGTGCCTGTAGGATGACACAGAAGTCCATGAATCTATCTTCAGAGGGGAAGGCAGCAACATGCATAAGTTCTTCTTACCCTCCTTTGAAACAAGTTCTTCAAAGGGGAGGACATCAACATTCACCAGTTCTTCTTACCTTCCTTTGAATCAAGTTCTTCAGAGGGGAAGGCAGTAACAGGATAGGTCGTGTAATAGCTCGTACAACAGAATACCAATTTGAAAAGCATTCAAAATGGTGAGAACTCAGCCCCGTCTTGGACCCCGTCTTGAATGCTTTTCAAATTGGTATTCTGTTGTACGAGTTGAGTATAACTGTATTCAATCTGATTTCCTTGTCAGACTCAGGGTCATCCAGTGCAAATGTAGAGTCAGTGTGAATTGTGATGGGGTCATCATTCAAAAAAGTCAAGTGGGAATGACTATAAAATGTCCAGAAACAAAGTAGCTGGTACTGCACGGGTGCTGCAGTCAGCTGGGTTGAGGTCCATTGATCAGGGCTGAAGAACCTTCTGATGCATTCCACTCTGTTATTGACATACACATAGAACTGTTTTGTTTGGATGTGTATTTATTCCAACACTATCTTGTCATCTGCATAAAATGAAAAAAACGTTTATTTCAAAGTCTGTTTCACATTTTATAAGTGCAGCAAATTTAACAGCTATACAGGTTGCACAGAGTTCAAGCCTTGTATGGGCTGGTTTTGGAGTCAGCTTGGCCTTACCAAGGACAAAACCCACACCTACTTTGTCTCTTATATCTATAACTGTAATAACTAAAACAGCTATTTTTTCAATGGAAGCATCAAAGAAAACAAGGATCTCTCTTCTGGTGGCATTTGCTAGGGATGCAGAAATGTTAGAGCGATGTATCTGAGGTTGTTCTAGTGCTTTCAGGAATTTTCCATGATTCCCATCTTTGTTGTTTCTCTCTGGGTAATGGGGCATCCCAATGAGTGTTTTTGGAAACAGGTTCTCTTAAAAGTATCTTACCCTGAAGGGTAAAGGGTGCTATGGAACCCAGAGGATCATAGATGCTGTTCAGCAGACAAAATTCTCTGTTTCTTGAAGTGCTTGTCACAATTTGATATTTGAAATGTGAACATGTCTTGTTTGACATCTCAAAGCAATCCGAGGCTACTTTGTGTAAAGAAAAGATCTGTTCCTAGCTCCTTTATACTCCTTCCATTAGTTGTCAGAGGGAAATGCCTTGATTACTTTCACAGGGATAATTTTGTGAAACCTGAGGTTGGCAGTGCCAAGAAAATACTGGGGCCTTTTGAGAAGATCAATTGCTTCTTCTGTAGGCAGAGATTTCAGCCTGTTGCCTATGTAGAAATTCTTTTGCACAAATTCACATGCATCAAATACAAAGTCTTTTTCACCTTCAGGAGCTGTTCTTCTCAGCATATAAAGTAAGTTGACTGTAGGAGAAGGGATGTTACCAAAAACATGGCTTCATCACTAACATCTTTGTTATGATACAATTGGAACTTGGAGAAGTTTCTATTGGCTTCTTGAATGATGAGTGGAACATTTGCTGAATGTCGGCCATAACAGCAACTGGTTCTTGTCTGAGGTGGAGCAAAGCTCCTAAGGTTGTAGTTCAGATTAGGCCAGGTATTAGCTTTGGTGAGTTGAGGCTCCAAAAGAAGGTCACTGAGCTCCGGAAACTTTATATTGTCTCTGCCAGATATTTTTTCGGGAAAGTTTCAAATTTTTTTAAAGTAAGGCATCCTCAATGGCTTTTGGACTGCTGAAGCTACACTCAAGTCTTTCCCAAGCAGCGTTAAGACCTGTGACAGAGTTGTCAATGTGAGCAGCTTTGAGTCTTTTGATATGTTCAGCAGACTAAGGACCTAGCCACCTGATAAGTAGATCTAGTTCTGTAGTTGTGACATATATTCACTGATGATGACTCATATCTGACCTCTTTTCAGGTTTCTCATTGAACTTGGTGAGACCTGTGTTGATGAGCTTCTTGTGGAGCATGTATTTAACAAACTGTGACATGTCAGTGTTTTCAGGTGTTGGATGCACAGCTGTATGTGTGATAAAGTCAGTTAAATTGGCTGGTGTGCTGAGATTGAGCGACTTTGGGAGGTATGGTGTGCAAAGTTGTTCACACCTCCTTAACAGAGTGAGGGGTTCAGAAAATTTCTTGTAGTCCTGAAAAGCATGGATAAATTGACAAATTAGGTGTGCCCCCAGGAAGCCAAGGGTTTGTGTAATTTGCATGAGGTAGATTACGCATCTGCCAACCCGAGGAGGAAATTAAATTCTATGCTCGAAATGTGTTATTTATTATCCAGGACTTAAAAATTGTATCCTTATGGCTGGGTAGGAATTTATGATGGCCTATGATAGCTGACATTGGAGAAGGATATGTTAAGATGTTCTATTTGTGGGATTAAGCCAAAAAAGAGCAAAGTTTGGTGTTAATTAGTGGATGGTGTTGAATATGGGCGTGGGTAGCCTCACTATCCCAAAGAGTGAATAAAAGATGGAAAGCTGCAA
Source organism: Lithobates clamitans (assembly GCA_037952925.1). NCBI lineage: Eukaryota > Metazoa > Chordata > Amphibia > Anura > Ranidae > Lithobates > Lithobates clamitans. The sequence continues at coordinate 1,827,694 of JBBGZY010000143.1, forward strand.
AATCATGTTAAATGGCAACCCAAAGTTTATGGTCTTGATGACAACACCAATCAATAGTCTGAGACAGATGAACTGCAGAGTGATTTAGACCAGGGTCCGGGGAAAGTAATTCCTCCTTTGGATTTAGGCAGGAGTAGAATAACTTTTGTAATGTGTGGTACGTTTTCTGCCCAGATGAATCCTAAGAATTATGTTCAAAGGGTTGTAAAGAAGCTTTTGAAATTATGACCAGTAGAGTTTGCATCAGGTAAAGCAGTCTGGGTAGGGCCTTCATTTTAATTAAGTTACAACTGCACGGTTTTGTTTTTTCTCTCCAGTCTTTATTAATGTGTAATTCGGTGAGTAAAATCATTTCACCAAGTCAGCTCCTAGAGACATTCAAAGCTTCAACATTCTGTAGGTTCATTTTGCATTCAAAAAGAAAATAAAAGGTCTGAAAAGCTTGTAAAAACACAGGTTGAGTCAAATAGGTGGAATCAAGTAAAATATTAAGTCATTTACATAGGAGGCTACCTTTTGTGGAATGTTGTCACTTTAACCACTTCAGCCCCGGACCATTATGCTGCCTAAGGACCAGAGGACTTTTTCCAATTTGGCACTCGTCGCTTTAACTGCTATTTGCGCAGTCATGCAATGCTGTACCCAAACGAAATGTGCGTCCTTTTCTTCCCACAAATAGAGCTTTCTTTTGATGGTATTTGATCACCTCTGCCGTTTTTACTCTTTGCGCTATAAACTGAAAAAGACCGAAAATGTTGAAAAAAAATTATATTTTCTACTGTTTGTTATAAAAAAAATCTAATAAACTCAATTTTAGTCATACATTTAGGCCAAAATGTATTCGGCCACATGTCTTTGGTAAAAAAAAGTCAATAAGCGTATATTTATTGGTTTGCGCAAAAGTTATAGCGTCTACGAACTAGGGTACATTTTCTGGAATTTACACAGCTTTTTGTTTATGACTGTCTATGTCATTTCTTGAGGTGCTAAAATGGCAGGGCAGTACAACCCCCCCCCCCCAAATGACCCCATTTTGGAAAGTAGACACCCCAAGGAAATTGCTGAGAAGCATGTTGAACCCATTGAATATTTTTTTTTGTCCCAAGTGATTGAATAATGACAAAAAAATATATATATTTACAATAAGTTGTCACTAAATGATATATTGCTCACACAGGCCATGGGCCTATGTGGAATTGCACCCCAAAATACATTCAGCTGCTTCTCCTGAGTACGGGGATACCACATGTGTGGGACTTTTTGGGAGACTAGCCGCATACGGGGCCCCGAAAACCAATCACCGCCTTCAGGATTTCTAAGAGCGTAAATTTTTGATTTCACTCCTCACTACCTATTACAGTTTTGAAGGCCATAAAATGCCCAGATGGCACAAAACCCCCCCACTGACCCCATTTTGGAAAGTAGACACCCCAAGCTATTTGCTGAGAGGCATGTTGAGTCCATGGAATATTTTATGTTTTGACACAAGTTGCGGGAAAGTGACAATTTTTTATTTTTTTTTGCACAAAGTTGTCACTAAATGATATATTGCTCACACAGGCCATGGGCATATGTGGAATTACACCCCAAAATACATTTAGCTGCTTCTTCTGAGTATGGGGATACCACATGTGTGGGACTTTTTGGGAGCCTAGCCGCGTATGGGGCCCCGAAAACCAATCACCGCCTTCAGGATTTCTAAGGGTGTAAATTTTTGATTTCACTCTTCACTGCCTATCACAGTTTCGGAGGCCATGGAACGCTCAGGTGGCATAAAACCCCCCCAAATTACCCCATTTTGGAAAGTAGACACCGAAAGCTATTTGCTGAGAGACATGGTGAGTATTTTGCAGCTCTCATTTGTTTTTGAAAATGAAGAAAGACAAGAAAAAACATTTTTTTTTCTTTTTTCAATTTTCAAAACTTTGTGACAAAAAGTGAGGTCTGCAAAATACTCACTATACCTCTCAGCAAATAGCTTGGGGTGTCTACTTTCCAAAATGGGGTCATTTGGGGGGTTTGTGCCACCTGGGCATTCCATGGCCTCCGCACATGTGGTATCCCCGTACTCAGGAGAAGCAACAGAATGAATTTTGGGGTGTAATATCACATATTCCCATGGCATGTTTGAGCAATATATCATTTAGTGACAACTTTGTGCAAAAAAAAAAAAAATGTCTCTTTCCCGCAACTTGTGTCACAATATAAAATATTCCATGGACACGACATGACTCTCAGCAAATAGCTTGGGGTGTCTACTTTCCAAAATGGGGTAATTTGGGGGGGTTTTGAACTGCCCTGGCATTTTATGCACAACATTTAGAAGCTTATGTCACACATCACCCACTCTTCTAACCATTTGAAGACAAAGCCCTTACTGACACTTTTTGTTTACATGAAAAAATTATTTTTTTTTGCAAGAAAATTACTTTGAACCCCATTATATATTTTATATTTTTTTTAAAGCAAATGCCCTACAGATTAAAATGGTGGGTGTTTCGTTTTTTTTTTCACACAGTATTTGCGCAGAGATTTTTCAAACGCATTTTTTGGGGAAAAAACACACTTTTTAAAATTTTAATGCACTAAAACACACAATATTGCCCAAATGTTTGATGAAATAAAAAAGATGATCTTAGGCTGAGTACATGGATACAAAACATGACATGCTTTAAAATTGCGCACAAACGTGCAGTGGCGACAAACTAAATACATTTTTAAAAGCCTTTAAAAGCCTTTACAGGTTACCACTTTAGATTTACAGAGGAGGTCTACTGCTAAAATTAGTGCCCTCGATCTGACGTTCGCGGTGACACCTCACATGCATGGTGCAACTGCGGTTTACATTTGACGCCAGACCGACGCTTGCGTTTGCCTTTGCGCGGGAGCAGGGGGGACAGGGGTGCTTTTTTTTTTTATCTTATTTTTAAACTGCTCCTTTCATTTTTTTTTAAATCATTTTTATTGTTATCTCAGGGAATGTAAATATCCCCTATGATAGCAATAGGTAGTGACAGGTACTCTTTTTTGAAAAAATTGGGGTCTATTAGACCCTAGATCTCTCCTCTGCCCTCAAAGCATCTGACCACACCAAGATCAGTGTGATAAAATGCTTTCCCAATTTCCCAATGGCGCTGTTTACATCCAGCGAAATCTAAGTCATGAAATGCTCGTAGCTTCCGGTTTCTTAGGCTATAGAGATGTTTGGAGCCACTCTGGTCTCTGATCAGCTCTATGGTCAGCTGGCTGAATCACCAGCTGCATTCTCAGGTTCCCTGTTGAGACAGGAGAGCCAGAGAAAAACATGGAAGACGGTGGGGGGGGCATTCCCTCCCACTGCTTGTAAAAGCAGTCTAGAGGCTAATTAGCCACTAGGATTGCTTTTACATGAAAGCCAACCGCTGGCTGAAAAGAATGATACCAAGATGATACCTAAACCTGCAGGCATCATTCTGGTATAACCACTCAAAGTCGTGAATGGCGTACCTGAAGACAAAAAAAGGTTAACAATAAAACACACTAAACGGTAAAGTATAAAAAATTGCATACCTGAAAAGCAAACATGATAAAACATAATAACAATAAAACATTGCAGAATAGAATACAGTAAAAAAGAGCAGAACAATAGAGAGAGAATAGAGAGAGAGAGAACAATAAAACGACAACTATTTTTTTTATTTTATATATATATTTTTTTTTTTTACACTTTTTTTTGTAACTAACTTTTATAACTGTAACCGGTTCCAGGTTCGGGTCTCTCAAAATGCGATGGCATCTTGGGAGATCCTGTGAAAGTGCGCCTAGTCTGTGCAATGCTGTACCCTACGCTAATACTCAACTAGTGTATGGTAGCGTTCAAAGCATTCACCAATGCAAAGACCAGGATTGTCAGGACAGGAGGGACAATAATAGCGGGTGTCACACCTATATCCGCGCTTGCTGCAGACACAACATCTTTTTTGGGGGGGTTCGTTGGGTAGGGGTACTCGGGAGGACATAAAGAAAATGCCTCTCATGCAGCCGATTGCATTTGGTTTGGGATGTGAATGGGGGAATTACGGGTGCTGCAGAAGTGATTGGCGAATGCAGCAGGAAAGGCATTATGGGCTCGACGGGCCTGTTTGTCTTCTTCTTGGTGGCAGCGGGACACTACTTGTGCTTGCCACCTCACTAGCTTGAACTGCACTTATGGGACTCGCCACGTCACCAAGTGTTACTGCAGTGCTGGTTTGACTATGACCGGGGTGTACTAGGCCACTGGTGCTTGCCAGTTTACCAAAACGCTACCAAAAAACTGTTAGCGATCGCAGGGATCAGGCCTGACTCTGCGAACGCTGCAGTTATGCATTTAGTGTTGGGTGGGCTGGGCTGGGCGGAGGGGCAAAACGCAGGTGCTAGCAGGTATCTGGGCTGATCCCGCTAACACTGCGTTTTTGGGAACCCTAAAGGCGTATGCTGCGTGCGTGGGTGTTAGCGGTACTGGCACTAACCTGACGCTGCCTGGGGCTGGTGCTTGCCAGTTCACCAAAACGCTACCAAAAAAACTGTTAGCGATCGCAGGGATCAGGCCTGACTCTGCGAACGCTTCAGTTATGTGTTTAGTGTTTTGTAAGTGACAGTGATCGATCGATACTGCACTTGGGTGGGCTGGGCTGGGCTGGGCCGGGCGGAGGGGCAAAACGCAGGTGCTAGCAGGTATCTGGGCTGATCCCACTAACACTGCGTTTTTGGGAACCCTAAACTGCTGGGGACTCTAGTATAGATCTGATCGGATCAGATATTGATCCGATCAGATACTATACCACTAAGGGAGGTGTACGGTGCGTGCGTGGGTGTTAGCGGTACTGGCGCTAATCTGACACTGCCTGGGGCGACGCATATCACCTCCGGGTGATCAGGGGGCTAAACCTTTATTCGGTAGTAAACGGCGGGTGCCCTGACACTATAAAAAATAAACAAACTAACCAGCGTCACCCGTAACAGTTATACGGTGATCAGTGGTGAAAGGGTTAAAACATTTATTAGGTAGTGTATGGGGGTCCCTGTCGCTATAAAACGCTGACGGCGAACCTAAATATTTATGTCCCTAACTTGCGTCACCAGCGACACTAATACAGCGATCAGAAAAATGATCGCTTAGTGACACTGGCGACAGGGGGTACTACACAGAGGCAGGGGAAGAATCTCATTGGCTGGGAGCGATCACGAGGGGGGCCACGATCGGATGGCCTCCCCCTCATCACTGAATGCTCCCAGACCAAAGGCGACTGCCGCTGGCACCGGGGGGGTCCGATCGGACCCCCCACTCGTGGGAAGGCAAGGATGTATATGTATGTCCTTTTGCCTGCCCGTGCCGCTGTGTGGATGTATATCGTTGTGCGGCGGTCGTCAAGTGGTTAAGACCATGAATTTCCAGATTGGATCTAATTGTAGTGAGAAAGAGCTTGACATATAAGAAGAAAATAAGTGGGGAGGGGGAGCAACATTGGCAGGTGACGTTGCTAGTGGTGATTACGTGCCGTTGACCATGACTAATGTCATTGATGAAGAGTGAAAAGCACTAAACCATGTAAGCATATACAAAGAGAGTCTATTGGTTTGAGAGTGTAGTCCAAGAACTCGCAATCTGCCCCATCAAAGGCCTTCTTTGTATCCATGGAAAAAAGGCGCAACTAGGAAGCCTTTGACCAGGTGGGTATATTTAGGTCTAAGGCCCTGATAGTTTTCCTTGCCTTTGGAAAAGGCATTAATCTGGATCCAGGTCAATAATCATGTGGTTTAAGTTCATTTACAAAACTTTTAGCAAACAATTTGATTTCACAATTAAGGGAAATTGGGCAGAACCTAGCACAATTTGTTGGGTCCTTCCCCAGTTTTGGAATGACTGTGATATGAACATTCAGGGTATCTACTGGGAGGCAAAGCAGTAAACAAGGTCAGACAGTGTGGAATCAGGGTCATTGGGAAGTGTTTGTATTATACTAGTGTCATACTGTCCCCACCTGAGGTCCAACCAGAGTCTTATGCCGCGTACACACGATCAGATTTTCCGACAACAAAACCATGCATTTTTGTCCGAAGGTTGTTGGCTCAAACTTGTCTTGCATACACACGGTCACACAAATGTTGGCCAACAATTACGAGCGTGAGAACGCGGTGACGTACAACAAGTACGACAAGCATATAAAAAGGAAGTTCAATAGCCAGTGCGCCACCCTTTGGGCTCCTTCTGCTAATCTTGTGTTTATCTCGTGTTAGTAGAAGTTTGGTGAGAGATGATTTGCGCTTTTCAGCCTCGTGCATTTCAGTTTGTTTCTGCTTTTCAGTTTGTGCTTGTGGGTTCGTATCTGTTCTTCTCTGCGTGTTGTTAGTTCGTTCCTGTCTTTCAGTGCGTTCTATTTATAGTTTGTTTATGTTTTTCAGTGCATTCTTGTCCTCTCATTTCTGATTTTCAACTCGTTCTTCGCAGGTCCTTTCTGATTTTCAGTGCATTCTGTTAGTTCGTTCTGACCAGCCAATCATTTTTAGGCATGTTGTAGTTACGTTCTCGTCGGAAGGACCTGCAGAAGGACCTGAATTAAGGTAAGGTAATTAAGGTATTGAATTACTGAATTAAGGTATTAAGGTAAGTTTTACATAACATCCACATCCCCAACTCAGGAACTTACAAAGTTCAACTTTGATAAAGTGAAGGCCATATGAGACATATTACTATGTCAAAATTGTGTTAATTTTGCCTTCATCAGATGGGGAGATCTCACTCCTCTAAAAGCCAAATTTTGAAGATGCACACAAATTGGGGCTCAAAATGTGGATTTCCATCATAATCCCATGTCTAAAATGTATGTCTCTTCCCTACATCTATTTTCATAAAGGCACAAAACACACAGTGTGTCAACGTGCTATCTGCCATCATGGGATATCAATGTATGTGTTTTGTGGGTGCAACCCCTTCCTTGCAACTAAAGTAGATGAGAGGAAGGGGTTGCACCCCCAAAAAACATCCATTGATCCCCCATGATGTGAGCTAGCACATGTTGACACACAGAAAAACAAACAATAATGACAACATTGTTTTTTTGTTTTTTTTTAAATTTTGGCTAAAACATCAATGATGTTGGTCAGTCTTTTTTCAACATCATTGATGTTTTCCTTGACCTTCTCTAAATCCTGATTGCACACCATTATTTAGCTGATGAGGACTTGTGCACGTGCGCTGTTGAAGTGAGTTTCTTCTTCCACAACATCCACATCACCTTAAAATAAACAAACACACCATGTATTATAAATATGCAGGCATCCATCTATTACCTGAAGCTGTGGCCTCAGACACTGACCTGTTGTGGTCACCATTTCGCCCACTTCTTGAACCTCGGAATCAACATTCTCATGTTGTGTGCTGAGTTATTCCCCTTCTTCTGGAGGTGTGGGGTTCCTGGTGTCCTCAGATGTCCCGATTCTTTTCTCCCCTATGTGAATACAAAAAAGGTATACTTAGCAGACAGATATTTGAGGCGAGAAATAGTAATATGAAACAGCTGGAATACTTACCTGTTTTGTTAAAGTTTCACACATGGAGAGACCCCTAGTATCCACTGGAGCACCTGCGTGGGACACCATAAAAAGGTTATTCTGGTGTCCCGCACTAGTGACCCTGGGTCCAGATGTGTAAACAGCTGCTGAGTGTCCTCTCTTTACACTGAATCTAGTTTGCATTTCATTATAGTTACCAAGACATCTAGACAACAATGTACTAAGCTTCTTTTCATACAAATAGGCATGAACAAATGTAGTTAATCTGCATCTGCCAAAAACGTTGTATTAGTGGTCGAACGAATGATGTTAACTACGAACGATTACTGTGCCCACGAACCTGAAACTTGCCATTTTAAACTGTACAACAGTAAAGAAAAGCACATGGAGCAGCACTAAATTAATAATAATAATAGGAACACACGACAAATATTTACTTTTTAGAAGCGCTTTCCTGATCTTTCTATACTGACCATGCTCCCTCAATTTCAGGTCTGACCAGTGTTTCCTCAATTGCTCCTTGGATCGTCGTACCCCAAAATTCCTGTTCAGACTTCTCACAACTTTAGTCATGATCTTGGCCTTTCTCACATTTGGGTTGCTGTACGGTCCATACTTCCCATCATAGTCTGCACTCTTCAAGATGTCCACCATCTCCATCATCGCTACAAAGGACATATTTGAGGCCTTATATCCCCTCCTGGATGTGGAACTGCCTTGCTCCGGGCTTTCCTCATCCTCGTCATTGCTGCTCTCTGCAGGCACCTGCTGTGTCTCCGTCATGTGCTCTCCCACTGCCCCGAAAGAGAAGAGGGGGGAATACACTAGAAAGAAGGACAGGGGCAGAGTTTCACGTATGTGCAGTGTACAGTACCTGACCGCGAGATTGTGTTTCCAGTGCGATAGCATCGCGCTGGTTCTCGGCGACAGGGTACTGTGCATGTCGCGCTGGCTCACTCATCGGGAAAGGAAAACTTAGTTTTCCTTCCGCGATGAGTGACAGGCAGTGCTGACAGCTGTCTGGTATGAATCCTGAGGCGGGAACACCGCGCCAAATTTTAAATGAAAAAACCGGCGTGGGTTCCCCCACCAGGGGCATACCAGGCCCTTAGGTCTGGCATGGATTGTAAGGGGAACCCCCTACGCCAAAAAATTGGCGTGGGGGTCCCCCCAAAGTCCATACCAGACCCTTATCCGAGCACGCAGCCCGGCCAGGAAAGGGGGTGGGGACGAGCGAGTGCCCCCCCCCTCCTGAGCCGTACCAGGCCGCATGCCCTCAACATGGGGGTGTGGGTGCCTTGGGGGAGGGGGGCGCCCTGCGGGGCCCCCCCACCCCAAAGCACCTTGTCCCCATGTTGATGAGGACAAGGGCCTCTTCCCGACAACCCTGGCCGTTGGTTGTCGGGGTCTGCGGGCGGGGGGCTTATCGGAATCCGGGAGCCCCCTTTAATAAGGGGGCCCCCAGATCCCGGCCCCCCACCCTGTGTGAACGAGTTTGGGGTACCCATTCACCTAGGGAAAAGTGTCAATATAAAAAAAAAAACACAGTACACAGGTTTTGGGAGTAATGTATTAGTCAGCTCCGGGGTCTTCTTCCAACTTCGGGGGGTCTCTTTCCGCCTTCCCCCGGTGTTCGGCCTCTTCTACCGGTGTTCGGCCTCTTCTCCGAGCCCCGCCGCTATCTTCTTCCAGCTCTATTGCCAGCAAGGGTCCCGGTCTCTGCTGCCGCTGTCTCGCCGCCGCTGTCTCTCCTTCTCTTCTTCCCCGATGTTGACACGACGCTCTCTGCGGCTCGAATGCTGTGTGCGAGCTGCGGAGCCATTTATATAGGCGGTGACCCCGCCCCCTTACGACGTCATGGTCCCAGCATGTGCAGGGACTCTGGGATCACGCCCCCTTATGATGCTAGAGTCCCTGTGCATGCTGGGACCATGACGTCGTAAGGGGGCCTATATAAATGGCTCCGCAGCTCGCACACAGCATTCGAGCCGGAGAGAGCGTTGTGTCAACATCGGGGAAGAAGAGAAGGAGAGACAGCGGCGGCGAGACAGCGGCAGCAGAGACTGGGCCCCTCGCTGGCAATAGAGCTGGAAGAAGATAGCGGCGGGGCCCGGAGAAGAGGTCGAACACCGGGAGAAGAGGCCGAACACCGGGAGAAGGCGGAAAGAGACCCCCCGAAGTTGGAAGAAGACCCCGGAGCTGACTAATACATTACTCCCAAAACCTGTGTACTGTGTTTTTTTTTTATATTGACACTTTTCCCTAGGTGAATGGGTAGGGGTACCATGTACCCCAAACTCATTCACACAGGGTGGGGGGCCGGGATCTGGGGGCCCCCTTATTAAAGGGGGCTCCCGGATTCTGATAAGCCCCCCGCCTGCAGACCCCGACAACCAACGGCCAGGGTTGTCAGGAAGAGGCCCTTGTCCTCATCAACATGGGGACAAGGTGCTTTGGGGTGGGGGGGCCCCGCAGGGTGCCCCCCTCCCCCAAGGCACCCACACCCCCATGTTGAGGGCATGCGGCCTGGTACGGCTCAGGAGGGGGGGGGGCGCTCGCTCGTCCCCACCCTCTTTCCTGGCCGGCCGGGCTGCGTGCTCGGATAAGGGTCTGGTATGGACTTTGGGGGGACCCCCACGCCAATTTTTTTATTTAAAATTTGGCGTGGTGTTCCCGCCTCAGGATTCATACCAGACAGCTGTCAGCACTGCCTGTCACTCATCGCGGAAGGCAAAACAAAGTTTTCCTTTCCCGATGAGTGAAGCATCTCGGCGCTGGCTCCTGCGACGGGGCTCGCAGGTGTCAAATCTCGCCGAGAAATGCGGCGAGATTGACACAATCTCGCGGTCACCTACTGTATTTAAAGCACAATTTGTGGGCGTCGTACGTATGTTCTGTGAGTGGAGGACAGAGGATCGTGAGCGCCGATTGTGCAAATGAAGGTACAATTTTAACTTGGGGCATTAGTTGTTAGTACCCTATACTGCTTTAGAGATTGAGGCCTATATTGGGACAAGATTAGTAGAGTCTAGTCTGACATTAGGGTTTGTCTTGTGTTGTGTCTTGCCGAGAAAATGGTTGATAAATGTACTGACTTCCTGCCCAGATTCCTGGACATGTACAGGGAGCTGCCATGTCTCTGGAAAGTGACATGCAGAGAATACTCCAACAAGCAAAAGAGGAAGGTAGCGCTGGAGAAACTTATGGAATTGGTGAAGCCGGTGTATCCCATGGCAGACATCAACTATTTGAAGGCCAAAATTGGTAGCCCGAGGAGCACATATAATAGGGAGCACAAGCAGGTCCAGGATTCCATGAGATCTGGATAAGCAGCAGATGATGTATATGTACCCAGGCTGTGGTACTATGACAGACTGCATTTTTTGTCAGATCAGAGTGAACCCAGGCCATCACTATCTACACTTCCTTCCACACTTCCTTCAACATCAGATGAGGCTCCTGAAGTCCAACCCAGGCCTTCCACCTAGGAAGATGTGGAGGATCCCCGCTTGAACCAGTTATAGCATTGTTGAACATATTTCTTGTCAAAAATTGAATGATGTTAACTAGATGTTATTGATCACTAATTTCTGATTTAACAAAGTGGTTTACATATCAATAGACAGTAGTGGCCAAAAATGATTGGGACAAGAATGAAAAATGCTGGGGTCAGAATGATAGTCTTTTCTATTTGTTAACATTCAATTTGCAACAGTCATCAGCTCAAAATTGTGTGTGATTGATAACCAAAAATCTAAAACTATGTACTATTTTCATACACAGGAAAGTCTCAGCCATCAGCAGGCCATGGAAAGCAGCCTGACAGAATCCCAGGTTCCTCCCCTCAGCCTTCCAACCAAAAGGACCAGGAAGGCGAGGAACCTGGAGGAGTCAGCGACTGTTTTCATTCACCAGGCTACTGCGGTACAAACAATGACCCCTGGTGGCCTGAGTCATTTGTCTATGTGACAGCGAGTAAACTGGAACGCATGGAGGAGGGCCAACGTCTCATCTGTGAGGAGATAATTCTTCAGGCCCTAAATAAAGGGATGAGGGGACAACTCACAAATAAAAGCCACTTGTGTGAGTTGGACCATACTCCTCCACCACCTCCAGCAACACCACCACCACCACCTCCGGAAACACCACCAACAAAACAGCCACCCAACCCACCACAGCAGCATGGAAGGAAGCATGGAAGGAAGTGTTGAGAGTGATGGTCTGGGTTTGGTGTGGTCTGGCAAAAGACGCAGACTGTTGTAAGACCACGGCCTCGGGACATATATGTCATCTGCTGTTGCTCCCGATCTCTTGGAGTCCTGGACTGTATTGCGTTCCCTATTAAATGGACTCCACAGGTTACCATTTTTGACAGTCAAATAATTGATGTCTGCCCTGGGGTACAAAGGCTTCACCAATTCCAACTGTTTCTCCAGCACTGCCTTCCTCTTTATTTTGTTAGAACCCCTATTAAATGTCTATTTTTTTTTTTGACAAATACTTGGCTATGTGTTTTACTTCAAAAGGGACAATTTGTTTGTGAGTGGACAGGTACATTTCAAAAATGCAACGTCAAATTAACAAGGGACATCAACATAGTTGTATCTCTTTGAGGTTAAAAAATACAAGATAATAATGGTGTTATGGTAACTTGACACACAAAGCGACAAAAAATATTATGGAGATCACTAGAAAAAACAAAAAAATATTCTGGGGATCATGAGAAAAAACAAAAAAAATAAAAAATATGGAGCTCACGAGAAAAAAACCCAAAGATTATTCATGAGATCATGAGAAATAATAAATAATCAGTTTGTCAGAACTCTGTAAATATCAGCAGCAATGCAAAAAATCATCATTTTAGCATTATAAAGAAGATTTCAAAATTTGCCATGTGATGAATCTGCTATCTCCATTACGAACGCTAGTTTTACAAGACCGAGCGCTTCCGGCTCGTACTTGATTCCGTGCATGCGTGAACTTTTGTGCGCGGACTTGTGTACACACGATCAGACTTTCCGACAACAAAGTTTTGTTGGTGGAAAATTTGAGAACCTGCTAAGAAACATTTGTTGGAGGAAATTCCAACAAAAAATGTTTGATGGAGCATACACACGGGCAGACTTTCAGACAACAAGCTCACATCGAACATTTCCTGACCGTGTGTACGCATTTGAGTTCTACTTGCACCAATTCTTGTTCGATTGGCAGGGCAGGTGAGCATTTCCATTCAATCTCAAGTTTATGTATCTTTGAGAGGAGAGAGGAGTTTTTATTATCTCTTTCATTTTTAATACTGTTATCATGCTTGATAAAAATGCCCCAAGTAAAGCTTTTGTGAGCTTCTCATACAGTAAGTGGGTTAGGCACAGAGTCTGTGTTATCAGTGAAATAGTTGTCAAATTACTTAGTGTCAAAAAGTCTGCAGACGCATTTAAGAGAGTCTGGAGAAACTCAAGAAACATGACCTGATTAGAGTTTGGATGATATACTTTAGCAATTGCGAAGAGTTGAGTGCCAAAGAGAAAAACAAAAAGGAATAGGGCACTTATAGGAGTACAAGCAGTTCCACAAATTGTATTTAGGCAGTAAATGGTACTAACCTCTTTAGGTGGCCCAAAAAAAGCATAAATGTTAGTCATTCTCATCAAAAGGATTTCTGGTTTCAAAAATAAACTTCGGTCACTAATGAAGGAGAATCAAATCTACTGTATGTACAGGAAGATCTATTATCAAAGATTTACGGTACTTACTGTACATGGAGAGACTGTCCTAATTCAATTGCCTGGTGTATTCTACAATTGCTACAGTGCTAATTCCTTCTGTATCCACAGAGTATAAAACCATAGGGATCTAAATTCAAGTATAAAGAACTCCAATTTTAATATGAAATAATAAAAATTGAAAAAACTCAACATGTGTCAGAGCACACTTTACTTCCGCTTGAAGAACACACATATAAGAAAAAACATAGATCTATATACTATACTAGTACAACTGGGGGAATCCATAGAGGAGAAGGATCTGGGGGTTTTGATCATAAGCTCAATAATAGCATGCAATGCCAAGCTGCGGTTTCCAAAGCGAGCAAAGTCCTTTCTTGTATTAAGAGAGGTATGGACTCCAGAGAGAGAGATATCATTTTGCCCCTGTTCAAATCATTAGTAAGACCTCATCTGGAATATGCAGTTTAGTTTTGGGCACCAGTTCTCAAAAAGGATATCGGGGGAACTGGAGAAAGTGCAGAGAAGGGCAACCAAACTGATAAGAGGCATGGGGAGCTCAGCTATGAGGAAAGATTAGAGGAACTGAATTTGTTCACTCTTGAGAAGAGGAGAATAAGGGGGGATATGATCAACATGTTCAAATATATAAGGGGTCCATATAGTGAACTTGAGTTATTCACTTTACGGTCAACACAGAGGACAAGGGGGCACTCTTTACGACTGGAAGAAAAGAGATTTCATCTCCAAATACGGAAAGGTTTCTTTACAGTAAGAGCTGTGAAAATGTGGAATAGACTCCCTCCAGGGGTGGTTCTGGCCAGCTCAGTAGATTGCTTTAAGAAAGGCCTGGATACTTTCCCAAATGTACATAATATAGCTGGGTACTGACATTTATAGGTAAAGTTGATCCAGGGAAAATCCGATTGCCTCTCTGGGATCAGGAAGGAATTTTTTCCCCTGCTGTAGCAAATTGGAGCATGCTCTGCTGGGGTTTTTTGCCTTCCTCTGGATCAACTGTGGGTATAGTATTGGGTATATTGGATTGTACGATTTTTTTTTTTTTATGGTTGAACTGGATGGACTTGTGTCTTTTTGCAACCTGACTAACTATGTAACTGTACTGTATATGCATTTCAAAGATTGCCCACGTAAGAGGTCATTTACATGGGTTAACCAAGCTCCCCCTTTTTGAGGTTTAATAAATGTGTAGTTCACAATTAGATAGCAGATGTACTCTAGAGTTTTTAGTTGGCATGGTATGTGTTTGGTTATTAGGATGCTAGTGAATATGGATTTTGTGACTGGGGAGGTATTGTGATAAGATACTTGGAAGCAATGCTGCAGTGATGTCATCATCCATATATGGTCAATGATGCCACCCAGGAGACTCCACCCCCTTGCCATCCACTGGACTTGTCATTTAATGGGTGACAAGTGAAAACTTGGGACTTCTTGGCAGCAGATTTTTTATTTTATTTTCATGGGACAGCGGTCATTAAGCAATGCAGACTAACATGGATCTGCATCGCTGGATGATGTGATTGATGATGGATTTAAATACTTTATTTTTTTAATAAAGGACTTGACAAACATTTAGGTGTTTTTATTTCTAGGTTACAACTTTTTTTGTGTGTATTAGAAGGAGTACTATGTACACCATATTTATTCACATCAGGGGGGTGGTACCTGTGTGCCTCCTTATTATTAAAGTGGATTCCAGATTCTGAAAGGAACTTCACTGCCCCCATTTTGAGGGTATTTTTCCTAGTATGGTTCAGAAGAGGGGTGCATCCTCCCCCCTTACCTGGCCAGCAAGAATGCATGCTCAGGTAAAGGGTTCAGTATTGATTTTTAGGGGGACCTTCACTCTTTTTGTTTTGCATGAATACCCCTTAAAATCTATGCCAAACTCAAAGGGGTTAATTTACTAAAACTGGAAAATGCAAAATCTGGTGCATAGCAGCAAATCAACTTCTAACTTCAACTTGTTCAATTAAGCTTTTGACAAAAAAATAGACCTGCACCAGAATGTGCACTCTATAGTTTTTGTAAATGAACCCCAAAGGTTCTGGTATGAACAGGGGGGGGGGGGGGCTATCACACCTTTTTATTATCAAACTCTCCCTGTCCCGTTGCTTACATGGCTGGGAATTTAATCATTCTAATTGAATGGGGCCAGTGATATCACTGGTTGTTCAGCCTGACCAAACTGGAATTCTTAACAACCATCAACACTGGAAGCTGTTATGTGTAATAGCAGAATTTAAATTCACTATTATACATGATGTTGAGCTGACACTGAATGGATAAATGAATAGACTTCTTTCTTTCTCTCCGCGTAAGGATTGGCGAGCACATTGCTGGCATTAAAAAGAAGGATGATGAACATCCGATTCCTCAGCATTTTGCGAAGTTCCATAACCGTGATCCTAAAGGACTGACTGTGTAGGGAATTTATAGATTAAACCTGCCTGTTGGACATGGTGATTTTGATACTATTCTCCTCCAGAAGGAAAAAACGTGGACATATTACCTTGATTCTATGGTCCCAAAGGGGTTAAATACTGAGTACCTACAGCTCTTTTTGGAGATGTGAACTGTCTTGTCTGCTGTTTTTATGCAGCATGTGAATATATGAATTCTGGTTTCCATCTACCGTATATACTCGAGTATAAGTCGAATTTTTCAGCACATTTTTTTGTGCTTAAAGTGCCCCCCTACACTTATACTTGAGTCAAGCACTTTTCTGCAGCAAAAAATGTCATTTTCCGGACCGACTTTGGGGCCCCGTATCTCAGGGCCACTTGGTGCTAGGAACCCCAAATTTTGTGTGCAAACCCAGTGGAACTGGTACCATAATATATCTAAAGCGGTGTTCCTAGCACTAAGTGGCCCTGAGATACGGGGCCCCAAAACTGGTTCAGAAAATGTCATTCTCTGCTGCAGAAAAGTGCTTGACATTTTCTGAACTGATGTTTGGGGCCCTGTATCTCGGGGCCACTTGGTGCTAGAAACCCCAGCTTTAGAAATTTTATGGTGCTAGTTCCACTGGATTTGCACACCAAATTTGGGGTTCTTAGCACTAAGTGGCCCCGAGATATGTGGCCCCAAATTTGGTCAACTGTGTCCATCTGCAGCAATGTCATTTCGGGACCCTTTGGGTTCAGAGACCCCAAATTTTGGCTGCAGCTAGGGGGCATCTAGGAACCCTTAACTACAGAGTTTGAAGTTCAGGGGACCTATGGCTGCAAATGGGCAGAGTGAGGCATGCAAATGGGCACAGTGATGCTGCAAATGGGCATTGTTGACCCTCTTTTCCACTTACAGTAGCTGTGCATTTCTCACCCTCGTCTTATACTCGGGTCAATACGTTTTTCCCATTTTTTTGTGGTAAATTAGGGCCTCGACTTATACTCGGAACGACTTATACTCGAGTTTATACGGTATATATATTTCTGGTACCCCTGACCTTCTAGGTGGCCGTTATTCTTTCTGTCTGTTTATCTCTTAAATTCTATTTATATTTAAAATAAATTACAGTCGATCATATATAGCCATCTGTGTTTTTTTATCTCTATTTGAATTCCCCTTGCTGAATGTTTGCAACGAGAGGTGCTCTTGGATGACATCTGGTGGTAATTGTTAGCAAATTCACTACATTACCCTGCCTATTTAAATCGAATCCACGGACTCCTCCTTGCTCTGATGAAACCAGCGTTCATTGGCTGGTGAGACGCGTCAGCACGTGACGTCAGCACGTCATTCCGGAACCACGCGCTTACTGTGGAAGGAGGATCAGCCGGGACCAAACAGCCGATGACCGGCATTTTCCGATACATACGTCTTGTGACTGTTAGCGAATTATATGCAGCGACGATAGTGATCTACAGGCAGGGAGATGGCTCTGCACGGACTCACTCTCCAAGCCATCCATCGGAGCTAAGCATGGTGGTCTGCGGACGCTGGGTGCTGACTGAGTGGTGAGAGATGTATCGCTCCCATGCTTGATAATATGCCTCCCATTGCTGTTTTGACCCCACATGGCTGTACCGCTATACCGCTGCTTCTCTGCCATTTCCATAAGGTTTATTTGCCAGTCTCATCCACTGTGTAGCTAAATCTATAATTATTGGTCCCGGTCTGCTCCAGCACCAATTATTGGACTGAATTAGTTCCTTCTATGGACTTTTATAATCACTACTTTCTTCCCGTCCACACATACCCACAGTCCTGATATACCACGCACCTGAAGAGCGAATTATCAAACTTCATTACCAGCTGCTTTGAAAGTCTGAATATATATCTTCAGTATTTATGAGTGGTGAATGGTGTCTGTATGTGGTATGTACTGCCGGGGTTTCCTTGTTTTTAATGACAACGTTGTCAACTATTTTTATAGGGTCTGTGTTAGTCACCTACCATAGACCGGTTTGTGTAATTTTTTGTAGTATTTAATAGTGTGGTGTAATATTTTCTACAATAAATTTTGGCCTGCTTTTTTCAGACAGTGTCTCTGTTACATTTGCCCTCTTGAGAGATTCTGTTTTTTCTCAGTTTTCTTTTTGAACACAAGAACAGCCAAAGTTCAGTCCAAACTTGTGATTGGACTGAACCTTGAACTCATCCCTAATGTTAAGGCCCTGGCATTGAGGGAAACTATTTTCAGAGATGCACTCTCTTTGGGTGGCTATATTTCAACCCTGGGGAGGTTGTATATACTCATTCTAGGCTAGTAAGGGTAAACGCAGAGGGAGAAAGAGAAAAAAGAGGGAGCAAGGATCAGTAAAAAAAAAAAAGATAATAGGGTTAGAAGGTTTGGGGGAAGAAAGGTCAAAGTCAGGGGCAGTTTCCAGCAGGGAGGAGAGTGAGAATGGCCCCAAAATGGGTTATAGTAAGGTGTGTATGTGGGGGGGGGCTATAATGCACTGGGAAGGAGTAGTTTGTGTAAGTACTTTCTTGGGTCTCAAAGATCCCAAAAAATCAGGGATGCCTAGGTAGGGGTACAGCCCAGCCATGCAAAGAGACAAAAGGTATGCATTAAGAATGTGGTTATTGAATCAAGGGCAACTGCCTTGCAATGACAAATCAAGGTAGTTTATGGGTATAAATACCATCACCAAAATAGACATAGACCAACTTCCTGAAGACGTCCAATCAGGACAAAACTGGTCTATGTGCTGACATCATATCTGGTGAGGTCATATCCTCCTGTTGGAGAACATGCTGGTTTTCTACACATGCACCATGGCAGCCACCCCCCACATGCAAGCCATACATACCCAGTGCCACTTCTTTTAAACACCTACAAACATGAATGTGAATTTTTTACAAGATTTCTGTTTTTATTAAAATCTAAAGGTTTTATGCTATGCGATACTACTTGGTATTTTATTTGTATGTATGATAGTACACCACCTGAGAAGGACCCATAGGAACACTTTGCTAAATGTCACAATAAAAATTCGACCCATTTAAAATTTTGGGGGATTGTACCTTATACATGACCCTGGCGAGGGGGTCACAAGGTGAAAACCCTTAGTCAACTCGAATCTAAATGAATATTTCTAACAAATACTTTTTCACCCGATGGACTTAACATTGAATTTGATTTAAAATGTTTTATCAATGATTTTTAGTTATTTTATATATTTTATATTTTTTGTAGTAACGTTCTTCTCCCACTACCTTACACATCCTTGTATTATCCATCCCTACCTTTCATTCCCTCCTCTCATGCGATAGGAATGTCATACTGTCTCTAATTTATTCTGTTATTAGCATCTGTAGTTGTTATTGTACTATTGTTCCTTACAGAACTCCTGGTATCCCTGTGGCTCCTATCGTTTTTATTATTTTTTTAATATAATTTTAGTTCCATTTATATGCATTTTTTTTCACATACTCATATTTTTACCTCAAGTGTCCTGTTTTAGATTCATTTAGTGTGTTACCATTTTTTCATGTCCATTTTAGACATTTATATGTATATTTTTTGTCCCCGTTTTGGGAGGTTTTTAATTGTCCTTTTAAACCATTCCATACGTGCACAGATCAGTATTGGCCTCCATGTCTCTTCACCATTGATTGTTTGGTATCAATTTACATCAAGATCAACTGTATACGGCTGCCGCAATACTAATATATGCAGAAACCAACGGAAAATGGCCGCCATAATGTTATTCTATGGGATAAATAAAGAGAAGGCACTTCCAAGCCGCATCTGTAACATAGGGGAAAGAAAGGGGCAATATTGACAGTACTACCAAAAACGGACTTTATGGGCCAGGAAACAATGGAGAAAGGAATATTGCAAAAAAACATCATATTTATTGAAAAATTTACAAAATATACACAAAATAATGAAGATAAAAACCATCATATATATGCATTATAATATTGTACAGTGAACCCTTGTGTGTCTACGCCTTTCGCCGTTAGGCTTCTTCAGGACATGACCAAGGTTCAAAGACACAACAGATAGGAGAAAAAAAACTCACTATCTGAAATGAAATACAATGCGATTAAAATCAATAATAATGCACAAATAAAACCTACTACTTTAAAAGGCATATGTTGAATCACTCAAAAGAAAACACATCAAAAACGAGCAAGAGAGGTACCTTGAGTTGGAGTATACTGATATATATATATATATACACACTGTATATATATCTCAAAAGCTTAGGGTAGGCGATGGATATTCACAATTCAAAATTATAAAAAAAACACACAATGCGATTCAGTAACTAAAAAGGCGTTGCAAAGGAGCGAGGCAAAGATATATATATATAAATATAGAAAAACAACTTTACACATTGCTAAGGTAGCATAGTAAATAGCAGGGGCAAATAACGGCTTCACTACAAGAATAAGGGCGGCCAACAGAGCAAAGATATAAAGTGTATACCTATTTGCTTCCTAAAATTCATAAGCACCCTACGAAACCACCAGGACGTCCCATTGTCTCCGGGGTGGGTTCAAAAACAGAGACCAAGCAAATTTGTAGACGAATATTTACACCCTCATGTCACCACACTACTCTCATACGTTAAAAAGATACTCCTGATCTTTTAAGAAACCTGGAAGGCCTTACTGTACCTCCTGGTTGCTCTTTGGTTACCATAGATGTGGAGACTTTATACTCATCGATTCCACACGAACTGGGTATGGAGGTCGTGGCTAGATTCCTAAGAGAAAGGCAACCTAACTTTATAGGTCTTAATGGCTTCGTACTACAATTGCTTTCCCATATTCTTACAAAAAATGTTTTTTCTTTTGATGGATCCCACTTCCTCCAGGTTATTTGCCAATGAGGGGCACTCAAACCTTTTTTCTCACATGCAGCGGGGGTACCGCTACATAGACGACATTTTGATGCTATGAGCGGGACCACCAGAAGCACTCAATGAGTTTTTGGCCATCTTAAGTCATAATGATTATAATCTAAAATTCATTATGCAGTCAAATCTTACTACTGTTGCATATTTGGATGTTACTGTTAATATCACTATGGATGGCCTGATTAGTACATCATTATATCGTAAACCCACTGCGGGTAATACAATATTGCATGCACGAAGTGCACACTCTCAGACCCTCATTCATAGTATCCCCTTTGGCCAATACTTACGTCTTAAACGCAATTGTTCTAGTGACTTTGATTTCAGAGGGGAGGCAGATCTCTTATATGAACGCCTCTTGACCAGGGAATACAGCAAAACTAGTCTTAAAAAAGCCTTCAATAAAGCTGTAGCCAGACCAAGAAATACGATTCTCTTTCCAGGACCCAAACAATCCGATTCTGACAGAATAAGATTCATAAGCACATACTCTGACCAACACCAAACAATACTGTCAATAATTCAAAAACATTGGCACATCTTGCTGGCAGATTCTACCTTAATTAAATATATTGGGCCAATGCCCGAAATTACATATAGACAAGCAAGATCTGTCAGAGACTGTTTAATGCGAAGCCATTATTGCAAAACTGAGAATACAACTCAAAATCCGCTGGGTTTATATCAATGTGGTGCTTGTGATTTTTGCAATTTGCTACTAGTGGGACCTTCGGTCCCTCTCCCAAATTCATATCTTATGCCATCATATCACTTGTTAAACACAAGGAGTTTTTTATATTATTTTTTGCCTTTTGGAATTATATGGATTTGCATATGGAAGTGCATAAATAGATAAATGGTGTTTGCCACCCAAAATTCAAAGAAGGCACTTCCAAGGCGCATCCGTAATATAGGGGAAAGAAAGGGACAATAATGACAGTACTACCAAAACCAGACTTTATGGGCCAGGAAATAATGGAGAAATGAATATTGCAAAAAAATTGTCATATTTATTGAAAAATTTACAAAATATACACAAAATAATGAAGATAAAAACCATCATACATATGCATTATAATATTGTACAGTGAGCCCTTGTGCGTCTACGCGTTTCGCCATTAGGCTTCTTCAGGACACAACCAAGGTTCAAAGACACAACAGATAAGAGAAAAAAATCTCACTATCTGAAATGAATTACAATGCGATTAAAATCAATAATAATGCACAAATAAAACTTACTACTTTAAAAGGCATATGTTGAATCACTCAAAAGAAAACACATAAAAAACGAGAAAGAGAGGTACCTTGAGTTGGAGTATATTGATATATATATCTCTCAAAATCTTAGGGTAGGCGATGGATATACACAATTCAAAACTATAAGAAAACCACACAATGCGATTCAGTAACTAAAAAGGCATTGCAAAGGAGCGAGGCAAAGATGTATATATATTGTAACCTGGGGGACAGGTAGCAGGTACAAAGCTCCCTGGGATGAGCAGTCTTCCAGGCACAGACCCCAAGTCCAGTGAAATAGTGACAAACAGTGCGGTGTTTATTTGTGATATATACAAGTCTATATACAGGTGCTGTACAGTGTTCCAAAAAAAACAAATAGGAACAAAAATAGCCAAAACAAAACCTAGCCGTGTCTCGGCACTAACTAAACAATAGTTACAGATCCTAACTACCAGGCTGAGCAAGCCTACAGCTTGTCAGCTTTCACATACCTTTTTGCTCTCCTACACAGAAGTTGTCTGAGTATCCCAGGCTAAGAGCCAAGGCTGTCTGCTCAGGTGAGCTTAAATTATCCTGGGGGAGAGGACCAAGACCTGGACCATGGATCAGAGATCCCTGAACATGTATGAGAGGAGCCTGGGAGATGTATAAACCCCGAACAGGACTTTTCCTGGCTCTCTCTGGGACGCTCTGCTACATATCCTGCCCCCTTGTTTCAACCCCAGGGTTGGAACACCTGTAGCCCAACAGGAGTGAACACGGGACAGGGCATCTACATTTCCCATCTCAACACCTGGTCTCTGTTTTACAGTGAAGGAGTAATCCTGTAGAGCCAAAAACCACTGGTTCACCCTTCTATTAGTCTCCTTCTTTTGGGCCATCCATTTCAGGGGAGCATGGTCAGTTATTCACTCAAACTGGCGTCCTAATAAATAGTACCTGAGTGCGTCAACAGCCCACTTTATGGCTAAACATTCATTTTCAATGACTTCATACTTTTTCTCATGGTCATTGAGCTTTCTGCTTAGGTACACCACAGGGTGTTCTTCCCCATTGTGTACCTGACAGTACTGCCCCGATACCAACATCAGACGCATCTGTCTGAACCAAAAAATCTTTGGAGAAATCGGGGGAGTACAGTACTGGCTGTGCACAAAGAGCCTTCTTCAGGACTTGGAAAGATTCCTCTGCTACTGAGGACCATTTCACCATTACACAGTCTTTCCCTTTCGTAAGGTCTGTCAGTGGGGCAGCTATAGTTGCAAAATTTGGGATAAATCTTCTATAATACCCCGCAATGCCAAGAAAGGCCCTGACCTGCTTTTTGTTTGCAGGACGTGGTCACTCCTGGATGGCTTCTATTTTATTCACTTGAGGTTTTATGACACCACGGCCAATAGTGTAGCCCAAATACTTGGCTTCCTCTAGACCAATGGCACTTTTTTTGGATTTGCCGTAAAACCTTCTTTGAAGAGGGAATCAAGGACAGCCTGGACACGGGGCAAGTGAGACTCCCAGTCAGTGCTATGTACCACTATGTCATCTAGATATGCTGCTATTGTCAGTACGGTCTTAGAGTCCTGTCCATGGCCCTCTGAAATGTCGCGGGGGCATTTTGCAACCCAAAAGGCATTTTTTGTATTGAAAGGAACCCTCCGGGGTCACAAATGCGGTCTTCTCTTTGGCGCTACCAGTCAGGGGTATTTGCCAATAACCTTTTGTCAAGTCCAGAGTGGTCAGATAGCGAGCCTTGCCAAGTCGGTCTATAAGTTCGTCCACTCTGGGCATTGGGTACGTGTCAAACTTTGTCACTGCATTAAGCTTCCTGAAGTCATTACAGAACCTCCAAGTGCCATCCGGTTTTGGGACCAACACGATGGGGCTAGACCAGTCACTATTGGATTCCTCAATGACATCTAGCTCCAACATTCTTTTAACTTCCTCGCTGATGTCCTTTCTCCTTGCTTCAGGAATTCGGTACGGTTTGAGCTTGACACGGACCCCTGGTTCAGTAACAATATCATGCTGAACTGCTGAAGTCGTGCCAGGTAACTCTGAAAATTTCTCTCTATTTCTTATCAGGAATTCTCTAGTTAACTGCTTTTGGGAATATGACAGGGTGTCTGGAATAGTGACCTCGGGGATCAGAAGGGACTCAGCACCCTTAGGCGTTACCGGGAGGGACCTCGCAGTTAATGCCAGTCTATCCTTCCAGGGCTTTAACAGGTTTATATGGTAAATCTGTTCGGGCTTCCTTTTCCCTGTTTGATATACCTTGTAATTGACCTCCCCAACTCTTTCAATTCTTTCAAAGGGACCCTGCCACTTAGCCAGGAACTTGCTCTCAACAGTGGAAACTAACACCAGGACCCTGTCACCAGGTGAGAAAACACAGAGTTGGGCCCCCCTGTTGTATATCCTCTGTTGGGCTGCTTGGGCCTGCAGTAAGTGCTCTTTTACCATCGGCATGATTGCTGCAATCCTGTCCTGCATTTGAGCGATATGCTCAATAACACTTTTATGGGGTGTCTGCTCCCCCTCCCAAGTTTCTTTGGCTATGTCTAAGAGTCCCCGAGGGTGTCTCCCATAAAGCAACTCAAATGGAGAGTACCCCGTGGAGGACTGGGGAACCTCCCTGATGGCAAACATCAAGTATGGTATCAGAAAGTCCCAGTTTTTCCCATCCTTGTCAACAACCTTTTTTAACATGCTCTTTAATGTCTTATTGAAGCGTTCCACCAAGCCATCCGTTTGAGGATGGTACACCGAGGTTCGCAATTGCGACACCTTAAATAACTTGCACAGCTCTCTAGTTATTCGTGACATAAATGGGGTGCCCTGGTCTGTAAGGACTTCTTTAGGGATTCCAACATGACTGAACACCAAAAACAGCTCTTTGGCAATGTTTTTAGCAGACGCGGTGCGTAAGGGAATGGCCTTGGGGTAACGGGTAGCATAATCCATGATTACAAGGATATGCTGATGACCTCCGTCAGACTTGGGGAGTGGACCCACAAGGTCCACGGCAATCCTCTCAAAGGGCACTTCAATAATGGGCAAGGGCACTAAAGGACTTCGGAAGTGTTGTAGTGGGGCTGACATCTGACACACAGGACAAGATTGACAATAATTCTCAATATCCTTCTGTATCCCGGGCCAATAAAACCTGCGCAACACCCTTTCAGTAGTTTTCTCGACCCCTAAATGACCTCCTAGCAAGTGCCCATGGGCAAGTTCCAACACCACCTGTCTGTATGGCTTAGGGACCACCAACTGTTCAACCACTTCATCATTTTTTTTACATACATGATACAGTAAATCCTCCTGGCTGCTAAAATAAGGAAAACAGAGCCTGTCCCCTGATTCGACAGGTACATCATTAATCACCATTACATTTTCCCAGGCCCTGGCAAGGGTTGGGTCTTTTCTCTGCTCGGTACCAAAATTTTCCTTGTGTACATTAAGGTCAGCAAACTCAAACGTAGGCTCAGATTCAGCAGATGGCTGTCCAGCTCCACTGGTTGTGGGGACCTCCTCAGGCTCCCCCAGCTCTCCTGCCATAACTGAGAAAGAGTCCCCTGAACCCACATTGTCAGTAGCAGCCAGGAGTTCTAGCTCTGTCACTGAGTCAGCTACTGCGACCGGGTCGGGATGATCCCATAGTTCCCAAAACTTAGGGAAGTCCCTACCAATGATGGCGTCGTGCACCAAGTGGGGCACCAGTCCGACCGGATGGGTCACCATACCTAAGCCAGTTTTAAACTGAACAGTGGCTATAGGATACTCGCGGGTATCCCCATGTACACAGATCACAGCAACTTTTTTAGCATGCAAATTCACAGTTTCAACCATCTCAGCTCTAACCAAAGTCACTAGACTTCCAGAGTCCAGCAAGGCCGTAATAGGCTTATTAACAGTCAAACCAGAGGAAAGGGAGTACAGGGATTATGACGTGCCAGGAAAAACAGAGTATATTCGATTTTTAAAGTTAAAAATAATTTTTATTATTAGACAAAAAATTGTTTAAAAATGAACAATAGGATCACAAAAACATGGTGTGCACAATTGCTAAAAACATATCTGTAGCAAGCTTGACGTCACTTGGCCTGAAAAGCGTAGCGGCCAATGCAGTGAGTAGGTATTTTAGATGCCGACATGTTTCGCCAGTATTGGCTTCCTCAGGGACAGATTATTGATACCTAAAGCCCTACAGTGCACTCTAAAGAGAGAAATATAACAGTCAATATACATACTAAGACAGATGATACATTAAATACAAAAGAGATATAAAGAATATGAGTGTACTCATGTTTGCGAGCCCCCCTCCCCTTCCCCTCCTCCCCTTCCAGCTTCTCAATTGCCTTCAGGCCCCTGTATTTCACAGTGGTGGGTGCGCACTCGATCTGGTGCTTTTAGCCTCCTGCAATAGATACACCCAGCTGTATGGACTCCCAAGGGCACTGGACTCTCCTCTGCCCGCCCCAGCCACGGCACACTTTAAATTAATACCATCTTCCAGGTATCACACTGCTAGTTGCGGCGTCTGGATACTGCGGGTTGTCCGTGATGTGTTTACACATCACCATAGACACCACCGCAAAGGACCTGGACCTTGTAGGCCTGGACGGAATTGCGATTGGCGCATGCGCAGTGGCTCCTCCTCGTCCGCTCACATGTGCGGTGACGTCAGACACCGCTCGTGTGTGGGGGGCATAAGAACGCCGGCATCCCAGGCCAGTACACACGCCAGGGATGTACAGGACACCGTTGCATTCACTGCTATCTGGTCCGGTAGGTATTTTTGTGGACCATCTGTGCTTGAGGTAGTTGGTTTATTTTTTCCACAGATTTATTTCATGCTGACATTGTCTCTTGTCCTTCAGCTTGCCTCATCTGGTGCTGTAACCGGCTGCAGGCTCTCTCTCAGCCCACTATCTCATTTCATATCTACTTAGTGGTAAGTGTCAAACTTACTTTGCTTATTGTTGGTCTAATCCACTTATTGACTTAGTTAAAGTGCAATTTGCAATTGCACTATCCTTTAGACAATTTCATATGCCACAAAATTTCTCCTTTTCTATTTAACTTATAGAGATACCCTCTCTGCCGTTGTTGAACTCCCTTCAACATTGGTGACCTATTGGTGTCCTGTTATTCATTACAAAGAGTATTTTTTTGTAAGTACATTATTTAGAGACTATGTTAGTCCTATATTTTTCCTTTACTCTTTAGTTAATGGGGGGCCATAAGACCCTTCTAGAACCCATTATATTGAACTTATCTACAAATAATTGTACTTTTTAGACATATACTCGGCCAGGCCTTTCCTATTGCTCCCTGCAGCTACCCACTGTGATCTTTGTTGGAGGCCCTGCTCTGGAGGTGTGCGGCACCCTCCTGGAGATTTGCAGGTACATATTCTCCATCTCTAGAATGTCTTGTTGGGGGCCCTTGGCTATCTGGTGTTGTGTGTGTGGGGGGGTCTCCCGTGGCACTATTTGGTTGGTGGGGGTTGGTCTACCCTGACGGCTCGCAAACATGAGTACACTCATATTCTTTATATCTCTTTTGTATTTAATGTATCATCTGTCTTAGTATGTATATTGACTGTTATATTTCTCTCTTTAGAGTGCACTGTAGCGCTTTAGGTAACAATAATCTGTCCCTGAGGAAGCCAATACTGGGGAAACATGTTGGGCATCTAAAATACCTACTCACTGCATTGGCCGCTACGCTTTTCAGGCCAAGTAACGTCAAGCTCGCTACAGATATGTTTTTAGCAATTATGCACACCATGTTTTTGTGATCCTATTGTTCATTTTTAAACAATTTTTTGTCTAATAATAAAAATTATTTTTAACTTTAAAAATCGAATATACTCTGTTTTTCCTGGCACCGTCATAATCTCTGTACTCCCTTTCCTCTGGTTTGATTTTCAAATTTTTGGGATGAGGTGCTGTATCACACTGAGGGCCGCCCAGCCACATAGTAATTATTATTAACAGTCATTTGGCACATGTGTTTTCCCATACTTGGTGCTGCAGTGCATGAAACAGCAGCAAACATAGACTGCCTTCTAATAGATAGATCACACTGCATTGGTTCATCTGTCAATGAACAATTTGCTGCAACATGTCCCAGTTCTTGGCATCGAAAACACCTGATGTTTCCCCAGTTGGGTTTGCTGACAGGCAGTAGCTTCCCTTGTTTAGGACGCCAAACTTCAGTCCTGGCACCAAAAATCCTCCCCCCTATTTCCTTGCCATGCTTACCACACACTTCCCCTGGAACAGTCTTACCGGTTGTCTGGGGAGACCGTGGCTTTGGGTGGAAAGTCCGTGCGGCTGTAGGGGTGGTGACCAGGCTCTCTGTAGCAAAGTACCTTTCAACGAGTTCCACGAGTGACTCACCCACTTCTGTAGGGGAACTGGTAGTGACCTCAGGAACCAGTCCATGACCACACACTCCACTATTTGTGGCCCAGACAGGGACTCCGGCTGTAGCCATTTCCTCACCAAGTGAATTAGGTCGAACATCTGCAATCTTGGGGGCCTCTCGTCTTGGAAGAACCAGCTGTGGACCCGCTGTGCTTGAACTGCCAAGGTGACACCAAGTCGCGCCAGGATTTCCCGCTTGACCTTTTCATAGTCTCCTGCTTCTGCTGACTCCAAATCATAGTAGGCCTTCTGCGATTCTCCAGACAGCAAGGGGGCGACCAATCCTGCCCACTGGGTTTTGGGCCAACCTTCCCCCTCAGCGGTCCGTTCAAACGTTAAGAGAAAGGCCTCTGGATCATCATCTGCAGTCATCTTAGAGAGAAAGCGACCCACATGAAGGCTGAGGGCTTGTCTCCAACAACATTAACTTTAGCAGGTGACCACTGTTCTAGCGTCTCCACAACCGCAGCCAGGGTTTTCCTATCCTCTTTTGCATCAGTGGCTAGCTGTTCAAACAGCCTCTGTGATAGCTTGTTTGTTTGTTGCTGTGTAGCGTTTGCTCGTTGCTGCGCAGCATTGGATTGTTGCTGTGCAGCATTGGATATCACCAATTGTTTTAGGATTTCCTCCATGTTTAGTCACTCTAGGTACTGGCCTTTTAAGTAGTAACTTACTAAAGCTGCCCGCATTCTCCACCATATGTAACCTGGGGGACAGGTAGCAGGTACAAAGCTCCCTGGGATGAGCAGTCTTTCAGGCACAGACCCCAAGTCCAGTGAAATAGTGACAAACAGTGCGGTGTTTATTTGTGATATATACAAGTCTATATACAGGTGCTGTACAGTGTTCCAAAAAAAACAAATAGGAACAAAAATAGCCAAAACAAAACCTAGCCGTGTCTCGGCACTAACTAAACAATAGTTACAGATCCTAACTACCAGGCTGAGCAAGCCTACAGCTTGTCAGCTTCCACATACCTTTTCGCTCTCCTACACAGAAGTTGTCTGAGTATCCCAGGCCAAGAGCCAAGGCTGTCTGCTCAGGTGAGCTTAAATTAGCCTGGGGGAGAGGACCAAGACCTGAACTGGTCCATGGATCAGAGATCCCTGAACGTGTATGAGAGGAGCCTGGGACATGTATAAACCCCGAACAGGACTTTTCCTGGCTCTCTCTTGGACGCTCTGCTACAATATAAATATAGTAAAACAACTTACTCATCGCTTCACTGCAAGAATAAAGGCAGCCAACAGAGCAAAGATATAAAGTGTATATCACAAAAAAGGGGAACCCTTAATGGGATTAAATGCTGCTTGAAGCTGGCAAAAACTGACAAGCCATGCTGTGCCTACAATCAAAATAGAGAAGGTGTCAGTTAAACAACAATTTTTTGCAACATACAAGATGCCAAAGTAGTGGTGAGGAATGGGATAATACTTACATGAAGCATATATTGAGGAAGTGTGCCCCTGGGAGACAACCTACCGCTGTATAACAAGCTCACATATGAAAGACAGCATCATTTATACTAATGGATCAAGTAAGCAACAAATCACGGCGGTCTTGCCCTAAGAGACATCAGCTGGCCAGACAAGAGGGAGCATTATGGGTATTGTAGGCAGAGGAAAAAATAAAATGTGCAAAAAATAAAGTAAAAAATGAAAAAAATGAAAAAATGAAAAAAATATAATATACAGTTGCAATAAAAAGTATGTGAACCCTTTTGGAATGATATGGATTTCTGCACAAATTGGTCATAAAATGTGATCTGATCTTCATCTAAGTCACAACAATAGACAATCACAGTCTGCTTAAACTAATAACACACAAAGAATTAAATGTTACCATGTTTTTATTGAACACACCATGTAAACATTCACAGTGCAGGTGGAAAAAGTATGTGAACCCTTGGATTTAATAACTGGTTGAACCTCCTTTGGCAGCAATAACTTCAACCAAACGTTTCCTGTAGTTGCAGATCAGACGTGCACAACGGCCAGGAGTAATTCTTGACCATTCCTCTTTAAAGAACTGTTTCAGTTCAGCAATATTCTTGGGATGTCTGGTGTGAATCGCTTTCTTGAGGTTGTGCCACAGCATCTCAATTGGGTTGAGGTCAAGACTCTGACTGGGCCACTCCAGAAGGCGTATTTTCTTCTGTTTAAGCCATTCTGTTGTTGATTTACTTCTATGCTTTGCGTCGTTGTCCTGTAGCAACACCCATCTTCTATTGAGCTTCAGCCGGTGCACAGATGGCCTTAAGTTCTCCTGCAAAATGTCTTAATAAACTTGTGAATTAATTTTTCCTTCGATGATAGCAATCCGTCAGGCACTGATGCAGCAAAGCAGCCCCAAACCATGATGCCCCCACCACCATACTTCACAGTTGGGATGAGGCTTTGATGTTGGTGTGCTGTGACTCTTTTTCTCCACACATAGTGTTGTGTGTTTCTTCCAAACAACTCAACTTTGGTTTCATCTTTCCACAGAATATTTTGCCAGTACTGCTGTGGAACATGCAGGTGCTCTTGTGCAAACTGTAAATGTGCAGCAATGTTTTTTTTGGACAGCAGTGGCTTCCTCTGTGGTATCCTCTCATGAAATCCATTCTTGTTTAGTGTTTTATGTATCGTAGATTCGCTAACAGGGATGTTAGCATATGCCAGAGACTTTTGCAAGTCTTTAGCTGACACTCTAGGATTCTTCTTCACCTCACTGAGCAGTCTGCGCTGTGCTCTTGCAGTCATCTTTACAGGATGCCCACTCCTAGGGAGAGTAGCAGCAATGCTGAACTTTCTCCATTTATAGACAACTTGTCTTACCATGGACTCATGAACAGCAAGGCTTTTGGAGATACTTTTATAACCCTTTCCAGCTTTATGCAAGTCAACAATTCTTAATCGTAGGTCTTCTGAGAGCTCTTTTGTGCGAGGCATCATTCACATCAGGCAATGCTTCTTGTGAAAAGCAAACCCAGAACTGGTGTGTGTTTTTTATAGGGTAGGGCAGCTGTAACCAACACCTCCAATCTCATTGATTGGACTCCAGTTGGCTGACACCTCACTCCAATTAGCTCGTGGAGATCTCATTACTCTAGGGGTTCACATATCTTTTCCACCTGTACTGTGAATGTTTACATGGTGTGTTCAATAAAAACATGGTAACATTTAATTCTTTGTGTGTTATTAGTTCAAGCAGACTGTGATTGTCTATTGTTGTGACTTAGATGAAGATCAGATCACATTTTATGACCAATTTGTGCAGAAATCCATATCATTCCAAAAGGGTTCACATACTTTTTCTTGCAACTGTATATTATATTTTTTCATTTTTTCATTTTTTTCATTTTTTACTTTATTTTTTGCACATTTTATTTTTTCCTAATATTTTGCTCATGGACCCTTTATTCTTTTTCTCCGGATTCTCTATGTTTAGTATATGTGCAGGAGAGGCGGGTTGTGCTCGCTCTGTGGCTGCTCTTGTCTGTGGTTTGTTCTCTGCTGCTCAGAGCTACACACACGCATGGCATGTTGCTTGTTTCATTGCCTACAATACCCATAATCCATCTTCATCCAGCAGCACTCTAGCCACGCATGCGCACGGCATGCGTTAGACTCACCCTCTGCCTACAATACCCATAATTCTCCCTCTTGTCAGGCCAGCTGATGTCTCTTAGGGCAAGACCGCCGTGATTTGTTGCTTACTTGATCCATTAGTATAAATGATGCTGTCTTTCATATGTGAGCTTGTTGTACAGCGGTAGGTTGTCTCCCAGGGGCACACTTCCTCAATATATGCTTCATGTAAGTATTATCTTATTCCTCACCACTACTTTGGCATCTTGTATGTTGCAAAAAATTGTTGTTTACTGACACCTTCTCTATTTTGATTGTAGGCACAGCATGGCTTGTCAGTTTTTGCCAGCTTCAAGCAGCATTTAATCCCATTAAGGGTTCCCCTTTTTTGTGATATACTTTATATCTTTGCTCTGTTGGCTGCCTTTATTCTTGCAGTGAAGCCGTTACTTGCCCCTGCTATTTACTATGCTACCTTAGCAATGAGTAAGTTGTTTTACTATATTTATATATATACATCTTTGCCTTGCTCCTTTGCAATGCCTTTTTAGTTACTGAATCGCATTGTGTGGTTTTCTTATAGTTTTGAATTGTGTATATCCATCGCCTACCCTAAGATTTTGAGAGATATATATATCAGTATACTCCAACTCAAGGTGCCTCTCTTGTTCGTTTTTTATGTGTTTTCTTTTCAGTGATTTAACATATGCCTTTTAAAGTACTAGATTTTATTTGTGCATTGTTATTGATTTTAATCGCATTGTAATTCATTTCAGATAGTGAGATTTTTTCTCTTATCTGTTGCGTCTTTGAACCTTGGTTGTGTCCTGAAGAAGCCTAACAGCAAAACGTGTAGATGCACAAGGGCTCACTATACAATATTATAATGCATATGTATGATGGTTTTTATCTTCATTATTTTGTGTATATTTTGTAAATTTTTCAATAAATATGACAATTTTTTTGCAATATTCATTTCTCCATTGTTTCCTGGCCCATAAAGTCCGGTTTTGGTAGTACTGTCATTATTGTCCCTTTCTTTCCCCTATATTATGGATGCGCCTTGGAAGTGCCCTCTCTTTGAATTTTGGGTGGCAAACACCATTTATCTATTTATGCACTTCCCTATGTTATTAATTATATTATTAATTACTCTGATTCCACACGATTATAGTATTTATATACTGCGTAATTTCAAGTCCCTCCCCCTTGTCCCCCCTTTCCCCCCACCTTCCTCTTCCCCATTGCCCACTTTTCTTGACTAACCCTATTGAACTGCAAGCGACTATCATGGCAGAATTTGCAGGAAACAATTGGGAGGGTTTTATGCTTAAGATCAAACAATCATGTTCCTCTATGAAAAGTAGCAATGTTGCAATGGAAATTGTTTTTCAAAAACTATTACAAGCATTTGAACGCAAAGGGAGCCCAGGGAGTGCCGAGAACATCTCCTGCCGGTCCTGGAGTAATTCTCTGGCCTGTTCTCGTTCTTGGGATCCTAATCTATCTCCTAGCCGTATATCTTCCACACCCCTGGAACAGTTATTGATTTCGGGAAGCTCCAGCATCGGTTGATATTCAGAGTCCCCGGTGGCAGGAGCGCATATGGCGGCTACGGCCTCAGTCCTCTCATGATAGGCCTTCATAATATTAATGTGGAACGTCCTCTTAATTTTTGTGTCTGCACAGCTGGCAACCACGTAGGTGGTATCGCACAGCTGTTTTACTACCTGATAGGGGCCCTGCCAGGAGCCCTGTAATTTATTTTGCTTCAGGGGTTTTAGTACCAGGACTTTCTGTCCAATATAAAAGGTGCGATTCCACGCAGACCGATCATACCAAACCTTCTGCTGACTCTGGGCCGATTGCATATTCTCATGGACTAGATCGGTAAGTTCCCGCAGGCGCTCTCTGAGTTCCAAGACATAACTAAGGATGGGGAGGCCTTCTGGGTCCTCTACCCCCTCCTACTGGGCCTCACTAAGTCTAAGGGCCCCCTAACCCTTCGCCCATACAACAGCTCAAATGGGGAAAACCCGTGGACTCTTGGGGTACCTCTCTATAGGCGAACAGTAAATGGGGAAGATATTTCTCCCAATCCTTCCTACTCTCCACGAAGGCCCGAAGCAGCTGCTTCAGGGTCTCGTTAAATCTCTCACACAGCCCGTTAGTCTAAGGGTGGTAGGGGGCGCTCTGGAGGGGTTTAATCCCACAGAGACGCCAGAGCTTCTGCATCAGCTCGGCTGTGAACTGGGTACCCTGATCAGACAATATCTCCTGGGGAAACCCTACCCTAGTGAATACCCGCAGTAAGGCATCTGCTACTGTATCAGCCTGGATATTGGATAAGGGAATGGCCTCCGGGTAACGGGTGGCGTAATCCACCACCGTAAGAATATACTTCTTCCCAGTGGCACTGGGGCAGGCCAGTGGGCCTATAATATTAACCACTATGCGGCTAAAGGGTTCTCTAATGATCGGCAGGGGTTGCAGCGAGGCTTTTGGGTGATCGCCTGTCTTCCCTACTTTCTGACAAGTCTCACAGGTCCGGCAGTATTCTAGCACCTCAGCATGTAACCTGGGCCAGAAGAACGCATGAGACAACCGACTCCGGGTCTTAGCTATCCCTAAATGCCAAGGGGATGTCGTGAGCCAGCTGCAATAGCTCTCGTCTGTATTTCTGGGGTACAACTAGCTGTTTGTGGGGACCCTGTCGCTTCCCGGTACCCATTCCCTCAGTGTAACGATAAAGAAACCCTCCCTCCTACTCTATTCTGTCTTCCCCCAACCCCCCTGGATCCTTGCCCGCCCTGTCCCGATAACCAGCTAATGTTGGGTCATTCTGAGTCTCTTGCCTAATGTCGGAGGGAGAATCCCAGGACACAGGGTTGTCAAGTCAGGGTAATGTAGGAGGATTTGGTATAACC
This sequence comes from Lithobates clamitans, assembly GCA_037952925.1. Classification (NCBI taxonomy): domain Eukaryota; kingdom Metazoa; phylum Chordata; class Amphibia; order Anura; family Ranidae; genus Lithobates; species Lithobates clamitans. Next base: position 1,862,468 of record JBBGZY010000143.1, read on the forward strand.
TGGGTCCCCATAGGAGTGGAGTTGACTTGAAGTTGGCTCTGACGTCGGGTGGTCACGGCCATGGCGGCCTCTGGGGCATATGAGGAGGTCAATGCCCCAAATTGTTCCCCAAAAGTACTTCTGCGGGTAACTCACGTAGTAATCCCACTCGCACTTGTCGCTCCCCTGAGCCCCAATCTAAGAGGACTTGGGCGGTGGATAAACGTAGCACCTTGCCCCCTGCTACCCTGACTGCAACAGTCTGGGCGGCCCGGTCCAACTGGGGAATCATGTGAGGCTGGATGAGGGTAATGGTAGCCCTGGAATCGCGGAGTCCCTGGGCCGGCTGCCCATTAACCCATACTGCCTGACGATGGTGCTGCCGATTATCTCCGGCAGCAGCTTGGACGGGATCAGCCTCAAAAAGTTTGCCACACTCTTCCTGAACATCTTGATGGTTGGGCTCGTTCTGGAAGCAATGAGCCACTGGTCTGGATGGATGAGCAGTCTCTCGGTACCTCGTGGATCGGGTAGGACAATATCGCTGGAGATAACCGATTTGGTTACAGGTATAGCACTTAGGTCCATTAGGAGGGTTGGGTCGGGCTGGGGGTCTAGAGGCAGACCACTGACATACTGAAGTTGGGTTAGAGGCTGGTAAACTGGGCCGAGATAGTGGATAACGCTCGCTTTCGCCTGACCTTCGAGAGTCCAGATATTCATCGGCCAAAGTAGCCGCTTTCTGTACAGTCTGTGGTCGCTTATCTCACACCCAATCCCGTACTACCAGAGGGGTGTGGTTAAAGAACTGTTCTAAGAGTACTAGCTGGGTGATGTCCTCTATGGTATGAGTGTGGCTTCCCTGGAACCAGCCCTTAAGGTTCCGCTGCAGACGATGTGCCCACTCCACGTATGTTATGTTGGCTTGTTTCCGGGATTCTCTAAACTTAATCTGATTGGATTTGGGTGTAATGGCAAATCGGGCTAGCAGAGCTTCTTTTACCCGGTCATAATCTTTGGCGTCCTCATCCTCCAGGGCCCGATATGCATCGGCTGTCCTGCCAGTCAAATTACTCACCAGTAAGGCAACCCAATCTTGGGACAGTACATTATGTATCTGGCATAGTCTCTCAAAGTCCTGCAGGAATGCTTCAATTTCCTCCTCTCCTTCATTAAATAGTTTGAACGCCCAAAAGAGCAACTTACGGAAAGGCGCTGTATCTTTAGGTGTTGTCTCCGATTGCCGTATTTCCTCCATTCTCCACTCATGTTGCCGCTCTAGTTCTCTCTCTTGTCGCTCATCCTGCAGCTGGATGTCTCTAATGGCATTCTGTATGGCGGTCTCTGATGGGTTAGCACCATATAATGCCAACCGCTCTCGAACTCGTTGCTGAAACAAGTCTTCAACTGACCTGGGGTCCCGCATCACTATCCCTCTGATCCATCTTGGCTAGCTCACTGATCAGGGTGGCCTTGTTCTTTGTCCCACCGGTCCCTCCATGGCTCTCAAGTAAGTGTTTCAGCATGGCTCTCCTGCAGGCTGCATATCTAGCCATTCACAGTGGTGGTTTGGAGTGTCCCAGTAACTGGAGATCAAATCCCACCGCTGCCAAACAATGTAACAAGCCCCTGCTCGCTCAGTTCCACTCTCCCGACACTCCTCTGTGGCTATAGAATCCGATTGCAGATCGAAACGTCTGATGGTTCGGTCATCCGATGCTCCGGGATTAGAACTACAGCTATGTGCTGTTCTAATCCAGTTGTGATAGCTCAGAACAAACACCAGGCAGGCTGTATGTAAGTTCAAACAGGAATCTCACTTTTATTGATGCACACAACACACTTTTATACACAGCAGTTTGAACACCCCGCCCCCAACAACCTATTGGTCAATTATAAAGTACACTTTAGTCTTCACTCAGGTCCTCTTGTCCATGCAAATGAGGACTTGAAACAAGGTCAGCAGAAAGTGGTCCGATAGCTTGAATAGGTGGACTGATATGTGTAATGACACAGAGAAGCCCCAGGGGGTAATTAAAGTACATAAACAAATGGTCAAACACAGAACAATGCCTTCCTTCCAGACCATGGAGCCGTCTGGAGGGGGTTAGCCTTAAGACAGGGCAGACAACCCCCCACTGTGTGATAGAGTCAAAGGAGAAATACTTCAGTATTCCAAGCTTCATGACAATCCAGTATTCCGAAGTTCATGACAGTGCTAAAACTCTTGTCCTTTCTTGGCCTGCTAGCACAGCGGCAGCAGGGGCAATTCAAAAGGATTCAAAGAAATGACGTATAGATCAATTTTCCCCTATAGTGAAATCACAGTCATTTGATAAGGATTCTCAGATCATTTTTCTGTCAAATTCTGCTGAGAATACTCCAATTTTAGAAAACCCTGTCAACACTAGATTTGTGGGAGAAAGCTATAAACTAGAGGTCATAAATCTTTCATCCTACTCTCTGAGCACTATAGAATATGAGCTTCTTCAACTCGGGCTTAGTTTCTGCCCTAACTCCCTACCAAACAAATTTGAGATCATAAAGGATCTCTATTTGTTTGCTAGGAAATTTACTTTCAAATTTATGTATGACAATGACTAACATGGTAAACAAGCTGAAATCTCTCATCAAGAGATCTGGAAAGATTTCTCTGTTGCTGAGTTTAGAGCCCTTAAAAATCTAGTGTTGTTACTAGAAGAAAATGACCCCACTGTGACCACACAGGACACCTCTGAATCTGATGAGGCCATAGGTCATCAAATTCAAACATCATTATATCAAAAGGATGTAAAATTATTAGGTGAGGCAGTCAAGAAAAAATCCACACAGTTTCCTTATCCATTTTAAAAGATATTGAATCGGCCTCTTTTTACAAATCACCTAATCCAAATTTGAGTGAAGCTCAAAAAACTGCTCTTGATGATTTAAGTAATACCTATAACTTGGTGATAAAGCCCTCAGACAAGGGCGGCAATGTGATACTTATGGATGAACTCCAATACAGAAACATGTGTTGGGACATCTTAAAGAACATTATGGTATAAACCGATCTCTGTTAACACCATTGCAAAGTTTAACCAGCAGTATGCTGCAATCGGCCTTTGCTGACGGCCTGATCACCAGGGAGATCTTTGAAGGCATACAAATGCCCCACCCTAGAATTCCTACCTTCTATTCGCTTCCTAAAATTCATAAGCACCCTACGAAAGCACCAGGATGTCCTATAATCTCTGAGGAGGGTTCAAAAACAGAGAGAGCAAGCAAATTTGTAGACAAATATTTATGCCCTCATGTCACCACACTACCCTTGTACATTAAAGATACTCCTGATCTTTTGAGAAACCTGGAAGGCTTACTGTACTGTTATCATAGATGTGGAGACTTTATACTCATCTATTCCGCACAAACTGGGTATGGAGGTCGTGGCTAGATTCCTAAGAGAAACGGGACCTAACTTTATAGGTCTTAATGGCTTCGTACTACAATTGCTTTCCCATATTCTTACAAAAAATATTTTTTCTTTTGAGGGATCCCACTTCCTCCAGGTACAGGGGGTCGCTATGGGTACATGTTGTGCACCCTCATACGCGAACCTGTACCTGGAGGGGTGGGAATGAGACTTATTTGCCAATGAGGGGCACTCAAACCTTTTTTCTCACATGCTTTGGTGGTTCCGCTACATAGACGACATTTTGATGCTATGGGCGGGACCACCAGAAGCACTCAATGAGTTTTTGGTCATCTTAAGTCATAATTATAATCTAAGATTCACTATGCAGTCAAGTCTTACTACTGTTGCATATTTGGATATTACTGTTAATATCACTATGGATGACCTGATTAGTACATCATTTTATCGTAAACCCACTGCGGGTACTATAATAGTGCATGCACGAAGTGCACACCCTCAGCCCCTCATTCATAGTATCCCCTCTGGCCAACACCTACGCCTTAAACGCAATTGTTCTAGTGACTTCGATTTCAGATGGGAGGCAGATCTCTTATATGAATGCCTCTTGGCTAGGGGATACAGCAAAACTAGTCTTATAAAAGCCTTCAATAAAGCTATAGCTAGACCGAGAAATACGATTCTCTTTCCAGGACCCAAACAATCCGATTCTGACAGAATAAGATTGATAAGCACATACTCTGACCAACAGCAAACAATACGGTCAATAATTCAAAAACATTGGCACATCTTGATGGCAAATTCCACCTTAATTAAATATATCGGGCCAAAGCCTGAAATTACGTATAGACGAGCAAGATCTGTCAGAGAGACTCAAAATCCGCTGGGTTTATATCAATGTGGTGCTTGTGATTTTTGTGATTTGCTACTAGTGGGACCTTTGGTCCCTCTCCCGAATGGCAGTATTCATATCCTACGCCATCATATCACTTGTCAAACACAAGGAGCTATTTAAATTATTTTTTAACAATGTGGAGCCTACGTTGGCAAAACCATCAGGCCATTCTGGAGAAGGATTAAGGATCACGTATACTATGTTACCAATGGTCTCCTGAACACCACTATGGGTTATCATATAGCCTTCAAACATAAGTATAACCCCATGGTCTTAAAATTTGCTGCTCTAGATTTTGTTTACCCAGATCCCCGTGGTGGTAACTTTGACAAAAAAGTACTCCAACGAGAAACCCAATGGATACATAACTTGCGGGCCACCATTTATCCAGGCTTAAATGAGATGATAAGCTTCAGACCCTTTTTATAGATAGATCATTCAAGCCAACTTGCTTTTGTCCATGTATATTCAAAAATTATTTTTTTTTCCCTCCGATGTTGTTCCATGAGTTCACTTGTTCTCTGATACAGCTGTTATGTCTCACATATATATTTAATTCTTATGTCATTTACAGTGCAAAGCTAGTCAATTTGTATGAGCTTCAATTGGGTAAATTGGACATCAGAGGGCTTCCAAAAGGGTATGATTTATCGAGGGATTTATATTTCATATGTATTTGTTTGTTATTTTTCTGTGTATTTTTGTATATTTGTAAACAATGGTAACCAAGTTTATGACTGGTCTAGATGTTTCAATAGTGTAAATATCCGTATGCATATTTGTTTTTCATTTGACTAATGTTGTTTCACTCAGAGAGCCCGATAATGATGCAACTCTGGTACCAAGAGTGTGGTTGGCCTTACACATATATATTATATTTTTTCATTTTTTACTTTATTTTATGCACCTTTTTTTTTTTCCTAATAATTTGCTCATGGACCCTTAAATCTTTTTCTACGGATTCTCTATGTTTAGTATATGTGCAGGAGAGGTGGGTTGTGCTCGCACTGTGGACACTCTTGTCTGTGGTTTGTTCTCTGCTGCTCAGAGCTACACACGCATGGCGTGTTGCTTGTTTCATTGCCTACAATACCCATAATCCATCTTCATCCAGCAGCGCTCTAGCCGCGCATGCGCACGGCATGCGTTAGACTCACCCTCTGCCTACAATACCCATAATTCTCCCTCTTGTCAGGCCAGCTGATGTCTCTTAGGGCAAGACTGCTGTGATCTGTTGCTTACTTTATCCATTAGTATAAATGATGCTGTCTTTCATATGTGAGCTTTTCAGGCTGTCTCCCAGGGGCACGCTTCCTCAATATATGCTTCATGTAAGTATTATCCCGTTCCTCACCACTACTTTGTCATCTTGTATGTTGCCAAAAATGGTTGTTTAACTGACACCTTCTCTATTTTGATTTTAGGCACAGCATGGCTTGTCAGTTTTTGCCAGCTTCAAGCAGCATTTAATCCCAAATATACTCTCTTATGGAAAGATAGTATTAACAGCGCTAATAAAGTTCTCAAATGGTCTAAAGCTAATAGGTATAATAGCACTGCACTCTCGATTGAATGAGAGTAAATACAAACATAAGATTAATATTCATAAAACAAAAAGTCCAATGCAATAGAATGAGAACTAATAGTCCCAAAACGATCATACGTGAAATGCCGGCGATAGTGTATGATATGCCAGCGGTAGTGCGTAAACACCACTTGTATCTACTGCATAAACTCAAAGTTCTCGTATAAACAGTTCATTGCATACAGCAAACCCAAGTCAAAATGAGGGATTGTACTTCTTCTGGAGTGCACATATCCATGGGTAACTATACCATCACCAAATCACCGCGTGAATATCCCCTATGGATGTGAGCTTACCAGAGGTAAGAACAAGACAAGCCTGTCATCTCCTTTCTCCTTCAGAACGGCTCCTCCACCACCAGAATCCCTCAGTCCTCCTCGGTTTAAGATATTGCAATGTCATGGTAAACACATGTAGAAAAATAGAAAGGAGGAGGCTCTCCATAGTGTGAAATCGTTTATTACAAAGAACCCACAAGAAAACCCCTCTTCAATGAATGAGCTTCCACAATAGAAAATTAAAAACAGCCTGACGTAGTCAGCATCGGCTCACCGCTGGTCGGAGCTCCGAGTGGCCCGTCCACAACAATGAGTCCCAGGATGATGCTGCCTGTCTCCAGCTGGTAGGCCGTGTGGTCACGCCCTGACGTGTTTTGTAATTCCGTCTTCAGAAGGCGTGGCCACGCAACACGACTCTACACTTAAATAGCGTGGGAGGTGGGATCCCGCAGCACCATCACCACGGGAACCATCAGACTCATACAGGCCCCTCTGTGGAGAGTAAACAACTGCAATGCAGCATCCCATCCATCTTTAAGTACTCACTTCATATTAGCACCAAATTATTAGGCCAGACCTTACCCATGCTTCACAACATTCATAGTGTATAATATAAATACATAAGATGGTCATGTAATCATAGGACTATATTACCGAAAGCCATACAAAACAGTCTCCTAGCATTATATTAAAATATAATTCATAACATCAGACATAAATCATCTTTTATAAAAAGGTTTGAATAAAACACACATCATTAAAAAATTCCAGTAATAATAACAATAAAACAATACAATTATAAATACGGTTCAGGTATCTATAGCTGAAATACCCACTTGATTGACTAAAAATAAATCATGTGCCTTTGTGTTCAGCACTAATTCATGTAAATAAATTACCAGCACATTGGAAAATCTACGTGAGAAAATCCTAACATTCTTAATCCATGTTTGTGTGTATATCCAGTATATATAATAACCTTAGACGCGCCAATGTTAGAATACTAATATTAAAATACCCAAATTTCAATCCCAAATGGACAGGAGTAAGATGATAACGATACCCAGTTTCGGTACCAATACCTATAGCATCGGCATCGATACCCATAATTAACTCTAATTAAAAAAACTACCAACATTGCTAGCTACAGGGATATATAATGCGCCTTCTTTGCAAAAACAAGTATGCCATCCCAAAATATAAAAATAGAACAAATGAAAAGAAATATGTACAAAAAAAAAAACTTCCAGCATACTGGAAAATTCCTCAGTAAACTACTGAGACACTAACTAAAGGGATATATACTCTGTCTTCTTTCAAAAGACAAGCATACAGTCCCCGGATATAAGATAAAGCAGAAAGTAAAGGGATTTCTATAAATCCTCCAACATACTGGTAAGTTAACGAAAAACCAATAAAATTAATTAATTGAATAAAAAATAAAAAATATAACCTCCAGTGATTTAGTCATAGTAAGGCAGTACTGCAATACAACATAGAATCCAAGAACAGTCAAAAGATAGGAGCTCATTGATATCAATAATTGCTAATGAAACAATTTAGGTAGAGTTTGATATTCAGCCCATTAGGGCTAAGTGTATTGGCCAGAAATATCCACAGTGATTCACGCTTGGATATCTCTCTAACCATGTTGGCTCCTCTCCAATTGGGGTGCAATTTGTCGATACCCCAAAATGTAAGGCCTTCTGAATTTTTATCATGTTTCTCCCTAAAATGGAGTGATACGCTATGTTCTTTATATCCTATTAGGATGTTATATATATGTTCTGACACCCTTTTCCCTAAAGTCCTTATACATCAGGCCACACGGACATTCTAAAGCGTACACTACATGCGTTGACATGCATAATATGAATTCTTTCATCTGGAATTCTTTTCCATTAGCTGTTGAGGTAAAGCTGGTCAGACCCCTCAAATGTGTGGTAACTTGCTGACAAGATATACACTTTCTGCATGCATAGAAGCCTGCTCGATCCCAGAACATTTTCGTTCACCCACAATGGTTGCGTAATATACCTAAAGGGCAATTCACACGTATACGTCCCAATTGCACGTTGGATAGCGATTACGTGACCCAGGTAGAAGTGATTTAAAAACGGTTAGTGGAAAAAGGGTATAGGGTCCAACCTTTGGAAAAGTTGATAGCACAGGTGGGCTCTAACTCACAAGAAGCTTGTCTGGTCCCCAAAATAAAACAACAAGAGACCAAACATGAATGGGGCTTTATAAGCAGGTACCATGAACAGTACCGGGAAATAGAGGCTATCATTAGAAAACATTGGAGTATATTGTGTATGGACCGGGTGCTGAGCAAGCACCTACCAGTTAATCCACCTTTCATATACAGAAAGGCCCCTTCTATTGGTGACCAGGTTGTCAAAAAGGTGCTAGACCCTCCGAACAAAATGAAAATGTTCTGGGATCGAGCAGGCTTCTATGCATGCAGAAAGTGTAAATCTTGTCAGCAAGTTACCACACATTTGAGGGGTCTGACCAGCTTCATCTCAACAGCTAATGGAAAAGAATTCCAGATGAAAGAATTCATATCATGCATGTCAACGCATGTAGTGTACGCTTTAGAATGTCCATGTGGCCTGATGTATATAGGCCGCACGAAAAGGACTTTAGGGAAAAGGGTGTCAGAACATATATATAACATCCTAATAGGATATAAAGAACATAGCGTATCACTGCATTTTAGGGAGAAGCATGATAGAAATCCAGAAGGCCTTACATTTTGGGGTATCGACAAATTGCACCCAATTGGAGAGGAGCCAACATGGTTGGAGAGATATCCAAGCGTGAGTCACTGTGGTTATTTCTGGCCAATACACTTAGCCCTAATGGGCTGAATATCGAACTCGACCTAAATTGTTTCATTAGCAATTATTGATATCAATGAGCTCTTATCTTTTGACTGTTCTTGGATTCTATGTTGTATTGCAGTACTGCCTTACTATGACTAAATCACTGGAGGTTATATTTTTTATTTTTTATTCAATTTATTAATTTTATTGTTTTTTCGTTAACTTACCAGTATGCTGGAGGATTTATAGAAATACCTTTACTTTCTGCTTTATCTTATATCCGGGGACTGTATGCTTGTCTTTTGAAAGAAGACAGAGTATATATCCCTTTAGTTAGTGTCTCAGTAGTTTACTGAGGAATTTTCCAGTATGCTGGAAGTTTTTTTTTTTGTACATATTTCTTTTCATTTGTTCTATTTTTATATTTTGGGATGGCATACTTGTTTTTGCAAAGAAGATGCATTATATATCCCTGTAGCTAGCAATGTTGGTAGTTTTTTTAATTAGAGTTAATTATGAGTATCGATGCTGATGCTATGGGTATTGATACCGAAACTGGATATCGTTATCATCTTACTCCTGTTCATTCGGGATTGAAGCTTCGCAATTCCACAGCTATAATAATTTGGGTATTTTAATATTAGTATTCTAACATTGGCGTGTCTAAGGTTATTATAAATACTGGATATACACACAAACATGGATGGTTTAAGAATGTTAGGATTTTCTCACGTAGATTTTCCAATGTGCTGGTAATTTATTTACGTGAATTAGTGCTGAACACAAAGGCACATGATTTATTTTTAGTCAATCAAGTGGGTATATCAGCTATAGATACCTGAACCGTATTTATAATTTTATTGTTTTATTGTTATCATTACTGGAATTTTTTAATGATGTGTGTTTTATCCAAACCTTTTCATAAAAGAGGATTTATGTCTGATGTTATGAATTATATTTTAATATAATGCTAGGAGACTGTTTTGTATGGCTTTCGGTAATATAGTCCTATGATTACATGACCATCTTATGTATTTATATTATACACTATGGATTTTGTGAAGCATGGGTAAGGTCTGGCCTAATAATATGGTGCTAATATAGAGTGAGCACTTAAGGATGGATGGGACGCTGCATTGCAGTTGTTTACCCTCCACAGAGGGGCATGTATGAGTCTGATGGTTCCCGTGGTGATGGTGCTGCGGGATCCCGCCTCCCATGCTATTTAAGTGTAGAGTCGTGTTGCGTGGCCACGCCCTCTGAAGACGGAATTACGAAACGCGTCAGGGCATGACCACGCGACCTACCAGCTGGAGACAGACAGCGTCATCCCGGGACTCATCGTTGTGGGCGGGCAGCTCGGAGCTCCGACCAGCGGTGAGCCGATGCTGACTACGTCAGGCTGTTTTTAATTTTCTATTGTGTAAGCGCATTCATTGAAGAGGGGTTTTCTTGTGGGTTCTTTGTAATAAACGATTTCACACGATGGAGAGCCTCCTCCTTCTATTTTTCTACATGTGTTTACCATGGCATTGCAATATCTTAAACTGAGGAGGACTGAGGGATTCTGGTGGTGGAGGAGCCGTTCTGAAGGAGAAAGGAGATGACAGGCTTGTCTTGTTCTTACCTCTGGTAAGCTCACATCCATAGGGGATATTCACGCGGTGATTTGGTGATGGTATAGTTACCCATGGATATGTGCACTCCAGAAGAAGTACAATCCCTCATTTTGACTTGGGTTTGCCGTATGCAATGAACTGTTTATACGAGAACTTTGAGCTTATGCAGTAGATACAAGTGGTGTTTCCTCACTACCGCTGGCATATCATACACTATCACCGGCATTTCATGTATGATCGTTTTGGGACTATTAGTTCTCATTCTATTGCATTGGACTTTTTGTTTTATGATTATTAATCTTATGTTTGTATTTACTCTCATTCAATCGAGAGCGCAGTGCTATTATACCTATTAGCTTTAGACCATTTGAGAACTTTATTGGCGCTGTTAATACTATCTTTCATAAGAGAGTATATTTGGTTTTATTTTTGTTTTTTCTTTTATAACAGCAGCTTGCCATTTGTTTTATATTTTATTTATTGGTTTAGTGAATTAATTTCCACTTTTTTTTTGTAATCCTGTGAGCACTTGGACCAGTGTTGTTTATCAACCCTGGTATCTGATTTATCTATTTCCAGCATTTAATCCCATTAAGGGTTCCCCTTTCTTGTGATATACACTTTATATATTTGCTCTGTTGGCCGCCTTTATTCTTGCAGTGAAGCCTTTACTTGCCCCTGCTATTTACTATGCTACCTTAGCGATGAGTAAGTTGTTTTACTATATTTATATATACATCTTTGCCTCGCTCCTTTGTGATGCCTTTTTAGTTACTGAATCGCATTGTGTGGTTTTCTTATAGTTTTGAATTGTGAATATCCATTGCCTACCTTAAGCTTTTGAGATATATATCAGTATACTCCAACTCAAGGTACCTCTCTTGCTCATTTTTGATGTGTTTTCTTTTGAGTGATTCAACATATGCCTTTTAAAGTAGTAGGTTTTATTTGTGCATTAATATTGATTGTAATCGCATTGTATTTCATTTCAGATAGTGGGATTTTTTCTCTTATCTGTTGCGTCTTTGAACCTTGGTCGTGTCCTGAAGAAGCCTAACGGCGAAACGCGTAGACATGCAAGGGCTCACTGTACAATATTATAATGCATATGTATGATGGTTTTTATTTTCATTATTTTGTGTATATTTTGTAAATTTTTCAATAAATATGATGTTTTTTTTGCAATATTCCTTTCTCCATTGTTTCCTGGCCCATAAAGTCTGGTTTTGGTAGTACTGTCAGTAATGCTTTGTTATTCTATGGGAGATCAAGGCAAAACGGCTGATGCCATATATTTCAATGGCGGACTATACGAAAATGGATGCCATCAATCCAATTTAACACACTATTTAACCACTTGCTTACAGGGCACTTAAACCCCCCTCCTATCCAGACCAATTTTCAGCTTTCAGCGCTGACGCACTTTGAATGACAATTGCGCGGTCATACAACACTGTACCCAAATTAAATTTTTATCATTTTTTTACCACAAATAGAGCTTTCTTTTGGTGGTATTTGATCACCTCTGCAGTTTTTACTTTTTGTTAAAAAAATGTAAAAAACTGATTTTTTTAAAAAATTGTTTTTATTTTTTATATTTTGTTATAAAAAATTTAAAACGGGTCATTTTTCTCCTTCATTGATGTACACTGATGAGGCGGCAGTGATGGGCACTGATGGTCAGCGTGTGTAAAAAAAAAACAATTACCGATCTTTTGTTTACATCATGTGATCAGCTGTCATTGGCTGACAGCTAATCACATGATAAGGGGCCGGGACCGGCCCCTTACTCGGATCGGTGATCAGCCGAGTCTCAGTGACTCGTGTTAACGGAATACAGTCAGAGCAAAAATACAACTAACACAAAATATAACAAGCTGCTGTACACTGAAGGTAAACATATAAAACCTCAGAGAACGTATAATGAAGTAAAGCAGTGCAGCGCTAAACCCAAAAGTCCAAAAACAGTCCCTTTAATCACATGCCGACCGGGCCATGGCCGAAAGACGGCCACAGCGCGGTCGGCTTATCCTGGGAGGGCGTCCATGGACGTCCTCCCAGAATACTGCTCTCGCGCGCCCCCTGGGGCGCGCACCCGAGAACTTCCGTGACCGCCGGGTCCAGAGGACCCGGCGCATCACGGATCACGGTGAACGGCCGCTAATCGCGGCCGTTTACCATGTGATCGCTCCGTCAAATGACGGAGCGATCACATGTAAACAAACCGGCGTCATGTCATGACGCCGGTTCCTCCCTCCCCTCTGTGTGCCGATCGGTACAGAGGGGGAGGAGCGGGGGAGGGATCGGATGGTAGCAGCGTTGTGGGCTGCATCTGTAGTGCCCACAACGCTGCTCTGTGACAAATACAGTCACATCCATCCATCCATCCCACCATGATCAGCCATCCCTCCATACTCTAATACCCCACAATACTCTGCACTACTCTGCAACACCCCACAATACTCTGCAACACCCCACAATACTCTGCAACACCCCACAATACTCTGCAACACCCCACAATACCCTGCAACACCCCACAATACCCTGCAATACTCTGCAACACCCCACAATACTCTGCAATACCCCACAATGCTCTGCAATACTCTGCAATACCCCACAATGCTCTGCAATACTCTGCAATACCCCACAATGCTCTGCAATACTCTGCACTACTCCGCAATACCCCACAATACTCTGCAATACCCCACAATGCTCTGCAATACTCTGCAATACCCCACAATGCTCTGCAATACTCTGCACTACTCCGCAATACCCCACAATACTCTGCAATACCCCACAATACTCTGCAATACCCCACAATGCTCTGCAATACTCTGCACTACTCCGCAACACCCCACAATACTCTGCAATACCCCGCAATACCCCACAATACTCTGCAATACCCCGCAATACCCCACAATACTCTGCAATACCCCACAATACTCTGCAATACCCCACAATACTCTGCAATACCCCACAATGCTCTGCAATACCCCACAATACTCTGCAATACCCCACAATACTCTGCAATACCCCACACTACTCCGCAACACCCCACAATACTCTGCAATACCCCACAATACTCTGCAATACCCCACAATGCTCTGCAATACTCAGCACTACTCCGCAACACCCCACAATACTCTGCAATACCCCACAATACTCTGCAATAACCCGCAATACTCTGCAATACCCTGTAATACTCTGCAATACCCCACAATACTCTGCAATACCCCACAATGCTCTGCAATACTCTGCAATACCCCACAATACTCTGCAATACCCCACAATGCTCTGCAATACTCTGCACTACTCCGCAACACCCCACAATACTCTGCAATACCCCGCAATACCCCACAATACCCCGCAATACCCCACAATACTCTGCACTACTCCGCAATACTTTGCACTACTCTGTACTACTCCACAACACCCTGCAATACTCTGCAACACCCCGCAATAACTGTTTTTTTTCCCAAAAAAAAAGCGTTCAAAAAATTGCTGCGCAAATACCGTGCAAGATAAAAAGTTGCAACGACCGCCATTGTATTCTCTAGGATCTTTGCAAAAAAAAAAACATATATAATGTTTTGGAGTTCTATGTAATTTTCTAGCAAATAAATGATGATTTTTACATGTAGGAGAGAAATGTCAGAATTGGCCTGGGTGCTCCAGAACGCCTGGAGGTGCTCCGTGCATGTTGGGCCTCTGTATGTGGCCACGCTGTGTAAAAGTCTCACACATGTGGTATCGCCGTACTCGGGAGTAATAGCAGAATGTGTTTTGGGGTGTAATTTGTGGTATGCATATGTGGTGTGTGAGAAATAACCTGCTAATATGACATTTTTGTGGAAAAAAAAAAAATTTAAAAAAAAATCTTGATTTTGCAAAGAATCGTGGGAAAAAATGACAACTTCAAAAAACTCACCATGCCCCTTACTAAATACCTTGGAATGTCTTCTTTCCAAAAAGGGGTCATTTGGGGGGTATTTGTACTTTTCTGGAATGTTAGGGTCTCAAGAATATAGATAGGCCGTCAGTAATTCAGGTATGATCAATTTTCAGATATTGGCACCATAGCTTTTGGACTCTATAACTTTCACAAAGACCAAATAATTTACACCGATTTGTACTTATTTTTACCAAAGATATGTAGCAGTATAAATTGTGGCCAAAATTTACAAAGAAAAATTACTAAATTTGCTAAATTTTATAACAGAAACAAAGAAAATTTCATTTTTTTACCGAATTTTCAGTCTTTTTTCTTTTATAGCGCAAAAAATAAAAAACCCAACGGTGATTAAATACCACCAAAAGAAAGCTCTATTTGTGTGAAAAAAAGGACAAAAATTTCATATGGGTACAGTGTTGCATGACTGAGTAATTGTCATTCAAAATGTGAGAGCACCAAAAGCTGAAAATTGGTCTGGTTAGGAAGGGGGTTTAAGTGCCCAGTTGTCAAGTGGTTAAAAAGAGTCAATAGTAGATAAAGAAAAACAAGGGGTTCTCCTCCGTGGTGATATAGGTGCTCAAGATATTCCATGCAGTGCTACATATCCGTGATACCACCACCGGCCAACCAAACCGCTCACCTTAGCACATGGACCCCTGAACTAACAGGTAGGTCAAAACAGCATTTACCACACTTGGTGGAAGGGGATGAAGACTTGTCTGGGAAGATGGTCCCACGGTAATGAAGATGGCACTCAAAGTTGCAGGTCATGTCCCATGTAATAAAAATGAAAATACATAGTGCACACTGCGTGGCTAAAAACAAATTTTGTTTATTAAAATTGAAGGTACTCACAAGCACGGCACTATACCCTAGTGCCGGGATACAGATAAAATGTCATCAAGAATAACGTGGGTTAGAAGGTGGCTGCAGTGATGTCCAAAAGCTCCCGTGTCTCAGTGACTCACAGCGCGCCCGGCGCGCGCCCTGCATATGACGGCCTCCCGGGAATTAAGGTCCGCGCTGTGGCCGTCATTCGCCCATAGCGCGGATGTCTAGTGGTTAAGGACAGCAAATACAGCCTATTGTCATCCCCTGATGAAGTCACGTGATGTGACGATATACGCCGGGATTGGAGCAATAGGCAATACAAGGATTGGATGTAAGTAACTGAGCTCGGAGCTTGTGAATTGTTTCCGTTTGTCATATTTTAAAAAGTGAGTGTATCTTTTTTGTTTGTTATAATAAATCCTTTTTATATGGGATTACGCTATGGGCACCTTTCTTTCCTATGCTTAACCCCTGCATATCGAGCATACTAGCGAAGGAAGCTTCGTTTATAACCAAGAGGGGTCCTCTGAAGACCGTTGCCTGTGATTGATTCATGCTGTAACCTTACGGCAGTAAGGTGAGGGGCCTGTACACACATAGGTGCCATCACAGAAGATTGGCTAGGCACTGGCCTTTGTTGTTTCACGAGGGGAGGGATCTACTATTTATGTGAAAAACTTTTTAGACTGTCACAGTAATTTCTTAGATCACATCTTGTAATTGTTGGATTGTTACAATCTTGCTTGGATTGCACCTGTATATTATCTAGTTGTGCACATTGGACGTACAGTCAGGTCCATAAATATTGGGACATTGACACAATTCTAATCTTTTTGGCTCTATACACCACCACAATGGATTTGAAATGAAACAAACAAGATGTGCTTTAACTGCAGACTTTCAGCTTTAATTTGAGGGTATTTACATCCAAATCAGGTGAACGGTGTAGGAATTACAACGTTTGTATATGTGCCTCCCACTTTTTAAGGGACCAAAAGTAATGGGACAGATTAACAATCATCCATCAAGTTTTCACTTTTTAATACTTGGTTGCAAATCCTTTGCAGCCAATTACAGCCTGAAGTCTGGAATGCATAGACCTCACCAGACACTGGATTTCATCCCTGGTGATGCTCTGCCAGGCCTCTACTGCAACTGTCTTCAGTTCCTGCTTGTTCTTGGGGCATTTTCCCTTTAGTTTTGTCTTAAGCAAGTGAAATGCATGCTGAATTGGATTCAGGTCAGGTGATTGACTTGGCTATTGCATAACATTCCACTTCTTTCCCTTAAAAAAGTCTTTGGTTGCTTTCGCAGTATGCTTCGGGCCATTGTCCATCTGCACTGTGAAGCGCCGTCCAATGAGTCCTGAAGCAGTTTGTTGAATATGAGCAGATAATATTGCCCGAAACACTTCAGATTTCATCCTGCTGCTTTTTTCAGCAGTCACATCATCAATAAATACAAGAGAACAAGTTCCATTGGCAGCCATACATGCCCACGCCATGACACTACCACCACCATGCTTTACTGATGAGGTGGTATGCTTTGGATCATAAGTAGTTCCTTTCCTTCTCCGTACTCTTCTCTTTCCATCACTCTGGTACAAGTTGATCTTGGTCTCATCTGTCCAAAGGGTGTTGTTCCAGAACTGTGAAGGCTTTTTTAGATGTTGTTTGGCAAACTCTAATCTGGCCTTCCTGTTTTTGAGGTTCACCAATAGTTTACATCTTGTGGTGAACCCTCTGTATTCACTCTGGTGAAGTCTTCTCTTGATTGTTGGCTTTGACACACATACACCTACCTCCTGGAGAGTGTTTTTGATCTGGCCAACTGTTGTGAAGGGTGTTTTCTTCACCAGGGAAAGAATTCTTCGGTCATCCACCACAGTTGTTTTCCGTGGTCTTCTGGGTCTTTTGGTGTTGCTGAGCTCACTGGTGCGTTCTTTCTTTTTAAGGATGTTCCAAACAGTTGATTTGGCTGCAGGTAATGTTTTTTCTATCTCTCTGATTAGGGATGAGCCGAACACCCCCCGGTTCGGTTCGCACCAGAACCCGCGAACGGACCGCAAGTTCGCACGAACGTTAGAACCCCATTGACGTCTATGGGACTCGAACGTTCGAAATCAAAAGTGCTCATTTTAAAGGCTAATTTGCATGGTATTGTCCTAAAAAGGGTTTGGGGACCCGGGTCCTACCCCAGGGGACATGTATCAATGCAAAAAAAACTTTTAAAAACGGCCGTTTTTTCGGGAGCAGTGATTTTAATGATGCTTAAAGTAAAAAAAAAAAAGTGAAATATTCCTTTAAATATCGTACCTGGGGGGTGTCTATAGTATGCCTGTAAAGTGACGCATGTTTCCCATGTTTAGAACAGTCCCTGCACCAAATGTCATTTTTAAAGGAAAAAATCTCATTTAAAACTGCTTGCGGGTTTAATGTCATGTCGGGTCATGGCAATATGGATGAAAATCAGTGAGACAAACGGCATGGGTACCCCCCAGTCCATTACCAGGCCCTTTGGGTCTTGTATGGATATTAAGGGGAACCCCGCACCCAAATTAAAATAAGGAAAGGTCCCTATATACTCTGAACAGCAGTATACAGGCGGTGCAAACAAGACAGGGACTGTAGGTTTGTTGTTAAGTAGAATCTGTTTGTAATTTTGAACATTTTTAATGTGTTTAGCTCCAGCCAAAAAATCTTTTCTAAGCTTTTTGGAAAACATAGGGAAGGGTTATCACCCCTGTGACATTTGTTTTGCGTCTTTCCTCCTCTTCAGAAGATTTCACCTCACTTTTTTGTCCCAATGAAAAATGTTTTTTGAAAATTTGGGTTTTTTTGTGGAACAAGGATTGGAAAGCATCAGTGGAAAGGAAAAATTGTTTTCCCATATTAACTCTTACAGGAGAGAATTTCCCTTCCTTAGGGGTAGATTTCATCTCACTTCCTGTTGTCTCCTTCCGTTTGCAAGTAGGAGTCGTTTGTAAGTTAGATGTTTGAAAGTAGGGTCCTGCCCTATATACTCAGCAGAAATTTGGGCCTTAGGTGTTGCTGTGGCCAAAACACTGTAAGCCCTCACAGGGCCCTGCTGTGAAATATTAGATCAAGAATTGTAATTACATGCCCCTGTTGAACAGGAGCTGAAAAATTAGGCCTTAGGCACTGGTGCTGGTGCCACAACACTGCAACCCCTCACAGACACTCTAGTTGGAACGCAGGAACGAGCCCTGCTGCAAAGTATTGCATCAAAAATTGTAATTACACGCCCCTGTTAGACAGGGGCAG
Organism: Lithobates clamitans; assembly: GCA_037952925.1. Lineage (NCBI taxonomy): Eukaryota > Metazoa > Chordata > Amphibia > Anura > Ranidae > Lithobates > Lithobates clamitans. The sequence goes on from JBBGZY010000143.1 coordinate 1,881,131, forward strand.
AAAAATTGGGTCTTAGGCACTGGTGCTGGTGCCACAACACTGCAACCCCTCACAGACACTCTAGTTGAAACGCAGGAACAAGCCCTGCTGCAAAGTATTGCATCAAAAATTGTAATTACACGCCCCTGTTAGACAGGGGCTGAAAAATTGGGTCTTAGGCACTGGTGCTGGTGCCACAACACTGCAACCCCTCACAGACACTCTAGTTGGAATGCAGGAACGAGCCCTGCTGCAAAGTATTACATCAAAAATTGTAATTACACGCCCCTGTTAAACAGGGGCTGAAAAATTGTGCCTTAGGCACTGGTGGTGGCGCCCAGAACCAAAAATGTTCTTACAAGCTATCAGCGTGATGATTGAGGAGGAAGAGGATAATTACTCAGGGATAGTCACTCAGCATCAGCATAGGCAGTCTTTGAAGGGATCTGAGATTTCAAAAAAAATTATTCGGTTACATCTGCATCAGGTGCTTGGTAGCTGGTGGTGATCCAAGACTGATTCATTTTTATGAAGGTCAGCCGATCGACCGAGTCGGTGGACAGACGCACCCTGTGATCGGTTACCACGCCTCCAGCAGCACTGAATGTGCGTTCCGAAAGAACGCTGGATGCAGGACAGGCCAGTAGCTCAATTGCATACTGTGCAAGCTCTGGCCAGTGATCCATCCTCAAGACCCAGTAACCCAGAGGATTTTCGGTGGGAAAGGTGTCCAAGTCTGATCTTGCCCCTAGGTATTCCTGCACCATGTAAAACAGACGCTGGCGATGGTTGCTGGAACCGATCATACCTTGGGGCTGCGGACCAAAAAATTGTCTGAACGCATCGGTCAGACGGCCACCTTCTCCACCGCTCCTTCTTTGACTGACCGAAGCCTCAGCAACACGTTGTCCAGAAACAGGAGTTTGTAACCTCCCAGTCTCTGGGAACGCGTTGCACAGACCTTTCTGCAAGGCCTCCCGAAGATGTTTCATCCTCTGCTCCCTCTGCGATGGCAAGATAAGGTCCGCAACCTTACCCTTGTAACGTGGATCAAGGAGGGTTGCCAGCCAGTATTGGTCCTTCTCCTTGATACCACGAATACGAGGATCCTTACGCAGGCTTTGCAGGATCAGGGAGGCCATGCAGCGTAGGTTTGCTGAGGCATTCGGTCCGGAGTCCTCTGGGTCACTAAGGACAACAACGTCCGCAGCCACCTCCTCCCAGCCACGTACAAGTCCATGTGTTCCTTGGGACTGATCCCTTAAAGACTGCTGATGCTGAGTGCCAGGCTCCACCTCCATACTGACACAATCTTCCTCCTCCTCCTCCTCCTCCTCCTCGTCCTCTTCCTGTGTGATCGGCGGGCACGCAGGAACACTGTCTGGATAAAGGGGGCCTTGAGAGCTAAGGAAGTCCTCCTCTTCCTGCCTCTGTTCTGCCTCAAGTGCCCTGTCCATTATTCCACGCAGCGTGTGCTCCAACAGGTGGACAAGGGGGACAGTGTCACTGATGCATGCACTGTCAGTGCTCACCATCCTCGTGGCCTCCTCGAATGGTGACAGGACAGTGCATGCATCCCTGATCATGGCCCACTGGCGTGGGGAAAAAAAACCAAGGTCCCCTGACCCTGTCCTGGTGCCATAGTCGCACAGGTACTCATTGATGGCCCTCTGCTGCGTGTGCAGCCGCTGCAGCATGGCCAACGTCGAGTTCCACCTGGTGGGCATGTCACAGATTAGGCGGTTCTTGGGCAGGTTAAACTCCTTTTGGAGGTCCGTCAGCCGAGCACTGGCATTATATGACCGGCGGAAATGCACACAGACTTTCCTGGCCTGCCTCAGGACATCCTGTAAGCCCGGGTACCTGCCCAAGAACCGCTGCACCACCAAGTTAAGGACGTGAGCCAAACAGGGCACATGGGTCAGTTGTCCCTGTCGGAGGGCAGAGAGGAGGTTGGTGCCATTGTCGCAAACCACCATTCCTGCCTTAAGTTGGCGTGGCGTCAACCACCTCTGAACCTGCCCCTGCAGAGCTGACAGAACCTCTGCCCCAGTGTGGCTCCTGTCCCCCAAGCACACCAGCTCAAGCACCGCATGGCATCTTTTGGCCTGCGTACTTGCGTAGCCCCTTGAACGCCTACGGAGCACCGCTGGTTCCGAGGAAGAGGCCATGGAGGAAGAAGAAGAGGAGGGGGTGGAGGAGAGAGGTGTGTCACAATCAGCATTTTGGAGGCGTGGTGGCGGAACAACCTCCAACACTACTGCACCTTGTCCTGCATCCTTCCCAGCTGCCAGCAGAGTCACCCAATGCGCCGTGAAACTTAAGTAACGTCCCTGTCCATGCCTGCTGGACCATGAGTCAGCGGTAATATGCACCTTACCGCTGACCGCCCTGTCCAGCGAGGCATGGACATTGCCTTCCACATGCCGGTAGAGAGCCGGAATCGCCTTCCGTGAGAAAAAGTGGCGTTTGGGTACCTGCCACTGAGGAACCGCACATTCCACAAACTCACGGAAGGGGGCAGAGTCTACCAACTGAAAAGGCAGCAGTTGAAGTGCTAGCAATTTTGCCAAGCTAGCATTCAACCGCTGGGCATGTGGATGGCTGGGAGCAAACTTCTTTCGGCGGTGCAGCAGCTGGGGCAGGGAAATTTGCCTGGTACAATCTGACGTCGGTGTACCAAAAGCAGATTGCCCATAAGTACTTGGCTGTGACACACCTAATTCTACACCTTCATTCCTCTCACTGCAGGTCGCAGAGAGGACTGAAGGTCTAGTGGGGTTGGAAATCTCAGCTGATGAGGAGCAAGGAGAGATCGTCTTTGTTCTTTGGTGTGGGTCTTTTAGATACGCTTGCCAACGAACTGCATGGCAGGTCAACATATGTCTGGTCAAGCATGTGGTACCCAAGCGGGAGATGTTTTGGCCACGCGAGATACGCTTGAGACATATATTGCAAATAGCAGCGGTGCGATCTGATGCACTCGTCTCAAAAAAGGCCCACACCAAAGAACTTTTTGAATAACGCGCAGAGACTGCAGCGCCCTGCACATGTGGAGCTTTGGGGTGTGATGCAGTCAATGTGCTGCCCTTAGGCTGGCCCCTGGAGGGCATCCTGCCTAGTTGGTGATGTGCCACCTCCTCCTCCTCCTCCTCCTCCTCCTCCTCCTCCTCTCTCCTATCAGGCACCCACGTTGAGTCAGTGACCTCATCATCCCCTCCCTCCTCATCACTGGAGCAAACCTGGCAGTATGCTGCAGCAGGGGGAGCATGACTGCCAGATTGCTGTCCTTCTTGGGCACCCCCTCTGTCCGTGCTCATGTTACTGCCTTCATTGAGCTCAGTATCATCATCAGAGCCTTCCAAACGCTGGGCATCCTCCTGGAGCATGTACCCAACACTGTGGTCAAACAGTTCGAGGGAATCCTCATGAGGACATGGTGGAGCTAGGGAAGGAGTCACTGATGACATTGAGCTGAGGGAAGAGGCCGCTGCTTTGCCAGACAAAGCACCCTGGGCATGGGTGAGAGAGGATGAGGAGGATGAGGACGGCTTGGTCATCCACTCGACCAAGTCTTCCGCATGTTGCGGCTCAACACGGCCAGCTGCCGAAAAAAAGGCCAAGCGTGTCCCATGGCCACGTGCTGATGAGGATGCACCGTCTCCACGACCAGCACTAGACACAGAGCCTGCTTGCCCTCTCTTATTGGCTTGTGACTGTCTGCCTCTCCTTCTTGGCCTTCCAGACATACTAATGGCCTGTAGCTGCACTAAGCTGGGATAGAACACCTGTAATTTTCTTCAGGTAGCTTTATATACTGTAACCAGACAAGCCTGCCTGTCAGTAGGAAGATAACAGGAACGGATCTAGCTGAACACTGTGAGCAGGACG